>OY829512.1:4775823-5375823 GCA_963691665.1 Clepsis dumicolana | reverse complement strand
TTTGTTAGTCACGCGTCAGTTCACACCCGATGGCATTTCTCATTAGGCAGCTCGTAAACAAGGACTCTTCGACGCTTACTAATGTCCCACGTCACAGTTTTACGATTATTGGCCACAATTTTAAGACGCGGGATGCTCTCAAACGACGTAATAGGGTTGTAATAAATTACCCGCCGGTAACATGCAACTGTGACTGTGATTATTACAAACGATAAGAATTTAAAAATCATGAAACGTGTTTGGATAAAGTTAACCTTTGCGTCCGCGTCTAGAGATGCTAAAAGGATTTCTCCATTAAAGATATATGCCCACCGGGCTGGGGGACTGCAATTGAAATGTCCCGCTATCGGAGTGGGTGCGAGCCGTGTCCATTTCCGCAATTTCAAGACGTACAAGAGGCGATCGTGTACCGACAATGGGCGCTATCGTGTGGCGTCTAATCACGCGGGCCGTAGTACTGTTAGGGCGCTGTAGCGCCCGCGGCCTGCGCCAGCGCTGGTAATATGCGTGCGAACGCGATCCGATCGTCGCTGGTCTGCACAACATCTCCGAGGGCATACATAATGTTACAGGGGACCTCGCATGTACCATTCTGAAATGTCGTAAATCGCTACCACGGGAACGATTCCGTAACTCAGCGGAGTATGGTATGGAGGCAGTTTTGAGGGTATATTTCCGTAAGCAGGCTTGGAAGCGGAGCTAATAGCCGTGGCCGAACCAAACCCGCCGCGTATAATGCGCGTTTATCGATGTGAGGACTAACTTGTTGGAAAGCATGTAACGCATTTGAATACGATTATTTTAGAACCAATTTTTATGGTTGCGCTTCAAGTTTGCATTCGCTTTAGTAGATCTAACTTAAGATGAGACATAGTGTGGAGATAGATTGCTCACTCAACAAAGAAGCAACCTTGTGAGAAACAAAAAGTCAAAACGCTGACAAAATAATGACCAGTCTTCCGTGTACTAAAACCATACCAACTTAGTTTCATATTCATAAATAACTATCGATTATTACAATTGGGTTATTGATCAGCCATAATGTCGTATTAGTTGACAGTTAATTAGAGGTTGCCATTCAGCGGGTTCTCTTGTTGCAACGTTTCGCAACCACGTCCAGCAATAGTACGCAGTACAATGTGGCTGTAGAACTTGCTGCTATTATTTTAAATATTTATGCCAGCGAGGGTCTTGCTCTGAATGGTACTAACAAGGCGTAGCTCCAGACAGGCAACTGTTTTATTCAATGATGTTCCATTAGGTTTATTGTTTAAAGATTCTTAACACATAATTGTTAGATAAATAGATCTCGTTGTATTTATTTGACAAGACATAGAAACTAAGTATACTTTGTTTACGAAATGTTTAAAAGATTCGTTTTACTCTGTAGTAGGTTATTTGTTAGAAAAAACAAAAGTATACTGTGTTTTGTTTGCTGGTTAAAGCAACACAGCGTAAGGCAATGGTGGCAGGCATAAATCTTGTGAATGAGATAAAAAAGACTTGACAGTTTAACTAATTACTAGATGGTTCTAACTAATTATAAGGTGTTCGCACTTCACAATAAGCTTTTTGAAAGCAATTACAGATAGGGTTAGGTAACAGATCACGTTTGCGGTAAACAACACTTACAAAGGTTGCGCGTAATAGTGGTCGGCCAACTTCCAAACGTCCATTCTGCTTTCTGCCACAACCCGTATTGTAATTATACTTATATATTCCGCAACATTTCATGATTTATTATCAGCACAGTACTCGCAGATTAAACTCTTTGTACTCATATTGACAAATTACGCGGCAACCATTTACTTTTATCCAGTTTAGTGTTGTTAAATGTCAGATAAATTTCAAGACTAGTTTACAAGAAATCTCGTTGTGAATCAGTAACGTTGATAGATTGAGTGTGGGACATTTGGAGGGCTTAAATAGCTTTGCGGATAATTGTTTGGCAGCTTTTGTATAAGTTTTGCGATGATAGATGGACGGTATTTATAGCAAACAGAAGTATCAAAAGGACCGACTGTAGGTCATGAGTTATGAGAAATATTTTCAGTCAACTGCAATGCTTCTTGGTATCAGTTGTCAGCTCAGAATCGGGAATATGTACCAAATTGAAGTAACGTTAATTAAGATTTATATCGTCGTGTTGCAAAGCGTCACAAACGACGCACGACATGCTCTGCTCAAACTGGTCTTATACCTGATTAGGTATTCTGTTCGAGTGGGTCAGCGCCGCCTAAAATGAGTGGCAAAATCTACGTACAATACAAAACTAACATGTTAGTTGACATTCCATTCCTAAATAAAGACTTATTTTCTGTAGACTCATAACTCATTTCATAGTCTAGTAATTTAATTTCCTCGTATTTTACAGTTTGGGTCAACCTGAGTAGCGTTATTACAGTGCATTCACACCTGCAAATCTATTCAAGTCAGAATACTAACATTGCGCTGGACAACAAAGTACGAGCGCTGCAAAACTCTCGCTTGAAATAACCACTTATAAATCTAGCTGAGGCAGCATTTAATCATTCCCGTGGAGTTTCTGTGATGACTGAATTATTTTAATCCGCACAGAATGGGGCATCTCCAAAGCTGCGTCCATACACGTGCAAATGTAGTCGCTAAGCTCATCCGATTTACCATTTGCATTCAAGCTGGCGATTCTAGAGTCATGACGTACGAGGGGCGGCTGAAAAGTAATCTACCTAACAATGAAACAAGAGACGGTCGTGGCTATTTTTTTTTAATTTTTCTATATAGTCCCCTGCTAGTAAAATGCACTTATTAAAATTTTCAAATATTGAATTTAAACCATTTAAAAAAATCTTTCGGTTTGTCGTTAAAAAAGTCAGTAACCGCAGCCTTCATTTCGTCATCGGTCATAAACCTTCGTCCCCTGAGGTCTTGAGAAGTCTAAACAGAAAATAGTCACAGGGGGTTAAATCTGGACTATAAGGGGGGTGGTCAATGGTTTCGAAGCCATTGTCTTTAATTGCTAGCTTCGTTGTGCGGGCGATATGCACTGGTGCGTTATCGTGCAAAATCAGAATTCCTTTGCTTAGTTTACCTAGCCGTTTTTCTTTTATTGTCTCTCTTAGTTGATATAGTAAGTTTGAGTAATAATCAGCATTCATTGTAGTTTTCTTCGGTAAATAATCTATGAGAAAAATCCCTTCTGTGTTCCAAAATATTGTAGCCATAAGTTTACCTGCCGATGGACAGACCTTGAATTTCCGAGGCGGCGTCTCATCCTTAAATTACCACTGTAACGACTCTTGCTTACTTTCCGGGTCCCATTGTCGAATCCAAGTCTCATCACAAGTTACAATTCTAGAAATTATTTCTATCTCTTTCCCTCGACTCATGTCCAAAAACTCTTCGCAACATTTGACACGCCTCTCCATGTCAAATGCAGTCAACATTCTGGGGACACAACGTGCACTAACCTTGTACATGTTCAAAAGCTCATGAATTATTTCATTGACTCGCTCTTTACTGACGCCCACATCTCTAACTATCTCCCACTGCTTCACTCGTCGGTCCTCTAATATGTATTTTTTCACCCTGGCTACATTTTCATCGGTGACGGCCGAAACTGGTCTTCCGCTACGAGGATCATCTTCCAGGCTCTCACGACCTAACTTAAACTGCTTTGACCAAAACTTTATAACAAATTCGGAAGAACACGAACTGCCAAACACACGTAACATACGATGTCTGATCTCCGAAGGCGTATTCCCTTCTTTAGTCAAAAACTTAATCACCGCCCGCTGCTCGATTTTATCCATTTTCACTTTTTCTACCGACATGTTTGAAACAATTGTAGGAGACAAATAAACGTGATGCAATAAACAAATGAATGTAATACATTTTGAAAATAGAATAACAAACGAATATAAATCCATACCAGCCAGCATTATTTTTGTATATATTTCTGACCAAGGAGATTACTTATCAGCCGCCCCTCGTATGACCTGGCTCTAACTAAACTTTCAGAAAATTTGTGTGCCAGTGACAAACTTTGATTTGCTGTACAGTCAAGTTCTCCAATATCTGTACAGCCAACGGTTCATAAATATCTAAACACGGATTTTACGTAACTGGAAATAAGGTCTGTGTATAGATATTTTTGAACTGTTGACTGTACAGATATTGGAGAACTCGACTGTACAAGTGTTTCGTTTACTTGAATCAATGAGTAGCTTGCTTTTCACACGTTAAGAGACTTAGGTATTCTTTCAAACGATTTATGGCGATATTGCGTGCATCACGTAAGTAGCTTCTCGCGTTGGCAACACCTACCGTACTACAAGAGTTTCTGTTTAAGTCTTGTATGCATCGAGACTTCATCTAAACAGTGCACAAAAAATTTCATACACTTGCCTAGGTACCTATTTATTACACTAATAAGTGGAAAAGAATGTAGTGAAAAAACTTAAACGTGTAGCGTCCTTCCGACAAACATTTGCACAAACTTTGCTATCAGTTTAAATGTAAGGCAGCGTCTTACTGGCTGTCGGACCCAGTAAATCAGCTTAGGGGACAGATGGCGCTGCCCTATCTGCCAGGCTTTGTGTTGCGCAGATCTGTCATTTCTGCTGGTCCTTCGCGCCGGCTTACAGCCTGCACTTTGTAACTATCATTTTATTCTGCTTTTATGCAGATTGGAGTTTATTGTGCTGCTTGGTGCACGTCGGTGGATTTCCGGGAGTATTCAAGAGTTTGTAATGTGGTTACTGTTTAAAGTGACATTTCATTTGAACGTTCGTTTGTGTCTCTGTATTTGAAATTAATATATGTTGATCTTTTAAAAGCTCAGATAATACATAACTTTGTTCATGTCTGAATTATATTATTAATTATTAGATGATCCCCGTTTATTGTGTGCATGCAATGAACTGTCATATTTGGTCCTCTAATGTAGTATGACTTTGCTATCCAGTGTAAAAAATAATTGAGCTGATTGATTTTACCAAGAAGTGTTTTACAAACATAGTTACCTATGATGGTAGGCGCTTATATTCTCAATGAATTTTCAAACGCTATGGAAGCGTGTGTCAAAAATATCTCTCCAACATCGAATACATTATTGGGCTATCAAATATCCATAAATATTGATACCCGGGAAGTTTTATCTCCGAGACCTTTACATAAATTGGAGAACCGAATGGAAATTCAACATGTTTCCCTTTCGTTTTTACCTGGCTCTTTATTTTATTTTTCAGACCGGGCTAAAGTTATCATCTTATCATGTACTGAATTATTAAATGAAAAAAAGAGATAAGCGATCAAAATGTTTCTAGCCAGTTGGCGTTGTACATTTTAATTTGAAAATAATAACTATATTGTATTATATACGCCTAATGTTGAAGGCTGATTTTTAACAACATTTCTTTAGGTCTAATCGCCGGGTTAAAAGCAAAACCGACTATCTGCATTTTTTTTTTCACTTTTTGACTTTTGTACTTCAGTCAAAAAAATAAAATGCTAAGTTGAAGTGCTGAGTTCCTTTAACCCGGCGAAATATTTTATGTCGCATACTAAAGCAGAAGGCCGGTGTCATGTCGTATCAGGAGGTGAAGGAGCTGGCTTATAGGAGAGATGATTAGAAGAAACTCCCCCGATAAGAATGTAACTCTTAAGTTTGATGATGATAACTTAAAGTAAAACAATATGCCCAAAAACAATTGGTTAGTATTTAGAAGCGTAGGTACCGATTATCCATCAGTAATTCTAATTGAATCAAAGATATCCGAACTGTTAGTGTCAAACAGAAAACCTTAGATAATCACTTTAGACTTTAAATTCAAACATTTGAGTGACAAATAACAATTTAAGTACGTATTGACAGGCTGTATAAATTGTGATCAGGCCACAATATTTATGACAAAATCTAAGGCCATAAAAGCGTGGACAATAGAACAACGTCAAAGCTAAACCTTCATAATCCACATAGGTAAACGGTTGTAATAAAATATGCTTTAGTGCCCCAGCGGAACCGATTCCACAGATAACCAGCTACCGAAGCATTTTTGGTCATTTACTACGCCAACTTTGACAGGTTTAAGTAGCTTTACGTAATAACATTACCATAATCTCGTGTTTTTTCCCGGCAGACGTTTATAAATTGTTTTTATGTAATTTTAAACATGATCTCGGAACTACAAATTATTGTTAGTAAATGGTTTGCTGTGGAGTATTAATACCCGCTACGTGTAAGAGGATCGTAAGTTATGGATTAGGTTATTTATTTTTAAAGATCACAGCAAACACAAAATTATGAGTCTGGGTATAGGTGTCCCTGAGACAAAATAAATAATGAAAAATTTCTAACACTACTGAGTTACAAGGAGTCCCTATGTTAAAGTTAAAAAACACAATAGAAAGTATTGTGTCCTTTAAAAGTTAGGTACCTAAGCCTTGCGAAGTAATCTACTTGTGGTCTCTAGCTTAGCACATCGTTATTGACATTTTAGCGCTGTGTCCCATCGTCTCAGTAGAAAATTTATTCATAATGCAATGTTATGTTCGAATGATTGTTCGGCGTATTTTTTCTGCAACTGAAACCGCCGAAAATATTTCAGAAAATATTTTACATGGGCTCAGCCTACGTAGATTAGGTTAGGCTAGGATTATTTTATAATTTTCCTAAAAAGTTGTAATTTTCAGTATAATTTCACTTATGACAAACAATCATTAGACCAACATTTCATTAGGACAATTGATAAGTATGCGGGGCAACGTCAGACCCTTTTGGCATTATTGCTCGTTTACCCAGTACTCGCGTAAGTCTATAGTGCAACTCTTCGGAGGAGATACAGTTTTCAAGCATCAGGAATGATCTATTGGTGGGAAAAAAAGTAGCCTTACCACTTTTTCACTCTCAAACGTACATTGTTAGCAACAATGGAAAGCGACTTACCGCTTTTTGGTAATGACTTTATGACATCGTTGCTAGTTCATTGACCTAAGACCATTAGGCAGTTGACGTAAAAGACCCTCCCTGTTTATGCAACCTTAGAAGTGCGTACAGTCAAAGTCAAAGACATGGATCCGCGCAAAGTTGCAAAAATATGTATACATCAACCTTACCGTCGCAGTAATAAGGTCTGTATACATATTTTTGGGACTCCGTGGTGTATATATATTGGTGCACTTGACTGTACCAGAATGGCTAGCACAATTTACTTTGACACCTTTGTCATTTGCTTCTCTGTTCGGTTTGTCGGACTAAGAAGATGCTGCGACAAACGAGATAGTTCAGGCTCCTATTTCACCAACTTTACAATAAAATTGACAGTTTATAATGACAATTCGAACTACAACAAACAATGACAATGCAAAGAAAAATCCGTTAAGCAGCTGGACTTGAACCAGCAACCTCGGTAATCCGTACCACGCTCCACCAATTAAGCTATACTTAACGTTGGTGTACCTAACGACGGTTATTTTTCTTTGCATTGTCATTGTATGTTGAATTTCATACTATGAATGTTTCATGAAAATAAAAACAAAAATAATCAATAAATCGATTATTTTCATTGATTCAGAAAATTGTTCCATCTCTTGCCACTAATGCGTAACTGTAGAAGTTCCGTAGTGGGTGAGCCGCTTGATTAAGCTACTCATAGATGGCGCTGAGGTGAGAACTTACAAATAAAAATATGACACAAGGCATTGAAAAATTCGTTAGGTACACCAACGTTAAGTATATTAGCTTAATTGGTGGAGCGTGGTACGGATTACCGAGGTTGCTGGTTCAAGTCCAGCTGCTTAACGGATTTTTCTTTGCATTGTCATTGTATGTTGAATTTCATACTATGAATGTTTCATAAAAATAAAAACAAAAATAATCAATAATTCGATTATTTTCATTAATTCGAACTACATTTCTCTGTCAATATGAAGCGCGCTAAAACAAAATCTCTTCAAGTCAGCAATTGTCATTGAAAATTGACATATGTACAGTTGATGAAATAGGGGCCAGTTCTCTAATTAGTTGGAGAAAATTAGAAAAACAAATTAAGCGAGTATGCAACATAAAATTAAAAAAATGCGACGTACAGAGTTAAAAACCGGTTTAACAATCTAAGTAAACTACGCATTCAGTAGGACCGGACCTGTGAATATAAAACGTAATCGAAAAAAGATAATGCAAAAATACCTAATACTTTTTTTTTCACAAACTTCAAATTGATGCGTAAATATACAGAAAAACCAGAAAAATTAGTTCTCGAATTGGGGTTCGAACCCAAACCTTTACCTTACCGTGGTAACGCGCTTATCCAATTACGCTATCCGAGCAATTGGAAGTTAGCACGAAAAACTTCTATATATTCACGCATCAGATCTTGTTACTTAGCGATATTGACTCGCTAAAATAATTTCAAACGGGATGACCGTAAAAATAAATAATACAAAAAGTTAGTTTACCTAATACTTGTAATATTATGTATTCTGTGCTAATACGAAACCCTGTTTATTAAGCGCGCTGTGAATAAAAATACTATCAATTCAGTTGCAGTAAGGTCCTTCATCGCACACGCCGCCGTCGATTGTTTATTTATTTATTTAAATCGCCATCGCTTTGTAAGGAAACACTTCAGTGCACATTATGTAGTGTCCTTGGTCAAGAGGCAAAGACGCTTAGAAGTAAAGCCCTACACCAATCAGATTAAAATTATTTCTCCTCACTTCAACCGCTTCTTTAATACCCGTACCTACATAAACCTTGTAACGCTGTAGAAGTCTCTCAGGCGTTCGATATCTTACAATTCTATTGATTTTTACAAGCAAAATCTTAATGCATTTTAAGTACTTTACTCCTTCGATTATTACATTAACCTACCTATAAATTTTCGGCAAAGTTTCTTCAGTTTATAATATACCGACTAACTAACAGATTCAACGTCACTTATTAGTTTTTAGCTTAGGTACTTATGCATTTTAAGCAAAGCTTAAAAATAACGAGTCATAAACAAGGTTAATATTTTCAATTAAAACAAGAGTAATTACCTCCGATAAGCCAACTGACGACTGACCAATCATCTCGCCAGCCTTGATTCGCCGACATTTACGAAATGCACCAATCCGTCTTAATACCAACATGTTTCGACACCACCGAAGTTAAGCGGCTACTAAACAAACTTGTCTGATCCACCAGAGACGATATAGGGCTGGCGCCATTTCACCAACACTACAAATGACAGGTCACAATGACACTTCTGTGTAAATTGCTGACTTGAAACGTTTTCGTTTTAGTGCGCTTAACATTGACACTGAAATGGATGGCATTACATTTGTAATTTATCATGAGCTTTTCGGTGAAGGAAAACATCCGGAGGAAACCTGCTCACTCCTGTGAAGCAATTTTGTTCAATGATGTGTGTGAAGTTCCCGATCCGCACTGGGCCCGCGTGGGAACTATAGCCCAAGCCCTCTCGTTCCGAGAGGAGGCCTGTGCCCAGCAGTGGGACGTAAAAAAAAGGCTGGTGATGAATGCTCGCTTGTGGCATACGCGTCATCTCTAATCTATTGGCATTGCAATACACCGAGGAAATGCTATGAGCCCCTTGACCAATAGCAGCGATCTATTAGATACTTGTAGGTATAGGAATTAAGTAAAGAATAAAACGTACTTATGGGACTTTATACCATTGTTTTTATTTTCTGTTCAACCACGGACGCAAAACAGTGGGTTGTTTTTAACCCCCGACGAAAAAGAGGGGTGTTATAAGTTTGACATGTGTATCTGTGTAAGTATCTGTATTTTGATATAGTTTTTTTTTAATCGAAGGCTAGTTTGATCGAGATGCTTCGTAACAAGTTTCATTAAAATCGGTTGACCCGTTTTTATAAAATTAGGTTATAAAGTTAATGTGTCTCGTGTATAAGTGAATCTACCAGTAGCGTAATTGTGTAACTATTTTGACATTCGCCATCTGATTGAAATATCAGTTTTGGGACGACTGTGACAGCTAGCTGTTTCCGATACCAATTGTCAGCCCATACAAAATGAACCCGATGCTGACTGCGAGCGAGTGAGATAATAAGCATGCTGGTCAGCTTTGTGTGTCTGTGATATCGTAGCTCCCTAACGGGTTGACCGATTTGGAAGCGAGTTTTAAAAAAAAAGGAACTTTTCTAATTTGTAGAAATCACTTTTTCTCAAACATAGAAGATAATATTCGCATTAATTTTAAAAGAAGAAGAAACCAAGTACTCAGTACATTTATGGATAACACAGTTCTTTGCCGGCTTAAGGCCAGTAAAATACGTATAAAAATCCATTACTGGCCGCTATTACTTACACGCTGACAACCGCGTCCCCGCCAACCAGTAGGTCGGGACAGAACCAGGGCTTAGGGGACAGCTGCTAATCACTGAAGGAGGCTAGTCGACTAGCAGACTGTTGATAATATAATTTTTTTCATTCCCTTACAATAAATAAAATATATAAATAAATACCATGGGACAAATTGACACCAATTGACCTAGTCCCAAACTAGGCAAAGCCTGTACTATGGGTACTAGACAACGGGTAATCATACTTATATAGATAAATACATACTTATATACATATCAAACATCCAAGACCCGAGAGCAAATATTCGTATTCATCATACAAACATCTGCCCCGACCGGGATTCGAACCCGGGACCTCAAGCTTCATAGTCAGGGTCTCTAACCACTAGGTTATTCGGTCGTCAACAATGTTTGAGAAAAGCATTATACAAGCTTCGGCCGGAACGGGGGTTGCCGGACTCGTGTCACTCGGCCGTTTAACCCCCTCATCCGGCAACCTCTTTCTTCCCGGCTTCTGCAGTAATGTACTCGTATAGTTAGTTATCATGTGTTTTATAACTTAAGAAACATTTTTTTACATACCTGTGTAAAAAAACACATTGACTAAGAAAAATAAGAAGCTAACATCTGGAATGACATCATACGAGTATATCCCAGATCTCCGTGTGAATGGATAAGCGAGCATAAAATATTAAAATACTTAAGTTAAATGCAATGGTGTGGTGGGATGGAAAATGTTTTCGGGCCTTATAAGGTAAGGATAGTAATGCAGTTGTTTTTGCAGCAATGTGTTTCTTATCGCACATCGCGAGCTTGTGCCACTACAGTAAGCAATAAGGTGGCATGTGAATCTTGAAATGAACACTGTATGGAACTTGTTACATAATATAAAAGTACCAGATTGTTTTTTTTTATACGACAAAGAAGGCAAACGAGCAAGTGGGTCACCTGATGGCAAGCGATCAACACTGCGCATGGATACCCGCAACCCCGGGGGGTTTGCAAATGCATTGCCAACATAGAGAGCTAATATAATTACACCGACTGTCTTATTCTCCACACCGAAACACAGCAGTGAGAGCACCGTTGCTTACCGGCAGGATTAGCGAGTAAGATGGTGGTAGCGATCCGGATGGACCTCGCACAAGGTCTTACCACCCGAAAATTGATTACCACCGTGATTGAAATAACCTGATTTGTGGTGTTCAATAAATAATTATTTGTACCTACATAATATTGTTCCAGAAATGCGAGCCACGCGGATTCAAATATCAACTTTTGGCAACAATGCTTACTTGCTTGCTTTTTACAAAAGTAATCAAAGCAGCAAATCTTCTAATTTTTAGTCGACTTCAAAAAAAGGAGGTTCTCAATTCGGCGGAATATTTTTTTTCTATCTGGACAAATGCCTTCCTGGACTTTGGTGTCGCCCACTGAATACCTCCCCAAACCTTTAGTCCTATATAGGTAGAGCGAAAGCAATCATCTATTAATGCAATTAATACACTATTTAGTAACGCTTAATGGCTTAATGCTGTATGGACCGTTAGTCACTTGTTTTATTGTCGCTACCACAACAAACGCGTTATATAAATTCTAAAAGAAAGTGGGTTTCTAATCAGAGATACCACAAATATAGTTAGATGTGGGTCGGGGATAAGGCTTTAGTTTTAATTTGGAGCGGCCGTGCCTAGCCAGCACAAGGTGCTCGTTGCCTAATACTCGATCGCCATCGCTGTGTGCCCTGCCTGTGCTTGCGATGTATTGTTCATCTCTGCTAACAAGGTTTGTAGGGCTGTCGTGAAGTATTTCTGTGAAACAAAATTTATCTAACTCAAAATTGTATTCCGTTTCTATGTTTATTAATTCCATAGGGTATGGTTTTTGTATTGAATGAAATGTAATATTAACAAGATAACCTTTGAAAGTAGAGTACTTTAATGAGTAAAGAAAGAAAGAGAAAGAAAGAAAGAAAACATTTATTCGTGACATTAATACGAGGTAACAAGGACAAAAGACACAGAATAAAGATTGTCACGAACTGGTCCCAACTGAGCGTGATGCTGGCCTTGCAGCCAGCGCTGGTCTTCCGTTGGAACCACCAGGTGATCTAGTACATCATACAAAATGTGAGGCCGACATTATATTACTACAGTAATTTATACATAAAAGGAATATAAAACAAATATACAAAGAGAAGATTACAAACGAAACTTTAGAACACAAAATGTAGAAAATTAAAAGTCTGATCAAAAATCATGGCCTCGGTCTATATCAAAGACAAGACCGCGTGGACCAAGTTCCTTTACCTTTTCCGAAATCAATCAAATAATGGAAGTGAGAAAAAAATATATATATTGGTACAGGTAGGATATATGAATAAATTCGCATCAACTGACAAAGAAAATCGCAATATTACATTTACTCACATACAATCACAAAGCAATCATTGTTTTGTTACCACAACCATCTGTGTCAAATCGCACCAATGCAAAGCATGCGTTAATCTCCTTCCTGATTGACAACTGGCAGGAAAGAAAATAGACTAATGAACAAACAAAATAATATGGTGGCAACAACGTATTAATTGTGCAGCATGAAAAGTTTACCACATTGCAAGATGAGATGGGACGCAAACATAGGTATGAGTTACGACTCAAAATCAAATCAAATGCAGCTCGTGTCAAGTGTCAAAGTTTCCTGTCTCTTTTGGTGTTCATACATATGCACTTTGAGTTTTATAAATGGCTCCCAAAAAATCTTTAGTCATATTTGTTTATTGAAACAAATCCATTGGATTTGTAATAAGTGGTCGGAGTGGTTGAATGACGGTAAAGTATCTTGAAAATTTAGATATTTTTCATCAACAGGTGTACCTATGTGGTCTGTTTTCATGTTGACAATTATGGGATTCTAAGAAAAAAAGAATCACGATTTTGATTAGCAGTTTGAAAATTCATATTTCTAATCAACCTATTAGTTTTTAGCCAACCCTACCGTGACCGATTTACGTCAGGAGCTAATCATTTAACTCGGATGGCTAATGACAGTGGGCAGTATTGTTCCCGCGCTTGCGCAACTCGTGTCGTAACGGCTTTGAACTCCAAACTTTCCTGTTATTAATTATGCTGTGCCTCCTTACGGCCCAACCACAACTACGTGACTGTGAAGCCATTTTCGTATACTTTGCGTCTGTTGCAAGTAAACTTCTCTGCGGTAAGTGTCTCGACCGCGCAGTGAAAAGAGAAATCGCTCGCCGAATCGCCGCGTCGCCGCTCGCGCTTAGTGGATGCCTTCCTTAAAGTCAGGCTTCAATGCTTTGTCCAAAGCCTTGGGAAATCTTGGACGCAACTGTTTAAGATTGTTTATCGATTATTTACAAACCATTTCGGAAATTAAGATGCGCATAGTTGGGTGCCGAAAACTGAAAGTGACCAATAAAAAAATAATACAGACATTCTTGTTACAAGTAATTTAAATTATTAGCTATTTAATTAGAAAATATAACTGTAAAAGCGACCGTTAAATCGTATTAATAGAAGAAGTAATATGCTGTTTTTATGATTAGTTACGTTAGAGCCGTATTTCCTTTTACTTAGGTCAATTTTGTTCCGTTAATTACAAATAAACTACCACACATACAGAGAAGAACCCCAAAGGTCCGTTAAATAATTTACATGTAATGTACACAATTATGTATGTACGCTTGAGTTTAATGTGACGTATTACTAAATTATTGGAAGGATCGTAGGATGTTCTCCTCCCACCAACAAATAAATATACTTCTTGTCAGAAATTGCTTTTCATATTATTAAAATAAGTTCATTTTGCGGAAATAAAAATATGACATGAACCGATAGGTAACTTCGATTTGTTGTATTTCTTCTCATGACTTCTCATTTCTTTTAAGAAGACTAAGTATAATGTGAAACAGTGAGTATCAAAAGTATGTTGTCACTTTGTACGTTGTATCTCGTTCCCTATCTGGTTGTAGAGCGATAAGGTCCTCAAGTGATGAACACAGCTACAGCTGACAAGCTTTGTCACAATTAACAGGCTAACTTTGGCAAACAAATTAAAACCACACAAGTGTGGCTTCTAAAGATAGCAATTATATAAAACAAATGACATACAAAACGAAAATTTAATTGGTTTGACTTGGTTTTCCGTGAAAAAGATGTGAGTTATACATTCGTCGGCATTCAGATTCGCGAGTTGTCATATTATACGGCACATTTCATTAAATTACACAATTCAGGCACGCGCCATGTGGGTTTGTCGAGTGGGGCCGACGAGCACCGTTATGCTCGCAATCGCCCCCTAATGGGGCAATACATGAGCCCCCACACTCCCGATACAAATAAAATG
The DNA here is from genome assembly GCA_963691665.1 of Clepsis dumicolana. Classification (NCBI taxonomy): domain Eukaryota; kingdom Metazoa; phylum Arthropoda; class Insecta; order Lepidoptera; family Tortricidae; genus Clepsis; species Clepsis dumicolana. The sequence continues at coordinate 5,361,147 of OY829512.1, read as the reverse complement.
TTAGCGTTATTGAATCCGCGATTGCTCACAATATGTATAGCGCGACGATAAAAACGCAAATGTCGTCACAGTTTAATACTTACGACGCAAAAATAAGTCATGATAATGCATAATGCCATTTTACAGGCATTGAAATGCGAATAAATTAACATAAACGACGCAACGCTCGCAGGAGCGTTTGCGGAACAACCTAACGCAATAAATATCTGAGTAAATGACGGCGTGGTAAGTTTCATTTGGAGATGGCGCGATTCGCGACTCGAAGACATAAATAAAGATTTATTGTGGCTGAGTGTGCGACATCTCAGCACGGTTCCCGAGGCGGTGAATTACTTCAAAACATTTTTGCCTACGAGTCGCGACCTAAATTTACGCACTCGAACGGTAATGCTTGTTACCAGCAATATAGCCGCCGATCGGCTAACGGCGCTCGGGGGTCGCTTTACCGAACAAGTATTTTTTGCTGGTAAAGGTATACCGATACGAGTATTACACAGTTTTGAATCTAACGGTTCATGTTAAATCGTGACTGCCGATTACTGCGAAATAGAAAAGTAAACATAAATAAGATAGCAGGCGGTTCGGCTCGTCGGCTGTAGCGATTACGAAACCATATTAAGCGTAAGTCGGCAATTTAAAGGAAAACTCGTGTCTCTCTAGAAAAAGTATTATACTTTGAATTGGTTGTTAAGTTAGGTTATTATGCAGCCTGCGTACGGGAGGCAGGCGGCGCACGGGAGGCGTATATCGCGCGGGCATCTGCACTGCGCCCGCGCCGAGCCCGCTTTGTTAGCTGCGCGGACGGAATAACAAGTCTATCGGAACTATTAGCAAATATGAAACCTTCAATTAAACCCTATTTATGGCAAAAGTATCAGAAAAGGCTTGCGTTGGGCGGATTCGTACAGCCCAAGCGATGTTACGTGTAATTTATATAAAATTTTGACCTAAGATAAGATAGGTAGTGTTAAATCTAAACCCTTAAAAGGCGATCGCGACGTAAGTGAAAACAGCAGCTATTCGACTTGTAAATGCATCAGTTTTACAAGATTTATTCTGTAGCACGTTAGCGATGCTCGCTCCTGACGGAACTACGTACGCGTCCGTTTTGGCTCGGTCGCGTGAGAAACACGGCCACCATGTGGCCCGCTTAATGGCCGTGGCGTTGCGTGTTTTAATGTGCAAACGTGAATTTAAAGATACTGCAGCATGAATTATTGCGCTTGATTTTAGTATATAATCTATATGTTCGCGAAGTCGCCCTGGGCTAACTCGGCGCAAAGTTTCCGCGAGATAATTGTTATTTATGCCGTGAACAATGACCGTACGCAGCTTCACGTCATAGGTCAGGACTCGAGGGCACAATGATAGATTACACGAATCACGCTGGATAAACGTAAGGTAAATTCTAGTGGGCTCTAGTGCATTTATCTTAACAATTTATAGTGCATTGGGACGCTACAGTAGCCAGTTTCCGAGTACGAGAGGAAAGCTTGACTGTCACTTGAATTTGCGGCTCTTTCAGAAGCAGCCCGACAAATATTTAATTAATTGCTTTATTGTGGAGCTTCGCGTTTGGCGAGCTCTGCCAAGATTTAGTCGCGGCGGTTCAGTTTTATTGCTTGCTTACGGCCAATTGTGGTACGGTTTAGCTTCCTTACTTACTCTTACCTTAGGCTCTCTTTACTCTGCTGCGGATGAAGCTCTTTATTTACTAACTAGAGAGCGCCCGCGGCTTCGTATTAACGTAAGAAATCTCTATAGGAAATATAGGAATAGGAATGTGTCCTCTGGGTAAAAAAGTAATATTTGTACTTAGCCCGTCATATAGATTATTGAAAAAAAATATTGGACACGTATTGTTTGCTCTTTATGATATCAATAAAAATTTACATAAAAAAAATCCGTAGACTGCAACACGTAGTGATTATAATTCTCTTTGGACTGCAATGCAGGATAATGAATGGATTTCTTTATCCCTGAACGGCAACACTGGCATAGATAATTTGGCTCCAAATTCGAACTTGCAATTTCATTTTGCTTAATATGCAAAACTGACACACGCAATATCATATTTTCTCAAGTTTTTCACGATTCCCAAGATCAAAGAATCGAATTGCTTTAAAAATCAGGAGAAATAATGCGTTGTTTGGGAGAAACGTGTCAAATGGTGTTGTAGAGCGCCATCTCGCTCTGTCTCGTTTCTTTTATCCCGTTCTGGTTTTTCGACTTTATGTATTAGAAATCTTTGTTTTCGAAATTACATTTTACAGTATTATGACTTTTCTTTAAGGTGAACAGGTGGGGAAGGTAGGTAATTGGTTGAAGCAGGCGCTAGGTACTTTGCGGCGGTCCATATTTATGAAGTAAAAACTATTAATTTGCTCACCCATTGATTGTTCATGCTTCATGCTTCATTGATTCATGCTTCATTGCTTTATTGAACAAAGTTGTATTGTTGTAATCAGATTGTGGTGTGGTCGCAGCAGATGCAAATTACCTTTCTAATGTATGATCATAGCAAGTTTGTAGTCAATACACAGATTTCAACATTGCCTGAATTATTTGCGAATCAAGTATGATTTGCAAATACATAGATTGAATTTTAAGAAAAGGACAGGTCATGGTTCACGAGCTTACGATCGGATGATTGCACGCTTGCAACAATTGGATTTGAAACAATTGCCCCGTCGTCAATCTTAGATAATTTCATGTCTGTTATTGATTCGACGAAGCTCATTGGCACGATCATTATTTACAATTACTTCTTATCTGCGATTGTTTTATTCTCGTTTGGTTAGAAAACATTGTGTCAGAGTGACGTATCGGGGGCCGCGACCGGTCGCCGACAGCTAAACAATGCCGTAGGTGATTTTAGAGCAATCCAACTTACATAATTTGCTTCTACGTATTTCGCAATCCCTCGTTCGGTCAGATAAATGTTGTAACGTTAAAACGGATTAACCGTTTGAAATATTTATTGTCCACGATGTTTGTATATTCCATCTTGATAGATGGATAATAAATCATGCGCTGTTTCCTATTTGTTATTTATCGCAAGAGTTGGTACAGTTCGTCCTAGCATTTCGTCTAGTGTGCTGATGTCGGATCTGCTGACCGGATGCTGTGTGGTAACGCTAAAATGCTTATGCGCGTTGCATTTCTTATCAGATGTAATTGTTTTATGCATCCGCGTCTGGTCGAGTCGCGATCAAATAATGGAGTCCATTTCGAATGATTCGTGGCAAATATCTGACTAGATTGAATAACCTCGTAGATCGTGACGAGTCGGGAGCGATATTGTGAAACCCAGCACTTTATTGCCTCTGTGAATATTTTATGTTTTACACTCTGTGTGTGGTCCCATTTTCGATACTAAAAAGTTTGTTTCGATGAACATTTCGATATCGGTCCAATCGATTGTAATATATTGTTTCCGAGAGTTGGGTCTCAATTTATGTCTTAAGTTACGAAGCGTGTTTTGGGAAAATTTTCTTGTCTTGGTTGGAAAAGTGTGTTTTGATAACAGGAAATTGAGAAATGATACAGGTTTGCTTTTTTATTGCTGTTTTGAATACAATTTGACGAGCGATTGGTTTTGAATAAATAGTGAAAGATTTGTGGTTATTATGTAATGAAAGGATGGTAATTGGCGTTAGCTGAAGATTGCAGAATCACGCTTCCTTGGCTTCGTAATTTTATGTGGGAACTGTCGATAGGTGGTTATTATCTAGGATGCGTTTCCCGCAGCGGCCATGCGAAATGCTCTTATACATATTGATGGCGTGGACATACGGCTGTCTGGCTGTGAGCTGCGTCCAGATCAATGGGCGACTAATGCCCTCGTCTATGCACGTGTAATCACGTCAAGTTGTTCGGACCCTCCCTCGTACTACACTAGTGCCATTGTGCTCTCTTGTCCGTCAGGAATCTCTAATTATATAACTACAATCAATGTAATTATAGTAATACTCGAGGTTTAAGACGATGTCCATGTACATATTGCGAATATTTAAATGGCTATTTTTATTGTTAATGAATTGAAAACCACATTAGCAACAAACCAATACTATGCGCTCACATTTACAGATACGTTATCGTACTTATCTAGAGAAATAAGCACAAAAGTAAATGCATTTTTTTCTACACATTAATAAGATTTATTTAATAAATCTAATCCATACTTATTCTTGTGACGGCGAGCATTACTAGGCATGTCATGTACAGCTTGCATCGGCTTGTGTTGACAACCGCCTGACGCTCGAAAGCCTGCTAGTACATATCTGTTACGATCAAATCTGCCGCATACAGAATACCCAATCCGCACACAAACCGTATGTGGAGTCTCTAACACCGCCTCCGCTCCATTAGAAATATCTACCTCACCACAAGCAAGTGTGACTTTTCGAAGTTGTAAATTGGTCTATTGTTCTTCACATATCATTCGACGCCCAATTTATTTAAAATAAAAGCTGCCTCTGTGTTTTAGAGAACATAAATATTTTACGACCGACTATAAACGTTTAAGGCATCAAATTACTCTTCCTGCATCGAGTTTGGGCCCGCACCTTATGCTTATCAATCGTACAATGCAAAGATCAGCGGTTATCCGCGACTTTCACTAGCTTTTAAGGAAAGTAGGTAATTACAACACTTTGCACATGGACGTGTTTATGCTTTTGCAACAACTTATACATAATATTAAACACCAGGTACGAGTGTAGGTGCATATAGCACAATGCCGATACTTAATGCACTTAGAGCAGATGGTCTATTAAAATTTCTAGGCATTTCTACAGGCATTAAAATTTCATGCAGCTGGCTGCTACTAAGGCCCTGAGATAGGGGTTTTATGTGGTTTTATTATCGACTTCTATATTTATAGTGTTGTTATACGAGTATAAGTTAGCGGGCAAAGAATGAAACGGATTCTAGAAAGTAACAGCTAGATTCAAGACTAGGGTATTACAATGGATTGTTGTGTAATTCATACATTTGCAGTTGGACCCGTCGTTTGCGGTAGACTTAAACGTAAATAACAGCTGATTTGATTCTGTAACGGACATGATACGGCTATCGTGCTTAATCAGTAGCGCCTCGTCTCAAGTTCCAGTACCGTAAGCTTATTACGTCCACAGGTAATTTGAATTTTTCTACGGGCGTTTATTCCGGTTTTCGACGTCGACTGCGTTTTGAGCAATGAGTGATGTGATAGGAACCGATGGGACGCAAATTCAGAAACCGAACAGACATTTGGGTTACGTTGTAATCCTCGTTACATCATCGTTTGTACATTTAATTTTACATAACACATATTAAGCGTTGCAGCTAGTAGCGTTCTTTAACTACTCAGGTCAAATTTGGCTCATTTCAAAAGGAGTGGCTACGAATTGGATTGAAGATGGGTAAGTCAAAGGTGGCTATGAAAACTTCAATAACACAGTATGCTCAAATTGTTGGAACAGAGTAAAAGCTGGGCGCTGCATTAGTCAGGAAATCACACAGGAAACCATTTCCTTTGGTGATAATGGTAATTAATTAAAAGTATTTTATAATAGGAATAAGAAGGAAAATGGGAAAGGGGTAATATGTGATAACCTAGAGATCTCAGATGAAATGACTCTCGTGCCTGTAATTTCCTAGGCTTGTCACGCCAAAACTGATTGCTTCGAGGCACGACTCGCTGAGTCAGTTCCCGACTACCTATTTTATAATTTAACAACGTAAGTAAGTAGACTTACTTTCAATTGAACTTATTTTTTTACCCCACTTAACCAGACAATCTTGTGTAACTAGTTGCCTTCTAATTACCTCCTTAAGGTACCTAAGTACCTCCTTTTCCCTCCATAACGGTGGGAGTGGGATAGCTGAAGTTATCGCACCGGGCTGTTTCTGGGTGGTTCCGTAATAGGGGTGCGTCGGCAACTGGTTTAAGCGGAAGGACGTTTTAGGCAGCCTGGCAAAGCTTTATGCAGCGAACCGATGTGACAAGTCGGCCTTTGCATGCGTACGCGCAATGCGTTGGTCAATTAGACTTGTCACGACTTGTGATTTTAAATAACAACAAGCTCGACGGTGAAGTACTTTGCTGGCTTTATTGTGAAGTATTTAGTGAGTAATTTAAATGTGTTTAAGCCTCGAAGAGGACTTCCGGAGCTTTTAGCGTGAGGTAGTTTAGCAACGTTAAGCGATTTGTGTAAATAGTTTTTGTAGTGCTTTTTTGTCGGTGAAATAGTTCCGTGATTTGGTCACTGTCAAGCCAAGTAACTCACCAAAATAATTATCTAAAGAAGCTTACTAGCTTGCTCATTCTAAAGAGTATCCAGGTATGCATTTCTCTTTAGGTCTGAAACATTAAACCTAATTGCGATTAGGTATCAATTATGAGCTTTCAGGTAGGTAAACCCAAAATAGTAGTTTATGCAACTGCTACATAAAGAGGGTCCTTAAAACACAAGTGTGTTTTTATGAAACAAGGCGAAGCTGAGTTTCATAATAGGATCACACGAGTGTTTTAAGGCCTAATTATGTGGAGTTGCATACATTACTTTATCTACACACATATTATAAGTACTCTAAGATGGGTTCAGAAGCCGAAGGCATATATCATACCCATACCCGTCACGAATTCGACTGTTTTTTTTTGACGAAACGTCAGCTCAGTATGTTTGTCTATGATTTAATAGACAAACATACTGAGCTGACGTTTCGTGAACTGTTTTTTTTTTTTTTTTAATAAAAAATATCGCATTATTGATTATACATGTCGGACTGAACTCGACTTATATACGCGAGTGATCCGTTTTGTTTCACTATGATTGTAAATTACGTTGGTTGTCGAATTCGGTACATCGAATTCGATATCAAAAAGTCATTACGACATCGAATTCGATATCGTAATGACTATTACTTTACTGCTGGTGGTGGAGGAGGTGCTGGGGCTGGCGCTGTCGGCGAGAAGGCGTCGTCGTGCTGCAATGCTGGTCATTTTCTACGGTTTCTGAACGCATTATAGAGGACTTATGATATGTGTGTAGATAAACATACTTTACTTAATACTTATGAGTAAACCTCATTACCAGCCGTGTTTTACGTCCCACTACTGGGCACAGGCCTTCTATCAGAATAAGCTTAGATGCCCTATCTTCAAGGATTAATAGACACCTGCTGATAAATATCAGAATCTGTAGAAGTACAGAAATAAAACAAAATAAAATCACAAAAGCAATTCTTAAAGATGTCATAACTGATTTGAATATGAGAACCAAATACTTTTGGTTGCACTAACCGCAAAAGGTTCGTAAACATCATAAATCAAAAGCTGGTAATCAATAACGTTCAATCAGATGTTTGCGTAAATGGCTACGATTATAATGAATTCAATCAATCAGAACGTTGTGTGACGGATCTCGACGCCCGACCACACTCCTACGCATGATCGAAACCCATAACTATGATAAATTTATTCCAACCGTGAAAATCTCATTCGCTTTCACGTGGTAATAATGTGTACAATTGTTCTATTGCCATAACAAACAAGTTTGTGTGATGTCGTGCTTGAATTTGTGCTAAAATCGAGTGCTCGCCGATAAATCGAAAGATAAACTCGATTCTTTTAGATCTATCACAAAAATAACGATCCCAAATCGGTATTCGTGTACGTGCTCGATTCGGATCTTTTAGCGTCTCTATAAAATCGGTTTTAAGGGTACCTTTTTTCGCTAAAAATATCTGTTAAAGAGGCCAATGAAAACGAAAAATGTTAAAGTAAGTCGGCGGGAAGGATGCCGGCGATTATCGGGCGTCATTACTGCGGGGCTGGATGTCGCCCGGTTCCAAGTGTATCTGCGAATATTTGTAAACCGCCACCTCTGATGGGATACGCTGGTAAGTACGGTGAGCGGGAAGTGAGAGCGATTAATTCTGTTTAGGGCCGATTTTTTAAATCTCCAGAAAAACCTGTTTTCCTGTGACCTAGGTACATCTCTTCGAATTATTGAATAAGAGCTTATCAGGAGATACAAACATTGATGTTTAGCGTTTATTATTCAATCGATTTGTTGTAAATAAACACGTTTTGTTTTTGTTTCAGATATCTTAAACCTAGAATAGTTTTTGAGTACCTATTGAGAAGAAATGCTTAATATTTTAACATCAATTATTAAGTAGACACTTGTTGAAATATTTCAAAAAGTGCTGCACTCATAGTGGACTGGCAATGTATACTCAAATTTTAAAATAAGATACACGAAAGAAGCTGAATGACGTTCAATGTAACAATGTTCCCTGAAGAATGTAATTCAAGCTACAAACTTGTAAGCATGTGTATCTTTTATGAATGTTGCATCTATTTCATCTCAGCAGCTAAAGAAGCTCTCACCCGGCACTCCGGCTAGTTTATTTGAACTTCGTTTTTGATGCACCCTGAAGGAATTTGACTACCAAAGCAAGTTCTTCGTTTGTAACACTTGCTGTGTAGAATGCTTCACTTTAAAGTCTTTTCCCGGAAATTCTGCTCAAAACATTTTTGTCAGCCTTTTTTTTAACAGTACTTGCATGTTTGCGGAAAATCGCTGGGTACTTTTTACAGGTACATTACGTTAAATTTATGTTATGATGGTTGAAAAAGACACAGCCTTATAATCCCTCGATTTATTAGCCAATTCCGTGCCCCCACTTCGAAGGCTATCAAGATTGCATTTCTAGACTACGCTTCAATATCGTTATCCATCGCGCGTTTCAAATACCTCTCCTTTTTGCATGCTTTTTCAAACCAATCAATGGACATAATTGCAATCTTTCCGCTGGAACTTTCAAAGCATTTTATAGTAGAAGATCTGTCTTTAATTATACTGTGGCTGGAGGGAAGATTTCGATTTCTGTTCTTTGTAAAAATGCCTGTTTAATAATAGGTACGGTCAGAGAAGTCAGTTTATAGTGTAAGACATAATTACTGTGTTGGTTTTTATGAACGAGAATTAATATGTACAGTTATTTGCAGATCTGTCCAATAAAATAAGAGATAATTGATATGGCGGTAGAGCTCGGCCCGAGTGTGAATAATCTGAAATGTATTGCAGATACAAGATTTAATGGCACCAGTATAGACGTGTAACGTAATGATCATTACTTTATCATTAGTATCGTTGCTATTTACTTGTGTGGATTTATTAAGAAACGTGTTTCCTCATTGCCTGAGTTAGTAAATGTTTATAATTCTATTTATTCCACTTACTGCATTGATTTTATATAGTAATATAGAGCCGAAGCGACTTTATCATGTAGCTACTTTATTTCAAGTGCGCCATTCCTTTCTACCTCGTATTCATTGTGGTAGCATTTCGTAATCAGCTGTTCTCCGTAATCACTCCGAATCTTTAAGCACGCTCAGGTTTATTTCTATTATTAGATCACATTCACGTCTGGGTCACAGCCGACTTGCAACAATAAACACAAACGACCTTCTTAACATCAAATGTTATTTGTATGCAAATTCTTTATACACTCGCCCGTGGCGTTCATTCTGTAACGCAATAAAGTTGTACCAACGCCTACGTCATTTAATTACGGTGCCAAGGAGTCAAATTCTAATTTGTCAAACCTTAAAACCGTATATAGCACGTGAGACAATAAGCGACGGCGTTGCTAACGAATTGGCTTACATTTCATTTGAAATTTGCAAAAGCAGTCAGGTTCGCCTCGACATAGAGGGTCATAATTCAGTCACAAAGTTATAAACAACATTATGCTCACTCGTGACGGAGTTACGGGGCGAGGGAACACTCGAGTGTGACAATGACTTGCGCGAAAATCTGCAATCATTCGCGTGACAGAAATGCCATCTGATACAAAATGAGAAGTAGGTTTTGTTTTTCCGTTTCCGCTGAGTTAAACAATAAAGTGAACTTGCTAATGGGGTTAGTATATTGTGTGTACGCTAGATTAATAAAAAGTAACACGGTAGGTTGCAGCGCTACCGTTCTTCACTTTAATTATCGTAGTTAAACATTGGAAGTTTATTGCTGATTTTGTATGCATAACGATTGCGATGGAAATGCAGTTTCAAAAAATAGCAGGAACGGCAGCGGATAAAAGAAGGCACAGCGTTGACAATATAAAAGCGCGTCAAAAGATTGAACATCATTCAAGTACACTTCAGGTGGTCCTTAACTTATTAAAATAACGCAACATTCAATGCTTAAAGCACAGACGCTGTCTGCTAGCCAGTGCATGCATAATCAAACCAAACTTGTAGTTTTGAAGTAAAATCTGCAAAATGATAAGGGACATAACATTGGCTGTTCTTCTTCGCGTGGTCACGGTTGAAGCAGAAAGCGATAATTTCAAAACAAACGTATGTCTTATTGGAAACATAATAAACACATCCCGTTATCCCATTATGCATTACGAGGGCCTCGTTTGGAGACGCAGACCAACAAACATTTCTCAGGCATGCAAATGTCACCAAGCACGTGTACATTTCGCGCCAACCAAGTAATTTGTCTGTTATTTATTGTCGTCGACTAGATGTATTTCGAAAGGCGGGAAATCGTGAAATTATACGGCGCCACGTGGGAGTGTTATGACAATGTGCAAATCAGCATTGTTGAACCGAAAAGACTTATGTGTCATCAAAATTCCTGTGGATATAAGCTCTTTTTGATAAGTGGCAGTCTCGTTATCTGGTGCTCGTTGCGAGTTGTCACGCCTTAAGAATACATCTTGCTGTCACGATATAAATAAGTGATAAGTGACAAGCTTCAGAGATGATAGGTACTTATTTCTCTTATCAGTGTAAAAAGTTTATAGCCCTGAGCGTCTGTAATGGAATAGATTAAAATAATAATGTAATGTACCTACCTGCTTACTTTTTACAAACAAAACTACAAGGCACTAAAGTATAAATAAAGTGAAAATTACATATTAACGACCTTTTAACATTTTACGAATCTAATAAGCGGAGGTCCAGAATAGCCGTCGTATCTACCTATTTATAAATACATGGAAACGGAACGGGCGTTTATGTATTCTTATGAATATTTAAACGGTCATAAATTTCTAATATGGCTCTGGTGAACTTAGTAATTTTCTTCTGCTCGTAAGGTTTTGCAAGCAGTGGATACTAGCAAGCAGTACTTCATAAATAATTACAGACCATGGATTTGGACACATACCTGTTGGTTTCAATATATCCGGCTCGAAGCGTCGAAGACACCAATATTTACTCCTCATCCTTTGCTAGCACTTTCTATTTATTCCTATATTCCTGCAACAAAGAAACGTTCAATGAAATAAAACCACATAATGTACATAGCTTCAATTAGGTACAATTAGTATGAGCGAAATTGAACTTCCCGGTTTTCAGTGTTCAATTAGCACTAGAAGTGGAACATTCCTCATTAGGAGAGCAGAGTGTGGCAAGAGGTAGATGTGAGATAACGTTACGCATGCGCGGGGTATTGTCTTTGCCCAGATGCCTAGATAATGCCGCGAAAGCTCGGCACCAAGTAATATGCAAAGCTTTCAGATGTTGCGTCGGATTGTGACTCATGCAGTACAAGAGGTGTTGCCAGATAATTATTGTGATTATTCAGTTTAGTTGATCATTCATGAGTAGGGGCGCTAGAGCTAGGTGGTTTGCTAATGTGGAACCATTGTTAGCATACATTACTTACGACTTACTCATACCAATACAACTTGTCGTTTGTTCGATGCCGATTATAATCTTGTTACAATGCAATCTGACATAATTTCTTGGTTTTCTGTTTGACCCTAAATTTTTAAAACCAAGGTAATTAATTAAGACATTTAATCCCTCAAGTAAAGCAGGTCGCGTCGCCGTAAATTATTATATTCACTCACGTAATTTCATTAATGCTAAGCCTATTAAGTGGGTTCAGAACTGGGTCGCTGACCGCTTCAGTTCTTTCGCGTGTTAAGTATTTTATTAAACGCCTCCACTTGACCCCAACGACCGATAAACGCAAGTTTACTTTAAGAAGCAATAACATAATGTTGATTCAATTTACAGACTACGAGATAACTGACATCTTTTAGCGATTAACTAAGCTTGAGGTTATCGCGCGATTTAAAGTTCAATTTGACCAGTAAGCTATTTCTATCTTGATGTAGTGTATACAGGGCGTTTGCAGATAAATTTCCCCGCTTTCTGCCGAGGTGTGGTTTGTAGAATGTTGCGTTTGAGGGTGTACTGCGCTGGTTAAGTAAGCACAGCGCACGTGCCGGGCGCGGCGTGCGTGCCGCCAACGCGCATACCTAGGCAACAGCAAGTATTTTTGCTACTGGTCTAGCCTTAGCTTTTTAAACTTCTCTGAATATTGAATTATAATGCTCGTATACATTAATTTTGAGCGCCAGAAATGCTGCCTTTAGACATGCAATTGTATAAATAACGACAATAATTTTGCTGCCTATTTTATACATTTTATACAATAAGTGGATTACACTTTTGTTTCCGTCGAGTGTTAGTGGTGTTACTTCGAAAGAAGCACTTAAAATTCAAAGACGTTTTCGTAAGTACAACATTTACACTATCTAATAGACAAACATTAAATTTTCAAGACCAGAGTTATTAATGCACTAAATACATTTAGACAGGCACATTACTCAGGCTTAGTACGTATACCAAATCAGAAAACCATAAGATTCAAAAAGAAAAACTAATATGCATAATTTCTGGTAAGTACCTATGTCAATTTTTTTTTTAAATTAGGTTGGTTCTACAAAACTTCAAGTAACGACACTTCATAATATACTTAAAAGCACTACCATTATAAGTAATGGTTAAACTAATGTACATACACGCATGCCACTCAGCCAATTACCAGCGTTTCCTTGTAAGTGAAAGAATGATGTGAGATCCGCTGATAAGGGGTTTCTGGAAGCGGTCATCGGCTTATCAATGCTATCTCGCGTCAAGGCGAACTTGCAAATGTTAGCGGAAAGACTGACAGTGAAAGATCTTGATAAAATACAGCTACATCTGAGGGGATACGGGATACCAAAGAATGTTGACTCTACTGCGATGGGGTTAAAACTTCGCCGAGTGGTGCGTTTGCGTGGTATGTAAAATATATGGTATTTTTCATTAACAGGTGTAAATTATTTGTCAGCACTTTAATTTTCGATACTGAAGTTTTGAGATTTATAAGAAAAAACTTTAAAACAACCTTACAAAAATAGTGAAACATGGCCTCCGTTGCAAAATAATGTACAATTACCATATATATAATCACTGTTTAGGCACTTATGTTTACTCCTAACATGGTTATACTTCGTTTTTTAGCATTAGAAAGAAGGTAACAATCTTGACATTAAAAAACTCTTTTTAAAAATAAGTAACTGTTAAGTAAAAAACCATAACAATACATTTATTAATTAAACTTAATTTTTTAATTAAGTTTAATTGGTACTTGATTTTACTTATTTATAAAATGCGTTTTTCAATAAAAAGACATGTAAAGATTGTTTACCCTCTTTCTAGTGCTAAAAAAAAACGAAATGTAGGACTATGCTTTTGACAAATAAACATAGGTCCATTAAGCAAGAAGACTTCAAAGTTTGAAAACACAAGAACATACCAATCAATCCGCGGTACGAATATTACAAAACCCTGTGTCAACCGATCGTCAACTTGTAATACCGCGATTGATTGTAGAGCTTTCATTGGAAGCGCAAATCGTCTTGGACTAATTTGGCCCAGTGAAATCATCAGACTATCTCATTGTTGCGAGAGAACTGATGCAATCTGAATAATCTTTTGAGATTACGACATCACTCCTACTTTAGTTAGGGATGTGGCAGTATCCTTAACTTACCTACCTACGGATATTATAAGATGTTGCTCGTAAGCTTGCGAGGATGTTTTTCCCACATTACAATGTATTTATATTTGGTTGGACAAAAATCGTTTATTCAATTTTTGTTACATTTTTTATGAAAAATCGAATAGTTTACCATGAAAAACAACACTGATCAACTTTCAGATGACATAGTTTTTACCATATTTTATATTGCAATGGTACTTGTTCGTAGTGTCAAAATTTACGTAACACTTAGGACTCAGGAACTAACTTGAGAGTGACTCAACTTGTTTCAGAGTTGGAGCTTTGCGCTATCAGCTCGCAGTGAATAAGTTTATAAGTCCTCCAGAGGTTGCAATCTTGCAATTGTGATGCAAATGTAGTTTTGTAGCACATTAAAATGGTCATGCTCACAGCATAAGTCATTTGTTAGATAAATAACGCGGAAAAGAAGGAACAGTATTTCCCTAAATTGGTTTTCGCTTCACTGAAAGCTTTGCTCTTCCTTTATTTCATTTAGAGACACGAGTAAGAGTATGACGGAAAATGAAGTGATATACCGATATATATGACCGTGGAGGCGTTTTACACCTCTGCTGATTTTAAATTTAGTTTAAATTGACCCTAGAGACTATACATCTCTAAGCCATTTAGATTAAGTATTATATTATAGTATTAATTCTGGGACCCTATACATCCCTTTGTAATTTAAATTTTCACAGATATTTGACCCGGAGACCCTATATATCTCCTGCTCAATTAAAACGTGCCAGTAAAGTAGTGTTCTGGTTTTGCTGTTCTAATAATTACTTTTTACACTTGTTTCTAAAATGCGGTTTTTTTTTCTCTCTTAATCTTTTAATGACAGAGTGAGGTTTCTTTGAGTAATTTGTCGTGGTTACGTATTGTAAGAGCTAATGTAACTTGTTTTTAGAAAAAATGACTTTGTGCCAAGTTTCTTGCGGCGCATTCTTCTTGGCAATCATGGTCTTTCCGAAAGCGCTGGTAGACTCAAAAAAATGACGTGTAAAAGAGCATTCAACTGCCTATTTGCTGAATAAAGTTTTGAATTTAGAATTTTTAGAATTTTATAAAAACAATGATAGTCTTTCTAGTTTTTGTTATTGTCACTGGTATATGTTAATAAATGTTAAGGTAATACTTACAAGTATTACATGCTTAACATTTACAATACCTACTGGTATAAATATGTATGTAAGTAACCCATTGTCAAGTTCACAAGGTAACTCAAAACCAAACTTCCAACAGCTACCTTTGTCAATATTTTTTCTGAGGTCCAGTTAGCATCCGTGTTATTCCTCAGACAATACCAGGAAGTTCTTCCCGATTGATTGGCATGTGTCAATTGGTCTATTTATTCCGACGCGTGGGCAACATGGGTTTTCCATTGTGCGGATATTTGCTCAACGACTGCCCAAACGTTAAACGTAACGGCAAACATTGAACAAAGAGGGCTTATCTCGAGCTGAACCTAAACTTAGCATATACGTGACTAAGATAACGTTGATTTTTTAAGTTGGAACGGTAAAACACATTCTTGAGTTTTAAAAAGATTAGAACCAAGTAGATGTCGTTCTGTTTCTTCTTCAATAAATTTAGGTTTCAAGCATCTGTGCACAATGCCGACAAGGACTTTCACGGTCTGACGTCTTGTAGAGTTTGCTTAAGTGATTTATAGGTCAACTAATTAGTATTTTGTTGTATTTGATAACGTATTCAGAACAACATGCGATATGTGTAATTCTAATAGTTTTTAACCGACTTAAAAAAAAGGAGGAGGTTCTCAATTCGTCGGAATATTTTTTTTTTTTTGTTGTTGTAATAGTTACTAACATTTGTAAATTACATCACAGGAACTTAATATTTTATAAAAAAAAAATACAACCTAATTTCAAAAATCCAGTCACTTGTTTACAAGATGTTTATTAAAATTGTAATTCCAACTCGCACTTTGCTTGTATTTTTCGTGTTCTGCTTAACAGGCGTGGCGTAGCTTATGCATAGCTTGAGGTCATTTCAAGATATGTATGTTTATTTATCAAGATAACACGTAGAGAACATTTACTCATGTAAGAGCGGAGGTAAACCTTTTAAGCTTGAACTTTGGCTTCGGATAATGAGAACATTTATTTATTCCTATTTTCTTCTAGAAAGGTACTAATCCGTATATTGAATTGCAATCTGAGATTAAAGTACATGTTAAAATTATAGATAAAAATCCTACAGTTTAATTGGTGCAATTTATTACCTACATAAGGTTGTAAACAGCCTAGATTGTGATTGCATTTACAACTACAAAAATGATAAACACAATAAGGTATCGTGGCCGTTTCGTACTTTTATACGACTTATAAAATATTTTTATTACTACTGTATTGTACTGCACCTGACAGAGAAATAATTAGTATTCACTTACTTAAATAAATAACGAAGAAACACGTACCTATAAAATGGTACGACACGTGATAAAGCTGTGAATTACTGCAAGTTAAATTTATTGGCCTTAGGTCCGTAGTTTTTTTAAGCAACATTTGAATTTGTATCTAAATTATCAAACACACGTTTAATCATTAACGAAACTACATTACCTGGTATGATATGCACTGGATTGAGCTGGTGATTAGTAAGTTCTAGCCTTTGATTGGTCAGATTGCATAACTATTAACATGTAAGATTATACTATTAGAAAAGTAGGAAAAAATATACCACAACCTAAACAAGTTTAAAATGGCTGAACCGATGTTGTAACCTAAGAGCCACTTTGATTACACTAGCTTTCGATTAAAAAAAAGCGGCGTCCAAATCGGTCTAGCGAGCTAGATTGCTTGCCACTGACAGACAACACAGATACACAGACACACAGGTACACAGTCAGGCCTTTTTGGGCAGGGGGTTAAAAATTAAGAAAATATCAAAGCACATAGCTCACCACAATTAAAGAGAAATTTCAAGTTACGTGGCTTACCCAGCGTAACCATTACTTTAGTAGGTTCTGAATCACCATGTCTCTTGATCCGAAACGACATGAATTATCGATTTGTCATAGTACAAAGCACCGAGTAATTACTTTTGCTTTATTTGACGTTTGTTGGTAATTGGTAAAGTTGGAGCCTTACACATATATTAATAAATGTAAGCCTAATCAGAGGCAAATTTCTAATAATAAATGTTGCAATACTTCTATCGATGAAGTTGTTACAGGTACTCTACATCGGACGCCTATGGATCAAGCAAACGTTAATTGTCCCTGGGAATAAAAATATGTACCTTTTAGTACGTTATCCCATTTACTTGGGGTAGGCCTTATTTGTCCGCAGTTTCCACTTCGCGTCTACCTTCCTACCTAGTATACCTAATAAATAATAACACTGGTACCTAATAATTTTGGCATAATTTTGGAATATAAATAATCACGGTTGCATTCTGCACTGTTTTCAATTTATTGCCTAATTGGAGCTTAAATACGTATTAATTCGACAACATATAATTTCAACTACAGTGCAGTAAGTATATTAAAATTCTTAAGTGAGAAAACAACATATCAAAATTTCGTCGTCTTAAAATTGGGAGGTTGCAGTAGAAAATAAAGCTGAAAGCGAGGGTACTATCGAAATGCAGATAAATCTTTTTGAAAATCCCCGCACCTCAATAGTTCGCAACAACAGTAACCGATCATTGCGAGGCAAAACCTAAGGCCTTTCGTCTTGAGCCTGTGTCGTTTTGTTTACTATAATAGCTCCACTATTGTTGGCGGCCAGTGGCAAATTTAACATGCCAGTTTCGCAACCGCTAACTAGTTTTTGTCCAACGTAAAGGCGGTTTTTTTAGCCAACGTTGGTGACAAATATTTGGCTTTTGTTCAGAATTATTTCTGTAGGTTTTTGTCGCATTGGTTTTTATGTGATACGTTCTTACTTTTAATGGTACTTTTAAATTACATAGATGATTTTTTTTGAGAATTTTATTATACCTAACAGTAACATTTAATGTTAGTATAAGTATATTATAATATACTCGAACAATTAATTATAAACAACAAATCAGCTACACAATATGTAACAACCCAAGCTTAGATTTCGGGCGTGTTAAGGAAACGCCAATTTAATAAGTCCATTTATTTAACACCGTTCTAATTTCTGCTCCGACTGGATATCTCGTTTAATATAGTTTTCGCAACTCGTAATTAAGTCGTGATCAGATAATCCGCTATCATACTGTTACTGTAGACCGAGATTGACTATAGTGCTAAAATTACTCAATTAATTATCGCTAAGTAACGTTCGAATAGTTGTGAGTTGTGACAATCTATACTTAACGGCATAGGTACTCGTAAGTTGTTGCGTCAGTTACAGATTTGTGACGTATGTTAAATTAACTAAATAGGCGAGTATGGTTTGGGATATACACTGAAACTATTACTTTAGCTAGGTAATAGAGAAGCAATTCGATAATGGTTAAAAAAATATTGAAACAGAAGTGACTAGGTTTGCAAGTTCCATCTTACTTCGTACCATCGGACGTTTAAACACTTCCCTTGAAACTTTTAGACAGTTAAGATATCTTTTTTACATAAAGATGTAGCAGATCCGGTCCAAATGGGCTGGCAATAAAATGAATTGCATATTTTTCACTGAGAAGTGTTTATATGTAGGTGAATTGACAAATAAACGATATTAAGAGTGCGATCAACGAACTCGCGCGCCGGACGCGATGCGGCCTTGGCGCGTCTGCGAGAAGGCCGCGGGCCGCGCCTGCGCACACTGGCTATCTGAAGAAAGATTTAAGAAACCTCCTGTTGACGTCTGCTGTCCTGGTAAAAATTCTTGTTAAAATATAACAAAAGCTAAACCAAAAATAATGTACTCTCGCTTATTGTTCCACACTCATTTACTTCGAATCGAACTAAACATAAAATTTTTGAAAGGTTGCCATTAAGCTAAAGTGATATCTAGTTTTTCTGTGTAAAACATCCGCCAACTGCAACAGCAGAGAAGAGATCACTCGGTTGGTACCTATATATACTTATATCTCTACACTTCTGAATTTCTATAAATCTCTATCAATTGGATTTCTATAAATATCGTAAATTTTCAACATTTTAAAGGCTTCGTGATTTAGATTCTGTATTCAAAAAGGCGGTTCAACATAAGCAATATCGGAAACCTTCCGTATTTACTTACAAATCGAGCGCAGCGAGCGAAGGCAAGCAGCTTTGCACAACGCGATCGGCGCGTGGGCGGGATCCACTTCTAGGACTTTCTACTCGCAAAGCGCAAAAATCAAAGATCGGCGGGGTTATAGGTAAAACCACAGAACTATTGATAGTACTAAAATATTTACAGAAGGCTCACTCTCGAACAAAAGTCAAGTTTATGTACAAAAAATGCCTTCATTTTCGACCGTTACCTGCGTTGCAACAATCGGCTGTTAAACTCGTAAGAATGTGTATTGCCAGTAGAAAAAAATACTACACAACATGTAAACTTCCCATTAATTATTTCCGTACATTACTGTAATTATTGTGGCTGATTAGGGACGTGTTCTTCGAACAAAGGTAAGAGTAGGGGCAAGGAACATGGTCCCTGTTAAATGACAAAAGTGTTAAACTAGTCTTATCCTATTAAGAAACGGATGAGATTAAAAAGACAGTGTAAAAACATTACAAAGAGGATTACATAGTGTTGCTAATTCTCTCCAAAAATCATTATGCAAATTAAGTAGTTCATGACTTTGAGTGGTCTGCATTTTAAACTATTTATCGCAACATAAATAGCTCAAATCATTAAAATACCTAATGCAGCACCTCGTCAAATTGACGTGTAATTACTTCAGATCAGAAGTGTTATAATGAAATAATTAATTTAAATTTTATTGCGATTTCTTAATTGTTTCTGGCCGATCGGTTTCCGATATTAATAAGTTGATTGGACAAAACATGGTCCATGTTGAAGTGTTGAATAAAGTGATATTTCAACAAAGTACGGTATGCATAATGCAGTCAATATGCATCGACGTTTGACAGATTATTCAATAAACGCACAACGCGTAACTCATGCTTTTCTATGGCCACATTTGAAATGCAAATTTTATAACGTACTTGCAGACTTTAATTCTGTTTGCGGACCTGTAACGTAATATTAATTACTTTATTATGACATTTATAGAAGCGGTAACCTAAGTGCACTGGTTATTCGATTAATCTGAAGCACGCTGCGCGAAATTATTTCCAGCTCTCACGACTAAAAAGACGTATAACTGTATGAATTTTGCATGTACATACGCCTGTTTGGTAGTGGACACGAGATCTATAATTGAAGGAGCGACCTCTCTATAAATCTTGGAGGAAATTATAGAACGAAGTTTCACACCCATTCTTATAGAA
Organism: Clepsis dumicolana; assembly: GCA_963691665.1. NCBI lineage: Eukaryota > Metazoa > Arthropoda > Insecta > Lepidoptera > Tortricidae > Clepsis > Clepsis dumicolana. The sequence goes on along the minus strand of OY829512.1, from coordinate 5,340,921 downwards.
AATGAAAGTGGGCGGGTAATAAGGAAGCGAGATTAAACAGTAGCTTAGTTAATGGCTGAGGGAGGCTCTAAATCTACCACAATGTAGCCATTCGTACTTGCGCAAGTCTTCATTACGGACCTCTATTGGGTAAGATAACGGGAACCTATCTGATATCCAGAATATTTAGAAACAATACAACAGTAAAACACTCCTTTTCCATCACTGAATAATGTTTCAGCAAACGTGTGAACTTCTACTAAAACATTCAAAATTAAGCGAGTTAAGTATCCAGAGTTGTCGCAGACTGGACTAAAAGCTGAAGCTATTTCAATAAGACTTATAATCAGTGGGCCCATGACTCTCTTAAAATGTTAAATGAATATCACAATAACGTGTAAGGTCTAAGACTTCACTCACTGTACCTTATCTGGACCGCCCGTAGCGGGTCAAGACCTTACGTTGAGTAACGATGCTATAAAACACTAAAAGGCTACGATAGAGTCTAAATTCTTTGACCGCTTTGATTTAATCACGCCATGATTCTGCCCTTAAGGATTTGCACATCAACATGAAAAGTTGCGAAGAAACTAGTTGGTAATAATAGTCAACCCACAATAACTCTGCAACGAACTGACAACAGTAGAAATCTAAAGTTTGTTTATGGCAACACTGATTTATAGTCAAACAACACGTTTTGAACTTTTTCGATTAGATTAAACATAAACAGGTCGTCGTTCATCCTCCATTCACCATTAAAATACCTCTCATATTTCAATTTCTAGATTTTTTTTACTGTACAACGGCAAAACCTACTAAACGCTGGCAAAATTGTCCTCCAATGGACAGAGCCATATTTAAAAAAAAACAGCATCTTTTGATTACTACTATCATTATTACTTATAATTAAAGAAATGCCTGAGTGACATGAAAAAAATATTACCACAGCGTGATTTTTCTGGGTTGCCAATAAATATCTTATGCAGAGTTATCGTGGAACGATTATAGGACTGCAGGGAACAAGTTAGTTATACGTATGTATGTTTCTCCCCCTTGCATTGATTCCCCAATGCTGGGAGCCGTGGCCACATCATGGTATCACCTCTCTTATTAAATTTGCCAATCATTCCTGCTCTCAGCAACGTGCACGGCCTTGAGTGTGGTACGATTGTGTATATGTATGTGTATTTACAGTCGACGAAAGTATTCATAAATCACGTTACGTAGTCAATATCCTCTGTTATTTAAAGGCTTATAGGATATAATGTAATGTAAATACTTCTGTATTTCTGACGATGCTACTGATAAACCTAATGACTGATTGTAAGTTTTAATATTTAGTTTTTTGCCAAGAATTCTCAGCTCCCAACTAAATAAATGCATAAACGCTCTTATATTGCCTGCCGGCCGAAAATTACCGCACCCCGGACAAACTCCGTTGTATTTAATGTAAAATTTTCAATTTTTGGGTAGAAGCCCAGCCCGTAGAAAGTTGGCAAGAAATTCGCAACAGTACAATGTAACAAATAAAACGTCATCCCACTATGGGTATGCGATGTAACTGGGTATCGTCAAAGCAGTCCTTTTAAGTGAGTAAGCCGCTTATGAAATGTGTGGGCACTGACGCGCTAGTCTTCAATGAATGTAAGGGTTTTATCACACTTGGCAGGATTTTCCAACCTTAGTATGATTTCATTGAAATTATAGTCATTGGGAAAGTTTTATGTGTGGATTGAAATGTACGTTTGCTTTGTGAAGCCTGCTTCTGCTCCTTCTTTTTGACTGCAGCAACCCTTTTTGCATGATTTTGTAAGAAGCGTAGGTACATACATTACGAATTGCTTAAATCTCGTCCCTTTAGTGTTAATGTCTATTTAAAGGCGGTTCGGCGCCGGCGGAAGCAAAATGCACTCGTTAAATTATTTAACTGTTAATTAATAAGCGCTATAACTTGGTAATAAAACGAAATGTGTCGCCCATGAATACAATTAAGGTATGAATAATTATTCATTGCCCAAAGACATTTCATTAACAACCCTTTGGCTTAACAGCTTTGTCTTCAAAAACTGTATTCTATTGTAAGTATTTCCGTTTGAACATTCCTAATAATCCCATTCAAAGGACTTATAATCTGTACATCAGCATCAGAATACTCTGAAGGCATGAATTATGCTTCCAAAACATGTTTATTAGACTTTATTTTGAAGGAAATAAAGGCTTTTTAAAAGATTTTTGGCAACTTTTTGCTTTAGTGCAACACTGATGTATTTTGTTTCAACCAGACAATATACGTATCTAAGTTGTTTGAGGTAATTAATTTTACGCTGAAAAAAGCAACAATCGCGTAAGTACAAAACCGAACTTATTTCCACAGAGGATTACAAGCTGATGGACTTTCGAACGCAAGAAAGAGCTCTCACGGAATTGCGTTTAATAATGCGTCACGATTATGTCATAGCAATATATCACGGAGACATACCCGTCCAGGCGTTCCCACAGTAACTGACTTTTTCCCCATCAAAGAACCAACTTCCGGGTATTGTAGACTAGAAATAGTACCTCAAGGGTACGTTACTTAAATTACGTCTCTCACGTCCGCAAATTGCTTAAGTGAGCAATTACTTGTAAAAACTTTGACAGCTCCGTTTTCGTGCTTTGATGAAATACTGCTGTAATGGTTTCATGGTTTTTTTGGGTTGTTGATTAATGGAGTGTAGTGACCCGATTAGCAGAAGTTGCTGAAATCAATTAAGTTAAAGTGTATTTAATTAGCTTAAGTTTGTTTAGTTATTCGATTCCAAAAAAAAAATTGCTAATATTTAAGAGTTCAACAAATTAAGAGATTATATGGATAAATGGATTACTCACGTATATAACTCTAGTTTAGCTTGACATGTTTCGGGATGCCGTCAAGTCATGCGCTCCCAGAGGAAATACTACGGATTAGTCTGAAACATGTCGACCTAAATTCGACTTATATACGTGAGTCGTCCGTTTATTTTCACCATGATTCAGTCTCACGGTAACTTCATGTTATAAAGTGTTTTCAGTGATATTTTTTATCATTAAGAGGTTAATTTCCAGTAAGGCGTAGGTAGGATCCGTTTAAATTTCATTGAGATCAGCTGATGATGGAACCTACGTCAAGGGCCAGAACACCGCAATTTGCTCTCGGTTAATGGAAAAGTTATTTCCAAACAAAACCCTGTAAGCCAGTAATAAATACCAGAAATAAAAGCGCACGGCATTACACTATTCGCGAGCCTTCATAAAAATACCGAGTGAACGCCGGCATGCGACCCATTTGGCGGGTATCTCGCGATTTCTATTTGCTCGAGAACAAAGCGTGTGTCGTACGAGCCGTGTGATGTTTATGTAATTTCACTCCGGTAACCTTTCCTGTGGCCATTTGTACTGCACTAGTTTACAGAGCGTGAGGTAGAAAGTGGACCGGCGACAGGAACTGACCTTTAGCGGCGACCTTTAGCCGATAACTGCGATACGACCCCGGTAGATACGAAAATCGCTACAAATTCTGCTAAGTTTCGTGACGGTGGTGTTTTCCGCTTACCCTGCGGCAGAGTGGACAGGACTCGGCAACAGGTCTGATGTAATGGCGTTCACTTTTCCAGATTGAGCTCACGAAACACCCTTTGTTTGCGGAGAAAAAACGGCACTTACTGGCGGAATAATAAATGTTTACCTGCTACTGTTACCTCGAGGTTCATAATGGTTTAGGTTCGTTGAAAAAAACATGGCCGAAATATTCTGCTTGGTAGTATAAAAAAAATCGGCCAAGTGCGAGTCGAGTTCCGTACAAAGATTTTCCCGCTTTTCCCCAGTGTTTTACATTGTCCAGTGATAACAGAGCCCTGCAGAATCCTAAGCAGAATGTACGCAGCGTGAGGTCATTTTATATTGGTTTGTGACATATACTGACCGACATACAATTATAAGATTTTGAGAACTTTCTGAGTGGCTGTGCTATAAGAGCTACCTTCATACCAAATTTCAAGTTTCTACGACAACTGGAAGTACCCTCTAGGTTTTCACAGTACCTACGGCAATTTGTATGGAAAAAATCTACTTAATGACTGTATCTTTTGACTGCGTTGACTAAGAAGTTTGGTTTTTTCACAGTTTCAAGGGACTGCAGCCTTGAGTATTTGATATTAATTTCAGCATGTTACCTCCACACGTTCCAGAGAAAAAGGGTCTTGACAGACAGACGGACAACAAAATAGTCTTATAAGGGTTCCGTTTTTCCTTTTTATGTGCGGAACCTAAAAAAGCAAAGTTAATTATTTATCTCCAAATGTTTTTCGTGAGTCAAAGATAATAAGATAATCTTGAGATCGTGCAAAAACGCCTCGCTTAGCTACGTTTTCACAAAACAGTCCAAATCCCGTTCCCCGCATGTCAGTCATGCGAGGTTGAAATGGCACTTTCTAATCGTACGCATTCGAGCTATTGAATAGGGGCTTTCAGGGATTTAAGTGGGATATTCCGATATTCCGATATTGGCCGTGGATTGGTGTAATGTGGGCGTGAGCATCGGTCACGTATCGCCTGAGTTATAACCCTGGAATGAAATAAATCTAGCTCCGCGTTAGGAGCTAAAGCGCATACCACCCACGCGTGAGATTTACATACGTAATACTGCGCTAGCTTCGGCAGTTTTAACGAGTAAACACAGTAATGAATCAACAATCATATTTGCGAGATTTATGTTTGTTTCCTTAGGGTGGAATTATTTGGCATTCGTCCTAATATTTGGGTATGTATAATATAATGCTGAAGACTGAAGTTTTTGTTTTTTTTATTGTTCCGTACCTCAAAAGGAAAAAACGGAACCCTTATAGGATCACTTTGTTGTCCGTCTGTCTGTCTGTCAGTCTGCCTGTCAAGACCCTTTTTCTCTGGAACGCGTGGAGGTAGCATGATGAAATTAATACCAAATACTCAAGCCTGCGGTCCCTTGAAGCTGTGAAAAAATCAACCTTCTAAGTCAACGCAATCAAAAGATACAGTCATTAAAAAGGCTGTTTCCATACAAATTGCCAAAAACCTAAAGGGTACTTCCAGATGTCCTAGAAACTTGAAATTTGCTGTGAAGGTAGCTCTTATAGCACAACCACTCAGAAAAGTCTCAATATCTAAAATTTTTATGTTTCCAGATTTCGCAGACCAATATAAGTTGACCCCAAACTGCGTACATTTTGCTTAGGAGCAGGGCTCTGCTAACACTGGACTTCTTAAAACACTGGGGAAATCGTTAAAATCTTTCCATGGAACCCTCGTGCGCGAGTCCGACTCGCACTTGGCCGGTTTTTTCTTCCAAAACGTGTAGGTACCCTTCCTACTGCATCGACGCCACCAATCCAATGGGGGCATCGCGAGCAAATATAAATAATAAAATACCATGGGACAAATTGACACCAATTGACCTAGTCCCAAACTAGGCAAAGCCTGTACTATGGGTACTAGACAACGGATAAACATAATTATATAGATAAATACATGCTTATATACATATTAAACATCCAAGACTCGAGAACAAATATTCGTATTTATCATACAAACATCTGCCCTGACCGGGATTCGAACCCGGGACTTCAAGCTTCATAGTCAGGGTCTCTAACCACTAGGCTATTCGGTCGTCAAATAGCCCAGTGGTTAGAGACCCTCATAGAGACGTCATATCCGTTAGGATCGCTAGTATCGAGTAATATTTGTCAATTTACACCAATCATAGGCCAGTAGCTGGTCTCTCATTGGTGAAGAATACAGATAGGCCTCACTCGACACTCACTGGACTTTTGACTCGCGATACACTTCAAGTAATATCAGAACGTGTTCTGTGTAGTAGCTACCTTTACCTAAAATTTAATCATTTGTGTGGAAAACCGGCCAAGAGCGAGTCGGTCTTGCGCACCGAGGGTTCTAAGCCACCATCAATACTATTTATGCAACTTTACTTAAAGTATAGATTTAAAGGATGCCTATAGGATAGACGGAGCGCGCCATTTAAAAATTTCCTGAAAACGTGGTATTTGGAGACAACGTTTTATTTTTCCTGTAATTGTGACATAACCTTCTATTGTATATAATTTTTTTTTTCTCAGCAAATTTGAGAGAAAAGAGCCTTGTCATATTATAATGATACCCCATTTGGCGTAGTATCCCTTCTTTGAAACTTTAATACCCTTTCAGACCCTGTTGCAATAAAAATAAAAATATTTGTAAAATACTTGGATAAAATACTACTTCTTCCAAACACATCGATAACATTATATGAGTTTCTGTGATAACCAGCTGTGACGGACAGAGGCCGATATTGGAACCTTAAAGACCAGAATTTTGATAACCATGATGACTAGTTATTTTACTTATTCAAAACGAGCGCTCACTTAATAAAAACAATTGAAGAATCATTACTTATTTGAACGAGTAGACTTTAAACATACGAGCACAACAAGAGCCACTGACAATTAATGCTCATTGATCAAAATATGAATGAACTCTTTCAGACTTTCGCGTAGCAAGGTCTTGCGCACTAACCATAGAGCCCAGCGGAGGTGAAACAAAGTGAAACGCTCCCAGCATGTGGCGGTTATGGTTTTCTAATTTGGCCTTACAACACTTCATTATCTGTCCACTACATGGCAATTGAATGACAACCGCAAAAAATGGTTATTTCTTAAATTGCGACATTTAGATCAATTTACAATAATGATAGAATAACTGAATACGTGGCCGTAAAAAGGCAGCAGAGAATTAAAGTTTTGTTTTTACGCGCTGGGTAAATTGCTACACAGTTCAAATGTCAATTGACTTCAGTAGCAAAGTAAATTAACTATTGAAACTTAGAGTAACCAAGTGCAAAATTAATTACCTGCTATTTAAAAAAAAAATGGGTAATTAAGACCGGAAATCGTGTATAAAGTGCATCCTTTTTCGTGTTTCTTTATTAGTACCTAGGTACCCGCATTATCCGTAGCTAGGCTTAAACTGCTAGGTGAGATTGGTAAAAAGTCTTTCATAATAAGCTTGATTCATGTTAGAGGCTAAAATTAAAAGTGTATTTATCATCACCAGCCTTATTTACGTTCCACTGCTGGGCACGGCCTCTTCTGAGAAAGAGAGGGCTTGGGCTATAGTTCCCACGTGGGCCCAGTGCGGATTGAGGACTTCACACACATCATTGAATTGCTTCGCAGGAGTGTGCGCCTTCCTCGCGATGTTTTCCTTCACTGAAAAGCTCATGATAAATTATAAATGTAATTCCGCGCATAAATTCCGATAAATTGAGAGGCCATAGGTCCAAACCACTAGGCTATCACGGCTTTTAAAAGTGTATTTATGTGCGGGTCTATTTTCAGGCACGGGGCAATCAACGAGTCATTACGTCGAGCTCTAGTGACCATTAATCTACCCTGCGTTATAAGAGCCTAAAAGATAGAGGCCCTCGTTACTTAGGTGAAAGATCGCAGCATTCTATGGGATGAGTCCCACTTGCGACACCTGCGACAGCACCTATACGAGGTTTCGCATCTGGTCTGCACATCGCGAACTGCGGGAGATGCTGCTGAGGCTGCAGCCGGGCTAGGCATATTTAGTAAGTAGTCGTCTTTTTTGTTGTCTTTTTTCTATACTCTTGTTAGAAAAGGCTAAGCGGCTGAGTAAGAAAGACCTGAGGCGACGCTTAAGGGAAAAAGGTCACTACCTTAGGATTAGGAGCCTGAACCTCACTAGGTTCAAGCTCCTAATCTGATGCAGCACTTAAGTATGCTTAGCTATACAGCGGGACAGTGCGGCTAGCGTTTTTGGAACTTCTAGCCATATGTCAATTTTTGTACTTTAAAATTGTAAGTTCTTTATTATTTAGAATATTAAGACAACCTTTGAACATAGACACATTGTATACTCCATTAAAATTAGTCAATCGATAAAAAAAATCTTTAGCAACACCTTACATTACATTTCTCAAGTTTTCAACAGTTTAATTTTAGTCCAGAATCTAGGTAGGTAGATGGTAAAGTAAATTGTAGATTACCAAAGTAAATTGTATTGCTTTCCAAAGTTTTATATATATGATGTAATATTGTACACACACAAGAACATCAAATCTTTCAAGAAAGTGTCGGATGTGCATGGTTTCAACACTCGGAATAAGCATAAACTTGCCGTCCCTAAATTTCGTCTACGAAAAGTTAGTAAGTCTTTTTTGGGAAATTGCGTGAGGTTCTACAATAAAGTGCCTGTAGATGCATGGGAATTGCCTCACAATTCATTTAAAAGATACATAAAGACCGCTCTCCTGAAAAAAGCATACTACAAAGTGGATGAATACTTATGTGATGGCACCACCTGGCCAAGGCTGAAAACAGAAGATAATTAGGACATCAATGTGACTTGGCTGCGTCCCGAAGATAATCGTGTATGGTGTCCGGCTCTGTTGCCGTTGTCCGCTGCGTACAAATTGTAATACATTTGACATAAATAATGTTTTATTTATTTGACATGATGACATGAAATGTATATTTCATCAATTTTTGTTATTTGACATTTGGAGACCATATACATCTCCAGTTTATGTATATGTATTATTATACTTATTATTTGACCGTGGAGGCGTTTTACACCTCTGCTGATTTTAAATTTAGTTTAAATTGACCCTAGAGACTATACATCTCTAAGCCATTTGGATTAAGTATTATATTATAGTATTAATTCTGGGACCCTATACATCCCTTTGTAATTTAAATTTTCACAGATATTTGACCTGGAGACCCTATACATCTCCTGCTCAATTAAAACGTGCCAGTAAAGTAGTGTTCTGGTTTTGCTGTTCTAATAATTACTTTTTACACTTGTTTCTAAAATGCGGTTTTTTTTTCTTTTCTCTCTTAATCTTTTAATGACAGAGTGAGGTTTCTTTGTGTAATTTGTCTGTGGTTACGTATTGTAAGAGCTAATGTAATTTGTTTTTAGAAAAAATGACTTTGTGCCAAGTTTCTTGCGGCGCATTCTTCTTGGCAATCATGGTCTTTCCGAAAGCGCTGGTAGACTCAAAAAAATGACTTGTAAAAGAGCATTCAACTGCCTATTTGCTGAATAAATTTTGATTTTGATTTTGATTTGATTTTACACAACTGGAAACACGACAAACAAAACGAATAAACACCGTTGAATAAAAACATATTTGAACGTTGCATCAGTTTAATTTGTTTCACTAATAGTTTGCACGCACGGTCATAATTTATAATTATAATTATAATTATAATAATTCCATTTCCATTCCATCCATTTTTTTTTGGTCTTTACGTCGTTTCAAGAGGTTGTTCACGCATGCCGATCGATTAGTCGCGGACGCAACCACCGCGAGCACTTCGCCAAATCTTTGTAAAAACCGCTCTGCGGTAAAACGACTTCGTGCGTGCAAACTATTAGTGAAACAAATTAAACTGATGCAACGGTCAAATATGTTTTTATTCAACGGTGTTTATTCGTTTTGTTTGTCGTGTTTCCAGTTGCGTAAAACTTTGGAAAGCAATACAATTTACTTTGGCCATTAAAACTGATAGATTGTACATAAATAAGCTATCCGATTGGTTTTGGTTTCACTGCACTGATACAGTTTGGAAGTGTGTCGAAATTATTTCCAGTTTTTTTCTATCAATCTAACACAGTTACATGAACAGTTTACCGTTTCCAAATAATTTTACTTTGCTTGGGTTGGGGTTTTAATTGTTTAGATCACACCGTTCTGAGACTCAAAAAATCGCGTATCAATTACGTAGTCCCATTTATTTGTTGTACTATGGTATTAATTTACACTGCGGGTTATAATTTGTTTAGCATTCCTAGTTGGCAACTTGAAAGCAATCAACATCAAAATTATATGTATAATATTCCGCATCGATGTCAGATACAAATACTACATAACATAGTATGAATCGTGAATCGCGTGACCATGCAGATAATTTAATTAAATCTATATATCTACTAATCTACTATCTATACTATCTATACTCTCTAATATCCACATTTTGCAATTTTAATTAAACTCTGATCGAAAATCGGTCTCAGACAGCTGGTTCTTGCTCAATACATTTTTATATTTAGGTATCATATATTTCATGTTTTTTTTATATTTCATAGTTATCTAATATTTAGCGGACCAACGGAACCCTACGAAGCTTCCGCTGTTCGTCCATCCGCTATTTAGAGGGCTTTATATTTAGAACCGTAATAGTAAATTTCACAGAAAACCAAATAAAAGTAATAGGATTACAAAAAAAATACAAGCGGAGTAAGCAGTAGGCGGTCTTATCGGTTTTACTATCGGCGCTAAACGAACAAGTATTAAAATCTAAAATAAACCAATAATTAAAGGAGACCTCATACACCAAACTAAACAAAAAAAAAAAAAAAAGTGTTAAATACTTTACCCTGGTAAACACCCTTCATGTGGGAGTGTGCTCCCACTTGACCGGCTTTTTATGTTCGGCTAAAATATTTTGTGTAACTACAGTTCAGTAATAAAACTGCATTATTTTTTTTTTCAGAACGCATCGGCCAGCGGTCACTGACCTACGCTACGCCTCCAGCTTTTATCTCGGAAATCCCGCGACACATCACGAGATTGATTTTCAATGTATAAGATAAGATTAAATTATTTTAACGGATATCCCTAAAGGAAGGGTGTTGTTTACTACCAATAAGCCATCGCCCATAAAAACAAGTGACGATCGACCGCCGCGCCGGAGACTTTACGAGACGTGGCGGCCCACACAAGCTAACCGAAGTTTACCGTCAAGTTAAACTGACAATAATTATATTTCGTCGCTTCATTCTTCGATATAATTATTACAAGGTAGTCCCTTAAACCTACAAGGTAGCATTCGCACTATTTAAAAAGTATCTTTTTCTATTTCATTTCCGTTAAAACAACTTCCGGTTAGCGCTACGCTCAATGCGCGCAGCCATTTTGTCGTCATTCCTTTTTCGTGCGAGGTAGCAGACACACGTATTTCAAGATGCCGAAGCGCAGGTCAAGTAGTGCAACGGATCTTATAGATTATTATAGGAATAAAATAAAGAAATTGGAAAAGACAGCAAAACCACGTTATCGACGAATTATTTCTTCGAATTCAGATTCGTCTTCTGATGAAGAAAAAACCGGTGAGTGAAATAAACGTTATTATTCCTTTCGAAAAAATAAAATAAAAAGGGAAGTAATTTAAGTAGCTTACGTTTCATACCTATGTGGTGGCCGAGAGTTATCACGTTGGTAATAATGCAGATATAAAAAATACCTAATAATTCCTGGGGGTTGGTCGCGAACCATCACGAAGGAAAATGTTCATTTAGCCTACATGCCTGGGGGTTGGTCGAGAATCAACACGAAGGCAAGGTTTGAACACCCGTGCACGCATAATGAAACGTTTACATAGCGATTAATTAATAATCGTTTTTTTTTTTGCTACTTATTTTTTTTTCGTAATTGGGGGTATAAAAATAAAATCTTTACACAGTGGGAGAAAATATATGATGGGATGATGTACTGGTTGTAACGTGTAGTTACGCGTATTTCAGATACGGAGGGTAGCACACCCGCAGAGCAGACTGCTCAACATGCTCCAGACAACAACCAAACATTGGACGAGAACCAAAATAATCCCGACACACAGTCAACCGCCGCCAAGGCTGCGACTGTTGGGCAGGAGTCAATACCGGAATTGAACGCCGATATCCTATTGGCTCTCGGCTCAAAAGCGAATGATGAACCAGAATATGGCGAAAAAATTCATGATAGCTTGGCTCAGCTATGGATGCCTTTGCTAAAAAAGGGAATGCCAAAAGAGGAAAAAGATACAATTTTGAAGGGATATTTAATTCCTCAAAATTGTACCCTTTTACAGGCGCCCAAGCTAAACCCCGAAATTTCAGCCGCTATTACAGAAAGCGCTAGAAACAGAGATAAAAAAATGCATGGCATTCAACAGCAGCTGGGCTCTGGTATCACAGCCATAAACAGGGCTATGGACGTACTCGTTGGGCCGAATGAGGACAAATTAAAGACCATAAAGTATTTGAGTGATGCTTGTCGGATTTTAAGTGACCTGCATCATGTTGAAACGCTAGCGAGGGTCAAATTAGTTACCCCTAGTTTAGACAAAAAGTTTTTGACGGTAATACAAGATACCTGTCGAGATGATACTCTGTTTGGAAACAAGTTGTCCGAAAAGATTAAAGCTTCCAAAACTATTGAGAAGCAAGGGCTTCAGATAAAGAAGTTCGTGAACAACGCGACTCCGTCTACTTCCACCGCTCGACCATCTCAACAGCGGGGAAACTGGACCGGTCCTCCCCGTTACTCATCGAGCAAGACGCCGCGGGGAGGCTCGAAGAGGACGGCGGCGTCACGCAAGCAGTACCCAGCGCCTGCCGCGCAGGCGAAACCTCCCCCCAAACCGCAAACACGTGCTCAAACATCGCAGCAGTAGAAAAGGTACCACACGCGGGTAGAATTAAACACTTTCACAACTGCTGGAAAAACATTACGGGTAACGAATCTGTACTAAAGTGGGTGACTGAGGGTTATACTATTCCCTTTGACACTGATGTCACTCAGGTTGTGACTCCTAAGTACTTGTGGACACATGACGAAAAACTTGACATGTCGAATGCCATTCAAAACTTGTTAAGCTTAGGAGCAATATCCGAATGTCTTCCATCTCCCGACCAGTTCTTGTCAAAAATATTTTTAGCACCAAAACCCAGCGGTGGAAAAAGATTTATCCTAAATTTAAAATCACTGAATAAGTTTATCACGGCCAGTCATTTTAAAATGGAAGACCACAGAACTGCTTCTAAGCTCATCCCTAAACACGGATTTTTAGCCACAGTCGATTTAAAGGAAGCTTATCTTTTAGTTTCAATAAATGAATCTCAAAGACGTTATTTACGCTTTCAATTCGAGAACAATGACTCGCACATGGTAACTTACGAATTCAACGCCATGCCCTATGGCCTATCGGTGGCACCCAGAGTCTTCAGCAAAATAATGAGAGAAGTAATTTCCTTCCTTAGATCACGTGGCTTTGCATCCGTCATCTATTTGGACGATATTTTGTGTATTGGTAACAGTTATAAGGAATGCAAAGATAATGTCGATGAAACTATTAAGTTACTTACGTGCTTAGGTTTCGTGATAAACTTTGATAAAAGTTGTTTAGAACCTAAACAAACTTGTAAATTCCTAGGCTTCATCTTTAAAACTAGTGACTTGACATTATCCTTGCCTGTAGATAAACGCAACAAGATTGCACAGTTGGTAAAAAAGTTTTTGTCACTCCCCCGTTGTACTATTCGTGAATTTGCCCAACTGATCGGAGTTCTTACCGCGGCTTGTCCAGCAGTCCAATATGGGTGGCTGTACACAAAAATTTTGGAAAGAGAAAAATATTCTCTGCTGCTCCGATTCGATAGTTACGAAAATAAAGTCGCTCTCTCAAATAAAATACTTGATGATCTTATTTGGTGGTCCAATAATATATCGCTTACAACCAATCCAATGAGAGTTCTGAATTATGATAAAGTCATATATACCGACGCGTGTACAACGGGTTGGGGCGCCGTTTGTGGCAATGAAAGGGTTAACGGTCACTGGAAGGATAGTGAACGAGTTTGCCATATTAATTATCTCGAATTGCTCGCTATCTACCTGGGATTAAAAAGCCTAGCTAGAAACTTAAACAACTGTACCATCTTGTTAAGAGTTGATAATACAACTGCTTTGAGCTACATTAACAGGATGGGAGGTATACAATATCCCCACCTCAACGATCTGACGAGACAAATTTGGCATTGGTGCGAGGAACGCCACATTTGGCTATTCGCTTCTTATATCAACACGAAAGAAAACGTGGAGGCTGACACGGAATCAAGAAGGATTAACCCAGACATCGAGTGGGAGCTTTCTAACCACATCTTTCAGAATATAGTTAGAAAATTGGGGCAGCCTCAAATTGATCTGTTTGCGTCTCGCATCAATGCCAAATGTCAAAAATACATATCCTGGAAACAGGATCCGGATGCCTGGATGGTTGATGCGTTTACAATCAACTGGAAACCTTATTTTTTTTACGCATTTCCACCTTTTTCGTTAATGTTGAAATGTATACAGAAAGTGATCGAGGATAAAGCCACTGGCATTATAGTGTTTCCTATATGGCAATCACAACCGTGGTACCCGTTATTAAGCAAGATAATATGTTCCGAGATAATTTATTTCGGACCCAGTAAGGACCTTTTGTACTCCCCTTTCAGGAGTCATCACCCTCTGTTCAGAAGCCTTACCCTGGGTGCCGCGAGGTTCTGCGGGTCGCGTTCGCTCGACAGGGAACTCCAGCCCCCGCGGTAGACCTCATGATAGCTTCGCTCGCTGACAACACTCTCAAACAGTATAGCTCTTCGCTTAAGTTATGGTGGTCTTTTTGTATCACAACTCAAATAAATTTTTACGATTGTTCCATCAAAAACGTAATTGCTTTTCTATCTGCACAGTTCCATGATGGAGCTTCTTATGGTACAATTAATTGTCATCGATCGGCTCTATCTATTTTATTAGTAAAACTGAATATTGGACTCGACGAGTCAGTAAAGCGCCTTTTAAAAGGCATCTACAAATTGAGGCCGACTGCTCCTAAATATAGTTCCACGTGGGATCCACAACTCGTGTTGAGCTATGTATCCAAATGGGTACCCCACCAAGATATCCCGCTGGAAAATCTGACAAAAAAGCTGGTGTCATTACTCTCCTTATGTACGGCTCATCGGGTCCAAACACTTTCCCTGATCAAAATAGATAACATCCAGTTCAGTAGCAGCGGCGCAAAAATCACAATCACTAGTCTAATTAAAACTTCGGGCCCTAATCGCGACCAGCCCGTGTTATTTATTCCTTTTTTCAACGAAGACAAAACAATTTGCCCCGCTACAACTCTACAAGATTATTTGAGAGCTACAACTAATATTAGAAATAATACGATCAGTAATCTGTTTGTAACTAATAAGCGGCCTTATAAGGCAGCTACAGCTCAGACCATTAGCAAATGGCTCAAATCGGTGTTGTCAGAGAGCGGAGTGGACGTGACGGTGTTCGGCGCGCACAGCACGCGCCACGCCGCCACGTCGGCGGCGCGCGCGGCCGGCGTCTCGGTCGACGTCATTCGCAAGACCGCGACCTGGTCGAGCTCGTCGCTCACCTTTGCCAGGTTCTATAACAGACCTGTTATAGATGAGAGTGAATTTGCTAGATCTGTTTGTTTCGCAAATAAGGCATAAAAGCATAATTCATGTAAAGCTAAGATTATTGTTTGATCAGATAGGTAAAATACCTTTGTTATTTCTTGGTTGTTAATAAATCACAATAAAAAATTGATTAAATAAACCAAAACATTTGCCTCTAAACATCTACCTTGTAATAATTATATCGAAGAATGAAGCGACGAAATATAATATATGATCAAACGAACTTCTTGAAGCGAAGTTCGATCGATATTATATGAGTCGCTTCATTCGAAGATATAAGTACCCTCCCTCCCGGTAACCCAGATAAATGTTTTGGTAAATAATTATATACTTACTCTAAAAAGAATGACGACAAAATGGCTGCGCGCATTGAGCGTAGCGCTAACCGGAAGTTGTTTTAACGGAAATGAAATAGAAAAAGATACTTTTTAAATAGTGCGAATGCTACCTTGTAGGTTTAAGGGACTACCTTGTAATAATTATATCTTCGAATGAAGCGACTCATATAATATCGATCGAACTTCGCTTCAAGAAGTTCGTTTGATCATATATTATATCGGGTTACCGGCCTTTCTTGTATTGAATCGGATTTTAAAAGAATGGGCATGTTCGTCGAATGGGTTGATGTGATAACAGTGTCAGTTTTATGGAGGCTAGAGTCGTATTACGAGTGGGATCGTGAATTCACTAATAACGTGAATGGAGTTTTTAAAACCGTCCGTTTATTTGGAAACTCTTCTCTACAGAAAGTTAGTAAAGAATAGGATTCGGATACTTTTGTCCAGCAGTCCGGTTCTAGAGTCATTTCCTGATGAGTTCTTTTTTATGTCTGTAACCAAGGACTAAAATGTCATTTATTGAACAATATTGTAAACAAGTATTTTTCATTACACTGTTTTGTGTTACGTAGCTTATCTGAAGAGGATTTATTTATTCGGTTTGTCTGACTCGGAAAAATAAAACGTACATTATATCTGTAAGTAAACAGCCTGAGGGTCGAGCACGACTTTACGAATGCTGTGTAACGTTACGATCGAGAACTAAATTTTGAAACCTCATACTAAATTTTGGTTCCAAATAATCGCACGGGCGGGCGCTGATCCAAACGTTTACTATTCGATTTTATGTGACGCAGGTTTCGAAAAGTCGTGCTCGACCCTCTGACATAAGATTTTTTATCATTAGACAATGTAACGACAGGACCCTACAGTATTTATCATAAACCATGTTCGCTAATACTATATATTTCATAACACTTTATTGGTACCGTATACCGCATATTAAAATACCTCATAAACGTCTACAGCGATAAGGAAACCTGTAAACAATGCAGCAAAAACAGTGACAACTTTAACAAAGTACCTGTTTGATCGAGGTGCGACCTCTGTAAATCCCTCAACTCTGCAAATCCAACGATAAGATGTGTTTGGTACGCAGAGTTGTGTTTGCTCGGTCCTTCCTACAATCGTTCAATGGAACTAATTCGGTCTTCTAGTTCCTTTAGTACAGTAGTATAATGAACAAGGAGCGGACTAGTTCATATATAGCAGAAATCAAACTTCACGCGGGATTGAACATAAGTTTTATCGACTATTCCAGTTATCGATGACTTTTAACATTATTCTGTAACATTTATATTTTCTGCAATAAAGATTAAATAAATAAATACTTTTTGCCGAAAATTTAATAAAGCTTTCAAGTAGGTTTTTCTTTTTGTTACGGTATGTTACATTCATTTTGTTTTATTGCCAGTCATATCCATATTAATATAGTAATAGCTACTTCAAATCCGCTCTTGGTCATTTGCACGCCATGTCATTTGTGTTAAATTTGAACTAAATAAAATAATCGATTACTGGAAAAGTCGATAAATTACAACGTACTCTCCATATTGATTTTTGATATGAGAATTCCGCTTCTTGATAATGAGTTTACGTAAAATTCGGTTCGCGACACGTACCAATCGTTTGATGTACTACATGAATTAGAAACAATGTTTGTCCCCGTGGCCAGTTCAGCTACTTTTTGTTCGTACTAAATGTACTATGTTCGGAAATAGTTCTTGCACAGTGCCGGGAATTCTTTTAGTTCATAGTACATGTACTACACACGCTTATTGGTACGTATCTAGATGCGAAGCCGACGAAAGAATGCACCAGTAATTGTTAAAGTATGCAAATTGTGGCCAACGTCGGCCGTCCAGATTAAAAGTTTCACGTTCTAAGGAGATAATGCTGCATGTTAATTAAGCGTTTTGTAGGACAAAGGCGTAGCTTTTTGTCCACGCAAATGTTTTATCGCTAAATTGTTAGTTGTGAATTTGCAAATAATCTGTGCAACATTGTATTTTATAGGTACGTGGAACAGTGGAACTAGTAGATTTTTTACTTTCGGTATTTTATGTCAGGTCAATTTGAATCATAGTAGCAAGTGGATAACAATAGGGAATTAGAGTGGACAGTCATAATTATAATTCGGTAATTTGTTCTCTATAAATTTATTAAATCAGGCATTACTTTGCGCAGGTCCTAAAAACAATTACTTTGGGCGTGGGTGAGCAAAGTAATTGTTTTTTTAGATCATATTTTTGCTCCATACAAGCGATTCCGCGATGCAAATTCCTTTAAAACGAGACTGAATGCAATATAGGCGCATTAATTTACGATATTACTAGTTACCCATCCAAAAGTAAACCATTACACCAATGGCACTAATTTTTTTATTTTTATTCAGAAGCACGAAAATACTACACTACTTATACTGTGTTATTATTACAGACAAATAATGAGATTTGATAAATCCGCCCATTGCTCCCGTCCTTGGCATTTTCTTGTACCTTTTTCTCTGTTTTGTTTGTTAGGTGGTCAATAAAGAGTTCTTGTATTATATTGTATTGTATTATTACTGTGCGGTAAAATGGAAATCAGACTCAGCGAAGCAGCTGCTTAAAGTGATTTAAGTAGTTTTATTTCAATAAATAAATAAACTTTAATTTGCCTTAAGTTATAGCCGATCTTTAGCTTTAACCATCAAATGAGACATTCTCTGCGTATCCAATGAGCCAAGACAAAATTTATAGCATTAACTATTTCGCAATATTTACGAGCAATAAATTGTGATCAACATTGTATAATTTTCATTGGACTGGCCATCAATCAATTTAGTTTTTTTTAATCAATTTGTGACCGTAAGTGGTGGCCCGTGGCGGTTAACTGAGGCAGTTCAGACTATTAAATACCTTTTTAAAGTCGATTGGAGTGAAAGAAAATTATTAATAACAAGCCATTTATAGTTGCGTCTGAATCTATTATCGAAATATGTTTTATTTTCTGTAATACTCAGAATCAATCGAATATAAAAGGTATTACGCGGTATCAATCTACTGTCAATGCCATTGACCGTCCATTGTTAGTATGTATTGATTCTGTATTTACAAAAAGGCCGACTGAATGTTTCTAAAGCAATCCAACATACAGACAGACGCTGTTAATAGAGATTCTGTTTTTGTCCGACGACAAAAACTAACAAAGCTGAGCCTCCATACAAAGGCAGCTTTAAGGTCCTCATTGTCCGGACCATTTTATATTATTTTCAAAATCTGTTGAAGTTAACATGACGTTGGCAGGCTATGTAAGATGTATTTTGTTACAAAAAGTTGCATTTGCTTATTTGGCTTCGTAAGTAAACTGGTTTTCAGCCTCAGAAAACTTTGAAAATTTTGTTGACTGTAAGGGGCCTGCAAATATTTTGACACGTCAGGGTTTGAAAAACACATTCAAGTTCAGTAATTTAATTTGAAGTCAAACCCAAACTTTGAGTAGTATGGTGATTTCATGCGAAGCTTTGCATACGGTTTTGGTGATTGGCTACAAGTTCCTAGGAGTCCAATTACACACAGACTGTCAGAGTAATGAGGAAACGTCATTCATGATTAGTTAGATAGTTCACTTGGCAATTAATCAAAATCAATACCGAGCCACCGACTAATATATTAAGACTTAATGAGTTCCAGTAGGTATCAGAAGATTTCCACAGCAAAAACAATGGTTTTTTGTTCACCCGTCAAAAGCAATTATAAGTTATAACATTATTTTTCGCGTGTGTAGATCTCGTATTAGTGATGGCCTTGATATGTCACGCAAATTTAAAGATGATTTAGACATAATATGCGCGATAATTGCAATTAGATGTAGTGTTTTACATCACGGAAGGTACAATTCTTTTATGTAGCTTTTTATCAATAGATTTAATCATTGAGTGACACATGTAATAAAATAAACACACGATATTGTGGCCTACATTGTTTTGAACTCTATCACGTGAGCAATAGTCCAGTCTACAGGCTGTTTTGCGTGAACGAAACATGCTTAATTAGCTACTATGACCCAAATACGTAAATGAACTTAACTAAAACAACACCCCACCCCATAACAACTTTACTGGGTTATTTCAAAACACTGTGTTTATGTTTGACCCAAATTAACGTTGTAAATGAGATTTTAAAATGCAAAATTTCGATAGCCGTCTACGGGTTTGAAGATCTTTGTTAACTTATTAGAATACACCCACGCAAATTACATAAGTAAAATTAATTTTCTAATTTACGGAATAAATGTTATTGCCAAAGAAATGTGTCGAAGTGTCGTTTGTTTTTGTTACAGAAGGTCGGTGTTTGTTGAAAGTTATTCGCAAATTAAAGTTCGTATTTCACAGAATTTTAACACAATGTTCATTCATAGTAACATGAAATCGTATAAAGCTAAAAGCATTGCGTAAACAAAAAGATTGGCGAAACTGCGGCCATCATTAACAAAAATAGAATATGATTGAAAACGATTCTTATTGAAATGGAAACGCGAAACTTTAAATGTATTTTGAAATTGAAATGTTTGTATTAGCCGGGAAAAGAAAGTCATTAAGTGTTTAATATTACTCTTTTTCATAAATAAGTATGAATTTACCAAGCCACGCAACCGCAAGTGAAAAAAAAAAACATTAGAGACCCGTCATACAAACTTCACCGCCGTGGTTAATTCGAATCACTCACATTAAATCAACAGCCAGCGCTTAATGCTTAACTAAGGTACTGGCCATTTAATTGGAAATAGAGATAAGAAATAAAGGTAACGGTCCACGTGACATTTAAGCGTACGTATGGCGTCAGCGGCGCCGTCTTCGGTGGACAATTAGCCGTATCCATCTGTTAAGAGGGCGGGGAATGCAGTATTGTTTAAATCAAAGTCGCACTTGCCCATTTTCCATCTGGAAATGTTTTTACTTTAACTAGCTTTGAATTAAGTAAAGGGTAAAGTTTGTACAAACTCTGACTAATAGAACAACTAGGTATAAAAAATCACTTCGCGTTTTGAGATTTAAGCGCACATTTTGAACTTAATCAAACTCAGTGATTATAATGCTAAGCCTCGAACAGTTATTGATTTCGCTTACTCGTAATCGTAATAGAGAAAGCTTTTCATTTTTCTGCTTTGAAATTATACAAAACATCAATATAAATTTGTTTTTTATGTGTCAATGTCAAACAATTATCTACTCGCAACTAAAGTAACGTATACCTTTTGATAGGTCATGAGGTATAAATTATTGATTGAAGCAACCAACAGGGTAATGCTACTGGCCGGTTCAGACGGTGAACACTTAAAGTTAGCTTTAACTTGACGACCGGATGGCCTAATGGTTTGCGACCCTGACTATGAAGCTTAAGGTCCCGGGTTCGAATCCCGGTCGCGGCAGATATTTGTATGATGAATACGAATGTTTGTTCTCGGGTCTTGGATGTTTAATACGTATATAAGTTTTTATAATATTTATCTATGAAAGTATGTTTATACGTTGTCTAGTACCCATAGTACAGGCTTTGCCTAGTTTGGGACTAGGTCAATTGGTGTCAATTTGTCCCATGATATAAAAAAAAAAAACTATTCATCGCTCCTTACACTTTGGTCCTTCGCTGGAGTCAATATTGCCATCAGTCTCAAGGTCATTTATAGAGTACATCGAATATGACGACGTTTCCTAGTGGATTACGCAAATAAAATTGGGTGTAAATTTGCCAATGAGCAGCGCAGGCTTCGGATTGGCTGGTTTATAGCATCTTCAATGGGTGGGACCTTTAGAAATAGTTAATCAATTTCTGAAGGAAAGTGGGATAGTTCACGAGTAAGCACTACTCCGAATTAGGTATGCATATGAATGTAGGTAGTAATTGTCAAGATATTATACATAATGCTTAAAGCATTGAACATTCATGAATACAGTGAATCGGCATTGCACAATAAAGCCTATCCATGTGGAAGACCCCAGACGTTACTCAATGCATTATCTGCAACATCTACGGCTAACGTGTTGAAGCGCCATAACACTCGGACAATCAATCCTCAGTCAGTATGGCTACTGCACCACGCGTCCCCATGGTAACGCAGACCACACACGATCCACCACCATACTTAGATCCCTGATATGTATGGCCACGAATGCAAATTAAGTCCCTCACATATTCAACGGCCGTTGAATATTTTACGCGCTTCGTCTTGCAAGATTAATCAATTCAATGGAATCAATTACTAATATGACCCTTAATGGCATTATTAATGCTCAATTTCGCACGTCTTAAAAAAGTTACGTCACTTTATGGTGTGACATAACCGACTCGTCCCGGTCGCGGTGCTTATTCGGAGCTTTAATTGACCAATGGCCAAACCTGTTTAATTTTACCACGGAGAATGAAATAATGTAGTTTTTAAATTATTTTCTCTAGACTGTGGAATTTTGAGTCGGCATTCCGAGTAACGCCGCAAACGCAATCAAACACTTTTTTTAATTCACATATAAAATAGTAGGTTTAAGAGGTACGATTGGGTTGAAGGAGGCGCGGACAATGACTTAGACAGCGTGGATGCGGGCCGTCCGCTTGGCACCCACGATCTACTTCAAGCGAACTATATCGAGCAGACAATTATCTCAAGACCGCGAACCGCGATAAATCGCTTGTCCCGCTGACCGCTGGCCATCGCAACATGCCCTATCTGATCCTGTATTCCCGTGACATATTGCTACGAACTACAAGTCCCTACATTTCGAGTTCCAGTCACGAATGGACGCAGATTGTATTCCTTTGTCTCGAGGCGTGTATCTCGAATGCCTCGATATCTACGTGAAGTACAGTGCTTTGAATATTGAATGCTTGAATGGCGCAATTAGAAACGTCTACTACGCTTTTTACATTCGCTGCATTATGTTAGAGCCGCTCAGCGAATGCCGTCCTTATTCATTCATGGAAATGACACTGGAATATACGCAACGTTTCATAGTTGTTGATACTTTTGTTTCTTGCGTGCATATACTTATAAAAAACTAAAGACGTCTTAAAGAACGGATAGCATATTAGGTAACACGCATCCCGCAATGTTTAACGGGCGTGTAAATAAAACGGTTCGTTTTTATCGACTGCAAAAATTGATGTGTCCGCATTTTCCGAGTTTTAACGGCGTCTGGCAATGTTCCACCGTCCTTTTATGGGTATGTGACTGAGTTATCCTGGCGCTGGGTACGTATAAGCCCGCCTGTCGATAAATAAGCTGTCAGTGAGCGACCACATACGAGCGCGGTAACATTAGGCAACTCTATCGCAAAATTGTAGGTACCGTAGTCGGGAAAAGTAATAATTGTATCGTTTATTTTATTGAACTCTGCACTTCTTACTTATGCTGATCTTTTGTGCCTAAATGCCTTATATAAGTTCAAAGTTTAGTGGGTAGGTAGTCTTACAACTGCAAATTACATTTGTAATTTATCACTAGCTTTTCGGTGAGGCAAAACATGTGAAACCTGCATACTCCTGGGAAGCAATTCAATGGTGCGTGTGAAGTTTCCAATCCGGACTGGGCCCAGGTGGGAACTGCCCAAGCCAAGAAGAGGGCCGTGCCCAGCAGTGGGTACATAATAAAGAGGCTAATGATGATGATGATGAGTCAAAGAAGTTTACTGTGAGTAAAAGAAGACTGTCTCTTTTGTTCTGGTCATTATAATTATGCAGACTTTTGAAGACACTTAAATGCAATGTGTAGGTACCTATTTATACCGCTACCGCTTGGGTAAAGTCATAGAACGGTAAAGCCAAGTTTATTTCGTAGTTAGTCTGATACAGTAGCTAATTGAACCGAACATCTGTGAGCATCGACTGAACTAGCCGAATCAATAAATTGAGTTAAATCGATACGGATACGCGAGCGGCGCCGGCGCGGCGTTCTGATCGCTTCGAAACTAACATTATTATACACGGGAGCGATCAGTGGACACGTGCTAACCAATCTAGATTGAACTAGTTCCCCTTGAGGAAATTATGTTTCGCAGCCAAGCGGAAAGTTAAGATTTAACCACGATTTTATAGCACTTTGAAATTCGTAAGTGATTCATTAGACTCGAGTAGTAAACGTCATTTTAAATGGTTAAGTACC
This sequence comes from Clepsis dumicolana, assembly GCA_963691665.1. Classification (NCBI taxonomy): domain Eukaryota; kingdom Metazoa; phylum Arthropoda; class Insecta; order Lepidoptera; family Tortricidae; genus Clepsis; species Clepsis dumicolana. The sequence continues at coordinate 5,317,147 of OY829512.1, read as the reverse complement.
TATTATGTGCCAAACGGGGTGACGTTAGTTTTTGTGCCACGTAACTGAAGGTAAAGAAAATCAGTGAGCAACTTATGCTAATATAGCAGCCTAAAGTCGCGTTATTCAGAGCTCTGACGTAAAAATTGAAGGCATGATTCAGGCTTTAATGACCGGGGCTTTTCTATGAAAGCGTTCATTTTCCCCCGACGGTAAAACCACGCGATGTTGATGGCGACATTGACTTTGAAAAATGCCATTAGATAAGCCATTTTTTTATAAATGTATCGCAATTATAATAATTACCAATGTATAGTATACTTCGTGTGACATTGCTTTACGAGGTTAAAGCGCTGAACTCAAATCCGGGATACATTGCCACTGGTATTTTAACAATCTTATCAACATTCCATTTTTATTATTTAAAGGTAAATTTCGATGGGCAAATATAGCAAATAATAACTCAGTAAGTAACTTTTATTACGTACCTACAGTTTAATACACACGAAACGTATAAGGTCATATTTAGCTGTTTATCTTGAAAACATCTTTTAACCTATGGAAACGATCTTTTCATCAAAACATCTGCTCTAACCACCAACTTAACCTAGAAATTGATTGTCGTTGGTGGTAAATCCATCGCTATGCGGTCAGTTTAAGTCATATTGTTATATCAAAAGTTCGAAGGTTAGCTCCAATTTAGTTGATATAGTGATAACAGTCTAGTGGGCGCGGCACGCGACGGTAGCCGCCTTATCACAAACTATGCTCTTCCTGCTCCACAACTCTTGTATGTAGGTTAATAACTTTACACAAGTAGCGTGATAGGCTCGCTTCAAAAAACAACACAAAAAGTTAAGACAGAACAACGTTGTTTAAAAAAGCAAGTGCCCTATAAGGAGGTTAGCCCGCGGTTGTGAAATACTTTTGGTTACTTAGATCATATATGATTGTAACAAAACTTTTCATTATTCCAACTGTCAGAAACATACAAAAATGTATTCTACCAGTATCGTACTAATTACTAATTGATCCATTATTGTCTATTCTTCTATTCTATATATTATAATATAAAGGAATTTCTGTTCGTCTCGCTAAAACTCGAGAAAGGCTTAACCGATTTGGGTAATTTTGATCTTGAAATATTTGTGGAAGCGCAGGAAAGGTTTAATTGCTGAGAAAATATGAAAAAATTACGAAGAAAATACTAAAAACGACAATTTAATTTTCCCATACCAACTGCGGTTACGAAGTAAGCAGGGCCAGCTAGTATTATTATAAAAATGTGTTGTACATATTAGGGTAGTATAATTATGAATTAACTTTTTCCCTTTTCATTCACCTGAATTACTATTTTCCTTTTTTATTTTATTTTTGTTAAAAGCACCTTAAAGGTTTTTAATGAGTCTAACATTGTTTTTAAAACAAGTCATATCCATTGTTTGTATTATGAGTAATCAAATATCCATCGCTTCGCGTAACATGAACTAGTTCAATATAATTATTACTATAAACAGGCAAATAGCCTCCCACGTCTTATCGACCCATTACATGTGAATGTCAAGAGCGGGTGCCAAGTTGCTTGTCACACAAGGACAATCAAATGGTGGACGCTGTCTCACCGCATTCCGGACTTTAAACCTGCTTTACAACCATGTTAGCAAAATAAATATCATGGGACAATTGACACCAATGTGATTGACCCCAGGACCTCGAGTTTCACAGTCAAGTTCAATGACCACCGGACTATGCATTGAACAAAACACCGGCACATATCGCAATACAAGCGAACCTAGAAGTATCATTCTAATTTTTGACAATTATTCACGACAGACATGAAATTGCAACAATCCTGCGCTTATCGAGTTACTTTATCAATTTAATCAAAATCCAGTCAACAAATGTATAATTCAGATTCAGATACAGATCTAACTACAGATAATACCGGGGCAAAAAGCGAGGCTGAAACTTCAAAGTGGCCGATTTATTTAATGAGTCAGCGAACAATTATGTACCTAGCGAAACAATCACATGAATAATGGAAACCACGTGAGGTCCAGCCGACCCAGATCTGACTCGTTATACTTACGAGTACGGCCCTTAGCCGAAATACAACACAATATGCCACAATCCACGGATCTTTATTACGTAAAATCACGTTTTTTACGCCGCGTAAACTAGAACACCAGACGTTTGGATTAAGGACGTTGAATAGTTTTCTTTGAATTGATCAAATATGCAAGAGTTAACCGATATTTACAAAAAGTACTCGGAATTTCATTTAGGTCTTATTTAGATAGTCGCTTCAAACACGTGTTAATACTTGAGGGCTGGTTTGTTAAGGTTAAGTCAACAAAAACATTGACAGCTTATTGAATATTTGTCTGTTGTATTACGTGATAACAAGCAGACATGATTGTGTACACAGGGTTATCGTTACGAGGTTTCTAATTACACTTACCGTATAGGTTGGTGCGATTAATATACGTATCAAGAAACAGACCGGCTTACACCCACGGAGCAGATATCTTATTAATTAACCGATTTCGCGTAATCACCGCTAACTACCAGGAAGCTGAGAATATAAAGGGTGCACGCAGAGTAAAGCGCCATTCGCACTGTTGTATTTAAGTTGTTAGAAAATTGCATATCGCTCTAACAAGTTCTTTTTATATTCTGTGGGAGCATCTGCATACATACTTAGATATAATAGTGGTTCATCATCATCACCAGCCTAATTACGTCCACTGCTGGGCACAGATCTCCTCTCACAACGAGATCGCTTGGGCCATAATTTCCACTCGGGTCCAGTGCGGATTGGGAATTTCACACACGCCATTGAATTGCTTTGTAGCAGTGTGCAGGTTTTCTCAAGATATTTCTTTCACTGAAAAGCTCATGGTAAACTTTGCGGTTATTTAAAAACCGGCCAAGATCATGTAGGACCATGCTCAGCGTAGGATTCCGTAACCGTCTCTACAAAGAAATGCACTAGTAACAGATGAAAAAAAGTGCTTTAAACAACTATAAGGACACTATATAAAGGTTCGGTATTAAGGCTACGGAACCCTAAAAATCATCGTTTCATGTTAAAAAAGAATAAATCAGTGAATTCAACAGTTGAACGACGACCATGTTTCTGAAAAAAAAAATCATAATAACAATGCGTTGAGACATCCAGTACGTTACCATGGCAAAGGTTTTCGCCAATAATCCACTAAAAATACCCAACCAAAAACGTTATAAATTAATTGCGACCATATAGGTTTACCCACGGTTACTCGAATAACTTTAAACGGGAGTGTGTGACCGCGGCCCAGGGTGAAAGGTTACGTGGACCTGGCAAACCTACACGCAGACGGCCAGATTAACCCGCCATTATCTGTAATTGCTGATTCGGCATTGCATAAATTTGCCTAATAGATGGTCTGTTTATATTTATTTGTTTGCTAGCTTTCCCTATACCTTGTCCGTGTTTTATAGTCGTAACTTTAAAAGTAACGTTTTTCCCTGTTAACATTCACACCACCCTTTTCACCCCCTTAGAGGTAGGTAGCTATTATCATATTATTATTATTATTATCATATTATATTATTATTGTGCCATGTTCATTCTTTTAGATGGTGCCTATATGGATATACACTAAGTTCTATAATCCTAACCTTAACTTCCTTTTTCACCACCTTATGGGTGGAATTTTGACAAAAAAAAACACATAAACTAAAATAATATTCTAGCAAATTCTTTAAGCTTTTGCATAATTAAACTCGGCTAATTGATAATTTAAAAATAAAAAATTCTTGGTGTTGGTAGCCTATGAATAACTAAGATACTTAATTTTTTTTACGCGATGTTTACAATAAACAACAACAAAGCGCACTAAATAATTTTAATCTTCATCTGAACGAAGTATTACTTGAGAACTTTAGCCATAATAATTCTGCGCACGCGGCGCCCGTAGCAAAGAGTTCAACGGGCGCACCCGATAAGAGTCCTCGGCGCGATACTATCGTAGATCATAGACAATTTATACATAAACATAACTTTTTTGCTGTTTGGTTTTTATTATCTATGTTGTGAAACTCTTATATAGGTTGCATACAACTTTTTTTTACTATTTAATCAGGCATGTTTTAACGCTTTCGTTTAAGAACATTTCGTAAGCAAATTTAATGAAATTTGTAAATAATGTTAAAATTGTTGCATAGTAAATACAAAACCAAAGGTTTATTGAATTCTCGACAGTAGATCAATCCTTAGTAACCTGCGTCACGTTTTATACCTGTCCGAGTCTCTTGCGCATCAGCGAGGCTTACCGTTGTTGTGTTAAGCAGGATTCGGACTTTTAGCGTGTAACCCCATTATTCAAAAACCAATTTTTTTAACTATAATGCCGTTAAAGTTCGTTTGTCCTTTTTTGTCACATTGACATTTCCGTTAGTAAGAAGAAGACAATACCTATTTTAAGTAATGGAGGCTTGAGTGACGTCCTCTTTACTGTCTTGTACTGCACGTGACCCTCCCGACGTGTCACGCCTCTTTTCAGGAGGCCGCATGAATACTGGCATTAAACTACTACCACCACTTTTCGTCACACATTAAGACTTAAGACGAAGGTGAGTTGTGGAGTCGACATTAACATCAAAATTCAACTTTTACTTATACTCAATTATTTGAATTAATACTGGAAGCCGTGATAGCCTAGTGGTTTGACCTATGGCCTCTCAAGCAGAGGGTCGTGGGTTGGACTCCCTTCTTGCACCTCTGAGTTTTTCGGAATTAATGTTGCGATATTACATTTGTATTTCTTTTTATAGCGAGCTTTTCGGTAAAGGCAAACATCTTGAGGAAATCGGCACACTCCTGTACCGTGTTTTATAAAGTTACAATTTACAAGCGGAAGTCTCATTCTATCACCTTTTATTAGAAAGAGACTTCCGCTTGTAAATTACAATTTGTAGCTTTATAAAACACGACCCTGAAAGCAATTGAATGGTGTGTGATGTTCCTCATGCGCACAGGGCCCGCGTGGGTACTATACCCAAGCCCTTTTATTCTGAGAGGAGGCCTGTGCCCAGCAGTGGGACGTAAAAAAAGGCTGATGAGTAAGAATAATTTAGTGACCGGGCGTTACTTTGCGGAGGTCCATATTTTTGAACTAATAACAATTAGGTAGGTACTTTGCTCATCCGCAAATTGGTGGTCGCGGTGAGCGAAGTAATTGTTTTTAGTTCATTTGATGAGTAAGAGTTGAACTTTAAATGTTAATGTTGACTCCACAGCTTACTATAGTCTTACCGTGCGATGAAAAGTACAAAAGTACGAAAGCGTGGCGATAAAGTGACCGAGATGTGTCGTTTAGATACGACGATCGCTCCACGGCGCGGAATCGATACGACCGCCTTTTTAAGGTTAAATCGTCCAGTGTAAGTCAGTTAGGGTGATCTATTTACGCCTGTAAGCCGAGCACAAAGTTTACGAATCCTGCCAAACGTTACGTTATCGTATCGAAATCGAGAAACCTCATAATAAATTTTAGTTCCTAATACACTCACGGGCGGGCCCTGTTCAAAACGTCATACAAATATCTAGATAACGTTTACTACACGATTACGTTACGCAGGTTTCGAATATTCATACTCAAGCCACTGTGAAAATTTAGAGTGTTACGATTCGATTAGTGTTAGATTGTTTTTCTAAATGCCACACCCAAGGGCGTTCATGCTTGCAGGTCAAAGGAAGACAAAAATAACGATTTTTACGTACACAGATGTAATAATCTAAAATATTTATGCACTTTTCATGGGTTACAGTTAATTTATTTTGATTTTTCGTATGACAAGATGACATAGACCACATATTCAAAACTCAAAACAATTTACTTGTTAGAAGCGTTAGAACTATTTTTATAAGCAAGAAAATAACTGTATTATTAATGGCAAATGATAAAGGTTTTATTAGGAGATGAGAGCATAAGTCGAAGGCCTTTGCTGATTCCCACGGTTTACACTTATTGGGTATAATTGACCTGTACTACTTATTTAGTTGTAAGTATTTACAAGATGTTATAAAATTAATTCAGAATATTTCATTAAATGCTAGGTCAAATTTGACTGAACACTCCCTGTAAACGACATAAACATTTATAACAACAAAACAAACAAAAACAAAATGAATAATAGTAATAGTTAAATCTAATATAGAAAACGTCCCCGAAGCCACTTCCTCGGGGCAAGGTGCCCAAAAGGGTGGCGACGTTGCCTCTTTGTATAACAAAGCCTATACGTCGACCGAGGAACGCGCCAGCCCTTTGGTCAAGTGTAATGTTGATCAATTTGCAAAAGCTTTTCAGGAATCTAGAATTGAAAGTGACACATACCTTCCGTCATTGTTAGAAGTGTGACGCACCAAACACATGACGTCGTCTTGAATTAAAACTTTTGATAAAAAGCATTACAAGGGTTCGGGTTTACCTTTTGGTAAATTTTATAACATTTTGTAGGTAGATTCTAGTCGTACTAATTATTACTTTATTATTAATATAAGCCTGGTGAAGTGTCCCACTGCTGGGCAAAGGCTCCCGCCATGTCCTCCACGCGTCCCGATCTTTATTAGTCGGACTAATATCAAACTAATAATTATTTATGTTCTTAACTTCTGACTGATCATTTGTTTAGATAACTATAATTAAGGCCAGCCTGTTCAGTTGCATTTTCAAATGTCTATTCCGGTTTTCATTATGAGTGTCATTTTTAATTTAAAAGTGTAATGAGCTAACGCTTCTAAATTTTGACTTGAGACAATGGTTCACGCTCAGTCAGCATCATACTAGTATGATAATTGCCCAAGTGTTAGAAATATTTTAACACATTTTAACGCACCACCTCTGAAGTTTTTTGAGTATTTTTTTTTTGACAAACGCTCAGATTTTCCCGCCGTGAAACTGTCGCTCTGCAACTGAAAACTCGAGCTTTCTTTTTTCTCCCTTCTCCCTTGATATAGATCAATAAAAATGGGGGGCTTTTCAACTTTTAAGTAGAATGAACAACATAAACTTTTTATTTGGTAATTACCTGCCTAAATATGTACATTGTTAACTATTACAAAATAGGTGTGTTTGTTATTTTAGATAATGGCCAAAAAGAATTAACATTCAGGCAGAATCGTAATGAAAATGCTGGCTCTATCTACCATTTCGAACTAAAAGCTTACCTAGTTCACGAAAAGAGTAGGTCCTAACAAGTTTGTGAATGTTGATAAAAGATAACAAAGTACAGTATAGTTGGAAAGGCGCCAATCCACGCGAAAGTTTGCGAAATACTTCAGCCAAATCGGTTTACAAGCTTAAAAGTCATTCACAAACTCGCACCCGATAAAAATATTTCTTACTTTTGCTCAGCTTTTGCAAAGGTTTAGAACGGCGAATAAGCTCTACGAATGTACAAAAGAGTGTGCACTTTATGGCTTTAGTAATAGGATTTGAAATGGTAATAAGGAATAGAAAAAGCTTTACTTTGATATTGTTATGATAATTCTTCGAAGTGAACTATAAAATTGCTAGCTTCATAGTTTTAATTGACTTACAATACGTAATGTTTTTATTTTTATACTCGATGGCTGTCTTTGGGTACTTACCTACTTATTTTAAATTTATTGTCTCACGGTAGTCAATGATAGAAATGTAATATTTTGCTTTTATGAAGGCTTAGCAAAATGCAATGTACTTAATGCACATGTAGAAAAATGCATCAAAATCATAACGACGAAAACATAAATAAAAATTAAAAATCAAGACACATTTGAAAAGCTAACAAAAGACGAAAGCTTCCAGCGCGTAAATCCATGACATTAAGTCCAAATTAAAATCTCACAGCTAGAAAACTTACAGGAAACAAAGAAACTTACATGTACTTAACTAACTGCAACTATTAATACTATCTACTTACTGTTATCAGTTACCACGCAAAATCAGTATCAATGTCACACCCGCGCCCGCGCACTGGCCAGTTAAAAAAATCAAAAACGAAAAAAAATTCGCTATCACAGTTTTCACAGATCCCACAGATGTCACACGTCAGTTGTGTTTTGTTTTGGCTGCGCGCGCCGAGCGTCCGCAGCGCACCCTCGCCCGTCGTGTACTACGGAGTACGGACCTAGCGGCGAGCGCCGGCCACGCCAGCCGGATTCTAATCTACGAACTATGAGGTAAGGTAAGTTTAGGTAGGTCGAGGGTTATTTGATAGAAAAACTGTTGCCCTATTTTTTTGGTGTTTGGTGAGTTTTTAAATAGTTTTTTGGTGATAAATGACGGGTAAGCGATTCATTCGGGGTTGATCAGGTGGTGTGCAAAACGCTTAAATACGAAAATATTTCAGTCACAATTATCACCTTGTTTTTTCCTCTAATTAATATGAAGAGCATTGTAATTTACTGTGGGGCGCGATATCAGTACGACTTAATGGAGCTACAGTAAACAAGGGTTTCAATATATTAATTGTTAGTTTCCTTAAATACAAGAACAAACTACTGTGTTGTAAACGTACACCCTAATCTTGCAACGAAACTGCAGCTAAACTTCACCCCACCATTTGTTAACTAACTTGAAATACCAGTTCCCAGCGACCACATAAAAGTTCAACAGGAGTTGTGTCATAGAATCAGGCTAGCCATACGCCATACCCCATAGCACTATAGCGCATAATGTATATGAAACTTATAGTCCTCTGGCTATTCTTATTGCACGTTTTACCGCGCTTGGAACTTTTTGTAATGGCTGGATTATGCGCCTTTAAAAACTCTGAAGTAGACTTCGTTGTACACTAGCCACTTAACGACATACTTTGCCTATAAACCGGCCGCACAATGGAATTATTTAAACCGAGAAATTCCTATGAGGAGTTGCATTTAAGTTCGATTATCTTTGATGACAAGTACACATGAAATCGAACAGGAACACCGCCAGGGGTTCCATTCGAAAGTTAAATACAAAGTTGCATTCCATGTTCAGAGAGGGGGTCGAAGTTGAAATGAATATTTGTTGATTCGATTCCAAGTTCGATTCGAGGCAATATCAATATGAAGTCTGGAAGAGATTAGGCGACGCGAAGTTCGCGTGTCGCGGCCCTCGGCCGCCGTCTCGCATGTAATTACACGAACGGAAGTTCGTTCCTTTTTGGGGCCAAAGCGTGACTTTCAGCGAACCCTACAGCTTAGAAATATCATTAGTCGACCATAAAAGGGTGCTCTATGGAGTCCCCGACACAATCAACAAAACTAATTCCTTGTATCGTAACTTTCGGGTGATAAATCGTAGCAACCAATTATGCTGTCAACATTAAAGAAGTAAAAGAATACCCAATTGCTATTCAGTCATTCATTGGCCTAATAAAGATTTTAAAAATGATTAATTTCCTATTTATGGTCAAGGAATGTGGATGCGTATAAAAGTCGAAAATCCGCATAATTTATGCAAATGAGTCGCGGCGTGTCAATATCAAAGAGGAGCGGATGGCGACTCCACGGAGCAGGCCCGACGGCTAATCAAAAGGCCGTATCTCATTCGGCGGGACCTTGCGGGGCCAGACGTTACGTTATTTCGATTTCATTTGCGTGCTCGTGCGCGAGGTTTTTTACTTCGTGCTGGGCCGCTATATACTCAGCCTACCTCGCCTCGCTCAGCGGAGGTCATGGCTTGATCTCGCCTTTGTTATTCCCAGAGAAATATGAAGGGAAGTCGGCGGGCACCGGGCTCGAAGAAATGGGATTCTTTCGAGGAATATTGAAATATCTCTAGGCGATGCTGGGAACTCGAAGAGATTAATTCTACAATGATGAATGGTCGACGTAAATCTTGTTTGTAATTTACTGCTTGTTAGTGATCGCCTTTGTTTCGCTTCGCTGGTGATACTGCTATTTATCTTCAGAATCTAATTTTCGAAATCGAATACCTACAGTTTACTGTTAATTTAATACGTTTACAGGGTGCTCGTTTACGCGTATAAGAAAGCTGCGCATCATCGGCTCATTGTTCTGTTGATCCGTTACTTTTTTTTGTCCCAAACAAGAGGAGTATCTTTAGATTTGTTTTTTTTTTGTAACAAAAAGTGATTAAGAGTCACGAGTCGAGCCGCCGAGCGGGTGCATGAGATTAATTGAATTCTAAGTTGTGAAGTGAAGAAGAGGGCGTACTGTACATTTTTTTAACGTATTCGAAGTTTCAATGTATAGGCGGGCGCTGTTTCTTTAACTTTATTTAATTTTGTTAGGCATAAGGGCACTTCTTACTTCAGGTTCTTATTTCTTTTCATTGCGAGAACTTATATCTGCATGCTTCGCCTATTATAACCTAACCAACTTATCTGAAAACGACTGGACCGATTTTGATGAAACTTAGCTTAGAGCCATCACGATTATCTTAGCTTTTGATTACAAAAGCCGCGTCAAAATTGGTTAATCTGTTTAGGAGCAACGATGCCACAGACAGACACACCTATACACACATCAACTTTATGACACCTTTTTTTTGGGTCGAGGGTTAGAAAAAAAATTAAATTAAAAATCTTCTATTTCGGTCCATAATTTGTTAGTAACAGTATTCTTAATAATGGAAAGGGTTAAAAAATTACAAAGGGTTAAAATAAAGCATATTTTTATTAAAATCTTAAGCCCTTAATGAGTCTTTGCTGCCCCGGTAAAAGCTACATCGAAAAGAAAAATAAGTATACATGTATTTTAATAAGATGAGACACTAGTATTTATAACTTAGAACACTAATCTAAATTATGAATTAATCAAGTTAAAAATGAGTTAACCCAATCAGTGAATTCCGATCAAATTCCGCATTTATCTTGGGTAACAAATAAAGCTCTTAATCACATACGAATGCATATTCATAACTGTTTAATGAATAAACTTTAATTTCAAAGCCAATTCACTCAATCACGAAAAGAATCTCGTTTGATCTTTTATACAGATTAGTTGAAGCATAATGTACCAGCGTAGTGTTTCGTAAGTTATCGCAAGCATCTATGACATGGGCCCATTTTGTCGACTGGTTCTTAAAAGGTCCATCATCTCAGCTTCGAATACGCCCGCGCTCTCCCGGTGATAATATAAAGATATTATGTAATTTCTAGTACGAGCGATACGAGGCGACATAACACTTGGTACTGTATGTAGCACACATAATAAGAAGAATGTAGGACGTATCTTGACGCCTCCATTGTTTTCACTTCTTGCTTGCATTTGACAAATTGAAAGAGTTTGGATTTGAACTACTTCTTTGGGGAAGTATGTTTTGCACTACAGAATTTTACACAGCCGGAAATGAAAAAAAAAACATTAAAATGTTTGTAGGTATGATTAAGAAGAAAAACGGAAAAAAAATCCAGTCAAAAAAATACGGTAGGGTAGGGTAGAAAAGCGACATTTAGTAAAACGTGGTCTCCACTTAGCAATGTAGTTTGCTTAGCAATGCTATCTAATTGTAAGGACGTTTATTCAGCATGTAAGCATGTGTATCAGCGCTTTGGTATTAATACTGTGTAAATTTTTGGTAAATTCATAAATACATACTTACGTGAATTTAGTTTATTGTGTGATTCTACTTACAATGTAACACAAAAGGGTAAGCGGAATTTCCGAAGCTACAAGCTGTATCAACGATTTTGCTACGCTCGAATCTTCTCAGTCCAAAGAATGCACGGAATTTAGCCAATGTGTATTAAGTTACCTTTGGAATTATCAAAACATTTATGACCATAAGCAATTACAATGTGATACGTAATACGCAATAATTAAAGTCAGTTAGTTGGTCAGTAATGCAATGTTTTAATAGATTATTAATCGATTAGTAATGGATTTTAGGGCTCTGATTCTTAATGCAATAGCGTTACAGTCAATGAACTGCGATAAGTGTAATCGGGGAAAATTAGAGAAGCGTAATTTGCGAGCAATAAGTTTTAGTTTAACATAATTGTTGAATTATGTTTCATTGATATTTTTTTAATAAATTGTAATAATATTTCACATGAATTAATATTAAAGGTGACGTTAACTCCTTAAGATAAGTTACAGTTATTTATATCAAGTTACTTAACAATTATCGGGAAGTTACCAGGAGTGCATAAAATCGGTGGCTACACGGTTCACACTTCATTTCTCGTGAATGAAAGCGTGCAAATTCGGAGTCGGTGTCGAGACGTGTTACCGCGTGCGTTATGACGGCGGACTCACGGCTGCCGGGTCCAGTAGTGTGTGTACAATGTACATGTGTCAGTATACTACTTCCCTGTGTGGAGGATAAGACGACCGGGGAAATTACAGGACAGGCACAAAAGGCTTTCATTCAAAAAAAATTCAAAATTCAAAATTCAAAATTTTATTCAGCAAATAGGCAGTTGAATGCTCTTTTACACGTCATTTTTTTTTTGAGTCTACCAGCGCTTTCGGAAAGACCATGATTGCCAAGAAGAATGCGCCGCAAGAAACTTGGCACAAAGTCATTTTTTCTAAAAACAAGTTACATTAGCTCTTACAATACGCAACCACAGACAAACTACACAAAGAAACCTCACTCTGTCATTAAAAGATTAAGAGAGAAAAAAAAAATACCGCATTTTAGAAACAAGTGTAAAAAGTAATTATTAAAACAGCAAAACCAGAACACTTTACTTTACTGGCACGTTTTAATTGAGCAGGAGATGTATAGGGTCTCCAGGTCAAATATCTATGAAAATTTAAATTACAAAGGGATGTATAGGGTCCCAGAATTAATACTATAATATAATACTTAATCTAAATGGCTTAGAGATGTATAGTCTCTAGGGTCAATTTAAACTAAATTTAAAATCAGCAGAGGTGTAAAACGCCTCCACGGTCAAATAATAAGTATAATAATACATATACATAAACTGGAGATGTATATGGTCTCCAAATGTCAAATAACAAAAATTGATGAAATATACATTTCATGTCATCATGTCAAATAAATAAAACATTATTTTTGTCAATTGTATTACAATCATCTTAGCTCGCTAGGTTGGCAATACGTATAAAGTCCAACTGGTGTGGCGGGTGCTTATGGGCTGTGATGATCACTTACCATTGATCTAAATTTTTATCTCTACATTTTTATCTAGTGCTATTTCATTGAGAATCAGAAATGAGTACGCTCTTGTTAAAAGTGGTTGACATTTTATCGTAGGCGCCAGTTTAATTATTTTTGATTAGTACTGGATAAACTGTCAAAAGTAATATTTGCAAGGATCAAGGCGCAGTTTCACTTTTGGCTAATTTAAAACGGTCCTTTGATTATTACCTACCGACCGAGCGAGCGCGAAGGGCGAACGTAGCTTTTTCAAAAATGATTTCGTATTTCGGTGCGGCTGTCCGGCTGTTGTCCTCTAACAGGTCACATTTTTTCTCATCCAATTCGCGTAAAATTTTCGGAGCCGGTTCGATAATTATTATAGATTTCTTTCGACTCAGCCTTTGGAAAAAAAAAACTAAATTTCTTTAGAAATGAGCTTGCGAGGTCTAAAGTTTATAAAGCCACTAGTATTAAAAGTACATTTGTCACACTGTCTGCTTATGATATAAATTCTACTTTGTTATTTTGTCCCCGTTCAGCTCCTAGTGAAATACGGGCTCAAAGTATACATAGCATATATCTAAGGTAAACTATAACTACCCAATCGTTTTCAATTTAACTTATTGGCTCTGTAATTAAAATGTCAATCAATCTAAGCCAAGTAATTTAGGCAGTACATAAACTAAAATCACGGACCCTTGCCAGTCCCACTATTGGTATAGTGTTAATACCGCAGTGTTTAATAATAATAATACCGCAGTGTTTAATAATTAGGAATCTATTTGAGAGTACGAGTACGTTTTACTCCACCTTCTATGATAAGGTTGGTCTCAAAGCCACTCTATTGTTTTGGTTTAGGCATACAGTGGGCATACAAGTTAATAATTAATGATAATAAGGATGGTAATATGTAGCAGTATAGTGAGTGAGAGCTCTCCACTTTCTGCCAACAAACTGCTATGGAATTTTATGCCTGAGTTTTGTACTTTTATTTTCTTATTTTGAGTTAAATTAATTAAAAATAAATCGAGCATTGTAAATTATTACGTTTTTTTTGCATGTGTTGTATTACTGTTTTTTTTAAGTATAAGAAAAAGTGAGTGAGCAAGTGAGTCACCTGATAGTGATCACCAACTGATCGTAGACACCTGCAGCCCCGGAGGGATGGCAGATGCTTTGCTAACCCAGGACTAAGATGAAATGCCTCTTGTGCCCGTGATTTCCTCGGCTGTCTTACTCTCCACACTGGAACACAACAGTGCAAGCACTGGTGCACAACGGTAGGATTAGCGAGTAAGATGATGTAAATTTGACGACCAAATAGCCTAGTGGTTAGAGACCCTGACTGTGAAGCTTGAGGTCCCGGGTTCGAATCCCGGTCGGGACAGATGTTTGTATGATGAATACGAATATTTGTTCTCGGGTCTTGGATGTTTAATGTTTTTTATGTATATAAGTATGTTTATCCGTTGTCTAGTACCCATAGGCTTTGCCTAGTTTGGGACTAGGTCAATTGGTGTTAATTTGTCCCATGATATTTATTTATTTATTATTTATTAAATAGCGGCCCGGACGGCTCTCGCACAAGGTCCTGTAATTGTAAATTGTAATGAATTTTTTTATTCGCATGCGAGTTGCTTCTTTTAATGAAGAGCTGAAGTCTGTATTCTTATAAAGATTAAGGAAAACACAATTTACTGCCCAATATAGCTTATTTTACAACGTGCTTACAGGCGTAATAAAGTCAACGGTATAATTACTTCCGTATAGTCTGCCGTAATACCAGTCACCTAATACTGTTGTTACTATGCAAGTATGCACGCGGGAAGTAACAGTTAGAACTTTGTCAATGTATTTTTGGAAGATTCGCATAAATGTTCAAAGATGTGATCAACTGGCGATAATATTATAGAAGAGCCGGATAATAGGTATACTTACTTTTGGTCGTAATAAAAAAATATTTAGACATTTTTAATTTCGAGTACCTACTTACCTAGTAAATTTTTTTCTCACTAACAATATTCAATAAGCTATGACACTATACGCTCTACTCTATAACATGAAAATATATTTTTCCCCTCATTACCTCGGAAAGCCGTCTTTTATCCTTTAATACAAGCGGGTAAAATCGCATTTTATCCACTAGTGGGGAAAGTAATTTGACCTTGGAGTGGAGCCTGTTTAAGTAGCTTTTAACAGATAACAAAACGTAAAACGCTCATAACAATGGTTCGCTCGATGTTAATTATCATTAAATAAATGATAAATGGTTTGGGAATTTAATAAAAAATACCAAGTTTAGCTTCATTTAATGGTACTTAAAATTCTATAAGAAACATTTGTTTTTTTATAATGATGTTGAATATAATTCTGAACGCTTAAGTTGAGTCGATTCAATTTCAAAACGCATTGTCAGAAATGTCACATTGCTAACAAAAGAATTCTCACCGACTCCAACTCACGTAAAAGTACACAACTCAGAGTTTTCTGTTATAACAATATCGTAAAAAAAATAGTGAATCCAGTGATGAAGATTTATTTTATGAGCTGTTTTTTTGCATGTTGCGCTGTCCTCGCTACAGTGAGGTAAAAAGTTTTGTGTTACACACGGGTGCAAATGTATTTTACTTCTCGTGCCTTCAAACACTCGCTACACTCAAGATTCTATTTTAGAACTACTCGCTTCGCTCGTGGTTCAAGTATAGAATCCTTTTGCTTGCTTGTGTTTCAATTCCACACTCGCGGGTAAAATACAACTCTGCACCCTTGTATAACAAATCACTATTTCACGTGGTCTCAACAGCGTGAATTTCTTCAAAGATCAATCGCAGACGCCGATTCAAAAACTATTGAAATACTTTAAGAACAAAGATAGGACTTTGGGCTCGTATTTCCCACGCAATTGTTAGACGTAGAGCTTAAATCCTTTAACTTTATTATTACGAATTCGATTAGCTATCGAGAATAAGACTATGCGAGAGATTTATCGCGAGGACACGGGGGGACTGCGCTGCGTTAGGCTCGGAACTGACTGGCAGCGAAGATAGTTTACTGGTCAGTGTTACAGCTAATTCACTGGGTGTTACAGACAGTCTGCTGTGCAGAGGTCCCAGCACCAGTTTTCGACTGCTACGTAACGAAATCGAGTGGAGCGCTATCGAGGAAATTTGTATGACTTTTGGAACAGCCCCGCCCGTGAGCGTATTTGGTACTATTTAATAGGAAGTTTCTCGATGGCGATAAGATAACGATTACGTTACTCAGGATTCGAATATTCGTGATTGAGCCTCAGGACCTGCATGGAGGCGGACGAGACAGTCACCCACGTCCTACTAGAATCTTGGGTCACCAGGGTCGCTCCAGGAGGTCGCCAGCAACTTGAAGAGTCTGCTGTGCTTCCTCTAGGAGCTGGGCTGGTATGAATAGTTCTGTAGCCATTGCGAAAAAAACAAAATAAATCTCATTGAATAAGTATTGTTAGACGTAATTATACGTGCCAGGCCACGATGTCAAGGATCCGTTGATTTCCTTCTTTTTCCACAAATAGTGAGAAAAGTCCATTGTTAGTGTCTCTGTTCCAGCTTTTACATCATTAGCTTCCACTACTCTTACATCCTTAAACGCGTCTTTTAAGGCCACGTTAAAAACATTTACGAGCCCGTGGCCTATCAACATTTTTAGGACGGAATTGAGTTTTGGAATTTGAATATTTATTGGTTTAATATCTTGGGTATAGCACGCTTTGAGGCCCACGCTTGAAGCGCTGGCAAACTGTACAGTCAGCTGTAAAGTAGCTAAGCAAAAAGCGTTCACATTGATCTAAGCACGGCTCTATTGTTATAAACATAAGATCTTGTGCAGATCGTTGTGACCGCTTCGGTTGCTTAGCTACTTCTGCTGCTGACTGTATCTATAGTCCATGCATTTTGAAATGTTCATTAAACGTTATAAATAATAGAAATTCTATTGCTGTATTGATGACGAATAAACAATTATTACTGTTTTACGACGTACTGTGTTATTAGATTTTCCTAAGCGTAAATTGCAACGGCTCACTAAACTAAGAGTACACTTTTGTACTTAAATCAATCATTGATTTTCTACGAACATGGATCATAATAGCTTTCTCTAGATGAAAAACACAAAAACACTTATCTCTTTAACCATAATCATTAGCTTATACAAGTTCAATTGAGGATCAAAACAGTGGTAGACCTATTATTTCACAAACAAATGGTCTTTTAATTGAAATAACAGTTATCACTGTAATCTAATACTAATTCCTAAATAATAGTTTCTTAAAAACCTCAAGCGCTTAACGCTGACGTTCCCAGTTGTATCCTTTTTCAAAGTTTTGATCTTTTTTTTGATGCCCGGAGCGACGTGAATCCATTAAGTTAGGTTAAATGATACGCTCCGGCAGGGTTGTCGAAAACGACATTTTGTACGGAATCTCCAATTCCCCCTTTAGCTGTGTCATATTGATTCACGAGGTATTTAACAAAAAAAAAGAAAATTTACGAAAAATGCCTATATTCAATGCCCGATAGCCCAAAAACCTAAAGAAATATCGTTTATATATATATGAAATGTTGATGGCATATTTAACGAGCATTATTTAGTTAATAAACACCTTTCATAAATCGTGAAAGGTTTTCTTTAAAACTAGAGAAAACCACGATTCAGGACACTTTTAGGCCCGTAGGGGGGTACGCGCCGCCCGGGGGTTTATTTTTTAACTTCCTAATGCATAGAAACTATTCCCACAGAAAAATCATCTCCATTAATTTTGTCAATACATTGAAGTCTAATCTGACTGAACTACTTTGTTTGATTATTTCTACCAGTGCCCTAAGCACGACTTGTCGAATCCTGCGTCACGTAAACTCGAATAGTAAACTATAACGAGTTTGTATGACGTTTGGAACAGCGCCTGCCCGTGAGCGTATTTGGAACTAAAATTTTGTATGAGATTTCTCGATCTCGATATGATAACCGTAACGTAACGCAGGATTCGACAAGTCGTGCTTAGGGCACAGCTTTTACGTAGGAATCTGGCTTGGTTTGGATGCGGAGAGTCGGAAACTGGACTCAATGGCGTACCGTGTGAGAGGCCTATGTCATGTCCAATCGTCCAACAGTGGACTACTATAGGCCGTTGACGATGATGATGATGCAGAGAACTTACGTATACTTACACCCTTCATTCAAACTACGGTATTAGATGAAATTATAATACCTGTTACAAGCAATTATTCTCCTAAAAAGTTGCCTTTTATACCTGTCGGCTCTATAAGTCTGGACAATAATAACTGAGAAATTAGTTATTACATACTCGTAAAACGCGCTTTTTTTGTATATAGTTCATTGGGTAGTTATTGAAGTACATATTTTTTTTACTTGACAATATTTTTGTCTTCACCTAACAATGAATTCAGGGAAATGTCGACATCGACAACCCTAAGCGGGAATGTTATATTCTTTGCTTCGTTCAAATGGACTTTTGCTCAGGAACTAACTATCACCGTTACTGGCAGAAAAATACTGCCGGAGCGTAAAACACTTAATTCCCACTCGCTGATTTAGCAGAGATTTCATCATTTTTACGACGAAGGAATGCATTTTTGAGTCTCTATTCTCTTTCGTGAGTTGAAGTTACCTAATTTATATTATCATTACTAATAGTCACATCATTATTATGACTTAAAGAAAAAAGAGGGCAAACGAGCCTAGGTCTATTGATGGTAAATGATCACCGCTGCTCATAGACATCCGCAACACCAGAGGGATTGCAGATTCGTTGCCAATCTGAAGGGCTAAGATGAAATGCCTCTTGTGCATGTAATTTCCCCGGCTATCTTACTCTCTATATCGGATCATACCAGTGTAAGCACTGCTGTTTAGCGGCAGGATTAGCGAGTAAGATGGAGGTAACGACCAAATGGACAGACGTTGCAAGAACAGCAAAAATTTTGTGAAAAAGACTGCCAAGTTTCTTGCCGCGCACTCTTCTTGGCAATCATGGTCTTTCTGAAAGCGCTACAAATTATATGTAAAAAAGCATTTATCCGCCTACTTATGGAATAAAACTTCGATTTCAGCTAATGTCATCTCATGTTCGCTCCGCTTACTCCAATGACGCCTAGGTACTCTTGCTCAAACATGTTCACTTTTTTTTTTAAAACGAGACTATAATCTCAAAATATAGAGCACTCAATAGACTATAAGTTACCACTCAGTTATAAATGCAAATATTTACGTAACTTGTTTTTTTTATCACTTTACGAAAGGATGTACTTATACGATAATTACATTATGGATGATTACATCGTTTCAAACTTTCAAATCGCGATAACTCAAAAAGTTGCTAAGGTGAATAGATGCGTTCCTTCCGTGTACCCTTCATATTCGTTCTGTTTCACATCAATGAAGCCTACTCTTGCGCAAATAGGGAAGCTATCTGCGTTAAATATTGCTTTTCATATCGCTGCCAGTCGGGTGACATTAACGGCTTCTCCATCCAAAAGCTTTTACAGCTTTACTGAACATTATTACTATGACATTTATATCACACTAGTCATGTCATGATTCTAGCTCTTCCTTAATTCTTAAAATTCTTCTTCTTTAACCGACTTCGAAAAAGGAGGAGGTTCTACTTTCCACTGTATATTTAGTACAGTAAAGTGTTTACTTACTTAATTAAAATTAAACTACGAGTATGTGAGGTATATGGTCCAACGTTAGACACTTCAATTGTAATAATTGACATCCTGCTTGTCACTTTTTGGTATGAATTAAGATTGAAGACGCCAATTATTGGGGGAAATGTGGAGCACTGAATTGCGATTTTCCTTACAGCTCTTTCATAGTCATGGTTAGTTGCAAAATTGTTGGAGCATTATCCACTTCTCTGCCGCTGATTTCAATGAAATTTTGATTTAATTTGACACTTGGTTTTGTGCAGGAATTTCGCTTTATTAAATCAAGAGTCAAAGGGTCATTCTTCTTTTTGACCGACAATAGCTTGTCCCTCCGAAAAAAAAATTTACTCGTCCAAATAAACTTTTTTTACTATATTGTTAGTTTACTTGGATCATTACTAAAGTAATTATTTATAGTACATAGCACTTCATTCGTATTATAGCAACTTTTCAAGAAATGATCGTGACATAGTACTCAAAAGTTGTGACGGAGGTGTATTGCATACAAAAGAAACGTGTCCCTTGTGCTCATTGTAACGTTATATAATGTTCCCATAGAAAAAAAACCTACGGCAGGATTCAAATTTATAACGCTATTGATCATAAAAATACATTTAATGTAATTGTGACTACTTGAATTATATTACGTATTTACGCATTTGCAATAAAAAAATGTTTCGTTGGTGTCTTTCACCGATCGTTTTATTTTTGCGATCCTCGGTCACATATTTACTGTAATAAGCGTGTACTCGCGCACTTTGACCTTAGTTAATTATTAATTTGTTAGCGAGCCGAGCCAATCGCCGCGAATTAGTGGAAGAAGATGCGTGTATTAATTCGGCGGCCACTCTGTCACGTAAGTTTTTATTTCAAAGTATTATGATGTCGGTTATTTTTAATCATAATAATATTTTCTAGTATTTTTGCTTGTCTGCGCGTTGGTTTAAATGTTGGCTTTCTTTTTAAGTATAATTTGAGAATCTAAAACATTGTTATTTTACAACTCTGTCACAATACACCTCTGTCACGAACGTGTGACAGAGTGGTAAAATTTTGTGACCGAGGTGTCATTTTTGTATGAAAATTTAGATCTTTACAGTTAAAAAAAAAATATTTATGATGTTAAAGTTATTGCATCAAATTTAATTTAATTTATTTCAGGTATCAACATACAATATTCTTAAAAAAAATACTCTCCCTACGAAAGAAATGCAAAGACGTCGCCGTTAAAAAAGGAAAAGCCAGCCTGAAAAGATAGAGGAAGTTAAACAGAAATATTTAGAAAGATACCATGCCCGCGAAAAGCTTGTATTTGTTTCTTAGAAAAAGTATTTTACCACTCCGTCACCTTACTTACTACTCTGTCACACAACTGTCCCCTTGATAAACAGAACTGAACAGAACTCAAACTGGCATAGCACCGCATCAATTGCAAATATTTCATAAAAAATTGTTTTGTTGTATTAACTTTCTTGTAAAAAAGTGTTAACTAATGTTTGACAATAATATATTATGTAATACGTACAATATTTAAAAGTTTGTGGACTTTACAGGTTCAAATGTGACAGAGTGGTATTAAGGTCAATTTTTTGAATTTTCTAACATAAACATATGGATAATAAGATGAGAAAATGAAAGAATATGTTGTTTTCTTATAATAATGTTAAGAGAAGATTACGATTTTAATATGCATGGCAAAAAAAAAACATTCTTAATTGAGGTGTGTTATTTTTGTTACTTACCCACAGTTTTAAAATTTAAAAAAGTTCAGTAAGTATGAAATCGATGCACGCTGTAGTTCCGAAATCTCAGATGATACAGCAATAAAAAAATGTGTGTCTTAATTTTTGATGTGCATGTTTTTGTTTTCCAAAAACTTACAAAATTTTGCCTCGAATTGTCGGTAAAAAAGCAGAATGACCCAAAAATACAGTTTTTGGAGTTGCATTTGAAATGAAAATGGTTAAAAGACAATAGTAAGTAATAAAAAAAATGCTTTAAACTACGTACTTTAGTGTGAGCATTTGTTCTTCAATTGTTTCAATTATCGTGAAATGAAATATTACAAAACTGAAGTTGGTAACAAAAATGTCCACTCCAATGGAGACAAAAATACTATTATTTGGGAAACAAATTTGTCGTACCTACAGTTAATAATGTTATTCACCCTTGGGTAAATATTAATCTGGAAATATTGCTAATTTAAATGCATACAACTTCTATTTCCTAACTATTAAAAACAAAATCAATGTGCAATATTTAACTCTAACTCTTAACTTTAGTACACACTAAAATGAAAATAAACCGTAAATCTAAGCACCCTAAATCAACCCTGATATATGTAAACTCAACTAGCATCACTGTGCATTATGGTTGTATCAATTTCTGAGACACGGGAACCGTCCTTATCTTTCCCCGACTATCTTAATAACAGAAAAACTTTGTCAATAACCATTACTTGGAAACGAGTGTACCGTTTCAACGCTTTTAAGGCAACTTTGTAACAGTTTAAAGTAAGAGCAGAGTGGGCTATTACCGCCCTCTCTTTTTGTAACTATGCTCGGGTAAATCACCACTTTAGGGATATATTTATTGAGGTGTATATTACGTCTTCAAAATTTATGGAACATTATTATAGTGTCGTTACTGCGGGAATGGATCGCGGCGCATGCGAGGATTTAAATGACACCTCTAATGTGATATTTTGATAACGCCGTTGCATTTTGATGGAGTTATTGGGCATTTACTGCATGTCGGGGTTACATGTTTTTTTAAGTTTTTTTTATGGTGTGTACGGATAATATTAGAGGTTTACGACCCTTTTATTATTTAGTTGAAATAGATATTATGGCTCCAAGTGCCAGTAAAAATATGTAAAAGCGAGTTTCAATATTAACAAAACAGTAAAAAAGAAAACTTGACTGTAAAGTATTAAATTGAACATGCAAATGTACCTTGTTGTAAAATACTATAGGTATTTCCGAATAAACATTAATTCACACATTTTACACTAGGTCTGCAATGAACAAATTTATTGTTAAAGCATCACCTATTTGGCAACTTATATTTAAAGAAGTGCTTCATATTCAAAAGAAGCATAAAAGAAAACTCCAAATAGGATTTAAAAATCCTGCTCAGAGTCGTGATAATGTAACGCTATAACATTAAAGCTTGAAGCATAAAAAAATCATTGTAAATAGAGTGTAAGAGAATCGATCACTTTTGAGATCTGTTTACGACTGCGGTTACTCAGTTATGCCAATATCTCAATTTGTGGTCGGGACGATGCAGCAAGTCGAGACAAAACGGTGCTCATGGAGTAATACGTTTATGTAATGTAATATGGCTGGATTATAATCGTAATTAATTGTTCACTGTAACTGTTGAAAGGATTTGGTTCCTGTTACAGCGCGGTGTGTATTTGAGTTTCAACTATATCCGATGTCAAAAGTTTATAATACATTCAATTGTTCGACCATTAGATACTCAGGAAATGATCTACATACTTAATTTGTACAAGACCTTTAAGTAGATTTGACGTCATGTCAGCTGATGGACAACGCTTGCGGAATTGTCTGAAATACCACGAATACTTCTTCAACCTTTTATTTATCCCCAAAGGAGGCACGTAATTAAAAGCGAAAGGTCAAAGAAAATATAAGTAGGTAATTACATGCGTTCTGGCATTCAGAAAATGTCGGCTGCGAAACCCGAATAGATTTAATTGAGTGTCCCTACTGGTTACTTAAATGATCAGATAAGGGTTCTGTACAGAACAAATTAGCTCCCTGATTCCGTGGCAGCGGGTAATAAATCCTGACAATGCGACGTATTTGTGTAAATGAACTTAAGTGGAACTCTGAAACAATTGTTTAAATTAAACAAATAAATGTAAGGCGACCAAGATTGCAAGAGCCTCTTATTGTATTGAAGTGTTTTAGGAGGATGACTATGTTTATTCTGGTTGGCTGGTAGACCAGGTCTTGTTCCTTGTTCGCGTTATCTAGACACTAGCAGTTGGTAGTTACAAATGTGAAAAGTCACGCAACAACGATGGAGCATCTGTTGGAATTGGTCCACAATCAAAACTCAACCAAGACAAGAACTTAATTATTTCTTGTTTAAGTAACTATACCCATGGAACATTAATTTCATTTACGCGCGCACGTTAGTTATATAGCCATTACTACTCATGAATATGGAATTTAAAGTTTGATTTGGGAGTTTTACTCTCTTACATAGACTTATGAAACCACTACACACAAACTACACAGACGCTACACATACAGAGTACACTAGTGACTCTCTTGGGGTTGCTGGTTCTCGTGGGTGGCAGTGAAAATAAAACAAAATAAAAATAAGTAAAATAAGGAATCGAGACTGTAAAAACAAATGAAAATGCATCACGTATAAACAAAATGAAACAAAAGAATAAAATAACAACACAAATCGACCGCACCTAATCATGAGTTTTGTATTACTGCTACTGTGATTTTCTTAAAGGATCGTACCGCATTTAACTTGAACCTGTATTTAGGCTCTCTGCCCACGAATTTGACCCTCGGGTGTATAATTTTCGTAATACTCCTCAGTGAGAGCTTACCTCATCGGCTCACACCTGAAATAATAATTTGTAATGCGACGCGAAGCTGTGAAATTGCACGAGTTACATTCCTGTTATGCTTTGTTCAGGAATTTTAAGGAGTTCACTTTTTTAAAACATTATAAAATTGCGGATTTTAAAGGACTCTGGGTGTTTTATTTGGGACTTCAAAGTTATAGACAATCCTAATAATGAAATCAGAGTAGATAAATAACGATTTTGCAATGCGATCTTGTGCCAAAAACTTGGCACTGCGTTTTTTCCCAATACGGTCATTTGATTTAGTTCTGCAATAATATTATTTACAAATTTTTATTCCAAATTTGTTCTTGCGAAACGGCTCGATTTTAGAGTAATCTACTTAGTACGATTTCAGTTTTCCACCGACGTCCGTCAGTGCTTCCAAATGTGACAGATTTATGCTTCACGTTTTAATTAAATGACAAAATGTATTGCACAAATCATATTCCCTCAGTTTAATAGCGAATCATGTATCATTTTGCTGTTAAGAAATAAACCGTAGGCGTATGGGAAAACACGGTTTTATACGGTTAGTTAAGCTCGCTACTGCGGCGAATATTTCATATTCATTATCTTCGTGTATAAGAGGTCAGCATCTGACTTGTAAGGAGACTCGTGGTGTGCCTGTCTGTCCGAGGCTTGTGCAATTGTTTTATATTTTTGTGCTATCCTGAAGACACGCATTTGTTTCTAAAGGTCGTACAAATCATTTACACCCGATCCAAATGCCACCGTAAAGCTTGCAGGTTAAAGATGATTATCACTAACGTTACGTATTGTCTTACGATTGCGTTACACAATCCCGAGACGCATTCGGATCCATGGCTCGCCGTGGGCGGTGCGGTGCCGGACAAGCAATATGAATTATGCTTACACTGGTGTAGACGCAACTTAAACGGATACGTCGATGTAAATATCAGAATTCTTCAGACATCTATTTACCGTAAGAAGTAAACACCAATTTGCATGGTAAAAAGTTGCATTTCAATTATAGATATATTTTTAGATAGGGTGGACGACGTGTAAGAGTTTAACAATGGTGAAATGCTTATCAGGCGATCAGCAATATTGTTTTATCTTAATAGAGGAGTCCTTAGGGCGTATTTTGCTGGAGCGCTCTTCGAACCTGATGGGTTAATAGCAGTCTCGGCAATGGCGCCAATCTGTTTCTACTATTCATTTTGTAACAAAAAACTGAGTTCACATTAGCACTGTGATGTTCTGATGTATATGTGTTATGCCTACGCACAATTTGCTATCGCGCAAAGCGTGGGTAACAAGTAACGATGCAATGGAATGATTACACAGGCGATCAAAAATAAAAACGTTCTTTTCAAACTTATTTACCTAATTTATTTATGAAAAAAAAATCATTGGACAATTGACACCAATTGCCCTGTCCTAGAATAGGCAAAGCCTGTATTGTACCTACAAACATGCTTACGTAGATAACATTACATAATTATTAAACACACAAGACTTGACAACATACATTCGTATTCACTGTAATGGCCCGACCGGGGTTGGAACCCGAGTCCTCGAGTTCTCAAACCACTAGGCAATAAAGTCGGTCCAAATTATTATTAATAATATTTTTTTATAATTATTGAAAATTTTGTTTGAACGTAAACTTGTGTTAATATTTGTCAAACATTTTGAGAAATGAGGCGCTACATTATATAGTGTTCCTTGATGGTTGCGATGATGACGAAGGGATTACGATAGACTTATATTTATACTTGAGTTTACTCGTGTACTTAACTCGATTTCAGTATTAAATTGTGTTGTTTTAGAGCTGCTTTATTATAGGAATATTTGTTTAATAATCCTTTGTCGCTCTTTGAGGTTTCTTGACTTTTTTTATCCCAGTGACAATAAACAGATTGGATTTATACAAGCTCACTTGCGCTGTTCGTTTTTTTTTTTTTATATAAAATATACGAAGGGGCGAACGAGCAGGCGGGTCACCTGATGGAAAGCAATCGCCGCCATCCATGGACACCCGCAACACGAGGGGAATCAAAGGTTTTTTTATGATGAAAGGTATTAGTACCTACAAAAAAAACTGTTTTTATAACAAAATCACATTTAATGTAGTGTTTTGTGTAACTTAGTTATTAGTTTGAGATATATGTTCTATCCGTAGTGCTAGCTCATTTTTTTAAATCATAAGTACACAACCACATGTTGCCATTTTTCATAAACGTCATTCAAGCCTCCATTAGTTAAAATAGGTTTTGTCTTCTTCTTACTAATAGAAATGCCAATGTGACAATAAAGTACAAACGAACTTTAGTGGCATTTTTGTGGTTTATTATTATAGGGTGTGTGTTCTAGCCCTTACAATCAGCCGTGCTCCTTGCACTACAGACTTGAATAGTGTATTTGAATTGCCCCCACGACGACACTAATGTGTTTAGGTACAAAATTATTAGAAGTTAACGCTTTCGACACGGACCCATTGTGTTCCCGTCTCAGATGTATGCTAAGTGAGTTTAGGCATTATGCATTATTTATTGTGACGTACGAGTACTGAATCTTATTAGCGAGTTACGATGAAAGTGGATTTTTTTTATTGCAATGCGTTGAGGTTATATTTCAAGTAAGTAAGTAAGTAAGTAAGTAAACGCTTTATTGTACAGAAAATACAGAAATAAATACAGGTTACCAACAGTGAGATACGGTACAAAGGCACGGGTAGGGGTACGGTATTTTATGTATTAGATGAGGGTTCGATGGCAAGTTAAACATAAGAACTATTAACGGACTTTTCAAAATTAACAATGCTTTAGGAAAGCATTTTACAAAAAAACTAAGTAGGTAAGTAGGTACTTTTTTTCTTTTAAGCGTCTCCCTTTAGAACAAGTTAAAAGTTATGCTACTCGTACTCGTACTTGAACTTGACTTTAAGGCAGCAACGGTAACAGGAAATCATAGTAATGATTGGCAATTCTAACAGCACACCTGTGATCGCTTTTATAATGTTATAAGTGTCATCGTCAAGTTCAGGCAATACCAATCATTTTCATAAGCACTATCTTGCCGAGCACCGCTTGCAGTGAGACAAGCTACCAGCAAAATCACTTCGAATCACAAAGCACTTTTGACGGGAGTTGGCTTTAGCTTATCTTTGCACTTAGGTACTCGTACCTGTCACTATTCATCGGAATGAGGTATACGCGTACAGTGCACACATGTACAATCATATCCGTATTACATTCCTACAAGCACATATTAAAACATAAATCACTCAAATGCGCCACCCGCACAAACTGTACATTTCCTGCGACCAATGTCTGTATTTTTTTTGGGTTAGCGCGCGGTACGTCTCCTGTCATAAGCGCTATGTGTTTCGTATGCAAACAAGATCTGCAAACAGACCGATATTGCCTCTGTGGATGTAAAGTGACCGACTGTGACCCGAGAGATGGGTTACACGGAATACGGAGATATCTAAACAAACCTCAAAGGCAGGGTTCTTCAAAGGGAACTTTAAAAAGTAATGTATCTTTAGATGGACTGGCTGGATGAAATAATGATAAAAACATGTTGTTAGGTTCTCAGTAAAAGTGGCGCCAAGGGTTATTGTCCTGGTTCTATGTGTGTAAATGTAACACAAGATAAGAATAATACAAATCAATTACTTTTAAGTTTATTTAATAACCAATGAGTTACCTACATGTTACTATAAGTTTAATAAGTTGATAAAACCTCCGAAAAAATCATTTTAAATTCTAATACGCCAGAAACAACATAACTGGTTTATGAGGACTCAGCTAATAAGACATCGCGACAAAATTAAAAAAAAAACCGTCGGTTTGGGCCCTACTATTCCTCAGCTAGACACACTGACGTCATGATCTCAATTGGAAAATCTTTTTGAAATTTTTTATTTATTTTTTCCAATTTTTTATTTTACTTTTATTTTTACGGTCTTCCCGTGAGTATCAATTATATTTTTAATAAACTCACCGAAACATAAATACACAGAAAACCAGAAAAAATACCAACCCCGGGAATCGAACCCGGAACCTCGACACTCCGGGTCGCGTGCTCACCCTTACACCAGAATTGGTATTTAACTCTGACGTCATCCTTCTTTTATTGTAGTGTTGGTTTGGTTGTACTTTTAAATAATGAAAATAATTTTTTTCACAACAACTTCAGTTGCGTTGCGGGAGTCTATTTCACACTAGGCTACGAACTTTTACAAAGTAAATTTTAGATCTACTTACTTATGAGTAAGTACGTCTCAGAAACTTTAGCCATCTCGGAAACTAGGACGAAATCTGTGTCTAAGTTTATAACGAAAAATATGTAAAGGTTTCTTTTTAATCCACGAAGATACGAGTTGCGGGATAAAACACAAAAGTTTGACATGAGACTGATCTCAATTTGAATACGATTTATTGTGGCATAGCCACAATACGCATTATAAAAGGGACATTTTTAGTTTGCTTACAGTAGGTCAAGCACGACTTTTACGAATCCTGCGTCACGTAAAGTCGAATAGTAAACGTTAGCGAGTTTGTATGACGTTTGGAACAGCGCCCGCCCGTGAGCGTATTTGGAACTAAACATTAGTATGAGGTTTCTCGATCTCGATACGATAACCGTAACGTTACGCAGCATTCGTTAATTCGTGCTTGACCACAGTTTTCAATGCTATCGAGACTCCTGGGCCGTGTTTAATATAGCTACAAGTTACAATTTACAAGCGGAAGTCTCTTTTTGACAAAAGGTGATACAATGAGACTTCCGCTTGTAAATTTTAGCTTGTAGCTTTATAAAACACGGCCCTGTAGTCCTGTTACGCTCCCACTCTACATATAAGTTGGCCAGTGTTGAGTAGAGCGAGCTTGTGGTTCATTATCATCATCATTAGGCTTTTTCAAAGTCTCACTGCTAATTTATTGAATCAGGCGTTAATTTGCGGAGGTCCATATTTATGAACTAAAAACAATTACTTTGCTCACCCGCGACCACTAATGACAAATAGTTATATCTGTGCGGCAAATGTATGTTTCCATGCAACTCCTCCGCCTCTACTGCTACACGAATCAACACATGCCACACAGACCCAACTATCACCACCACCACTAAACTAAATGCATGGCATGTGTTGATTCGTGTAGCAGTGGAGGCGGAGGAGTTGCATGGAAACATACATTTGCCGCACAGATATAACTATTTGTCATTAGTGGTCGCGGGTGAGCAAAGTAATTGTTTTTAGTTCTCACTGCTAGGCGCAGGATACCTCTCAGAATCAGAGGTCTGGGGCTATAGCTCCCACGCGGGCCCAATGCTACTTCACACACACCATTGAATTGCTTCGCAGGTGTGTATTGTAGTATAAAAACGCACCCCATTCTTTGTCTATGAGCTGTCATTTCTGACAGCTCTCTTATTCCCGAACCCCAAAACTGACAGGCCGTAGCTCCATATAATTACTAAATAATATTAAGATTACAAGTGAAATAAACCTCCGAAGATCTCAACAATATCTTTTACTAACAATACAGGTGTGCCTTCCTCACATTGCTTAAGGTTACACTTCTAAAGAATCCAAGCGGAGCGATGCGAAACGTGGATTTTAAACTAATGTGATTGGCCTATTCTGCACGTCTCCGTTGCTATGCAACCGTATCCTAACAGTGGTGCTTGTCAAGCCATCGTTATGTCGCGGCCGCTGATTGGCCATCGACAGTACAATCGCTAGCGCCGCTAGCGCCGGCGCCGCACAACCGACGCCATTCAAACGCGCACGCGCCTTATTTGGAAGTCTTCTGCCTAATGTCAAAGGTCCGGCGAGTGAAGCCTGGTGAAATGTTTCGTATTTTAGATAAGTTTGAAATGTACGAGTAGGTATTGTTATTAAAATGTAACTGGTGAATTTAGTATTATATTTTATTCTGATAAGTAGTGTCTAGTCGTAACGTAAGTTGAAGGGTAGACGGAAAAAACATGTCTAGTCACTTTTTTAAAATCTCAAAATGTTGAGCACTCAATAGACTATATTATGTTACCACTCAGTTAAAGATAATAGTAGTTTATGCAACTGCTACATACCGAGCTGACGTTTCGTAAACTGTTTTTTTTTTGGTAAAAAAAAACATATATCACATTATTAATTATACATGTCGGACTGAACTCGACTTATATACGTGAGTGATCCGTTTTATTTCACTATGATTGTAAATTACGTTGGTTGTCAAATACAAAAATCGAATTCGATATCGACTATTACTTTACCGCTGGACCTGCAGGGCGGGCGGAGGCGACGATGTACTGCAATGCTGGTCATTTTCTACGGTTTCTGAACGCATTATAGAGGACTTATGATATGTGTGTAGATAAAAGTATTTATGTAACTTGTATTTTTAATCTCTAAAAAAAAAGTAAAACCGCCTTCAAAAAAAAACCTTGGAAAAAAAACGTAAAATAATCCTCTAAAATAACGATAAATAAATAAAATAAAATAAAATGCGTTTATTTCAGACAACAGAAACTAAAGCCTAAAGTTTTATGGCCTAGCACTAAGCAGCAGAAATATGAAGTCGGTGCGGTGCGAGCGGAATATTCTTTGAATGAAGCGCCTCCTTTTTTTGAAGTCGGTTAAAAAAGGATGTACTTGTACGAAAATTATAATGGATAATTACGGTCATAACTTTCAAACCGCGATAATTATAAAAGTTGTTAAGGTGTCTAGACATTATCTTTCCGTATATAAAATTCCATAATCACCAGCCTTTTTTACGTCCCACTGCTGGGCACAGGCCTCCTCTCAGAATGAGACACCCAATACAATACCCAATACAATATTATTGGATAAATACATTGTTTTCAATTTTTCTTTTCCGGCTAAGCAGTAACTTTGTAATAACCATTTTCTAATATTACATGGACATGCAGTTTCCCGTACACAACAGCAGTACTTTTTTAGTTTCCATTATTTGT
Organism: Clepsis dumicolana; assembly: GCA_963691665.1. Classification (NCBI taxonomy): domain Eukaryota; kingdom Metazoa; phylum Arthropoda; class Insecta; order Lepidoptera; family Tortricidae; genus Clepsis; species Clepsis dumicolana. Next base: position 5,285,795 of record OY829512.1, on the reverse strand, counting down.
TAGTTTAGTTAGTCCAGCGATGTTACTTCACGCACACGTTGTTAATAGCGTTAACAGAGAGAGCAAACTACATCTAACAATTAATCGTACGATTTCCCACGCTTCAGCACAAATATTAGGATTGCAGACGTTTAGAAATGCCATCACGTGTCGACTCAAATGCGTGTCATCCTGTACTCTCTTAAGGTGATTTACTATAGTCCGAGAGGGACGAAGGAGATTCGACTCCTCGAATGACGTTTGGTTTAATGGATTCCTGTCTCTGTCACATTTGCTGTCACGTCTAGCTTTCCGGGATTGAGAGCTCCTTTATTATGCCATTCAACTAAGCTATAAAGCACCTTGTTTGTAGAAGTCTAGGGATCAGGTTTCAGTAACAGGTTTTGTGTTTACACTCGAATCACTGGATGCGTAATGTTTCAGTAGAATATGGCTGTAGGCGACGTTGGGTTAGTATTGAATGGGAGATGATTGCAATGTGAGTGCTGTATTAGTACTAGTATTAGTAATCATCAAGTGTTGGCGATACGTTTTCTGATGGTTTGATAGATTACAATTTAGGGGTTTGCATTTATTATTTGCATGTCATGAACATTATTTATGAAGGCTAAAGTGTGAAATATAGTACGCTCAGAATTTATTAATTGTAAACGTAATTGCAAAAAATAAAGGTGAGTATACAAAATGCTAAAGTGGTTTATTATGGTGTATCACGGGCCCATAATGGAACTATCGATTAGCCCCAAAATTGTCATTGATCCTTTATGGTGACCCATGGAATACCCTTATCCCATATAAATAATGCAAGGTCTGAGTAGGTTAAGGGCATCTTATCAAACACAAAAGGAAAAGGGAACCTTGAAATACAAGAGTTAAAAAACCATTTAAAGGATTTAGTTACCTATGAAGATTTTAATAGAATACCTATTACCTTGTTTATAATTGTTACTTAATTGTTTAATAAATACTGTACCTGAAAAAAAAAAACCCTAAAATTTAAATCAAATAATATGACCAAGTTAAAATTACTGCAAGTACCTACAAATTTTTCAACCGCATTGTAATTTAGGTACCTACTGGAATTTGTTTCTATACAAATTAGTATTTCCGCCGGAAACAGCTGCCAGCAGCAAAGTGCCTGTAGTTATCATATTTGAAACTCTGAGGACTATTTTTTTTTAATTAAACGAGTAGAACATAGTAGAAAAACCTTTCCCACGAGCCAGGCAAAAATCAATCTTATGGCAATGTCATAAACATTTTGAATGGTGAAAACCTTTCTCTCTTTAACTACCTATACTAGCCGGGTTCGCACTGAGGCCCGAGTACGAATATTCGAAACCTGCGTCACGTAAAATCGATTACTAAACGTTATCGAGTTTGTTTGACGTTTGGAACAGCGTCCGCCCGTGAGCGTATTTGGAACTAAAATTTAGTATGAGGTTTCTCGATCTCGATACGATAACCGTAACGTTACCCAGGATTCGAAAACTCGTGCTCGACCGTCTGAAGAATACAGCCAACTCGCACACGCATGCAGTCATAAGTTCACAGACATCACCGCACTCATGTAGGAGTAGTAAAGGCTTGTATTTAGTATGGAGTGTCCGCCCTCACAAATTAAGAATGCATTTGCGTTAAAAACGTTTCAGTAATATGCATAATTATGCCTTAAAATTCAAATTAAACCCCATCATTTAAAACGAGTGTAATTAGCGCATCTCCACGTTGCTACTGGGCAACTGTAAAACGAATCGCCTGGAATTTTTATACGTCGTTAAACACGTTTCTGTATACGACCGTGTATCTTGGCTAATAATGTGAGTCGTATTTTTAGGTAGCAAAGGCTGGAATCGATTGGTTGTCGTGCCTTGCTGGACTGACGTGCGTTGGTCATTCTGGAAGAGATTCAGCCGCTGTTATTGGTCACAAAATATTAATAGATACAAGCGGAATGAAGCAAGGGAGGCCTTTGTCCAATAACCTAAGATAAGTTAGTGAAACAAAGTTACACAATACAATACAAGAACTCTTTATTCAACACCACATAATAAACAAAACATAAAAAAGGTACACCGTAAGCCGTGATAGCCTAGTGGTTTGACCTATGGCCTCTCAAGCAGTGTCGTGGCTTCAAACCCCGGCTCGCACCTCTGAGTTTTTCGGAATTTATGTGCGGAATTACATTTGTAACTTATCATGAGCTTTTCGGTGAAGGAAAACATCGTGAGGAAACCTGCACACACCTGCGAAGCAATTCAATGATGTGTGTGAAGTTCCCAATCCGCACTGGGCCCGCGGGGAAACTATAGTCCCAGCAGTGAGACGTAAAAAAGGCTGGTGATGATGATGATGAAAAATGGTACACAGAAAATGCAAGGTAGTAATAGGCGGCCGATCTCTATCACTACACTAGGCTCACATTGAATAAAAACGAGTTTTTTGCTGACTGTATTTTATGTCGGCTGTACATGCAATGTCATTTAATCCTCATATTCTTGTCAATTTCAAGTCAATTCGACCACGGGAATGGGAAGTGGGTCAATTTTAATTTGCAAGATTTGATCACAGACAGAAGGGACAGGTGATGGCAGTAGGTCTGTACTTACATTAAAAAGATCCGCTCAACCTTAGCAATGTAAAATAGGGATAAGGTACTAACTGCCGTTCTACTCGTATCCAGGTAAATAAAATAGTAATTATTAGGTACATAATATGTCCGCACATAATCGCTTAGACCCGGAAACCATTTGTGTAATGCTGATGTTGTTGCAAAAAAATTGCCGAAAAAACGCGTTCCTTCTTGATTCATAAACCGTCATCGTCTTCTTTACTAACTTCAATAAAATTATGATTTGTCTCAATAACACCTACGGGAACGATGTTGGTGGTTGCACCGCTTTCGGAATAACCCCAGGATTGCGTGAACACCGAACGCAACAAAGACTGTACCCGTGGAACGACCTCTGGGAACCGATCCCGTGCAATAAGGAAATCGTTCCCAGGCCGCACGAAAATCACCTCTTCGTGAGCCTCGCCTGCCTCCCGACACTTCCACACGTCACGTTTAAAAAGTCGCAAACGACAAAACAAAAGAGTGCGATTTTTCGTTCTCGAAGCGACTCGTTCTTGTTTAAATTTTAAAGATCTTGATTGTTTTTTGTTCTTTTTGAAGTCGCTTACGGCTTTCTTGGTAAGGAAGTGTGAGTTGGCAGCGTTAATGATTATATTCAATCGGTATTAGCGAGTCGTAAGCGGTCGGTTGCCGCGTTCTGGCTTACACTGAATTAGATTATTATACTTACTCGAATGCAGCAATTTGCAGTTTTATTTTATGCTCAGACGTTCCTGTAATATGGTGCGTTATTAAAACTTCCCTGTTATAACGATACGAGATAAAATGCGAGCTCATAAAAGGTTACCGTTGTGAAATAATATGGTACGATGATTGCATTTTTATTTCAACTCGTTATAGCAGTAAATCCAAACAGTAAAGTATAGACAGATATTGTGAAGTCCAACTACAAATAATAAAGAAATCTCAACATTTTGTTTACGTTTCCCGCGAGGCAAGTGTCTGAATATTCGTAAGTTTGATGGCTAAGTCCCCGAGTTTTATAATTTAACGCACCAACAACGATTTTGCTTAATTATCCGATTATGACAAATTTCATATACTTATTACATTTGCATACAAGTTTAAAAGAAACTAAGAACTACCTGAGCTACACAGCATGTATATACATAAATAAAACCATTTACAGTAATGTTTATTAGACCTTCACCTTAGCGAATGACGCTTTCACGCGAGCGAAATGGTAAAAACGTTTTATTGAGCGCACACTATAGTCAGACTAAGACTTATGCGCAATTACTTTCAAAGAGTGGAAAAAAAGCTTCGAGTCGTAAACGCAGGTAAGCACCAGGTACTGACACTAATAGACATATCTTGCACGCACTACTCATTAGGCACGTTTAATCGAAGCCGGCCCATTAAAGTGCCCTTCGAGAATAATCGACCAGTTAGGCGTAGGGCAGGCTGCAGCCATTTTGAAATTAAGGTTCAAGTGTGATGCCTTATGTTTTTATTCCAACTTAACTACGCAATTTGATACAGTACCTACATCTATGTATACCTGAGAGAGTGTGAAAAGCACAACTAAAATGAAAGACTCTTCAACGGCCTTGACAGTTTTTCATTTCGAATTTTGGTAGTTTTGTGTAAGCTTGCGTAATCTTAAGACTCTTTCCCCAGTAAGGGCATTGCATACACGCAATGTACTAATGATGCGGGTAATTGCGAACACTTGGCTGCACTCTCGCTTTCTTGCCTGTCCGGTGAAACAAACGAATGGCGACAAGCGTGGCAAAACGAGAGTGAAGGAGTATTCTGCAGAACACCCATTCTGAAAATATTGTCGCGATCGTGAAGTGAAAAAGTGTAACGTTAGTTCAACTTTCAAGTAAATGCATTCTGCATTGTTTATTTCTTTTATTTCTTTTTTTTTATACGAAAAGGAAGGGAAACGAGCAAGGTGGGTCGCCCGATGGTAAGTGATCACCACTGCCCATTGAATTGAGAAAAGGTATTATAATTGTTTAAAAGAAAATACTTTAAAGTTATGGATGGATTAGATATATTTATACAAGTGAGAGAGAAGAAAAACCAATGAAATCTTCATCAGCTATAAATTGTTAACCCGGTTCATGTTTTTTACAAAATAATTGGCACATGCATGGCACACCTTTACGAAACATTTCAAAACTGCACCAGGTGCAATTTTCATATTTGTTACAATTTTTTTTCATAAATAGTGTACACGACCCAAATTTTCCGTCAATCAATACAAGCAGAATAACCCGACGTCGATCAGTCTGTCACTCCGGCGCACCTCCGTAATTGGCGTCCTGCTGTCACTGCGCAGGCGCCGTGTAAGGCCGATATTTACAACTCGGGAAATTATGACAACACACGACCGAACGTCGGCAAAATGTTGCCTCAAGTAAGGCGTTATGGCCTGGCAGGAGTCTTTTTTAATTAGATGAGGACGTTATTTTTGCGTTTAAGGTACCAAATAGAGTGTCATCATAAAAAGAAAGGTGCCACAATTTTGAATGAATTTTGAAATATGATTTTTAATAATTGATGATTAATTGTATATAATTCTAACGACTTTCGCAACTTAAAAAAACCTAAATTGTTATCATACATAATAAATATTGTGACCACCTTAAAGCCTAGAGTTGGATCCCCGGCCGGGGCAGATATTTGTAAGATGAATACGAACGTGTGTTCACGAGTCTTGGATGTTTAAATGTGTAACATAGGTATGTATTTATCAGTGGAAGTACCTATGTTTATCCGTTGTCTAGTACCTGATTTGGGACTAGGTCTAGGACTAGGACTAGGTGTCAATTGTCCCAATTTATTTATCCAGCCAATTGTCCGACTCAAGAACTGTTGTACTCTGGTTTAATGAAGGTACAAACAGATATATATATATATATCGTATGGCATTTTCCGCATAAAACAAAAAATCACAATCTAACATCTAAATTAAGTAGCCAATCCCTAGCATCCGCCGTAAGCGCGAGCTGGTCGCTCATACCTCCCGCAAAACGCCTGTTAAGGCACTCCTCCACTATGTGGTGGATGGTCTGAACTGGCGCTCCACAGTCACAGGCGGCCGACGCCAAGAAGCCCCATTTGTTCAGGTTGTAGTTGCATCGGGCCACACCAGTACGGATGCGGTTCAGCGTCACCCAGATCCCACGGCGCTCCCCGAAGCCACTCGGCATCTCCGTTGGGTCAAGGGAAGGGTCGCCATCCTGCTCAAGCCACTGCTTTTTCCACTCCATGGTGGTGTCGAAAGGCTCCTGCTCCCGCAGTTGACGGTCTGACCAGATAGGTTTACGGGATGGGAGGCGTGAGGGAGGAAGGCTGATCTGATGGGAAGATTGTGCGCCATTGCCTTGGACCACTCTCCCGAGGCAGCATACGTCCTTCTAAGGCCCGGCGGGGCAATATGTGCCAGAACGGGGAGCCATCGGGTAGGAGTAGGTTGCAAACTACCGGATATAGTTCACATGGCTCGGTTTAGTTGGACGTCGACTCCTTTCGTATGTGCACTTCTGTACCAAACAGGTGCGCAATATTCTGCAGGCGAATACACAAGCGCGATCGAAGAAGTACGCAGGACACTGGCTCGAGCCCCCCACGAGGTACCAGCCAGCCTGTTTATAAGGTTGACACGACTCTTGACTTTTTGGGCGAGGCCGTCCAGGTGAGTTCTGTACGTCAGCGAGTGGTCCAAAGTAATTCCCAGATATTTTGGCAGGGGGTTATGGCGGAGTTTCTGACCGCAGAAAAATACATTGACCTCTTTGTTTGCCTGGCTATTTGTTAAATGGAAAACGGTTACCTCGGTCTTCGAGGGATTTGGGCAGAGTCTCCACTTGGTGTCGTACTCGTTAAGGACCTGTAGATCTCGGCCAAGCACAGTCTCACCGCCCTCAAAGGACTTTGTCTGTGTGGTAAGCGCCATATCATCGGCGTACAGGAACTTGCGACACTCGGTGGCAGGCATATCGCTAGTGTATATATTGAATAGGAGAGGAGCCAAGACCGAGCCCTGTGGGAGCCCGTTTTTTAGAAGCCTGTATTTGCTTTCTTTATCATCCAGGAGGACCTTGATCATTCGCGGCCCCATCATGCTACCCAGGAGACGGAGAATCTTTGCAGAGGGAATAATCTTGCCTGTCTTGTTTATTAAACCGTCTATCCACACCGTGTCATATGCCGCTCTCAGGTCCACGAACGCGGCCATGGTCTTCTGTCCACGCTGGAAACCCGCTTCTATATGACTGGTAAGTGCAAGAACTTGGTCGCCGCAGTTTCGGCCCGGACGGAAACCCGCTTGCTCAGCAGGGATTCTCTTGTCAACGATGTTCTTAATGCGGTTGTACGTTAAGCGTTCTAACAGCTTAAAAGTGACGCTAAGCAGAGAAATGGGTCTAAAATTTGCCGGATCGTCGGGGGTTTTCCCGGGTTTCAGAATGGCTATAACCTTGGACTTCATGAACACGGATGGGAGGATGCCGGTTTCAAAAATGTTGTTGAAAAGATTGGTCAGCCAGCGTATGCAACGCTTACCCAGATGGGTAAGGAATTCCGGGTAAATATTATCAAGACCGGCAGCCTTTTCGCACTTGATCCCACGAAGGGCCGCCTGCACCTCATCCAAGGTAAAAGGAGAATCAAAAGCGTCACACTGATTTTGGGAACTGAGCATAGCTTTATTCTCGCGTTTAACGGCTTTGGCGAAAGACTTATCGATTGAAGCGCTTTTGGTGATATTTTTGAGACGTTCCGCTATTTCGTCGGGATGAGTCGTTGCTTGTCTCTTGTCAAGTGTTACAGCGCCGCCTAGTTTCCGCAATAATGCCCAGCTTTTCCTGCTTGAGTGCGTGACATTCATGCCTTCAACACTCCTCATCCACTTCTGGCGACGGGCCTCACCCAGGGCCTCCAATAATTTATTGGCGGTACCGGCATCGTTTGTAGCGAGGAACTCTTGGTAAGTATCCTCGATCTCCGGTGACCACCCAGGGACGTATTCTTTCCGGTAACCCCGAGGTATGCATCTTTTTGCAGCGCCCATGACCATGCCACAGAATCTCCCATAGTTAGACGCCGTTGGGTTGAGCCATCTTACATTTGCATCCATTTGTTATTTATATGCTACCCAGTCGGCTTTATTAAAGTTCCAACGTGGTTTCGGCAAGGAGTCGACAATTGGGACCTCCAAGCCTATCTTTATAAGGGCTAGGCGGTGCTGGCTGCGAGGGAAGTTATTAAGAATCAAGCGAGAGGTAGGCAGCACTTTTCCATCTTCGTCCTCGGAGACAAAGCAGAGGTCTGGGTTTGTGTCGCGCTGCCACCGCGCCGATCGAAAAGAGCCGTGCTGCTTGGCGTCAAAAACCAGATGAAGGCTCCCTTGCGCGCTCCACTCGCTCAGGGTATCGCCGTTGGGGTCATTAGATGAGTATCCCCAGGCCGAGTGGCGGCTGTTAAAGTCGCCTATATAGGCCGCTGGGTGGGGATGTATCTTAAAAGGAGGGCTTGGGAAAGCATTGTTGGGAGGTTTGTAGATGAAAGTTAGGATGATACCCGAGACCTTAATAATTATGGACTCCTCCAGTGTCTGTACATTCGAAATAGCCGACCTGACGAACACTGCCGAACCGTAGATAGGAGAAAGGGTATAGGCTACTAGGTTAAAACCCGCGACTGACCCGCGGTTGTCAAATTTACTTAAACTATCAATATGATGTTCCTGGACGGTAATCACGTCAATGTTGTTATCGTGAGCAAGTCGAGCAAGATAGTCACATTTAGGCTGTGACATGCCTTCAATGTTAATTTGCAATATTTGGACAGAAGGTCCCAAACTTTTTGTCAGCAAACCCCTAAAGGGACCGTTTTTTAAGCGCATTGTACTGTTCATTCTCGAAAATATAAAAAACCAGAGAAAAGCAGAAATAGCTGGGAGGCTCATAAGGAACAAATCCAGCTAGCCAGGAACAGTCGGAATCTTTCAGCCGTCTTCATGTGAAGCCGTTGCCCGGGGTGGACCGCGAGGAGGTAGATTCTGACCAATTACCACCCCAAACTACACTACAAACAGATAAAGGTGGCACTTCATGGGAAGAGATAAATGATAATACTTGACATCCGATCGATGTATTGTATGCATGCATGTCTCTGACTCTACGCGCTAACTGCGCGTGGTATTTCTCTATCCTAAGATACTTAAATTATCATGTTATAAATATTGAGGTTAAAACAGCTACTTGGTTATGGATGAGGCGTTTAAAATGCGTCTGATAATTTAATGAAACGCCCAAGACAGGTTAAGTTAAATAGTCATAAATCAGTCATGTGATGCTAATCGAAAACAACGTGCGTTTGGACGGATCTGACAAATTAGGCTTAACAAATTCTTAAGTGTTTATAAATCGTAACTGTTGGTAATACGTCGCCACATGTGACTTTTTTCTGACAGTTTTGGCTTAGGTATTCGTGGTAAAGGAGGGTATTTCTAATAGAGGCTGACTTAGCTAACTTAATCGACTTGTTTGGACTCTAATATTTTTCTAAGTCTCAGTATTGTACGGGACAATTTTTTTTCACGCTTTTTTTACTTGTAATGTGTGATGTAGCCTCGGGACTCTTGGGCGGGAAAATATTTTAACATAATGATGACTCCTTGGATTCTAGAAGCAATGTATTTGGAATTAATTAACTGAAAGGCACTGGTCTTGGATGAAAACAAAATTGTAATGAAAAGTCATGCAAAAAACCATAGATAAAAAATATAGAAGTCTAAATAGGTCCAAAAAGTAAAAAGTTGTGCAACCTTGCACATTCTCCCCCTTTTTTTAAGAAACGACCTTGGCTAACTTCCTTAGCGGTCTGCGAAAGATACCAGCGGCGGTGGCAACGTCTGCCACCCGAACTACTCCATCTCGTCCAGGGTATTATGTACCTAGGTTGGATGACAATACAATAATCTGGTAGTGAAGTTCTGGTGGGCGACCAGAATCGTCTCTGCAGGAGGGAAGTCTTCGACTGTTAATGGCACGGACTTGAAATTTGGTATGAATGCGTAAAAGTACACAGAACCAAAAGTAGAGTTAGCAAAAAAGCACGATTTTTTTTTATTAGTAACAAAAAACGTAATTTACAGTCTTCATAAAGATTGTAAATCATAATGTAACATTAGGTTATAATTGTAAGACTAAACAAGAGTTTCAATAAATAAATTATTAACAAGAAACTCTGTTCAATGATTTAAAAATTGGTGAACTGAGTGAGGAATTTACTTAAAGTTTACTGCTTAGCTTCACTTCCCAATAACTATCGAGGCGTGTCATAAGTTTTAAGCGTGTAAGTATATGCGTATCTATCTGCGGCATCGTAGCTCATTAACGAATAGACCGATTTGGATGCGTTTTTTTTATCGGAAGCTAGTTAAATCGCTTACCCAAGGTTTTTCTTTCAAACAAAATTTCGGGGCTTGTTCAAATTTTGCTAGTTCTCTGCCGCGGTGGTGCCCCTGTTATTGTTCAAAACTTGTTCACTTCACAACGTGTTCTAATTTACGCCACTACATTGGGCTGATAACGTAACAGCGTCATACGCACGAACAAGGAAACCACATACAAGACAGCTTATTCATATTGTGGGCCCGGCTACCTAAATAGGCGGCGACAGACAGGCCAGTGCACGTCTGGGGCAAGGGGCACGTTGTATATTACACAACGGGGGCTACACACATAATGCTACGATGAAAGGAGTGTGACACACACAACACAATGCAAATATTCTTGATTATTTTATACGACAAGGAAGGCAAACGAGCAAGTGGATCACCTGATGGTAAGTGATCACAACTGCCCATAGACACCCACAACCCAGGAGGGTTTGCAAATGCGTTGCCAACCTAGAGAGCTAAGATGAAATGTCTTTTGTGCCCGTAATTACACCGGCTGTCTTACACTCCACACCGGAACACTGTTGTGTTCACTGGTGCTCAGCGGTAGGACTAGAGAGTAAGCGATCCGGACGGACCTAGCACAAGGTTCTACCACCCGCAAAAAACATACGGAAAAAACATACATACATACATACAATAGACGGTCTTTCTTTCTTTCTTTTTTGTATTTTAATGACACCAATTGACCTAGTCCCAAACTAGGCAAAGCCTGTACTATGGGTACTAGACAACGGACAAACATACTTATATAGATAAATACATACTTATACATAAATACATATCAAACATCCAAGACCCGAGAACAAACATTCGTATTCATCACACAAACATTTGCCCCGACCGGGGATCGAACCCAGGACCTCAAGCTTCATAGTCAGGGTCTCTAACCACTAGGCAATCCGGTCGTCGAGTCGTCCGGTCTTCTTCCTTAAAAACAATCTCAGCCATACAACCAGGGTAATTTTAGGAGGTTAGGTGGGTTGGTGATAGTTAGAAGAGCCGTAGTAGTAAAATAAACGAATCACTTTATACAGGGTATCCAGAGGGTGTCAAGCGGATGTCCAGAGGTCACCTCAAGGAGTATCCGAATCACCCCTATCAATGTAATGTTCCGGGATTTTTGATAGTTTAGAAGTTATGACCTTTTTAGGGTTCCGTACCTCAAAAGGAAAAAACGGAGCCCTTATAAGATCAGTTTGTTGTCCGTCTATCTGTCTGTCTGTCTGTCAAAACCCTTTTTCTCTGGAACGCGTGGAGGCCGAAATTAACATCAAATATTCAAGCCTGGAGTCCCTTGAAGCTGTGAAAAAATCAAACTTCTAAGTCAACGCAATAAAAAGAAACAGTCATTAAAAAGGTTGTTTCCATACAAATTGCCGTACCCTGAAAACCTAAAGGGTACTTCCAGTTGTCCTAGAAACTTGAAATTTGATATGAAGGTAGCTCTTATAGCACAACCACTCAGAAAATTCCAAAAGTATTAAAATTGTATGACTGTCTGTAGTATTTGTCAGACCAATGTAAAATGACCCCGCACTGCGTATATTTTGCTTAGGAAAAGGGCTCTGCTAATACTGAACAACTTAAAACACTGGGGTAAAGCAGGGAAATCTTTGTACGGAACCCTCGTACGACTCGCATTTGTCCGGTTTTTTCAGAATTCCCACTAAATTGCGGCCGCAGTGACGTCTTTGATTATACTGGCCACAATAATTGTGATATCCTGGCCACGGCCACGACGGTAAGGTTGGAGGTAAATATCATTTTGGGAACAATGATTAATATATTGAAAGTTTTATCAGACCCATGAATGCGGAGATCATGACAAATGCAAATATGACCTTTAATGTGATTTATTCTGTGCTACGCAATCCATCGATTATAAAAATTGAGTTGTCAATTGGTATGTGCCAATAGAAAAGCAATAAATTAGAAAAAACCTTGTAACTACCAAAAGGTTGTTTTAACTAAACAAATTTAGCCAGTGATTGCAGGTAGCAATATTAACATCCGCTCAAGTTTAATTAAGTAGCTTTTAAATAAGCCGCACAAAAGTGCTAGTTATAATACGTCTATTGAGATGAAAAATAAGTAGTATTATAATTATAAGATAGATTTCCATTAGCGTTATAAATAAATCCGCATTAAAGGCAAAAAAATATTTAGGTATAGGTACGTTTAAATTAGACCGGAGATACCTTTCGCAGGCTCGTCGGCAACAAAAACAGAACCCACTTCACACTTTTAACCAATTTAAATACCTTAATTCCTTAACCGTCACTCAAGTCAGGGCGATTAGCAGGGAAGCGGTGAACAAGTTTTTAGGACCTTAAAATGTTATATGGAGTGCTTTTTGTCTGTCCGTCTACAATTCCTAATTCTAACGCGCGTCTTTTATTTTCCATCATTCCTTCGTTCTTCGTTTTGCAAGTCCGTTAACTGATGGATTGTAAGGTTCTTCGAATTTGCTGCGAACGATTTTAGTTCTAACCCGTTTTCAGGGTTCCGTACCTCAAAAGGAAAAAACGGAACCCTTATAGGATAACTTTGCTGTCTGTCTGTCTGTCTGTCTGTCTGTCTGTCTAGACCCTTTTTCTCTAGAACGCGTGGAGGTAGCATGCTGAAATTAATACCTAATACTCAAGCTTGCGATCCCTTCAAGCTGTGAAAAAATCAACCTTCTAAGTCAACGCAATCAAAAGATACGGTCATTAAAAAGGCTATTTCCATACAAATTGCCGAAATCCGAAAACCTAAAGGGTACGTCCAGTCCAGGACCGTGTTTTATAAAGCTACAAGTTACAATTTACAAGCGGAAGTCTCATTCTATCACCTCTTGTTAGAAATAAACTTCCGCTTGTAAATTACAACTTGTAGCTTTATAAAACACGACCCAGTTGTCCTAGAAACTTGAATTTTGGTATGAAGGTAGCTCTTATAGCATAACCACTCATAAAAGTCTCAAAAATCTTAAATTTTCATGTCAGTCTGTAGATTTCGCAGACCAATATAAGTTGACCCCACACTGCGTACATTTTGCTTAGGAGCAGGGCTCTGGTAATACTGGACTTCTTAAAACACTGGGGAAAAGCGTTAAAATCTTTCTACGGAACCCTCGTGCGCGAGTCTGACACGCACTTGGCCGGTTTTTGTAACAGGAAGACTTGTTAATTTACATGGGAGGGATCCGGAGTTCGGTCCGCAGGATTGTCCACACCAGTCGAGTCTGACGGCCGTGACCGGGGCCATTGTTGCCCGAATCCAACTCGAATTGGATTCAATCGAGCGCCAATGTCAAAAAACTCGACAAAAACTGTGAGAGTCGCTCAGGCTTCACTGTTTGGGTGACAACAGTTGGACAAGTGTGCAATCGCGCGATATAGTCCGACTGTTTAGTCTTGAACCTTAACTGAATAGTTTTTAATAGTAAGGAAGGCAAACGAAGAAGTGAGTCACCTGATGGTAAGTGATCACCACTACGCATAGACAAGAAACCCGCATCCCCGGGGGGTTTTTAGATGCGTTGCTAACCTCTCTAGGTCAGCAACGCATCTTAAAACCCAGCTCTGTAGCTGAGATGAAAAGCCTCTTGTGTCAGTGACTTCCTCGGCTGTCTTACTCTATATACCGGAACACAACAGTGCAAGCACTGCTACTTAGTGGCAGGATTAGCAAGTAAGATGGTGGTAGCGATCCGGACGGACCTCGAACAAGGTACACATACCCGCAAGGAATCTTTAAAATTGGACTCGTGAACTATTAACGACACGTTAGATATATTTCGAACGGGAAAATGACCGCGATTACTTTACTAGGTTTGATGAGCTCCCGATATTTCGACATAGTTACATGCATCACTATCACTGGTAGAAATATGTCTATGTAATAAATCGCGAATCATTTAAAATTGTTGACATCAATACAGTTCTTTCTACATTACGTAGAAGCTGCTTTTAAATGTTATAAATACTACTTTGTATTACTTATCTCTTGGCTAAATGAATGGGTAATGAGTAAGGACCGATACTGGATAATTTGCAAAATAAACAACACAATAATGCATAATGGCAGCCTTGTTGGATTGTAACAATGATGCTTTGTAAGTTAATACCAGCGAGAAATAGAAACGTCAAGATAAAACCACTCAGAGCAGAACAAAGTCCATTTGCTTCTTTGTGTATATTTTTCATTCATTCAGTAAAATAAATTCAATTCAAATTCCCATTTGCAATTAAATAGACGATGAAGAATTTGAGTTGACGTTTGCCGAAAACAAATTACAAGCTGATATATGACATATTGCTTTAATAAATGTATTACAATATACTTGTTTATCTCCAGAAATTGTGTTGCCTTACTATAAGCTGGTTAAATATTCCAGTACAGTTAATGCCTTCGCGTTATGCTAAGAATGAAACAGTCTGGCTGGTGATTGATATTTGTTTTGTATGCAGCTAAGACTCGTTATTTATATAGGGCGCCTAACCATTCTTCGTTAATGTTGCTAATTATACAGTCTTCAATCTGAACCAGTACATTATAAATATTATTATAACGTGTTTATTTGTTTTTCCTTCTAGATGTCTCAACGCCTCGACTACCAATATTGACGAAACTCCACATTCACATAGCTTAGTGTCCTACTTAAGATCACTCATGTCAATAAATAAGCCGAGTTCGGCGTTTAGCCGAGTCGTGCGATCAAAGAGAAAAGACAACGAATTAGTTCGAAACATATCGGACTAAACTCGACTGTATGTTAAAAATTCACATAACCAACAGCATACCAGAGGCATTTCATCTCGGCAACGCATCTGCAATTCCTCTGGTGGGCGATAATCACTTACCATCAGGCGACCGCTTGCTCATTTTCCTTCCTACCGTCATACCTACTCCTGTAAAAAAAACATGGAAAAGGTCATAAATTCTTTTATCCCAAAGGCAGAAGAAGTCAACAGCTAGAAATTATATAGTCAATGATGAAGACTGGTTAGTCGCGCTGTAAAATAGTTCCACGTATCAACTCAGTTTGAGTAGTCAACGTCCTCCGTCCTCTACATGTCCGGCGGGTCAGACTAAGAAAAACTTTTACAAAAACTAACCCAAATTGATAGACGATGCACGTATTTGGAACATAACTGAAGGAGTTTGCACTTTTTAGAAATCAGTTTCCTTGATAACCGTACCTATAGAAATAACCGCAAAGACTCGCGCACATAAAATTAAATAAATGCCAGCCACAGGAATAATAAGAAGACAATAGCAGTATCTTGTAGGTGCACTTGTGATGCGTAAGACACAAGTGCTCTAATTGTGACACAGTATTGCTCGTGACACATACACTTAGGCATGAGTTCCAAAATGGTGTTTTGCAGCTTTTTTTGTAATTGAGGAAACTCATCCACAGTGAGTAACAGCACACACACACTAATAATTGTTTGCGTAATTGCGTAGTGATTTTTCGTGTGTGACGTCACTTCTTGTTCTGGCATTTTTGAAAGCTAAAGGAGAAGAATTTCACAGATGAATGGAAGACTTGGAAGACGTTCAAGAAGGAGGAACAGGAAGAAGAAAACTTGAAGATGGACTTAAGCCAGGGATTCATTAAGGGACTAATGTCCCGCGACACCTGTCGCTAGCGGCACCGGATGAAGTTTTTTTTTTTATACAACGAGGAAGGAAAACGAGCAAGTGGGTCACCTGATGGTAAGTGATCACCACTGCCCATAGACACCCGCAACTAAGGAGGGTTTGCAGATGCGTTGCCAACCTAGAGAGCTAAGACGAAATGAAGGCTGTCTTACTCTCCACACCGGAACACAATAGTGCGAGCAAGCACTGCTGCTTAGCGGCAGTATTAGCGAGTAAGTGGCGCAACGTTAGACATAATGAAAACGGGATATTGATCGCGGTCAATATCCCGTTTTCATTATGTCTAATGCAATTAACCGCGAATCATTTAAAACTGTTATTGGCGCAACATTGCCCAACTTCGCTCTACAAGCAATGCCCATTCAAATGTGTCACGAGATATCATCAAATAATGTCGAGCGAAGATGTTCGGCTTTGCTTGACATGTTGTCGACACTTGCATGACATTAGTTGCTAGTGGCTTTACTAAATTGAGCCAAAGCCACAAATATTGAAGCTGTTTTACTATAAGCTCTTTAACAACAATAACTCGATTTATTTCCACAGATTTTGGATGACGCAGTGACGTGCTTCGTGTCTCGTATATTCGTGTGTCATAGGCGTCATGTCTATAAAACGCTACCAACACCACCAGTTTGTTTGACGTCTTATAGCTCTGTTACGTCTTTGTTTACTATACTGGTAACAAATTTTATCGCCGAGTGTATGTACCTACCTATATGCGAATATCACATAGCAACTCAATATTGTAAGTAGGCACGTATTTAAGTAAACAATTTACTTATTGTATATAAAAAAACAGGGAAAAACAGACATCAATGAAAATAATCGATTTATTGATTATTTTTGTTTTTTTTTTATTTTTATGAAACATTCATATTATCAAATTCAACATACAATGACAATGCAAAGAAAAAAAAACTGTTAAGCAGCTGGATACAGCTGGGTGTCCAGCTGGGTGTCCAGCTGCTTAACAGATTTTTCTTTGCATTGTCATTGTATGTTGAAAAACAGACATCTTCAAATAATATAATTCAAGTATAGAGGCGGAGTTATCCCATGAGGGGATCTCTACCAGTCAATCTTCGACTGGTAAAGAGGAGTTTATTAGGGACCGATAAGAAGTGAGTGTTAAAACCATTTAATTGCTGTTACTTAATTGTTTTTGTTCATTATACACGCCTGATTCAATTAATTGTTTATTCATTTCTCTATTTTCTCTCTCTCTCTCTCTCTCTCTTCTACAATCTTTGTCTACCCCATGCTGAGTAGGTATAGATCCTATTTTCCAGTTAGCCATTTATATGTATACAATAATAACCTACACATAATTCACAAGTGAGTTTATATTTACAGAGTGAGTCAATATTTTAAACAAGTAATTTTAGATTAGATTTTTCAAAGGGTAAAGGGATTTATGGTTGTACTGGCTATTAAGTCATCACAAATCAGCGGGGGGTCTGTATGTCCCTACGTTGTTGTATATTTATTTCGGGTTACACACATGGGTTACTTTTTGCTAGGCGCAAATAGACGACAAAAAGTCAAAATAATTATTAATTAGCTAGTATGATGGCATTTTGTAATTTTATGCCGAACCAATATCATAAAAGGGTGGCTTATCCGTTACATTTAATCAGTTCTTGAGTGTGCTGTCACCATTAAGTGCATCAATTAATATAGACCTAAACACACACGCGAGAGATGTGCTCGACCTCACTAGAATATTTTGTACCTCTGTCCTGTTCTTCTAATATAGGTACCTACCTGAAGTGATCTGAAAAAGCGACCAACGGGCTGGCAGCTATTTCTCCCAGCGAATCAGCATTGCTGTTCAGCGGAGGAACGCCGCTAGCCTAGGGCACCATGCCACGGGGGGCATATTTAGATTTAGGTTAGTTTGAAGTAATTAAGTATGGTTAATTTTTGAGTTGTAATTTAGTTTAAGATATTATCTATTGTCACTAACTTTAAATTATTTTTTTAATGAAAAAGTCCATACTGTACCTATTTACCTTGACCCATACAATAAAATTTATTCATTTTGCTTTGCTTTACTAAATGTTGTGTTGATGTAAAATAACCGATGGTATTTTGGTGCTATACGCATTTGTAAGACGAGTGTCTGGTTTTTAATGGAAAAAATAAAATTAGAATTGATTAAAAACATCTCAATCACTGGACTAGCCACCAACTACTCAAGGGGTAATTATGTGTAATAATTGTTAAGTAAAACGAGTCGATCGACCAACTCTTGGAACAAGGTTTATTTAAATTACCGGAATGGTCCAAAGTATCATTATAAGGATTACGTTACCTCTTAACATCGTAAACGTTAAATTTACATTTCGTCCTCTGTAATTTATACAAATTTATAACTTCATTAATTACTGACATTATTCAAATTAAAGAATTTTTGACACGTCGGCTGTGGTTCAAAATGTTTTTATGGCTTGACTTAGTTTTTATGGATTCTTTAGTTTTTTTATTACATCCGTCTCAATGGGCGTCAGTGGAAAAATAAACGTGTAAGCTGAACTTGCGTCCATTTATTTTTTAATCAAATTATTACCACCTGCGATAGTTTACGACTTACGTGCCATCATGTGAACAGTGAAAGATATAAATTGTAAATATTTATGAACACTCCATCAATGCTAACTACGAAGATACACAAAAATATCCATTTAACTCAACATAGTATGCATAGTCAATATCAAACGCACTCGTAAGCTTGTCATTCTAAAGCCGGGTACAAAAAATCATAAGCACATTATTCTTAAAATGAGGGCTATCGCGAGTCAAAAATCCGCTAAGTCAAGTGAGGTCTATCTGTCATTCTCCACCAATGAGACACGAGCTACTGGCCTATGATTGGTGGAAATTGACAGATAGATTTCACTCAACACTAGCGATCCTAGCGGAATTTTGACTCGCAGAAATTTATATACCCAACGTTCCAAAGTAGGTGGTTCTAAAAAGTATAACACACTGTGTGTACTGCACCTGTACGTTCTGTAGAATAATTGGTATCACTGTTGGTTTTGGTGCTTTGAGAATAGGTTCGTAGTGAGCTTGAAACGATTCGTGTGGTACTAGAGAATTAGATGCTACAAGAAAAAATACATTTTTAGTACAGTTGTTCAAAAAGTGGTACATTTTGTAGCTACGTTTCATGCGGAAAGTTGTATTTTTCGTACTAGTGCTTTTTACTTTTCCAAGGCTTCTCGGGCACCCCAACGCCACCAACGCCTTCCTCCACCTGGGCGCCGGCGCGTGCTGGTGGGGCGGCCCACCGACTCTTTGTAATTTTTTCGCAAATGTATTAAAAAACGTCGTTTGGTACACGTGCGGAAGTGTCATTTTCACTCGTCCCGAGTCTTGACCCTCGCCTTGCGGCTCGGGCCTAGACACCTCGGGACTCGTACATAGTGACATACTTTCCGCACATATACCAAAAAGTACTATTGTCGCATGGACGTTGGTAGCTAGGTAGGTCTTTTGTTTTAGCAAATTTATTGTTTTTAGTTCAAAAGTCAACAGTCTACACAGAATATTAATCTGCAAGGAGCCAAGCTAACTCACTAGAATTAATCGCGAGCATAAAATCATCGCTCTCTTTCACAATCTCAACTGGTTAGAAAGGGATAAATAATGTTTCGTGTGATAAAGCTAACGTGTAACGGTAGACTAATTAGAGCGCCGTATGGTCGTGATGATCGGAAAGCTTTCACTCTCGGCGCGCACGCACTGATCTGACGTTACATAACGCTGACATATATTATACAAAGTACAGACCTTATAGTAACTATAAGGTTGCCAAGCGATCTGAATTTTTAATACAGTTCTGAAGTTTTAGTTTAGTATGGTTGGTATTAGTTTTAGTATGGGTGTGAAGAACCTTAAAGGGAATGAAAGATATCCAAGAGTGACCAAGAGAGCGTGTAAAAGTAAGAAAAAAACATAAGATGTTTTGAGTTTTATTAAATAGCACCGGATAGAAACATAATTGTTACAAGTATACGTATCGGAAAGCATTGATTTTGGAACTGTCTATTTTAAAATTTATTATTGTATAAAAAAATACAAAAGATTATGTACGCAACATCCACTATTCTCCTAACATAATTGTTATCTCTATCGATAAAGTTACCGGACCAATAATCGTTGATTCATGTGTTCATTGTTGTGACGAAAATGTCAGTAAAATTGTATTAGAATGTGACAACCCTGAACCTTGAAACGCGACCGTATCTTGCTTTGTTTCTGACCATTATGCGTAGGTACGAATTAGCTGCGGCAAAGTGCGTAATTGATTACAGTTCATTCAAGATCTTTAAGAGGATAACGATTTCGACTTTACATGCAAATCATAAGGTTGTAAATTGCTGTGTTACCAAATTCGATTTAAGCCGTTCTGGGAAGTCACTTAGGGCTTTTGTTTATGATATTATTTTGACATTTTGAAAAGGAGAGTCTTATCTGCTCAGGCCTTTAGAAATGAAAAGAGTGACTTATGAATGGGAAATTTAGTTATGACTATTACCGTGCTGGTACTATTTTACTATTGTAACTTTGCTTGCATTCATCTCTTCGTCATCTGGGGTGTTATTCTGGTTATTCACGGCTGTTTCAACGTCGAAGTATCAAATTTAGCTGTCATATCGAAAATTGGACGCTTCAATGCTGTCATCTTAGAGGATAACAAAGCTGCTCATTACGGGTGGGAATGGAATTCGAAAAGAAATAGCACTTAAATAAATCTTGTCTTAAATCCTTTGTTTAAAGGAATGGAGCCACTGTTTTACACTTTCAGGATTTTCCCAAATATTTGGGTAATTCCTGAAAAGGGGCTATCTCGCGCACACACTTTTTGTACAATTTGACGTGTCATTGTTGCATTTGTTTAGCCGCACCAGTTTTGCGAACTACCCGCACTTGGTCTTATTTAGTTTCTACCATAAAGCCGAGTTTAAACCTGCAAGAAAAATCGTGCAAGTTGCAATACATTGCGGCGTGCGATCGCCCACTCCAGACTCGTTCGCTTTACGGCCTCGCATTGTATTGCTACTTGCACGATTTTTCTTGCAGGTCTAAACTCGGCTTAATACTGACAACATCTGATCCAAATATAAGTTATCTGAACGAGTGACACGTTCCGATCATTGTATTTCACATGAAACGTCGTGGCAAAAATAAAACGTGTTACTTGTGCGATAAAGCCCCGTTGCAGTATTCAAAATGAAGCCTTCGGAGATTCTAAAGAAGCTGTTACGACTTAATTCCTTGTCAAGTACTTCATGGAGATTAAGTTCTTATTCCTACTCCTGTAGGGTATCAAGTAATGTGGCAAAGTATAAACGGTATCGTTAAAAGAAAATGCTCTTGTTAATCAGGTACTTCATGACATTTATTGGACTGGCCGGAGGGTGATCGCTTTTCTGGAGTCTCGTAAAGTCATTAACTGCAGCGGGCGAGAAGTTGGGTTTTACATTCGAGTTAGTAAGTATAAGTAATTAAACATTCTTTTGCACATAGGTTTGTGTGATGTATGTTGCATTAGTAGGGGTATTGGTGAACTTAGGCATAATACGTTTGTAGGCTAAGTAAATAAAACGTTCCTTAGTCCACTTAACAACGTACATATTTACAAGAAAAACTAAATACACTTTAAAACATTTTAAATAACATAAAATGCAACTGTACAATAATACAGAACTCAACAAGAACTACTGACAGTACATCATACTGACGTAAGTCAAAATCTAACCTGCCAGCATTCTAGGGCGCACTAAAGAGTCCTGCTGTAAACCTTCGCGGCAAGCCGCCACATGTTTAAAAAGATTCATACACTTGCATTTGGCCCTCTAGGTTGGCAACACATCTGCAATCCCTCTGGTATTGCGGGTGCTTATAAGTAGTAGTAGTGGTTATGTACCATCAGGTGATCACTGGTTCGTTTCCCTTCCTTGTCTCGTAGATAAAACCTGTGGTATGCGTAGTTTGGTATGCTTCTTCAGCTTCTGAACCCATCTTAGAGTACTTATAATATGTGAGTAGATGATGAAGTAATGTATGCAACTCTACATAATTAATCCTTAAACACTCGTGTGGTCCTATTATGAAAAGGACCCGCATTATGTAAAAGTTGCATAAACTACTATTAAAAGTGAACCGCTACCGTTTATCACATAGATCTTTAACTGAATCGGACCTTCACGCATTACAGTAACAAGTAAGTACTTAAAAGAGAATTGTGTAGAATGTTGTTCTAATAAAATGGGAATAAAACGAATCGACGCATTTGGCTATACAATTATGAGGTTAAGATAGACATTAAAATTATATTAACAAAATGGACGATTAAAGATTGATCGAATTAAGGTTTGATCAAAGCGAAAATCAGTCTGACGCTTTTGTATCTGTCTATATAATTTCCCTTTTATTTAGTTATCTAGACTAAATAATTTTGGGAATAACTAATTATAAACTGTCAGAAGCTCAAGCAATAATTTTAAGAGTAAAATAATTTTCTTATGATCAATTTGGACCTATTAGCGATAAGATTTCGTTTAGCAAAGTGTGTGTTAGGTCACATTGCTCTGTTCAATCTTGCTTTCTTGGAAATTTGTAGTCATAATAAATAATTTGTTTCTTTTATTATAGCTAATTTGAATAATATTACTATATAGTAGCGTTTATATAGTACTAGTACTGTTATAATATACTACTAGTATAGTACTGCTACTGAATTGTAGAGTACAGTCGCCATCGTAGCGAATATGAACGACTCTGTTGTCAAATCGTTAGAAGAATGCAATATTTAGATATTTTTGAGCACAAAGCAGCGTATCTATGGTGACTGTACTCAGAAACTGATAAACTGCATAAACTTTTATTCTTAGAAGTAACCACAGAACATAAATATTTGATGCAGTTTTAGGTCTCTCATGTATATTTCAAGTTATATTATAACCAGCTTACTATTTTAAAATAATTTATTCTAAAATAGGTACCATACACAACAGTGTAGTGTAGTAAATATAGTGTATACTCTATTTAATGTGTTTACATTGATTACATTATACAACCATTCAATGGAATAAAACGTCAAATGCAGTACACCTTGATAGATTGTTTTCATATAAGGCCTAGTCTACAAGAAATGTGCCGAAATCACGATGACGCACTGTTATATAGTTTAGGCCGACTTACACCGCCCTGGGTTTGGCGCTAACCCGTGGTTAACGGTACGTGAGAAGATACAAAACGTCAAGTTAACGTCTTAGTGTCTGTACCCAGATCAGCGCAGGTTGACCTTATATTTCATAACAGACAGTTACGAGTATTAAATAACAGGAGTGCCTAAATCAATGAAAAAATTTGATAATCTATTCTAAATCAATATGTACTGGTATATTGGTACATTGAAATCTGTGTTTTAAAATGCCTTAAATAAAACGCACTTCAGCGAATCTGAAATCGATGGGAAAAGAAAGAAAAACAAATGAATACGAAGTTGTCGAGGTTTATAGTTTTTAATCAGGCCGGAGTAAAGTTAGGTACTTTTTGTAAATAGGAAGCAATATTACATTATTTATACGAGAAAATGGGTTGTAAATCGGAATAACATTTGCAATTTACAACATCAACGTTTATAACCCTGAGCTATTTCTACACAAGGAAATTCATTCTATACTAGAAAGTGTCCCGTTATCAAACACGTGCAATGAACTGAAAATCGTTTCTAGATCGCTTAAAGTCAATAAAATAAACATAATTTATTATTCATAAACGGTCAAAATGGTGCATTTCTACAAACACAGTCAATTTAGCTATTCGACAAGTAAACTGAACATAATGAAATTAAGCCCCACGGCGGTTATAAGGCTAGTGTTTAATCGTTTACTGTAAAACAACTAACAGTGTTAAGCAATTTAGTTCTATGGTTGATTAGTCCGTCCCTCCGATCGTCTTAGGACAAACGCCGACAATTCCGGGCTGTATTTACTTTGCGAGGAAAAGCAAATAGTGATTAAGATTGCCAAACATCTTTCAGTACTAATTGGAGCGCAAATACGTTCCCTTTAACAACTGCGTAGCGGAATGTGAGAAAGTGTGCAGTTAATTATATGAGACATAAAATGAATAATTATTATTTACAATTAATTATATTATTTACTGTAAACGCACAATATGTACTTATATCTAATTTGAAAGTCGACACTGAGGGAGTGTCGGACGAATAGCCAAGGTTATTATGTTACCGATGAGTGGTGGACCCTGGACCAAAAGAGCCACTGAGTATATTCCGACGAATTCTAAATGTTAGCCGGTACCATGGCAGAATCTGATTTTTTATGTTATTTCCAGTTACATTTATTTTCTTGTAATTTTTTTAAATTTTTTTATTAGCCTGGTAAAGTATCCCACTGCTGAGCAAAGGCCTCCCCCTCCCCTCGCCAATCGTCTCTATCAACGGCCAGTTCCTTCCAATCCGTAATAAATAAAATAAATAAAAACACAAATATAACAAGTTTTCTTGTAATAAATAACATAAATTATTAATACACCTATAGCATCGTAATGTCAACAGCAGAGAATGGCTCCGTCAGTTTGCCTTGTTAGAACTATTACACGACTTAAAATTTGCAAAATGAAAAGTCCAAACAGAACGAACGAGTCACATCACATATTATGTTATCATTCAATCAACATTGTACATTCTTGTTTTCCCCCTGTTTCTGTTAAAAATTTTGGTCGAGAGGTTCAAGTACCAAGATTTTTGCAAAGCACAGTTTCCTTTAACACAACCTAATCATTTAAGTACATGAACGGGGGTTTCGGTTGAATGGAGTCTATTTCCAGAGTACAACGGGACTGGGGGGGGGGACCCCTCCTTGTTAAGAGGAGTATTTATCAACGCGCGTCATCTCCGTAATGTAGTTTTGACAGGCGTCGTATTGAAGCGCGAACCTGTGACGCAATATGAACCTACATAGTTATAGTTAAGCGTAACTAATGCACGTAGATGTTTGATACGTGAAATAATAATCACATGTGGAAGGAAAGGGGTGTCAAGACATTTTATAGAGCATGTAAAGTGTAATTTCTACTAGGATGTACGCGAATCGATGAAAAACCGTGCGTCTGTTATATGCGTAGGTACTCACATTTACCTAACTATATTACTGTGACCTACTGTGTAGATACCACAGAGTACCTTATTATAACTGAGATAGAGATGTCACTTCAACGTTTCGCACACAGCGACATCTGGTGCTGTGTGACGGCAAAATATGCGATGACGTCATTGACGTCTAGTTTCCTAAATGTTAAAATAATTTACTTTGAGCAATTGTTATTACACCATGTTCTATTATATACATTAGAACATGGTGTAATAGAAATTGCCCAATTTCCCGTTTTGATGAATTTGATAATTATTCAGTGCTTTATTTTTTACACATTTTCTTTATAACAGGCATTCCAACTCCAATTTAGACACCCGATGAATGTGAAAAACCACAGATTAGAGAGATAATCGCGGCCATTATTCATTCGTTCCGTTCCACTTATACCTTCACTGTACGTTGTTTTTAGTAAATAAAAAAATCTAAATAAATATCAAAACCTCCTAAATTACTAAAAATCTAAGTTTTCGCCCCATTTTATTAGGGTTTACTTGCAGAATGATACGCTAACTCAACCAGTGTCCATAGAATATTCTATATAATATTCTAGCGTAAGAAAAACTGATGCGTGTAATGATATTTTAGATAAGACATTACTATAATTAAAAAACGTCGATGTTACCAGTGCTCACAAAATAATTAATTAGCATAAACGCATTTTTAAACAAGGAAAGGTGAATGAGAGCATTTATTAAGCGAAAATAAAATAATTATTCAAAAATTTAAAACTTCAGTATAAACTATATTGATTTTAGCACCACCTATCGACGTGTGACAATAACTTCATGTCTATAACCCAACCAAATAGAATATTACTTAAGTATATACTATACAATGTAACTTGAGTGACTACTGAAATTAGCTGGACAACCAAGTGTACATTTTGTTTTAAGTTATACCACCGTGGTAGATACAACATTGTAACTGTTTTAAACTGAATATTTATATCTGCTTCAGGATTCCGGCTTTCCAAGATGGACAGCTCACATTACGCAGCTTAGAAATAACTATAAATATTTAATATCTGTGCCCAACATGGAGTCAGGCAAAACTTTGTAAAGTATTTTGCTAATAAGAAATCGTTGCATTGATGACATACTAAACGAATGATTTTGAAAGAAAAATTTTTTTTTGAAGATTTTTCCGTATAAGTACGTTTTACTCGATACACGAAAAATTCTACGCTAAACAGCGTGTGAGTTCCTTAAGAACATTTATATTTTAAGGGCTAATGGTCGGTAGACACAAATAAGCCCTAATGAACGTAAATTTGTATCTTGAGTTTAATTTTTTAGGGTTCCGTACCTCAAAAGGAAAAAACGGAACCCTTATAGGATCACTTTGTTGTCCGTCTGTCTGTCTGTCTATCTGTCAAGACCCTTTTTCTCTGGAACGCGTGGAGGTAGGATGCTGAAATTAATATCAAATACTCAAACCGGTCCCTTGAAGCTGTGAAAAAATCAAGCATCTAAGTCAACGCAATCAAAAGATACAGTCATTAAAGAAGTCGTTTCCATACAAATTGCCGTTTTTTGAAAACCTAAAGGGTACTTCCAGTTGTCCTAGAAACTTAAAATTTGGGATGAAGGTAGCTCTTGTAGTACAACCACTCAGAAAAGTCTCAAAATCTATTTTTTAATGTCTGTCTCTAGATTTCGAGGACCAATATAAGCTGACACCACACTGCGTACATTTTGCTTAGGAGCAGGGCTCTGCTTACACTGGACTTCTTAAAACACTGGGGAAAAGCGTTAAAATCTTTCTACGGAACCCTTGTGCGCGAGTCCGACTCGCACTTGGCCGGTTTTTTTTTCATACAAATTAATTTGGTGACAAAGCTAACAATTGTCATGACATTTGATTGCATTCAAATTTAGTTCCTAGTGACTGACACGTTGTCAAATAAATGTTGGCATTACGTTGCTGCTCGAGAAAAATTTAAAAATTAATAACTCTTAATTTTAGCAAAAGGTAATGTATGTATGTATATATGTATGTATATCTCTTTATTGCACATAAATGTTGTTTTTTTTATAATACAGTTCACAGCATTTAAATCTATCGTTAGTTAAAATATATGTTCGTATGTAAGTTACACGCTGTATTTATGAATAGTTGAAATAATATTAACCATACAGTACATCATACCTTCTAATCTATGTTTATGTCAACTTCCTTTAAAAACTTTTGATAATACATAAGCAGCATTTTGATAACGCAGAACAAAAAAAATTAAGCGGAAGTTAAAACTGAAGAATAACAAAGGAAAAGATTAATTGGATTAGACCCTTTTACAATTAATAGGCTTCGTCGTAGAGTCGAATGACATTACAAAATCAAATTAAATCAGAGGTATTTTAGAGTCCGAACAGACATAATTGAGCAAAATTTATTTTTACATTTTGAGTACAGATACTCTGTTTGACTCTTAGAATATCTAACAGTTGGTAACGTATACATAGCCTCTAGTGTAATCGACGTATCGCATGTCATATCGTAACGGGTTTGCGTTAAAGTGTCAAATAGTATGAGAATAGTTTGTAGTCGATACATGCCAATAGTGGCGCTCGCTGCCAATTTGCCCATAGTAGTTGAGACGTTTTCAGAGTTTTTTTTTGTCGTTGATTACAGTAGTTGGACGCTCAGAATGACCACTAGGTATTCGCTTACCGCCTCCATCGGCTCCCGCTGCCTGAATTTCGTTTGGAGAACACCAATTGCAAAAAGTTTGCGGTGGGTATTCGAAGAAATCGTACATGTACTTAGCAATTGCTTAAGAAGGATAAGCATCAATATTGCAAAGCTGCAATAAGTTATGACGGACACACGACATTCTTTGCCACCTGCTGCTTAAAAGTAGTGCTAAGTAATTATTATAGCTTTGCCATTTTGCTAGCATTTCACGTAGAAATAATACTGAAATAGTTAATAGATTAACTAAACGACGGCAAGTATTTACTCAAAAAGTTCATTTGATACCTACGTCTAAATTCCGAAAATCTACAAAACTAAGTGTCAGATGTTTCGCAGTAAAGTTTTAAATCAAACTGCCTACGCTCAGTAAAATAGGCGAATCAATTTTAGAACATGCGTCGGAATCACGCGAAGAATTTTCGAATTACGGTCAAACAAGAAATTGGCGGTCTTCACCCAAATGCGAAACGCTGAACATTTTAATCCGGAATGTGGTGAAACATCATGGAATGAACATCGCACGCCCTGTATTACGTGAAATTCTACGCTGTAGGTAGATGATCTATGACCAAAACAAAAACATATTTAGTAAGTAGACGATTATTTTTTGAGTCTACCACAGCGCTTTCCAAAAGGCCATCATGATTGCAAAGAATGCTACTCAAGAAACTTAGCGGAATGATTTTTTTTACACAACAAGTTACAATATCTTATTAATAAAAAATATAATACAGTACTTTATAAACAAGATTAGGCAATAATAATTGGTAGCACAGCAAAACAAAAATAACACTTTACTTTTAATTAATTTAAGTATGGTAGATAATAGGCGGTCTTATCGTTTAAAAGCGATACTATAATCGCGAGCGAGCGATCGCTTAATACTTAGGAATCTAAATGGCTTAGAGATTTGTATAGTATCTAAGGGTCAATAAAAATTTAATTTTCGATAAAAAGATGTATGAAACGCCTCCACGGTCAAATAATAAGTATTATACTGCAATAAACTGGAAACCTTCTCCAAATAATTATCATGCTAGCATTTCACTTGGGGGCTTATTTACCAAATGATACGTCTTTCTACAGAGAAAGACGTGAATCGCATTTCTCTTGTTTGTCACCTGAAGGACAGCCTTCAGGTGACAAACAAGAGAAATGCGATTCAAATATTTGTCAAATGTGGCCAAGTGCCAGCGTCAGATAAATATAATGTTATTTGTGTCAATTAGGTGGCTCATTGTCTCCTCAAAGTCTATTTTGCGTCTAATTTATTGTTATACTTAATAGTTGCAATTAAAATATGGCAACAAGGTACGGTCTTAAGTTAACATGTTTTTGAATACCTATCTATTCATTTCATTGTTGTCATAAAAGTGATTTACATGCCCTCGGCCTTTCTGCATGCTTTTTAACCGACTTCAAAAAAGGAGGAGGTTCTCAATTCGTCGGAGTATGTGTATTATGTTTAAATTATACGTGTTTAATAACTATCTGCATGACGTCGTAAGAATAGTCATAGTGAGTTTTACCCCAGAGTATTAAGACAGTGGGTTTGTTTTCTTGCGACTAAAAATATCAATGCACCTAACTAGGTAAAGAACGTTGTACGGTATACACTAGGCAGAAAACCTATCTGTCCATACCGGAACACACGCCTCTGTGGTATAAGAGGCGTGTGTTCCAGTGGTACAAGTAAAGTGAGTGCCATTATTTCATATGATTAGGTGCCATTTCATTAAAAGATGAACGGCTCGGGACATCACCTTACCCTGGAATTGAGGCATACGGTGTTGAACAAATGTGTTAGTAAGTATTCATATAGTTGAGTTATGGCTTATCATATATCATGGGCTCGCCAGGAACACGGCTGCAATCTCCAGACATTACGTTGTTATCCTTGTAAGGCGTGCTTGGCTCGGACTGCCTTTGGCACGCGTGGGTCATTGGGAACTAGGTACTACTAAGGTTCTAATGGTACAACGACTTTTGAAATGACACTCAGTTTTAGCGTTTGAAGGGTACACGGAAAGAACATGTCTAAGAATGTAGAGCACTCCATAGACTAAGTTACCACTCAAATAAATAAATAATAAATATCATGGGACAATTAACACCAATTGACCTAGTCCCAAATTAAGCAGAGCTTGTGTTATGGGTACTAGACAACGGTTACACATACTTATATAGATAAATACATACTTAAAAATACATATTAAACATCCAAGACCCAAGAACAAACATTTGTATTCATCATACAAACATCTGCCAAGACCTGGATTCGAACCCGGGATCTCAAGCTTCATAGTCAGGGTCTCTAACCACTAGGCTATCCGGCCGTCAAACTCAGTTACATGTGTAAATATTATACAAACATCGTTACAAATTTTCAAATCGCGATAACTCAAAAAGTTGCTATAGTGACTAGATGTGTTCTTTCCGTGGACCCTGCATTTTATTGAAGCAAGCATCACTTTTTACGTGACTGTCGCCATTTATTTGATTACGTACATTCAATTAAGTGTAACTTAGCAAGTATTCAGTGATTAAGTCAAATTAGTAAGTACCATAACATACACGCAAAGCCTACAGGCATTTGGATGTTTCCGTGTTATTTATTTCGTAGCCTACTTATGTGAAATTTAAACATTTTCAACAGATACGTTCTAATATAAATATGACTGTACTTGGATGGAGTCTTATTTATATTACGCAACATAAGACTGGGATTTGCAATCGCTAACGATAGTTTGAGATATTTCGGTACCATAATTTGTCTCGATTAGAACGAATGCCAGTTTTTTCACTTTAAACCAACCATGGCGAGTTTTTGTGGTACGGGCCATGACACCCATTAACTAACCTAACACTAAACGCATTAATATTTATCGTGCGATGCGTTTGCGCCGTATTTAGATTGGAAGATTATTAATGATATATCGGATGCTGGCTTATCCAAAATGATATTCATAGAGCTTTAATGAGGTCTCGTTATCATTGTTTTGATTTGATTTGGTAATACTCGTAGCATTGCTACACGATCTACACGAAGGCGTGAATACAATTTAATAATTATTATGCACTTAAATATTTCGACACGATTATCATTATTTACAGACATGAACTTTTTATTAGCACACGTTTTTCCGAGGTATACTTTTCCCTTGCTTCCACAAACAGCATAATATTTCACGATAAACAGTACTCTACCTAATTATCTGAACCCATTGAAAGATTTTTCGACCCGTATCACGAGAGGCAAAAAAGAAACGCAAAGGGCATTTTTTAACAATTTGGTACTTATCGTATAATTTCTTCGAGTACTTCCTACTCCCAATTAAGCTAACGGCGTTTTAAAATAATTTGATTTAAGTGAATGGAAGGAAAATTTATTGACTACTTTAACCAATGATATCGTAAGTAAAGATACGTCAGATACGTCGTATCATTCTCAGAGGAGGCCTGTGCCCAGCAGTGGGACGTAAAAAAAGTTTGGTAACGATGATGAAAGATATGTCATATGTTCACAAAACAATCGAAAAACATGTTCCGAATAAAACATTTGCAAGCAAGTTTGGACCTTATTCGAGAGTGATTGAGACCAAAGAGGCTACAATTTTATTTCATTTTCGGCATTCTGACATATCTACCTCTTTTCTATATGTAATATCATTGACTTTAACGGATTCTTCTGTAACGTATCGGAGATTTTTAATAATAGATCGTCTGACAAAAGTCAGCCCATGTAATTCAGTGTTATGTTACTGACTTCTTCGTACGTACTCGTTCAAATAGCTTAAGTTCAGTCATCCAACAGGAAGTGCTGCTTACGGTGACTAAACACTTCGACTCCTTTGACCGAATTAATTGCCA
The DNA here is from genome assembly GCA_963691665.1 of Clepsis dumicolana. NCBI lineage: Eukaryota > Metazoa > Arthropoda > Insecta > Lepidoptera > Tortricidae > Clepsis > Clepsis dumicolana. The sequence goes on along the minus strand of OY829512.1, from coordinate 5,254,327 downwards.
TCACCTTTATGGACAGAATTATCTTACGTTACATTACATTACCTTATAATTAAGTACATAAAATATCAACTTGTACGGGTGTGAGACCTGGTTCGTCAAGAAAGCGGTCACCAGTAAGCTTCAGGTGTTTGTGAACAAGTGTTTGCGTCGCATACTGGGGGTTTATTGGCCACGAACTATTTCAAACACGAGACTATAGGAGTTGATGAGCCAAAAGCCGATTGACAAGGAGATCCTTTTGAGGATGTGGCGCTGGATCGGACACGTGTTGCGGAGACCCGATGCTCATCTCGCCAAGCAAGCGCTGAAGTGGCTAGCTGTTGGTAGTAGGAGACCAGCCCGACCCCGAACCACCTGGAGACGATCGGTTGAGAAAGAGATCTCCCAAGTCGGGTACCACTGGCAGGACCTTGAACCCACAGCACAGGACCGTGATGCATGGAAGTCCCTACTGCGAGCCCTAGGTCCCTGCTGAGGGATTACAGGAACACATCATCATCATCATCATCACATTAATACCAAGATCCATATTACATCAGCGTCGAGCTACCTTTAGTGACGTGACAAATGCTGAGTACTTATTTAATTTTGTTCTAAGTTAACCTTGAACCTGTTGAAAGTTGAACCTTGAGCTGGAACATGTTGCTGTTGCAAAATAAAGACTTCTTATTCCCAATTGTATTTTCCTTTCTCTAGTACAGAATTTGCCTAGTTTGGGATTAGGTGAATTATCGGTGTCAATTGTCTCATGACATTTACGTACCTATTCATTAATTGTTCATTATTTTTATTTTTATTATGTCAGTTATATAATACATCGCAAACGTTCCCCGTTGTATCCAGGATACATAATGCATGACATCATCCACTCTCTTTGCGGTATGACTGACAAACACACATACAAACCCTCGCATTGATTACATTAGTGGGATTATGGGCTCATCGGAAAGAAAGAAATGAAAACGTCCGTCACCATCACTTAGTTGTCCAATGATGACATATTGCTAACATTAACGAGACTGGAACCCAACGAGAAAGGGTTCAGTACTTACATTATCATTTCGTATTTTCGTAACCAAGAAAACGCGGTCGGACAGAAATAGCAGTTTTGGCTATAGAAATAACGTTTTTACCCCTTCTACTAACTTTTATCATTTAAAGGCAATGGGGCGACAAATCTTGGGAAATTAGCATATTTTCTATTAATAGGTAAGTACACCCTTTTGTAAAAAGCAGATAACCTAACCAACTCACAAAAGTTGAAAATAAACAACCCAACGGCTGAACCGATTTTGATGAAACTTAGCTAAAAACCATCTTGATTAAACCATCCAAAGACAGATACACCTAGACACAACACACACTCCACTACTTTTTTGTGTCGGAGTTACAAACGGAAGAAATACTATGATTGCTGCACTTGACGATACATTATAATTACAACATAAGAAATGTTCCAAAGTACAAAATGGTGCCTGCGAAACATTTAAGTTTTAATCAGGCCTAGTTAATTAAAATCTGCCACACACAGAAATAATTAGCCACTTAAAATTCGAAGCAAATAAAGACACAAACAAGTGTTTTTTTAGCAAACTGTCTCCCACAGATCCCTGACGCTAAACTTTTAAAAACAACTTTCAACTCATTGCAGTCATCTGTCAACGCCGCAAGTACAGTCGGAACAATAAGTGCTGAATAAAACATCGGAACCGACCACCGCGACTATTAAACCGCGGTAGAACACCTCATCAGGGCGGAGTTGTTGTATGAATGAATACTTGCATTTTTATTTGGAGAGAGTATTTTGCATGATTTGGATATCTGTGATGGTAACACCAGCGGGTATTAAACTTAGATTTAGTAAACAGATTATTGAAGCGTTACTTTGCGGAGGTCTGTTTATTTTATAGGTACTTATTTCAGGGTTCCATAGGTGACGAAGAACAGTTATTAAATAGTTTCGTTATGTCCGTCCGTCAAGAGGCTTCTCTGGAACCCTGAAATTAGTACCTATAAAATAGACAGACCTCCGCAAAGTAACGCTTCAATAATCTGTTTATTAACTAAAAACAATTACTTTGCTCACCCGCGACCACTAGTGAAAAATAGTTAATCTGTGCGGCAAATGTATGTTTCCATGCAGCTCCTCCGCCTCCACAGACACACACAAACACGAATCAACACATGCCACACAGACCCAACTATCACCACCACCACTAAACTACACGCTGGCGCGTTTCGGCACTCTCCACGAGGCCATTATCCAAGCTAAACACTACAACAACACCACCACCACACCACCACCAAGGTGGCCTCGTGGAGAGTGCCGAAACGCGCCAGCGTGTAGTTTAGTGGTGGTGGTGATAGTTGGGTCTTGTGGCATGTGTTGATTCGTGTAGCAGTGGAGGCGGAGGAGCTGCATGGAAACATACATTTGCCGCACAGATTAACTATTTTTCACTATTGGTCGCGGGTGAGCAAAGTAATTGTTTTTAGTTCATAAATATGGACATCCGCAAAGTAACGCCTGATTCAATAAATTATTTAATAATCTGTTTACTAAATCTAAGTTTAATACCCGCTGGTGAAGATGATGAGATGGTATGAAGAGTCATACTAGAAAGCTTGGCATGAATGTACATAGTTGACAATTGGTAGAATAAGACCTACACGTACAATCGGGTGCTTTTTCTTTGAATCTGTCCCACCATGGTATGGGGTGTCATTAAAAAAGAATTAAAAAAAACCGGCCAAGTGCGAGTCGGACTCGCGCACGAGGGTTCCGTAGAAAGATTTTAACGCTTTTCCCCAGTGTTTTAAGAAGTCCAGTGTTAGCAGAGCCCTGCTCTTAAGCAAAATGTACGCAGTGTGGGGTCAACTTATATTGGTCTGCGAAATCTACGGCCAGACATAAAAATTTAAGATTTTCAGACTTTTTCGAGTGGTTGTGCTATAAGAGCTACCTTCATACCAAATTTCAAGTTTCCAGGACATCTGGAAGTACCCTTTAGGTTTTTGGAAATCGGCAATTTGTATGGAAATAGCTGCTTGCTGTATCTTTTGATTGCGTTGACTTAGAAGGTTGATTTTTTCACAGCTTCAAGGGACCGCAGGCTTGAGTCATCATGTCAGCCGAAAGACGTCCACTGCTGGATATAGGCCTCCCCCAAGGCTCTCCACTCAGACCGGTCTTGTGCTTTCCGCATCCACCGCGGTCCCGCAATCCCTACTAGGTCGTCGCTCCATCTTGTTGGAGGCCTACCAACAGCTCGTCTCCCGGTCCGTGGACGCCATTCGAGAACCTTCCGACCCCATTGGCCGTCAGTTCTGCGAGCAATGTGCCCCGCCCACTGCCACTTAAGTTTCGCAATTCTTCGGGCTATGTCGGTAACTTTAGTTCTACTGCGGATAGCATAATTTCTGATTCTGTCCCGCAGAGAAACCCCGAGCATAGCCCTCTCCATCGCCCTCTGAGTGACTTTGAGCTTCCTTATGAGGCCCATCGTTAGCGCCCACGTCTCAGATCCGTAAGTCATCACTGGCAACACACACTGGTCAAAGACTTTTGACTTCAAACACTGCGGTAATTTGGACGAAAAGACACTGCGAAGCTTCCCGAACGCTGCCCAGCCGAGTCGGATTCGACGAGTGACCTCTTTCTCGAAGTTGGACCTACCTAACTGGACCGTTTGTCCTAGGTAGACATAGTCGTCAACAACTTTGAGCGCAGAGCCTCCGATTATTACGGGAGTTGGCACAACATGGACATTGGACATGACTTTCGTCTTGTCCATGTTCATCCTCAGGCCAACTCGGTCGGAAACTCTGCTGAGGTCAGTGAGCATAGCACTGAGGTCCTCCATGGTCTCAGCCATGACCACAATATCGTCGGCGAATCGAAGGTGAGTGATGTACTCGCTATTTATGTTGATGCTTCGTCCTTTCCAGTCCAGAACCTTAAAAGCATCCTCCAATGCAGCGGTGAACAACTTCGAAGAGATCACATCTCCTTGTCTGACTCCCCGCTGCAGAGGAATAGGCTTCGTGGTCTGGTTCTGTAGTCGGACGGACATAGTGGGGTTATCGTACAGACACTTTAACACTTCGATATACCGGTAGTCAACTTGGCACCGCTGGAGAGACTGCAGCACAGCCCAGGTCTAGATCGAATCAAAGGCTTTCTCGTAGTCCACAAATGCAAGGCAAAGGGGCAGGTTATACTCTTCGGTCTTCTGTATAACCTGCCGCAACGCATGTATGTGGTCCACGGTGCTATAGCCTTTTCGGAAGCCGGCTTGTTCGGGAGGCTGGAAATCGTCAAACCTGCGCGCGAGACGATTCGTGATGACCCTCGAAAACAGCTTGTAAACATGGCTCAGAAGTGAGATGGGTCTATAATTCTTCAGCAAGGTATTATCACCTTTTTTGAAGAAAAGCACCACCACACTTCTGTTCCATGCTTTCGGCGTTCTCCTTTCGTGGAGGACGGAACTAAACAGCGTCTGGAGGCCCCTAAGGACTGGTTTACCACCCGCCTTCAGGAGCTCGGCTGTAATTCCGTCGTCACCTGGGGCTTTGCCATTCTTCAGCTGTTTGAAGGCCATACTAATCTCGTACAGCAGGCTTGAGTATTTGATATTAATTTCAGCATGCTACCTCCACGCGTTCCAGAGAAAAAGGGTCTTGACAGACCGACAGACAGACAGACAGACAGACAGACAGACAACAAAGCGATCCTATAAGGGTTCCGTTTTTTCCATTTGAGATACGGAACCCTGAAAATGTAGATAACTATTTGCCGATAGACCTTTTGTACAAAAAAAAAACAAAAATGTAAAACCAAAGCCCTTTCGTTTCTCATAAGCAAAATCTGCTTACATTGTTTTCTTTGTGCCTTAAGCCCCATTGTTAATAACAATTTTGACTTCGTATTCAAGACATTAAAAGAAACAGAGTTAATTGATCGTTCTGATGCCACGAAGTTCACCGCTCGACATTTTCAAAATACTACAAAGCACCTGACCGGAAAGCTTGCCAACTTGTCTACATGAATTTGTCAGAGTTAATTGCACAGTAAAAAGAAACAAGTGAGCATCGGTAAGCATAGTAAGTCTCTTAATTAAAGGGGATTACAAAAACGCGATTATCTCCACAAGAGGGCACCGCTTGTTATTCAATGTTCGATGACAAAACAAATGTCTGGCACGAAACATGAATGCGAAGTGAGTTTCAGCAAGGGCGAAAAAACCAAGAGGACTGTCAATGGCTATACAATGTCGCGTTCCTGTAAAATAATGAGCCTGCTGTAGCTAGTTTCACTATAGAGAGGTCTCTGTACCATTAATATTGTATGACACTTAGACCTCTTTCTAACACAATAGCGCCATCTATTAACTGAAAGAAAAAACTATTTTAGATGGCGCTATTGTGTTAGCCAGAGGTCTAAATGTCATACCAAATGAATGGTGCAGAGACCTTTCCGTAGTAAAACTAGCTACAGCAGGCTTATTATTTCAAAGAAACGCGACATCGTATAGACACTGGCAGTCCTCTTGGTTTTATGGTGACCTAAAACCTTTTTAATTAGTACCACCTGCTTTAATATGTTCTTACCTTTATTCCATTATGGTTGCCTGGTAGAGATCGCTCTGTAGCGATAAGGCTGCCCATTGCTACCTTGTATTTTCTTTGTGCCTTATTTCTTGTCTTGACTGTTATGTGGTGTTCAATAAAGAGTTATTGTATTGTATTGTATGGTCCTTGGTTTCAGCGAGGCTTCAAATAGCCTAGTTAAGTAGTATAAGTAGTATAAAAAGTAAATACTAATTTGCTCACCCGCGACCACACGTGTAACACAGCTACGTCTTAGCGACAAATGTTTGTTTTCATTCATCACCACACGACTACCACACGAATCAACACCGTGTTACATAGACATAACCATCACCTCCGCAACAACACTAAAACTAACAGACTTACATGTGTGTGTGTGGTACCTACAGGAAGAGCAAATTAATAATTGTTTTAGGTCATAAATATGGACGTCCGCAAAGTAAGGCCTGATCAAATTAAAATTAAAATAAGTATTAATATCATCGGTCATCATTAATGACGTTCTTGTCACGGTCATTGATATACATAGGCACACCTTTAAGATAAGTATTACAATTAATAATTATTACTTAAGTTTTAATGATCATTGCATCGATTTGAAAACTATTGACATGGTATTTAATGAACTCTATCTCGTTACACCACTGATTTACATTAATATCATTGTTGTGTTGTAAGTTGTAATGGCATAGTTCACAACAAACATAACTCTGACGGTATTTAATTAAGAAAAAATATTTTGTAGCTGTAGGAATCTTTATGTAATTTATGGCTTTCTAATTAAGATTTTAATAAACACCACGGACGCTTATCACCAATTCAAATTGAGGGTGATGTAGGTATAATTTTGTAATTGAGCTTCAAAGTGAACTAAAAATTAGGTCAATGACTTAAAAAAACAGGAGTAAAATTTTGTTAAAACCCATTGGACACAAAGTGACATAATTATGCTGTGTCTCGCTATATCAATATTTTTACATCGCATGACTACATAGTCATGTAGGTAGTATGTAGTAAAATGCCCTCGACTACATACCTAATACTAGGTAGGTACACACCAGCCATACGTCGGAGTCTGCTGCATGTCATGAAAGGCACCAGGTTCAAGGAGTAAATAAGGAAATTATTTAATCTACAGCACGAGTACAGGGATTTCATCACAGCCAACACGATATGCGATAGATTGCCTTCGAACAATTTTGATGGCAGGGCAACGGCAGCCTTCTCCATTATTTCCCCGTCAAAGTGATTAAATAAATAGTCTCTCTGCTAGTACAGGTACAGAGTTATTTCGTAATTACGGAGGTTTATTGCCCTGACAGGACCCAGGAATGTTTCGGCCTGCTGAACATAGGCGAGGGCTGCGGGTTCCGCTAATGCTATGTAGTGCCTAAGCCTATGCGCACATTTTAAACACGTATTCAAGTGATTTTGCGATCTAACGGTGCATCAAATTGATTTAAACATTTTGGTAAAGTTGGGCCATCTACATTTTTATGTTTTACATGTTGACTAGTGTCATTCCGTTTCTAATAAAAACTCGGTCAATTAAAAATTTGCCCTTTTAGTCATGCTTACGCAAAATTGTGTTCGTATCTTTTTTGTTGACATGACAAAAGTCTAAATGTTTCAGGAAATATTTTTTGACAATTTGACTGTGATGACTTCAGTTGTTATTTGTTGACAAAAAAAAAATAAGGCAATATTTAATTTGCTTCTTACCGAATAGTCTAGTTGTACATTCACTTGCATATTTATCGACGTAAACATCAATAGTGACCGTTTAAACGTTTTTATGACCACCCCATTAGCGTTTCCCCGCCTCCACGATGCCCAATAATGCTGTAAAGTGTAAAGATCGCCCTTTGGTCATATAAACGCATCGTTAGCAACGGCTTTATGACCTTGCCATTACGGAGGCGGCTAATCGGCGATATTATAAACGTTCGACCCAATTAACAAAAACCCCTGTACAAATATACGTGTGCCCCAGAAGTTCGTAAGCTGTATTGCGTTGAACTAATTGGGGTTTGAATGAGTCACAGGCGGGTCGGTGTATCAACGATACTTCATACTTGGCCGGATTAAATATTGTACAAATGTTGCTACAGGCCGAGTTTTGAACAGTCGAGATCTCCAATATACCTATGTACAGCCAACCGCTCATAAATATCTAAACATGAACCTTATATGACTGGCAATAAAGTAAATACTATTTTTTAAACGTGCTGTGAAGAGCTTTTTTGACATGCATTGGGATAGAGTTGTTCCCCAAGCACGAGTTTTCACCAGAATCGCGTACCTAGTAACGTTCTCATATTGCAATTGAGATATGCTTACGGGGGCACTGTTCCAAACGTCATACAATTTTTCTCGATGGCGATACGATAACGTTACTAAATAATCGATTCTGGTTAAAACTCGTGCTCGGGGTACCTAGCACCCAGCAGCGACAGCGGGGGGCGTCTAGCAGTGGACATTCTAGAGTTGAAAAGAAGAACCAAAAGAACGCCAGGGTTTTTCATGAATTTCACGTAATTTCGTAAAATCTACAATCTTTTACAGGGCGTTACAAAAATACCCGTAAATCGTAAAGGGAGTTAAAATGGTCCCTTATAAAGAGTTTATTTACAATATTTGAATTAATGTATGTAAAAAAACCATTTTTTTTTTCATTTATATGCAAACCCTAGCCCTGTATTTTTTACAAATTATTTTGTAACACGTTTGTTAGGAATGAAACTTCACTGGTACGTTATTATATTTATTACACGCTTTAAGCTGTGATCTTGGACACAATATCAAACCGACTGCACTCACTGGCGTATATTTTATAATCATCGACCAACGGTAACAAGTGGCGGGGTGGCTGCGGCAAAGAGGGAGAACTCCTAGTGACATCAACGGCCGCCACGGAGCCACTGTCGACTTAAACCATCCTTAAACCGTCATTGGTATCGCCGGAAGTAATCAAGTTATTTTTAAATATTAAACATCTTCCGGTGGTACCGATGCGTAACTAAATATACTGATAATTAAATTAAATAATATATAGGGCTCTAACATTCGGCCATCCGACCACTATACACGTCCTCGTGTATGCGTATGTGCCATTAGGCAAATCAGCAAAACGATTTAAATTATATAACAAGAAAGCTTACATTTTCTACATTTACAAGAATTATTGATCGCCACCATACAGTATAAAACGTAAGTAAACCATCGGGTACATATTATTTATTTATTTTGACAGTTAATACTTAGCTACATAGCTTATTGAAAACGAACCTGCCGTTAAACAGTCATAATTACTATATGCTACGGTGTTAATCATACCACACCACAATACAATCGGTAACGTGCTCTAGTACATGATAACAAATTATAATATTTACTGAACTACTTACAAACTAATTATTTTAAATGGCACGTGAAACTTCATTCTACTGGATTAGTTCTGGCCCCATCTGTCCGAACTAATATCGTATCTCCATCTGCCATAGTAAGTTACCATGATCTGGCCGCTTCTGCCGTGGTAACTAACTACAGCTGTATCAACAAATCTTGGCCGCTTCTGCCAGGGTTTCTTATTCTAACAATGACTGCTGCAGTACTAAGCCGAAATCTGGCTGTAGCATGTGTAACCTATGATAAAACTTTATCATAGAATCTACTACATATGATCAAAACACAATCGTAAACTTGGTATAAGAAAGCATAGGTAAGTATATGACGCTTAATGGTCTGCGAGGTAAACTACTCACGCTCTGACTGCTCATCACTGCTAGACGAGGAGTCCATGTCGGCTCTCGTAAAACTTAGCCACGGTTTCATTCGATCAACCGCGACAACTGTATTGTACTTACGATTCCGTTTCCTAGTTATCGGTGTATCCTCAATTTGATACCTGTCATTACCTAGCGACGCGACAACACGATACGGACCTTGGTACTTTGGGACTAGTTTCCTACTTTGTCCTGTGGCAGGAGCCTCTCTCTCAACGCTTACTAAGTCCGCAACCTTAAACTCTTTAGGCTTACTTGCCTTTTCGTCATAAGATTGTTTTTGTTTTTCTTGGTAATCTCTTATATACTCGTCAATTTGTAACCGGATCTCATGTAACGACTCTCCACTAGCTGTAATATCATCGCCTAGATTAAATTTAATTCTACCTTCGGTCATACCCGTAAGATTTGTACCAAAAAGTGCCTGTGAGGGGGTCTTTCCTATACCCTTATTAATCGTGTTATTGAGCCCCCACTGAACTTCTGGTACATACATGTCCCATTTCTTTTCGTAGGCACCAGTACACTTTGCAGTGAGAGCGTCAAGTAACGTGCGATTATATCGCTCTACTTGGCCGTTGGCCCTGGGCGTCGCTACCGCATTCAGCACGTGTCTGACGCCCAGGCGGCTCAAGTAATCGGTGAATTTAGAACTTGTAAAACTCGACCCCCTATCAGATATGAGCCTCTTGGGTATCCCAAAAATACTAAAGTATTCGGACATTTTGTCTATTACGATGGAGGTTTTAGTGCTCTTAACAGGTCGTAACATTATGAACTTTGTATACGCATCTATGATTACTAGCAAGTGCGTGCTGCCTCTAGAACTTTTCACAAACGGACCAACGTGATCGATGTGCAGCGTACTAAACGGAGAGTCCACTTTAGGTATCGGATGCAATAGCGGTTTTCTCTTTGAAGTTGATTTAGAATAAGCACATTCAAGGCAAGACTCTACATACTTCTTTACGAAGCGTCTCATTTTACTAAACCAGAAAGTTTCCCTGACTTTGGCAAGAGTCTTCTCAAACGCAAAGTGGCCTATGTCATCATGGCACTGTTTTAAGATTTGCCAGCGCACTCCCTTGGGAACCACCCATCGCTCACCCTGGTCCGTTATGCGATACAGTTTGTCGTTTTTAATAACAAAATTATTTGTTATGTCTACTACATTAGCCGAGCTGGGATTTCTCAAAATTGACACCTTTCTCTGCACCTCAGAATCCGCACTCTGTACTGTGCTTAGCCAGTCGGACTCCTGACTCTCGATCCTAGCGACTACGATAGGACTGCAAGTCTTTTCGAACGGCGCAGTATTCGTAGGTGGTGGATTCCTACTAAGAGCGTCCACGTGGCTCATGTACTTGCCTGGTCGGTACTCTACTGAAAAATGGAACTCTTGCATAGCAATCCACCACCTTGCAACACGAGGTATTAGATCGCGTTTCAAAAAGGTTGCTCGTAATGAGTTGCAATCAGTTAATACCTTGAACTCTATACCTATCAGATAAACCCGAAATCTTTGTAAGGAAGCGATCACTGCCAACGTCTCAAGTTCGTACGCAGTCATATGTTGCTCGTCAGGCGTTGTTTGCCGACTAAAATAGGCGACGGGCTTGAGAACACCGCTCTTATCACGCTGCATTAAAATACCAGCAATCCCTATCTTACACGCATCTGTATGAAGTTCTGTAGTAGCATTTGGATCGTACAACGACAAGGTTGGTTTCTGTAGCAACTCGGTCTTTAACGCATTGAACGCTTCGACCTGTTCTCTAGTCCAGGTCCAAGCCGTGTTCTTTTTTAATAAACTAGTTAGTGGTTTTGCGATAATTGCGAAATTTTTGACAAAACGACGAAAGAAGCTACAAAGACCAATGAACTGTCTGACACTTTGTTGGTTACGTGGCTCTGGGAAATCCCTGACGGCTTCGATCTTCCTATTTCCTGGCTTAATACCGTCTTTATTAAGTTCGAAACCAAGATAGTCGACGGTTCGTTTAAAAAAACAACACTTTGAGAGCTTCAATGTTAGCCCTGCTTCTCGTAAGAGTTTCAAGATGGCTTCCAATTTGGTCAGTCCTTCTGCTACAGAATTTGAGGGGATAATAATATCATCCATGTAAGCAGAAGCATTGCCATTATTGGTTCCTAGAACCATATTTATCATCCGCATGAAATTGGCAGGGGCATTGGCTAGCCCAAAGGGCATTCTATTAAATTCGAACTGCCCCTCAGGTGTCACAAACGAGGTTTTATGGCGATCGGCCTCATTTATAGCAATCTGGTAGTACCCAGATGCTAGGTCGAGTGTGGTGTAGAAACTGTAACCCGCGAGAGAATCAAGCTGATCGTCGACTCTAGGTAAGGGGTAATTTTCTTTAAGAGTCTTTTTATTAAGCGCCCTATAGTCGACGCATAACCTTACATCTCCAGTTTTCTTTTTGACTAAGACTATAGGGCTCGCATACGAAGACGTGGAGTGACGAACTATTTCACAATCCATAAGTTCCTGAACCATATCACGGACTTTGTGCTTTTCGCTGTACGAAAGCCTATAAGGTCGATATACTACAGGCTCGTCGTCCTTGAGTTTAATTGACATTTCTAGCAGATGCGTTTTACCAAGTTCCTGTAAGTTAAATGCAAAACAAGATCTATACGTATTCAGTAACACAAGAAGCGAGTCAATTTCTTTCCCGTCTAAGGTGCTATCAATATTCAATTCACTGTTTACTATAGCATGGGGTTCGACGGCTTCTACCCTCATTACGTCATGTTGTAGCTCATGGGAATTTGCTTGTCGAGCCCTCTTACAACGTGCTAACAGCGATCCTTTCTTAACTATAAATGGTTTGGCTGACAGACCCTTGACCAAGACAACTCCTAAGCCATCAGTTACAGAAAATATACCAGGTACTAAGTAATGTTCGTGACCTAACGATAGCCTATGACTACCCTCAACGAAAAAATCTCCCGAGAATTCAGGTTCTGTTTTCACGGTGACATTTGTTATTCCATGAATATTAGTATCATTAACACATACGAGATTAACTTTAAGGCCACAGAGTTCACTACCGGGTTCAGTAAGAGATCGTACGCATAGCGATTGACTATCTTTTTCTATGATGATATGGGGTTGTTCCGTATACGTCTGGCCAACTATCACAGGGACCTCCATAACAGAATCGGGAACTACGAGTATTTCTACAGTACCTTTGACCCCATCTACTTCAAGATCAACAACGCATTTACCTACAGCTTTAACGATTGCGTCCCCAAAGCCCCTTAACGTCGGTAAAGAATCTGTGAACTGCCATTCTGAGACAATGTCTCTTATATCAGATGCCCTTATTAAAGTTGCCGCGCTCCCAAAGTCTATGAAGCACTGCTTTGGTATGTTATTGACTAAAACATCTTTATAATATTTTGAAGAATCTAAGCCTTCGCCACTTATAAACTGGACCGGTTTGGGTGTGTTGTTGTGCGCAGTTTTATTAGTCTCACATTTGTCAGCAGTATGACCATATCGTGAGCACTTGTCACACTTGATAATTGGTTTAGTACATTGTGACCTGTAATGACCATCTTGCGAACAATTAAAACACTTAATAACTCTTTCCTTACTGGTACCAGTCTTTCGTGCTCCATCTTTGTCTGCGACTTCACTGTTACGACCCTTCCTATTCCTATCATTCCTATCAAAGACTTGTTTAGTTCTGGCACTTTTTAGAAACGGCAATAATTGATCGGGCGTTTCAAAACGAGCAGCCTCTGCGCTAAGCCTCACACTATGGTCTTCGATCCCTAGTACTATACAATCTACGGCCTCCCTACCAACCATGTCACAACGATTGAGAAGCGCCAATTTATCGTAATAGTACTCTTCTAAAGACTCATTAAATTTAACTCTTTTGTTCAGCATAGTTGTGAGTAGTATCGCATGGTTCTCATTGCTAGGGAAGGCAAGCTGCAATTTTCCTTGCCATTCCTGCCATGAAAACATTACCGACTTAAGGCCTTCGTACCATTTCTGAGCTAATCCTTTCAATTTAGGTAGTGCAAAATGTATGGTTTGTTGTTCGGTCCACTTATATATGAGAGCGCACTCGTTAACTTTATGCAACCACATTGCTACAGATTGCTCTTTACGCGAAGGATCAAATTCTGGAACCGTATTTTGATTGGCTGCTACATCACTATTTCTGCTACTAATGGTACGAAGGGCTTGTACTAATTGAGCGACTGTTACATTATCAACGGTGTTACTACCATTATTGGAAACGTGTGACTCACCAATTTGTGTTACTGCGGTGTGGGGTACCTCGTATCTAGGGGCGCCACCCGTCGATGTGCGGTGACTGGATCTGCTCCGCACGCGCTGGCTGTCTCGCCTGCTTGCTTGTGGAGTGTCCCGTCGATGTGGAGTGTCCCGTCGAGAGGGGCGATTGCTCGCGCGCTGGTTGCTGCGGCTACGTGAGCGGCGCCGCACCCTGCGACTGCCCCGACTCCGCGAGCGACTGCTGCGCTGGCTGGCTGGGCGACTGCGCGAGCGGCGGCTGCGCGAGCGCCGGCTGGCGCGGCTGGCGCGGCGGCTGCGCGAGCGGTGGCTGGCACGGCGGCTGCGCGAGCGCCGGCTGGCACGATGGCTGCGCGAGCGCCGGCTGGCACGATGGCTGCGCGAGCGCCGGCTGGCACGATGGCTGCGCGAGCGCCGGCTGGCACGATGGCTGCGCGAGCGCCGGCTGGCACGGCGGCTGCGCGAGCGCCGGCTGGCACGATGGCTGCGCGAGCGCCGGCTGGCACGATGGCTGCGCGAGCGCCGGCTGGCACGGCGGCTGCGCGAGCACCGGCTGGCACGATGGCTGCGCGAACGCCGGCTGGCACGATGGCTGCGCGAGCCGTGAATGCTCGGGCCCGGCGTGTCAAGGACATGACTGTTCTCTTCGCCATTCATTACTGTAACAGTGTGTATACACCAGTACAAAATTGTTGTTACAACACAATCATTATAAATTGTCCTAACAATTATTATCTTGCAATTAAATTAAACAGTTAAATGAGCTAAGTCAGCGTTTTATTCAACATTATTACATGTACCTTCGTATTACTCCTGAGCTTAGAAAAGTACACACATCATTATTAAAGTAACCCCTACTTCCAGGGAAGTGGGACACGTTTATTCAAACAAGGTACGATTTCTATTAATATAAATTTGCAATAGTGGGTAGTTCAAATTGAAATTAATAACGGCCAATAAGATAAACGCAACTCGATAACATCATAGTCGATATAGCGAGTCGGTTACGTAAAAAGGGCATGTGAATAAAATTTAAAAAAAAACGGATAAATTTGAAAAAAGAAAAAAAAAACAACATCGAGTTTTTTTTTTCTCATTTACCTTTGTTACTAAAACTTACACTTACCGAATTAGCAAAGTATGCTCACCTCTTTGTATCTTCTTTATATATTATGTAGTTACTCACGTCTGTGTGGGAGAGGATCACAATAGCTCGATAGTTATATTTACCAAACTATCATCCCTTTCTTCTGATTTGTTAGGAATGAAACTTCACTGGTACGTTATTATATTTATTACACGCTTTAAGCTGTGATCTTGGACACAATATCAAACCGACTGCACTCACTGGCGTATATTTTATAATCATCGACCAACGGTAACAAGTGGCGGGGTGGCTGCGGCAAAGAGGGAGAACTCCTAGTGACATCAACGGCCGCCACGGAGCCACTGTCGACTTAAACCATCCTTAAACCGTCATTGGTATCGCCGGAAGTAATCAAGTTATTTTTAAATATTAAACATCTTCCGGTGGTACCGATGCGTAACTAAATATACTGATAATTAAATTAAATAATATATAGGGCTCTAACACGTTATACAATGATGAGTTACAGCATGGCGGCCTTTAAAAGGGGTATAAAAAGCTTTATACAGGGGCGACAATGCAGGAGTGACACCTCTGGTGTTGCAAGCGTTCCCGGGCGGTAGTAATCGCTTAACATCAGGCAATCCACATGCCTGTCTTCCCCCAATGTGGTACCTAGAAAAAAAACTTCATGTACTCGGGTATACATATAGTTACTTACATTATAAAGGCTGTCGTGGATAGCAGTAACAGAAACTTCGTTTTTGACGTCTTAGCAAATTCTTTTGCTAATTTTGGCGCAATGAAGAACACTCCCCAATAGGAATTGCAGCAGTCTATAAAAACAAATGAACGTGGAAAAGATTAAGCTCATGACATTAAAATAGCAGTGAATAAGGAGTTGCGAATGGTAATTGTTCTTTATTTACTTTCTCGATTTGAGCGCCTTTCTTCCTGCCTTGCGGATTTGTATAGCATCTTAACGAAGACATTGTTACAAAGAAAATATTGTCCTCATAAAGCTAGGTATTTATAGGAATATTTACACCACCACCTAGGGTTGCAATAAGCTACGTTTTTTAATCCCTAATACAAAGCATAGCTGTTTTAAATCATGAAGTAGATAGCTCACAGATCAGCCAAGGCAAAGAATGGCAAGGCGTGAAGTTTACATCATCCAGTTTTATATAGGTATGGTATAAAATCAAAATCATCTAATTACTCTACTAAATCAATCCCATTTGAAATTTACACTTACCAAGGTGTGAAATATTTACCAGAGTACCTAGAGTATAACCATTACGAATAAGTAATGCGTAGTTAACAGTTGTTTATGTTACAATTTGTAATTTCTAATCCATACTAGGTATTACCGGCCACGCGACGAGAGCGCGCCCATAAGTCACGTCGCAGGGTTTAGGGGTGTGAAGTGGTCGATGTTCTTTACGATTAAAAAAAAATAATTAAAACCTATTTAAGTGTCACTCTACTCAGTGGTGGATCTACATATATAAGGGCTGTTTGTGCTGCAGCCCAGGGCCTCGTGGGTATAAAGGGTCCCCAACGCCCTTGCGATCAAAGGGAAGTAACCATTGAATTTCATAAAAAAAAGAACATTTAACAAAATGAAACTTTGTTGACTAATCGGCCCCAAGCCCAGTGCCTTACCAATCACGGTCTGCTCCTAAGCACCAGAACGTGACGTTGCTTATTTCACTTTTTTTTCAATCATTTCTTACCTCAAACTTTAATCATACATAAACTTAACTTAAAGGCGTAGGTTGCTTTACCCAGGCTGGGGACGCCCAACTGGTAGTAAGGACCTCCCTGGGTTTTTCTGTACTGTCACAACAGAATTAAGTCACCACTATTGGCTGGACTGTGGGGTGCGGTCCTCCGCTATTTTAAATTTAACAGTAGGTACTAAGGCAGTACAATTTTCTATAGTTTAAGAATGTGTTTACCTAACCCATATTAAGAAAACAATTTAAACAAATGTACCTCTCTACCTGTTTACAGCAATAGAAACCTGTGAGAATAATTCTGGTGTTTCCATAGCAACAAATCGTCCTTGTTTGTGGCAGGTTCCTCATTCTTAAGGCGCCCAGGGTTTGCTCTCCATTTTTCTTCTATTGTACTCATGAACTTGCCCTCAGGCCCATAACCATGTCCCCGAGGGGTCTCTGCTCTTGCCTGACTAGCCGGAAAAAAGGGTTACACATTCAATGGCGTGTGTCAAAATTTCAACCCACTCTGAGCCTACTCATTCTGAGAGGAGGCTTGTGCCCAGCAGTGGGACCGTAAACAGGCCGAAGACGAAGTAACTAAAAGTGGAAAAACGTCTGTTATAATAAAAATCTGAATCTATTTTAACAAAACTCAGCTAAGAACCAACTCGATTAATATCAAGTATAAAAAAAAGCGGCAAAATCAGTCAATCCGTTTGGGAGATTATAAAATATTTATATACACCATGCCACGCGGTATACATGTTAAACGTTTATATCACACACCTCTGTTTTTCGTCGGGGGATAAAAATACAGAACATAATGTTTTGCTGAATAAGTAGTATTACCATAGCGATGCTACATAGTTAACCAAGTACGTTAAATTGTACGAATGTGTTTTTATTTCAACTACCGATATCGATAAATATTTTAGCTCACGCTTTCCCTGACCAATGCTGACGTCACCGCATAGCATGAACGAAGTAGGGGTCACCCGCGGTCGGCGGTCAACCGGCCGCCATGTTCGATCCGTATCTTTGGCGCCATAACTCCCCGCCATCGACGTACCGATTTGCACAGATTGCATTCAAATTGCTCTCGCCATTTACTTAATTAATACCGACACGCGCCCATTCCAAATACTTTAGGTGTTTTATGAGTTTCAAGCTGTATTTATTTAGATGTTGCCGCTAATAACCTTAATTGCGGCATGAATTTTAATATCGATCATTAAACTAGCGAGTCTTGATTAATGTGCAAATATTATTCGTAACGGAGTCGTAAATATTGATAGTATTGATTGATAATATTAATTAGCTGTCAATAAGGTAACAGTTTTAGTATTTCGTAAGAAAACCGAACTACAAAATAAACTAGAGTTTGGCGCCTGCTGAAACATATTAGCAACCAGGTGTTATTGTGCTGTTGAGCTACAAACTTTGTTATAGGCGTCACTTTTATTATTGCAATAATAGTTGCATCTAACGCAGAAAAGCAATTTGTTGAACTAAACGTGTGACGGAACCTAATAAACCTAACTAACCAAAATACGGCACAAACAATATTCAAATCTAGAATTAGAATGTCACGATTGCTGATGTACTTACTCCGCTTACTTTTAGCAGTTCCTCGAGTTACTTACCGTGTATCTACTCAGCTTACATTCCTGGTTGTAATTATCGCTTGCCTGTTTTATCGTTCGGTAGTGAGTCGTCGTGTTCAGGAAATTGCGATTGCGACGCTCTGGGTTTCAACTTCGACAGAATCACAGCTTACAACATAGACTGCACTTATCCTGTGACATTAATGTGTCGTAAACTCAGTTGAGCTGTACTATGCTTGTTAGTCGTTGGAACCTGATTTGGTCAGTCTAGATTTGAATAAGGAGCGGTTGCCATTTGACCTAGGTAGATACGTGTGCCACAGCGGGGGGCTAATCTAGGAATGGGTTTTGTTTTCTTACCAAATATACAGCAAAAAAATAAATATTTTGGCTTGTAAATATTACACAATTATTTTGGATGGCTGGAATTAGTGTGGATAATTTAAGAACAAAACAAAATAGTGAAAACCTTACCACAACATCAAAATGTCGAATGTTTGTTACCTTTCATAGAATTAGGTAATTGAGTCGCTTGTCTCTAACATAAAACACGGATTAAAATCTTAATTGATTCATTCCTATAGTGAACTAAACGGATCACTCACGTTCATGTATATAAGTTACCGCGAGCACACAAGCGCGAATTCGCTGCCGCCGAGTCGTACGCTCCCAGAGGAAAGACGAAGTACGATTTAGTCCGAAACTTTATTGCTAAACTCGACTTATATGTATACGTGAGTGATTCGTAGTTTCATGTTAAAAGTAAATAAATAATAAAAACATTTTTATTTATTAACATCGTCTTTGGTAGGTGTACCTAAGTAGTATAATAAGTAAAGCAAATCTTCGTAAAATCTAAACGATGATATATTATGCAGGTACCTATACGAATACTTCTTTAATGAAGTTTTTACCGAGTAATTACAATAGTGCACGACGCTTCTCATTACAGTGCAATTTCTTTCTCGGCGTGGCTTGTGCGTGTAATAACGCTCCCGACAGAAAGCAAGGGATTCAACGACATAATTATGCTGAAAGCATTCGCTGTCTAAAATGGTGTGCCGAGTTGTTCACACTTAAATATACGCCTAATATTAAATAATACATCTGCCAGTAATGCTTGCCAATAATAGTTTAAAAAGAAACAAAGATATTTTTATTTTTCCACCATTTGAACCATTTCGATTAAACTAGCTTTTGATTTAAAATAAAACGCGTCCAAATCGGTCTACCCGTTTAGAAGCTGGGATGCCACAGACGGACACAGGTAAATACCTGTCCTTTTGCAGTTTAAAAATACATAAAATTTAATCTTTTTTTTTTAAATAACTTTTACTACGTTACTCCGGTAGGTACAAGAACATTGGTGCCATGAGTAATCTGAACGCACCCGTATTATTAAGCGCATCGTCTTTAATAATTATCCTAAACTAATGTTTATTTGTTTGTTTAAGCATTTGCTTTCCCGTATCTCTTTAAAATTCAAACCACGGGCTTGAACTGTACGCAAAGTGGATTGAGATCCCGAGATCACGTGCTATCTCCTTTGGAAAGGATTCCCTAGTGTCACCTCCAACTACAATATGTACTCATTAGCCTTCTGATACTATCAACAGATTCCGAGCCAAAGCTACCTCTGTGCAGGCGATCAATTCAGGTGTAAGCTTTGGATAACATTATGCATACCCTCGACCGATAACCTGGATTTCTGGGAAGTGGTTCAACATTGTATTGTGGAGTTATTATTATGTAAGTACTGTACTTATACTCTTTCTGTACACGGGCTGCGGGCTGGAATTCAAAAAGAGTTGTAACTATTATAAAGTGAGGTTTTGCCAACAGTAAAGCGAAAGCAATCCGATTGAACACAGGTCACAGCACAGGGCTGACAACGCACCTGTCATTCCCTTGTGTTGCATTTCTCCATGGGCGACGGTGATTGCCTTCCATCAGGTGACCCGCCTGCTCATTTGCCCCCTAAAAGAGCAAATCTACACGCAAACCTTTTCAGGATCTTCTAGCTGTGAGGCCAGTCTTGTGCTAACTGAAAAAAGGCACATGAAACTTCTATACTCGAACAAGTAAAACGTCACTTTCCCTGTACAAGCTTCAGAGCCTGTGCCCGTTAACACGTGCTGCAAGGAATGCCTCTCATTAAAGTCGCATACCGCTGCCACAGTAGCTATAAATATACAGAATTTGTGTCTGGGAAAATTTTATAGGACTTGGAAAAGTGTTTCAAATACCTAGTTAATTTACTTCTTTGAGAAGGAAGGAAATTTTTAAAGCGGCCTACTTTTGATTTGGGTAAACGTTGATAGTCTAAAAAGACGAAAGATCTATTTTAGAAGGAGAGAGCTGCTTGGAAAGAAACCTGCGTCAAGAAATGTAAATCCAAAAAATTCAATTTTGCGTATCATTTTTTACGGCTCGCTATCAAAACTAGACCTAAGTACAATGCTTACATAATGCTCTTTGATAAATACCAACATAAAAAGCATTTCACTTAACGCGGGTTTTGCCTTGAAAGCGAACTAGTGTCAGACGTCCTAATCGAACGCGCATCGCTTAGTTAGCTTACGCTACTTTACTCGTACGAATCTGCGAATCTCGCAGATCTCGCATAGGTGTCCTATTTGGCGCGAACCCTATCGCACGAACGACGGGGTTCTATGGTCACGTAGTTGCATTCAGTGAGGACTATTTGCGAGTCGAAACTACTAGAATCGCTAGTGTCGAGTGATTTAACACACGCAGCAGCCGTGTGAAGGTCAAACACATGGCTGCTGCGTCACCAGTTCCTTTTTCTTTAACTTTGCTTGTCTGGATCTGTCAATTTCCACCAATTATTGGCCAGTAGATTGTTTCTCATTGGTGGAGAATGACAGATAGACTAGCGATTGCGGATTTTTGACTCGCGATAGCCCTCATGAACGGCGCCTCAAGATCATACTGCAACTTCACCTCTCTATGTAACCAAAGCAATATGACACTTTCAAAATTTTAATGAAAATATTTCTCACGATTTATGGTGACTTTATTAAGCATCCCACCCTCGAAGTGTCAAAGTGTGCCACTTAAAAACGCAGTAAACTTAGAAGAAAACTAATTTCCATACACATGTTATCCGTTTGGGAACTTTCTACGCCTTTTTTCGTATGCGCCTTGGAAAAGTTTTGTCAGGTAAATATGAGATTCGAAATGCGAGTTTTATGAGTTTTTTTATAGATGTACAGTGGAGAAAGAGAAAAATATTATAGTACTTTTATGGCATTTAAGGAGATTAGTTTGTGCTTATAAAATTTTCTTGCACTTAGTACCTCTTAGTAGACTACGATTTATTCGACTACCGAAAATGAGAGTTACATTTCAATTATTTAACTAAAGATAGCAGTATACGTCTACTACTTATCTATAGTGAGAGCTATTGTGACTTATTTTAATAAAAAAATACATATTGCCAAGTTTCTTGCGGCGCATACTTCTTGGCATTCATGGTATTTCCGAAAGCGCTGGTAGACTAAAAAAAATTATGTGTAAAGGAATATCTAATCGTCTACTTACTGGATAAACTTTTAATTATGATCTATTATTTGATTAATTAGTTTGACAGGTACTACGTTTCTACGTACGATACTACGTTTGTACGCGGAAATATAATTCAGTTAGTCTGCGATTAACGCTTACATTTATCTTACATTTAGCTTACATTAAATCACTTACATTTTAAAAACCGAAAATACACAACCGATGAAAGCGGCGCTGCTGACTTAACTACAGCCGTTCCCAACATTAAATCTACCCCTTGTTTGGATCTACTGATGATAAAAACATCTATCTATCTTCAATTTTTCCGTCTCAATAAACTTCCTGCCTCTCTTTGCTGTCTATCGAAGGGAGGATGGTCGGTCATCTACAGATAGCAAATTGTTGAATTTTATATTTATTAAATGCCTCATTAGATCAAAAAATCAAAACAAGAGATAGATTTAATATTTGGAACAGCTGTAACTAAATAAGATTATGTATAACCAGCACTCGCTACAATATTATACAACCCTTGTGACAAAGAAAACTACTCCCCCTACAAAGACGGATTAGGGTCGGCACTGCATAAAATATGTACACGAGTCTCGAAAAGTCTTGAGAATTTAGAAGCCCCTTTTAAACGGCTGAAATACCATTTGACCTTTGAAATGTCTGTGGGCGTAATAATATGACAATAACGTTTGTTAATGTTGCTATGTAGGCAAGTAAAGTGATGTTGGGATCAATTATGAATGTTGTGTTCTTAGAAAACAATGTGTACATTTTCTAAAGATAGGATGGATAATGTAAATGCGATTGTATTCCGCAAATAATTAACATTCTGTTCTTGGAAACGAAGGAAACCTTACTAAAGGTAAACTCTTTGATTTAACTGACACCCGATAACGCTATTGAGATATTAATTGTTGATTGCTTCGCAAGTGACGGATTGATTTTCACGAAAGCTCGTAATGCATTGTGAGTTAAAGTCGAGTTTACACGAGCGAAGTAAAATGCTGTCAGCTCGTTTGCAAGTTTGCATGTACATAATAAGTTTTCCGTTAAAAATTACATTTTAAATACAAGCTATTTACAGGCTGTGCTTTTTGCTGTCTGTACTTATATTTTTATCTAACTTACACATCTATACCAAATTTCAAGTCGATGCCATTAACCGTTGAAGAGTTTTCTCCTACGAAGAAAACCCTGGCCTCACCACCAAGATTTCACTACCAGATTATTGTATAATCAGAGGATTTACATAGGTGTGCCAAATTTCATCTCAGCCGGTTGAGGATAACTGCTTTAAAATTCAGTTGCAAGATTTGACGGACAACTTACATACATACGAACGGTGCAAATCAAGTAAAAGCTTGTAAAAATTAGCTGTGATTGGTTGTGGGTAGAAAAACAGATCGTCGTGGAGAACCTTGGGGAAAGCCTATGTCCAGCAGTTGGATGTCTTCCGGCTGATAATTATGATGATGATAATGATGGAAAAATTAAAGATAAAAGAGATTAACACACTCGTGGTCTATGCTCGTGCGTTACGAATATAGCAATAAGAACATCAAATGGCTGCTTTGAATTTAAAAATACACAAAATTTCGAGCTAAAAAACGTGCTAAACTATTCAATTAATGAATGTAGGAACAAAAATTAAAATTTCCATGCTTCTCTATTACACTCATTCTGCCTGGAATATTATAGCTTATTATAGTCCTTTTTTATGCGTACTCGCAGATGCTGGTATGTGCAAGTTATTTGCAAGAAAATGTGCATGTTAGATTATGTATACCGATCTTAAAGGGCGGAGGGCCGACCCAATTCGCGAACCCAGCAAAAGGCACGTCCTACGGGAGCGATACTGAACTTAATATAAGCAGTTCTCAAAATAACGAGTATTGAAGGAGACACTTCTGTAACAATTTGCTGAACATTGTTGGTAAGAGTTACGGTAGAAATTAAGTTCAAGAGCTATTGGCGCTGGATTTGGAATTAATGATTTTATATAAATCTGCCAGTGAATTATACGAAAATCTTTCATTGCTTGCTGAATTTTGATGCGTATCTTTGTTATGCTTCAAGAGAGGTCTGATAGAGACCAACACAAGATAGACTGCAGATGCTTACTTTTAAGTAACGACTTGGTCGTTTACGACCAAGTTAAAAGTCTATCTATCAGTGACTTCCCCAGCTATATATCTTATCCTAAACGCCGGAATACAACAGTGTAAATACTGTAAAATACTACTTAACAGAATGAGCAGTTGGTATATTTAAAGCAACCGAGTAGAATCGTTGTTGAAAAAGTCAACCAGTAGTTTCTCGGCAAAAGGTTGAACCTAGTAATAATTCTTCTAAAATTTTCCCCAACGAAGATAATATAAGTGCTAACTCTAACACTATTAATGGTATAATCTCTTGGGATTCATTTGGAAGTAATAGTGCTTAATAATAGGAGCTCTATGCTGAAATAAACACATTAGCAACGTTAAAATCGGTAATTCATTTTACTCAAAGTATCACAAGAAAAACTGAATCTGAAGGTAATAATAAGAATAGATAAACCGACCATTTATTAAGTTGTTTAATACCTATCTCCTGGAATTTATTAACGATGAACCGTTCAGAATGAAAAAAGGTATTAATGATCTCTTTTCAAATGTAACTTTCGAACAACCACTTTTTATTTCGAATACCTGTTAACCTAAAGAGGGTGCAAACAGAATTCGTTTTGTTTGGCCCAATACGAAAGAAATCACAATAAACAAATGCCGAGCGAAGTGACAACAAATTCTGTGACGGAAAATGGAGTACCCTCGCGTGACAGTATCAGAAATACGACAGGACTATCTTATTGCCGCGAATAAACGTCAATCACCAGCCAGACACGTTTCCACCCTTTCGCTTAAGATACACATAAAATCTACGTAGCAATTTTAATTAGAACTGTTTCTCAGAATTGCTGCATACGTTTCGCGTGTCAATAAATTTTGGCGCTAGACATACTTAAAATAGATACGTAACCTACTTCGGATAAAGGCTGGAGTTTACGGCGGCGCAGCTAGGGCTATCGGCTATTGAGAGATGCCACGTTTGAACGATCGTTTTCATATGCCATCAAAAGTTGCTGGTCACGTTCGTTTGTCATCGGGCCTGAAACTGGTTCAATATTAAAAAAAAACTAAGATAGGATAGGAATTACAAAAGACTGACTTTGCATGGAAAATAAACATGTACAAGTTTCACTGGAAAAAATGGTTTAGTAGTACATGCAATTAATTCCACTTAATCTTCTTATAATCTATACCTATAAAGTAACAGACAACGCACAGCCTAAACCACTGGACATATATGGAGACTTGAAATTTGACAAACATATACTTGAGTATAAAAAGTTGAGTTTCCTTGATGAAAGCACAAGACCGATCTGAGTGGAGAGCCTTAGGGGAGGCCTATGTCCAGCAGTGGACGTCTTTCGGCTGACATGATGATGATGATGATGATACATTGAGTAACCTAGAGGTGCAGTAAGAAGGGATTTTTCGAAATTCCCACGGAATAGGGAACTAGCCCATTTTGAAATATTTCACGGGGGCAAAACCGCGGGGCATAAGCTAGTTTAAAGCATAAGTACGCAAAGCGAACGAAATCCATTTTACATTTCTTTCTAAATGGAAAAAATAAAAAACCGCTTTCAAATCGGTTCAACCGTTTAAGAGCTACGTTGCCACAGACAGGCACACAAACACGCAGACACAGTAGCGGTCAAACTTATAACACCCCTCTTTTTGCGTCGGGGGTTAAAATTGGTCTATTACTTGTCTAGGCAGAGCTTTTTCGGGTTCGCATGGCAAACTCTGGAGTGCCTTCACGACATCTCAGCTGTTTAGGGTACATTATTGTAAGTAGTCATAACTTTACTCACACGATAAAATTACAATGTTGTAATCCCCGAGTGACCCTGTACAAGTATCATCAAACACTACAACAATACATTCATACGACACAAATGGCTTTCGGGTACAATAATTAATTTAACTGAAGCCGCAGTCAGATTTAATATGTGTTGGGTATAATAACTCACAGCGCTTTTGTGGGCCCGTCGTTTTGACGTTTTGCTAGACGCAAAGCAATCATTCAAGCGGTTTTTTTTGTCCACGAATATCTTTGGAAATGTCAGCATAATCATGAATGGGAGTCAGGACACAATGCGGAAAGGGAAATACTTGACAATGTTTTATGTTGTGTGAAAATGATAACGGCGGTGTAGTTAAAGTATACGTTTCGAAGTGGTTTTCTTGTAGTTTTACTGCTTGAATACAGCTTAGAATTTCTACTCTCTATAACAAAATAGTTGGCTCGCGTAGAGTAATGACTCTAATTAATTCTGAATTTTTAAGTCTATATAACGAAATAAGTTAATGAACTTATTTCGTTATATAGACTTAAAAATTCAAATACAAAAGCTAGTCAATTAAATGCCTGGAACCGGTTACAAAATTTACCATCTTGACTGTATTCACTATTAGTAACCCCGTGCCCTTTTTCACTTTTGATTTGAGGTGAAATACACCAACCTTAGATAAATTACATCTAACAAATAATAAATGTGATGTCACCTCTGTTAGTTCAACAAAATGGCAGATATCTGTCAGATATATTTATTGGAGGGTGGTGAAATAGGCGGTAAATGCTTAGTACCATTATTCGGAAGATATTAAGTTTCTATAAAATTACCCAAGCTCATTTCAGACTAGCGATGTTTGATCGATGGACACATCCTTTAAGTTGTAACTTGTAACCACGTGCTGCTAAGATTGAAAGAGATTTATATAATTTATTCTTCCTTTGTTTTCGAATTATTTTAAGTACAATATTTATTGAAGTGTCGTAGGACGGACATTCAAAATTTACTTCCATCTGCACTGTAACCCTGCCGCTAAGCAACAGTGCTTGCAGTGCTGTATTGCGTAGTGGAGAGTAAGAAGAGAAAATTACTGGCAAAGACGGCGCTCCATTTTAGCCGTCTGTTTTTTAAAACACAAATACTGCTATTTCATTTTCTTCGTTGAATAAAACATGAAATTATTTTAGATTAAAACTCCGCATGTAAAACATCCGGCCTACTTAACGAAACTCCGTAAAACGTGAAATAAAATAGAATCACCCCAAGTTTTCTTGTAAAAAAGTAGAATACTCAGATAGGGCGGAATACAAGGACACGCAACAAGTGCTGACAAAGACAGCGTTCATTAAATGGACCCTTTGGCCCGTTTATTAAGTCTGCCCTTTTTCAGTTGCTCTCGTGATGTTTAGTGATATTTTCTTGGGGAAAAGGACGGAATTAAGAGTGTATTTCGAGTTATGCGGTGATAAGCTAGGTATTATTGAATAAAAGAGGAAGAATAAGTCTAATTTCAGTTCTCTATTGTTTTACCTATTCGTTTAAAGGTTGCTCCGGT
Organism: Clepsis dumicolana; assembly: GCA_963691665.1. NCBI lineage: Eukaryota > Metazoa > Arthropoda > Insecta > Lepidoptera > Tortricidae > Clepsis > Clepsis dumicolana. The sequence continues at coordinate 5,227,215 of OY829512.1, read as the reverse complement.
TTGTACGCGTATAACACACGTAGACCTTCGAAGCTAAAAATGTTAATAAATAACAGACACCGATTGGAATGCTACCGCCATGTATTCAAATCAGACAGCAAAGATCGTTCATGTTTTTAGGGACACAGTTTTCTTAGCCTTATCTTAAATTTAAAAAAGAGGATTCTCATAGGTATAAACAATGAATAATTGCATTTCTTACATCGTTACACAATGAGCTTAAAACAAGCAAACAACATAAAACATTCACGGTAACGTGTCTCGCATCGGTCTTCGTGTAAATTTCTTTAAATGTAAGTATAACATTTTTTCATTCAAATTACGTTGGGATGTATAATATTTTGTTTCGCGGAATAGAATTAAAATATCTGCTAATTAATGTAGGCTAGGGGATCCTTGCGTTACATCCGCACACAAGTCATACCCAAACTAGTGGGGTGGACTGTTAAAGAATTGAAGGTGACAACGGGAAAGGATTAGAAAGATATCGATGCAGATGGATAATAAAGTAGTAGTAGTCTTGGTCAGTAGAGTAACAGAACTGGTATCAAGTTTGTATAGTGGTTTTGGTGCTTTGAGAATGTGTTCATGGTGAATAGTTGGGTCTGTGTGCATGTGTTACATGGAGGTGTTGCAAGGAAATATACACAACGACAGACTTGAAGGAGATCGCAAAAGTTAGTGCATGAAGCATTTACATTTGAGAAACGTTCAACTCAGCGATACTGGTGTAGACGCTCTCACTGTTGTGTAAATAAATATTTGATTACCAGTATTTCATCAGGCAAACCTAGTAAGTTCATTTCTGAACCAAATTACATTTCAACATAAAAAATATATGTTACATTTCCGGCAGGTGAAAGAAAAAGAGCAAGAAGTATCATTTCAAGGGAAGATACAAGGTAAAATGTCTTGAACTCTGACGACGCCATAAATCGCGGCGCCTCACTGAATGTTGTCTTCACTCGGTAAAATATAGACGGGATTTACTTCAATTTTTCATTTTTATTTCACAGAAAGGTTATTGAGAAATAGAATTTCGTATTACAGCATCAATTTTTATCGTCGTATCATAAATAAAGAACTTCATATTTTTTCAGGAATGAGTTTAGCAAGAGTTAAATATTATCATAATATTTATTAAGACTTCTGAATGTCACTTAGCACAACACAGATGTTGTTTTAAAATTATGCTTAAAAGTAAAACACAACAATCAAAATGGATGTAGTAATTCAGAAAGAAACGCGCCTGTATTGAAAAACAAACAATATGAAACTCGCGAATATGCGCGCTTAGTACCTACCAATAAAATCTATTCCCACATTTTTTATTACAAACAGCGTGCCAGTAAGCCGCGAGCAAAACCTAACGCTTTATGAAACCCATCCAGTGTGCGCCGGCCTAAATGATTCGTACAACGGGTGAAATACCTACCAACTCAACCAAATATGTTCGGAATAAATGTTAAATTCAATACAAATTGGTCAGCCGCCAGTCTAAATTTATTCGCTTCAGTTAATAGCTAGAAGTTACCTTTTAGCACGAGCACAACCTCACAACTAGCCCGCAACTCTCAAAATCAACGGTGTAGTTCAACTTCGTCTTTAGCCAGGAAATCCCGGCCTACAACAATTTTCCGAGTCGATTTGATTGCAAACTTGTGTCGTTTCAAACAAATATTTGGTTTATTTGTCTGCTGGATTTAGACTGTTGATTGCCACGGGTCGCCAATGAAGTTAATTAAAAATCAGCGCTTTGGTTTCCCAACTACAGCTCGAACTGTTTTGATGACAAAAGAAAAACATTTAGGTAGGAGCTTATATTATTTTTACTCTCATGAATAACCTAACCAACTTAACATGAAACTACCGTGAGATTCAATCATAGTGAAATAAACGGATCACTCACGTATGTCAGTCGAGTATAGCTCGACATGTTTCGGACTAATCCGTAGTCCTTCCTCTGGGAGCACACGCCACGCCGGTGCCGGTTTTAACCAACTTAAAATTAAAAACAGAAAACCCTATTTCGGGAAACAATATTCCCTATGTCACTCCCACATCTGAGACGAATCTAATGACACCCTCATAGGTTGAAATCCGTCAAACGTTAGGCTGGAGAGTGTGCCAAAGAATTAGACATACATACGCTCAAAACATAACCCTCCTTCAGCAGTCGGGTAAAAATTGCTCCACCTGAAAAAATACCAAACGTAGCCGAGGGACTGAATTATGATAATGCACCTTAGGTAAGTAATATTTCAGAGCTAAAAGTAGCTTATGACCTCTCATCGTCAGTGATCTTTGCCCTCAACCCATATCAGCATTATATTAAAAAATTCACAGTTCATTTTTGTTACGGAAATGAGGCTGTGTAAACATGAGCGCCAATTTCCTGATGCGTGCGCTACCATAAAATTAGGAATGTGTGGTGAAACTTTGCATTTACCGAATTATCGAATATCGAATTACCGAATTACCTATTGATACAAAATAGGTAACGCCTTCACTGGCAAAGGCTTGGTAAATGTAGGTTTTGTAAGTTCGAAATAAGTTTACGTTGAATAAATATTGACCCGTCATATCACAGAGTGGAAGTAAAGTTACTAATCAAGTTTCTTTTGTTTTTGCAAATTAGATATCAAAAGTTAAATTTTTAATTAATCTGTATTCCTTCATGATGCGCATTAAAGAATAAAAGCTGTCTTTTCAGTTAATGTATAGATTTTTGACGGGTGGTAGGACCTTGTGCGTGGTCCGTCCGGATCGCTACCACCATCTTACTCGCCAATCCTGCCGCTAAGCAGCAGTGCTTGCACAGTTGTGTTCCGGTGTGGAGAGTAAGACAGCCGGTGTAATTACAGGCACAAGAGGCATTTCATCTTAGCTCTCTGGGTTGGCAACGCATCTGCGAACCCTAGGGTTTACGGGTGTCTATGGGCAGTGGTGATCACTTATCATCAGGTGACCCAATGGCTCGTTTGTCTTCCTCGTTGTATAAAAAAAAAGATTTTTCAAACACCCGAGGATTTATCAGGCTCACAGTAACACAAGCACGCGTATTTTCCATCGCCCAAGCTCGGAAGTAATTGCTCGGCCGATGGCAGCGGATATTGTATTCACCCGTGCGACTTCAAAGCTTCACTCTTTTTCACACTCTCGACAACTAAAGCCTTCATCCCTCTCACACACCTACTGTGTAGAAAGGGATATTTGCTGTATTTCGATAAAACCTAACATTGCAGACTTGGGTACGGTAATGAAGAGTCGGGAACAAGTGATGGATAACATTTTTGACGGCCCGAAAATCTAACAAACGAAGTGTGTTTTAATTTAATTGATTGGACAGGTTATAAAGGCTACTTTTGTGCAGGTTATGTAGATGGTTACTTTAATCTTGTGTATATATGTGTTATGTCAAAGGTGAATGGACATTTACTAGGCAAGCACCATCATAGACCCCATCTTCGCTTAACAAATTCAGGCCTACATTGTTTTAAAAAAAAAGCTTTCGGTATACTTATTTGGAAAGTTCAATAGGTACTAGTAGTCATAAAATCCAGTGTCCCGTTTATATAGCCTTGCAATTAAATATTTTTTTCTGTGTAGGTGTAACTGCAATTCCTGTGGTGTGGTATGTTGACATTTATATCAGCATGAAAGTCACTTACCGCCTGTTTCACCGGTGGTGGTGAATCACCACATTTCACCACCCTCCAATAAATCTATTTGACAGAGTCATCGTACCTGTTTATAGTTAACGTGAGAAAAGCTTTCCCCTGTCAAAATGCTTATGACATTGTCATAAGATTGATTTGCCTGGCCCGTGGGAAAGGTTTTTCTGCTATGTCTATATTTTTGTAAGATATACAGTATTAAACACGATTCATGGTAAAATAGAATTATAATAATTGACAGCTATCAACACCAACTGTCTTAAACATGCGCCAAAAACAGGGGCCGTGGCTTCCAGCCTTTTGGCCCCTACATTTTGTTAGAACTAACACAGACGACATCACATTATTTGTTTGATATAACAATCTGAGGGCGGTGAAACAGGCCCTTAGTGCTCGTAAACGTGTCGCTCTCGATACCTAGCTGTTCCTCTTATTGTGTGCGATTCACGTACGATTAAATTACGATAAAATAAAGCTTTTGTGAACATTTCAACAACCTCTCCAATTCAACGAAGAAATCTAATAATGCTGGCTCTTAAGAATTAAGGCTTTGCGATAGCTACGGCCAGCGTTTCATATTTCGTCAGTGAGGAAAACGAAGTTCCCTCGACGGACCTTGCACTAGGCCTACGTGCCGCGAAAGTGCCATTTTATTTCACTTTATTTATTACTTTACTAATAAAATATTAGGACGTTTCTTTCACTCAATGGAATTTTACTTTCTACGGGCAGGGAATAAATGAATCAGGAAAAAATTAAGGACGGTTTATTATTCGTCGTTGGAGGAGACGAAAAAATGTGTCCATAGAATTAAAATTAGAATTCGGGACTTGGTCTTTTTTGTAGACTGCATAGCTACTTGCTTTATATAAAACGGAATTTTAGATTAAGCGTCTGCTTGGTTATGTTAAACCTAATCTGAATTCATGAAGTAAAAACATTTTTTTCACCCGCTATCACACCAATGTGTGATACCGTGTTAAACATTTAATCGCATAGACGTAGCTATATAACACAATTGTTATATAGCTACGTCTATGCGATTAAATGTTTCCATCAGTGAACGCATATAAAACATGGAAGCAGTCTTTCCATACAACGTATCGTTCACTAGCCAAAACTCGCACAAAGATGAAGTACACACACATCAGCAATGTAATCATACGCCAAACTATCCATGCATTCAAAAATTTGGTTAATGCGCACCAATCTAGGTTGCTATTAGGATGTGCTTTGCTAGTTACGCCATTTTATAAATACTCAAAAATTTGACCAGAAGGCCAGTAGCGTTTGTCAGCGTCCGGCAATGCGCACTGGCCCAATGTGATTGGTTCTCGGCATGACAGATTACGGCCATTATTGGTTCGCGCGTCTGCTGCGATGTCAATGTCTGTCAGATGTGGTCAGATGCGTGGACAACGTTATGCACGAGGGGACCAGTCATAAAAAAAAATCGTACGCTTGCACTATCACAATAATTATAATATAATATAATAGCAAATTTAGAGTATACGTAACCAAACCAATTTTGAATATGGTTGAATATGATAACATAGTCAACCCTCGCCTCAGGCGCACAAGGCTAGCAATAGATTTTCTAGCTGGGCCAAATAGTTTTTTTTAAGTCTGAGGCGGCGCCGAGCCACAACTTTTAGAGGTGGTATTAGTGTGGCCAACCATCGTTGCGCTATTGGCTGGCTGGCCAATTAACGCGTTGGCGGGCAAATTCAAATGCATTGGCGGACCAATTACGTAGTTTCCCGCGAGCCTGGGTTTAGCCAGCCTTGCTATAAAATCAGTAGGTGCTTACAGTAATCCACAGACAAAGTTCCGAATTTCCACTCGCTTTCGCCTATGTAGTACCTATAATGTGCACGTGTTGACAAAAATTATGTCGAGTTATTTATTTATTTAAATGTATGTAATAAAGAAAAAGTTAAATTCAATATTTCATCATGGGAAAGAACAGGTACTCTACTGAATAAAAGAGAACAATGTATTTAATCACTTATAATATATTATAACTTACACAATCGTAGATACCTACCTATTAAATTTTAAACGAATGGTCACCATTGAATATATACAATAATGATAAAAAAAACCCCACATAACTTGTTAACAAAATCATAAGATTTGGTTAAAAAATAAAAATAAGTATCGTAGAAAACCTTTATTAACCGACTTCAAAAAAAGGAGCAAGTTCTGAATTCGTCGGAATGTTTGTATTTTAATAAATATTTAGTCCAATAAGTAATAAATACCTAATTAGTAAAATGAGCTACTACATTATGCATAATGACATCCCTGCAGTAAGCAAGGAGATTTTTGAATTTGCTAGTAAATGGTGTACTTACATGCGAAAAGTGACTCCACTACCCTTGGGACAGTGATCCGTGTGGTTTTTGCACCACTTTACCACACATGAAGGCATTTTGAAACTTAAATCTTAATTTTAGTAATTATAATTAACTGTCAAAACAGCGTTCGCCATTGCGGACTCGCGCAACCTAACTGATCGGTGCGCCGGTATAGTTTGCAAGCCCCACCCACCGCGGTATAGTTTTCGTGGTGCCATTTTAAAGTGACAAGAATGCTTCCATGTTTTATATGCGTTCACTGGTTTCCATGAAACACCTCCGTCTTCACAAGAAACTAATTAAAAACCAATAATATTTCTTATTATTGCATTAGGGACTGAACGGAGGTCTTAAATTTTTTAAAGTGGAGTTAATATTGTCAATTTGGGTAGGTATCAGATGAAATATCTCTGTTTGCACATTAAAAGAAAACATTATTTAAGACGCATACTTTCTCGAATTATACTATATTTTTCTAGTCAACAAACAACCCTTATAGTTTGGTTATATCCGTCTGTGTATCGTTCTGTCTGTCCGTGGCATAAAACAGCACAGTGCCCCGAGCACGAACATTCGAATCCTGCATAACGTGTCTAATCGAGTAGGAGTATCGTTATGATTATCGAGAAAATATGTATGACGTTTGAAACAGTGCAACGGGGTAAGCGTGTTTGTCTTAGAAACCCTATCCTGAACTTGTCCGACATTTTCTTTGCTTCGACACGCTCTTGGCCGGTTTTTCACGTTTAACAAAACACTTCCTTAATGGTTCGTGAGTAAGTCGCTGGGGTCGTTTCTAATACAAAGCATTAACCTTTAGTAAAGTATGAAATAACGGTAATGATAATGTTTTTAAAAGCCACCTGAGCACACAATGCGAGCTAATAACGGGTCGTTTGGCTCGCCGCAAGATTTCAATTTTGCACGCTGCTTATTCCACCTAATTTATAAGACACGGTAGCCCAGAGGTTCCGTGTTAGTGGTAGGCTAAATATCTATGCTCGTTTTTAACCGACTTCAAAAAAAGGGGGGGTTCTCAATTCGTCGGAATATTTTTTTTAATGTACGTTCCCCGATTACACAAAGACGGCTGGACCGATTTCAAAAATTATTTTTTGTTTAAAACGGTACACTTTCCAGTTGGTCCTATTGTCACTAAGTCAGGATCTGATGACGGGATCCCAGGGAAATCGAGGGCAACCCTCATATTTTATAGGCACGTCTCATGTGTTTCATATATTTTCGACAGCTATTTAAGTACTTGCGTCTGGTAGTCATCATTTCGTGCTGATGAAGTGACGATGGAAGGTAGGTACAACTCTTTAACGGTTAGGAGTTGGAGGATATTTTTTAAATATTAACGTAGGTACATGTTTCTTTTGAAGGCGGTTTAACTTTACTTTTAAATGTTTTTTTTAGATTCTAAATATCTCGTTCATCATTTAAAAATATAAAATAGAGGTTTCGTATTTCAACCCGTAATTAAAGGCTACCCTAAAGATGAAAACATCATCGTAAGCACAATCCTCAATAGATTTTTTTTCAAGTTAGTCCTGCCTCAGCACTTTTATCGTTTCTGAAGCGGTATGAGAAGGAATATAAGAAAAGTAGTATTGTTTTTTTTATACGACGAGGAAGTCAAACGATCAAGTGTTTCACCTAATGGTAAGTGATCATCACTGCCTATAGACGCCCACAACCCCGGAGGGTTCGCAGATCGGTTGCCAACTTAGAGAGCTAAGATGAAATGCCTCTTGTGCCCGTAATTACACCGGCTGTCTTACTCTCCACACCGGAACACAATAATGGAAGCACTGCTGCTTAGCGGCAGGATTAGCGAGTAAGATGGTAGCGATCCGGACGGACCTCGCACAAGGTCCTACAAATGTTTGGCGCTTACACCATGCGTTTTGAGCGCATTTTGACTAGCTCTTTATTGATTATTTTTGATTTTATTTTTATGAAACATCCACAGTATGAATTTCAACATACAATGACAATGCAAAGAAAAATCAGTTAATTAGTTAATACAGATGGCGCTGAGGAGAGATCTTCCAAATAAAATATGACACAATGTATTGAAAAATTCGTTAGGTGCGCCAAAGTTAAGCGTGGCTTAATTGGTGGAGCGTGGTACGGATTACCGAGGTTGCTGGTTCAAGTCCAGCTGCTTAACAGATTTTTCTTTGCATTGTCATTGTATGTAGCTCTTTCTATTGCCACACGCATTACTTGATAGCGTACCGTGAGTGTACCGTTATCCCGCTTGAGTGAATAAACGCTTCCCGCAAAAGTATCGCCCGTTGTTTCGGATGCTCGTATGGAATTTTTCGAAATTGATGTGTGGAATTTTAAATTTAATCCTTAACTCTCTGGTTGAACTTCCATGCAAATCTAGAAGAAATTTAAGGGCAATAGATATGGCTAAAGCTTTCGATACGCACGTGACCCGCACTGAAAGTACAAATCTCAGCAGTCGCGTTGTAAAAAAAGATATGTGCCTTGCTGTGAGATATATTGGGCTTAAGAAGAGAAAACAATGGACGGTTGATGGTTTCATCAGCTGTGTGCGATAGAAATGTTTGAATTTTGTATTTATGACTGTCTTCTAATGTCTATATGCCTGTTTGAAGTTAGCGGGTCCCTCCTTTACTGGATATCTAATGTTGCGGACTAACCCTGTTATTCATTAGCCTATATTAACTAAAATGCCGTTAAAGTTCGTTTGTCACATTGACATTTCCGCTAGTAAGAAGAAGACAAAACCTATTTTAGCTAATAGAGGCTTGAGTGACGTTTATGAAAAAGGGCATAAGTATGTATTGTTTGAGCACTGAATCTAAAACTATGCACAGTGACCATCAAACCCTGCTTGCATGTGTACTTCCAACTGTGTTAAAAGTTCTTAACTTGTACAACCAAAGAAGGGGTAAAATTATGGAAAGGGCATAAACAGATTGTCAGTCTGATGAAACATTAAAGTTTTACAGTTTTATTCAGCTGTATTAACTTGTTGAGCGCTTTCTCGGTTTTCACTTTTTCAGCTCTAACTAGGTGTAATCGCGTCGCGCATATTATAAAGTGGCATTTATGCTTTCTGAGAACACAATACGGCACAGCTACAGGCTGTTGAGTGTTTCCGAGTTTTTTACTTTTTCAGCTTTCATTTCAGAGGCTCCTATTAAATTTTACCAACGTGTCAGGGCCTTTTGTTGACAGTACTCGTATTGTCAACCGAATTATACAGAGCTAGGTTTAATCACGTCGCGCATAGAAAAAAAAAAAAAAACTCTACTGCAAAAACCATCAACTAAATAAAATACTATGTTACTCCCACAACTGCGATGAATCTAATGACACCTCATACATTGAAATACGTAGAGCCGTACAGCTTTAGGCCGTAGAGCATGCCAAAGAATGAGACATACACAGACACGTGCTCGAAAAACATAACCCTCCTTCGGTAGTCGGGTAAATAACAATCCCATTTATGTTTCTGATACCACAATACCGGCACAGCCTGTAGCCTACACTGGTAGCGTGGTTCGAAGGGTGTTGGGCGGGCGAGGGGCAATCAGTCAGCCGCCCGACGCCGGTCGGCGCACACAACTGCACCGCGTCGCTCGAAACGCGAAACTTCGTGAAGTGACGTTACTATGTGGAATATGACAGTGTTTACGAAAACGGTTTAAAAAAAGGTAAAGTGTCACGTGATGTTTTTTTTGGCCCAGTTGGGAAATTTTCATGTAGGTTGTAAATAGTAGACTTTGCTTGTTGGAAACTATTTTAAAAACTTGTCACTCACGTATATGTTGTAGAGGTATGGTGGATTTTTTAAAATGTTTTATAGTTCATTATGTTTTTGAATTATGCTCAAGAGAGGTGTAGGTACTAATTTGAGAAATATTAATAATAATAACACAGAATTATGTGAAAATGGATAACTAAGCTGTCAATAAGCCGGACTGCTAAAAAGAGAAAGCGGGTTCAACACCCGCTAAAGGCTTAATTAAATATACCCATGTATATAACGAATAATTTTTTTAAATGTTTATAACGGTGTGGTGGATATCATAATGCAAAAAAACTCCGTATTAATAGTTATAATTATTCCGTTTTGTAGCACGGTTAGCGTCAGAAGTATCTGAACACTTCAGTACCTTGTCACTTTCATTTACATGACACATTTCAAACTTCACAGTGTTCAGCAACTTCTGAAGCTGACTGTACTACAGCACATTAGCACGGCAGATGTAGTTCCCTATTTGTACAATAAAATCCCATACTTTCGATCATCGTTATTTTTTAATTTCTCAAATTAATGAAATAAAAATTTTCAGAAGTTAGTACAAAGGTTCATTCTTCTCAAGCATCCACTTAAGCATTGATTATGCAATAAAAAACGTACTTAAGCCATCTTTATTTCTTTCTCTTAACTAACCGAATGGACAAAAACCCTTTGTACATTAATAACAGCCTTCGAAACGTTAACACTGTAACTTAAAAGTCTGAACCAGGTACCACCCAAACGATATCTTTATTGTGTCACATACATATCGAGTGTCCTAATGTATTTGGTCGAATGATCGTTTATCATAATTTATTTTTTTCTGAGAATGTCCACTTTTCAGGAGAGGTATAAATAAAATTAACCTAACCTACTCTACTCTGTGTAGCCCATGTAAAAAAAAAAAAAACTAATAATTCGTCCGACCAAACATAACATTAGGATTTAAAAAAATATATACAAGACAAAGGAACCAAATTTTAAATTGATGGAGGTAGTTAAAGAAGCAAAGCTCAACAGCATAGTCAAACTAAAAGCATCTTTCCTCTTTCCTTATCATGGTACAGCCAATGAAATTAATTCCTGACCCACCGTAGAACACTTTCATATTAAACGTCATAACGATTTTCCTTGTCAAGCTATACGATGTCACTATGACGCTTACTGTGAAAAGGTTCCATAGTGGCTCAGGAATTGAATTAATTTCCTCGACCGTACCTACCGCGTCACTAATTTACACATATTAGCGTTAAATATTCCTCTCGCCCAACCGTTAACATCATAGCAACATTCTTACAGAAACATGGTAACATCGTTTGGGCAGGCATATATATAATAAAAAGACATCGTTATATCCATATCCATTACGTATGCTATCCTACTCCTACTATAACATTATACATGCAAAAGTGTGTGAATGAGTATGTATTGTAGGTTTGTTAGTTTTTCACGCTAAAACGGCTGGACGGATTAGGTTCAAATTTGGAATGGGAAATACAATTCGCGTGGGATAGCGATAACCGAATTTTAAGCAGAAGAAGTCGCTCTCAACAGCTGGTCTTAGAATATAAATGATGAAGGTGATATCACCCTCATCTGAAAGGTCAGCGACACATTACCGGCACTCGCCAGTCACTCCAGCCAGGGGGGGAATATGACCACTTATAATCATTACGTAGGTCGTTACGGGTGGCCTCTTTTGTTAAAAGATTGCCCGTGAGGAAACATTATGGTAAAATGAAAGAAAAATATCTATTTCGCCCCCATTTTATCATACCGCATTAAAGGACTTGCGGAATAATTTATTATCAGGGCAGGTTGCGATGAGAATTAAAAGCTGAAGCATCAAATTTGCAAGTATTTGGCCGTTTGTGCCGCGTTTGTAAAGGTTGAATTGTCATATTTTGTCATAAGAGGACACAAATTCTTATACCTAAATAGTTTTTGGACTCTAATTAGATATGAATAGGAAGGAACGCCAAAACGAGAATAGTTAATTTGTAACAGTAAATCTAATAAACATTCCTTCATCGAGAAAAAACAAGAGACTATACACACCAAATTACAGACATTACCAAATTTCTTATGTACATTTGACCTAAACGAGAGACAGGACAAAGTAACGCAAGAGTGATAAATTTTAAACTTAGGTATCTAAATATTATTATTTTGACATGAAACTACCGTGAGAGTCAGTCATAATATGATTTTTTTAAACATAAATCATCATGGAATAATTTAGTGTTCATTAAATCAGCATGACAATTAAATCAATTGGAAATGCTACTTACTAATTTTGCCGACGTGCTTATAAACAAATTCTAGAAATCTGTTGTTTCCTTAAGAAGAATCCCATAAAATACACATCAACACAATTATTTATTATAGGTACATCAATTTAAGATTTTATAAGGCGTTTCCGAAATTTTATAATTTAAATACTTCATCAAAATTAAGTCAAACTTCGCTGAATTTGCATAAATTTACACCACAGTCTGCTCCATCAGGTCCAATGCCGAAGCAATCACTGATGACTCCGGAATGACGGTTCGATCAGAAGCGCTGTCCTTGCATCGCTGATTATGTAGGCCGAGAATCAAATATGAATAGACGCGCATTTTTCATCCGACTTTCGCAATTTTCGTTCATAAATAATGTTTTGAATTCAAAATAAACGCGGTCAACGGATCAATCTAATCATATTTTAAAATCGTAAGAGCCCCCATCCGACCAAGTTAGTCAAGGCGTTTATAAAAGAACATCGGAAGAAAATAGGCCAACTCGCTTGGGGGCTAATTGTTTGTAAAATTCTCGTCTATTATCACGGTTCGGGAGGACAATACAATGCGAAACGCCTATTATTTAACTTATATTAACATTTATCTAGACTGAATCGTGTCTGTTGTTTTAATATTAATAACGGCGTGGAAGCATGACAATGGAGCCAACAGGCTTACGTAGGTATTATCCATTAAACTCTTAAGTTGGATCCCGAGAGACTGGATCATAGCGCTCGAATACGCTTGCTTTGACTTCGTGTCACTTACATTAAGTTAAATGCGTCCCTGTAGTATCGCACATTCTCATTTTCGTTGACGTTTGCAACACGCGTATAAGCAAGTTGCTTTTAAGAAATTGAATTATAAGTTATACTTTATACCTACTGTGGCCACAAAGCAAAATTTTCTTAGAGTTACTATAGGTCGCGCGGCGAATTAAGATCGCTGGCCAAAAGTGGAAGGGGTATGCGCAGAAGTCAATTCTTAGGTCTATTTGGTTGCGCAGAGGGGTGAGGGGAGGGTGCGCGCTGGCGCCGACACGTTATTGGTAGATCAAGTCGTTCTTCCCCTCCCTCGCTTCGTTCACGCGTCACGTGTCTCTTGGGTACTGTTGCGTACGGATTGTTTTACTATTAGTAGTAAGTACGTTATGATGTCGTAGTTGGTGAAAAAAAATCCCAAATTTAAAGTTTGTACACGGCAAGCCAGAAAAACGGTTTACGACGTGAATTGTTATGTTAAAAAGGAAACTAATTACATCATGGGTAATTTAAACCAGGTAAAAATACTACCAAGACTCTGAATAAACATACTAGCAAAATAAGTCACAAGCAAAAGCGAATGTTATTACGTTAGGTGACTAAAGGTACAAAAAATGCGAAATAAGAAAAATATATTTTAAAGAAATACACCCAGAACTTAACAATTTTGTGCGCAATTGAACAGTGCCCTAAGCACGACTTGTCGAATCCTGCGTCACGTAAAATCGAATAGTAAACTGTAACGAGTTTGTATGACGTTTGGAACAGCGCCAGCCCGTGAGCGTATTTGGAACTAAAATTTAGTATGAGATTTCTCGATCTCGATACGATAACCATAACGTAACGCAGGATTCGACAAGTCGTGCTTAGGGCACTGATGCGCCAAATTGCCCCCACCAGTTTCGCCGAGCGATCTTAATCCATCGCGCGGCCTATACGAGTGTATAATTTGTAAACATTCCAATGTTTGACACCGTAGATATAACTATTTGTCATTAGTGGTCGCGGGTGAGCAAAGTAATTGTTTTTTAGTTCATTTTTAGTTTGACACCGTAATCCCAATGATTCCATCCAACAATCCATTCTGCTTGTGACCTTTATTTCTATGACTTGAAATTAACTATATCGTCACCATTGGGTACTAAGATATTTATTTACATCGTAGTAAAACTTTTTTCTTCTTCAAGTTGTTAGATTGTAGGCGAAATATTATTATTGAAAACATACTTGGATTCGTGTTCCAAAACCAACTTGTCTTTAAGCTTTACAACCCTTCACTAGTCCAACACAGCACATCATCTCTAGTTATTTAAAGCTCTCGCTAAAGTCCACAAGTATGATAACCCTCGTAAAGCCCTAAAATTACTCTTGGGCTTGGCCTGGTTTGTAGAATCAGTAAGGACATTTCCTATTACGCATATAGATTAACCTATCTATGTTATGCAAACAAGGTCTTCATTACGTGTCTTATTCCTATCATCAGATTAAGGCATTGAAAGGGTTTTAGCACGGCTATCAAAGTTAGATTCCTAACAGCGACTTGCACCCGCCGAGGTTAAACAATTAACCCCAGAATCGGATTTATTTCATTCAGACTATACAAATTATTGTGTTCAGTTAACCCGAAGTTATTGAGTTAATATTATTTTATAAAGTGTCTATCATGTTTCTATTTATAAACGTTTTCCGCTCAGAGTAGCAAAGTCTCTTGTCAGAAACAGTTGATTCATTGGATTTAAAAACGTTTTCCGGTTCCCGGTTTCATAAGCCCCACGTCATTTGAGTTGTTCCAACTGCTGTCGCAATACATGAAATGACATTTCTTGTTTTACGTTATTCAAGTTAATTTAACAAAAGAGAAATGGTTTGTGGTTTATGTTTCTGCAGACACAGTATATTAAAACAAGCGTTTATTTTTACCGAAATGGACTTTTCACCATGCTTCTTCTGTATAATACTAATCTCACTTCATTGAACAGATCAGAATATATAGGACGTCCAGTTTTCAAGGCCACATAGTAAAACAAAATACTAATAATAATCAAGTATGTCCTCCAAATATCGACGGTAAGAACAAATAATATTTCATCTTAGCCTTTTGATGACCGTTTCTGTAGTAAATCTAAGAACAATTCCTAAAACTCGGAAACGTATCGAAGGTTGGGCAGTCGGGTAATAATATTGTGTTAGATGACAGTGATAGCGATTTGCGATCGCAATTGAGTCTGAGATTGCTGTCTTGAGAACACGACATGAATTTCAGATGCGGGTTAACGCAAGTTAATTAAATCTACTTTGTTAGATGCCAACCGACAATAGAGGAATATGACATATAAAGCACCCAGTCGAAGGTCCTGGTGAATAAATAAAAAAAAAATGAAAAATAATGATTTTAGATAATTTTGAATTATTTTATAATTACGTAAGAGACTTAGTTCAGTGTAGCTAAATGTAGTTAGTAGTAGTAGAGTTCTGTTGATTTATGTTAAATGTAGATAATTAAATTGTGAAACAAGTTTGTGGAATTTCAAATTAAATACAAAGTTACATAGTTATAAGGAGATATTATAGTTATTTATTTTATATTTTAAAAACCTAAATCATGGGGGAATTACTGACGTGTTTTTATTTTTTAAGTAAGTAAGTTGTGACATCTGTAAAAGTCTCGCATTGTCGCCAACAATATGAAAAGGCAGGACAGAATTATTAGACCAACCGTTAAAGTTGGAAAAACTTTGAAAAAGTAAAAGTTTTAACAAAACCCAAAATCAGTTGAAGTTTGTACGAAAAGGCAAGTTTAGTCGAGCAAGTTGCAGAAGGGAGTTTAAGTAGGGTCACAGGGCGAACTGAATCCATTAAGCAACCCTTTATCTCAAGTGATAGTATTATGGTTAGCTTTTGCTGAATATGCGGTTACGAGGTTAAAGTATAATTTCATAGAGAATCTAAGCCCTAGCCCTAACTACAATGTGTTAACATAAGGTAGGTAACGTTATTAGTATTTTTAAATTTCGCACGAAACGTTTTTAGGGTTCCACACCTCAAAAGGAAAAAACTGAACCCTTATAGGATCACTTTGTTGTCCGTCTGTCTGTCTGTCTGTCAAGACCCTTTTTCTCTGGAACGCGTGGAGGTAGCATGCTAAAATAATATCAAATACTCAAGCCTGCAGTCCCTCGAAGCTGTGAAAAAATCAACCTTCTAAGTCAACGCAATCAAAAGATACGGTCATCAAAAAAGCTATTTCCATACAAATTGATGATTTCCAAAAACCTAAAGGGTACTTGTCCTAGAAACTTAAAATTTGGTATGAAGGTAGCTCTTATGGCACAACCACCCCAAAAAGTCTCAAAATCTTACATTATTATGTCCGTCTGTAGATTTCGCAGACCAATATAAGTTGACCCCACACTTGGTTGGACAGACTGCCTGCAACATACAATGACAATGCAAAGAAAAATCCGACTAATCCTGCATTAATCCTGCATTTGTTCTTCGTGAATTTTATAATCTGGCAATGTAAGGTAAAAAAGTGAATGTGCATTTACTACGTAAACGAGCTTTATGTTACCTGTCATCACCCATCATCATTTGTGATGTGATCAAAAGCTTGCTATTATGAAAACAAAAACATTTCGTTCTTTATTTCTGTTAACGCACGTTCATACGTAATATATTAATTAAACCTTGTTCCTAATGAATCACTTTGCGGTTTTGTATTTTCGTCGACATCCCTTCTGTTGAAATTAATGAAAGTACTAAGATCATGTAAGATCATGTGCATAGGCACACATTAGATAAGTTTAGGTACGATAAGAGAATATCCATTTACTTAGATTCTTGACATTTGGCGGAAAGTTTCGTAATAAAATCACAAGTATTGCTACTTGAATACACTTACGGCATGGACAAAACCTACTCTCTGTTACGAGCTCTTTCGTTGTATTCGATATTTCTTACTTCAATTTCTTTTGTATAGCGCACACGTACTTGACCATTCTTCCCATCTGTCAATAGTTCAGGCTAATTCTCACTAAAAGCCTATCTGTGTCTGGCAGATTCACCACAAAGCCTCAAACAAAAGGTACCTCAATATTAAGCCCGCTGTGGATAAGTAACTTATTCCACAGAAATGAGTGTGAACCCGCCTTTATGTACAAGCGGCTTTTCTAACACAATGTCGCTGAATTCAATTTCGTATGTTTACTTTCCTTTCTATCTCCAAATCTGGCTTCGCGACGCTTATGTTTAACTTTCTTTTGTTACCACTATTTTTGGTGTTAGAGTGAAACACTACACCTGCTACATTATAATCATCATCATCATTGCTGGACGTAGGCCTCGCCTAAGGCCCGCCACCACCCGCCACGACAACCTTGTGGTTTCCGCATCCACCGCGGTCCCGCGGTCTTTACCAGGTCGTCACTCCATCTTGTTTGAGGCCTACCGACAGCTCTACATTATACAGTAAATAACAAAAAATAATTAAATAAATATCATGGGACAATTTACACCAATTGACCTAGTCCCAAACTAGGCAAATCCTGTACTATGGGTACTAGACAACGGATAAACATGTTTGTATATAAACAAATACATACTTATATACCTATTAAACATCCAAGACCCGAGAACAAACATTCGTATTTATCATACAAACATCTGCCCCCACCGGGGATCGAACCCGGGACCTCAACCTTAATAGTAGACTCAAACCTTATTTATGTAGGTATAGATCAGAAAATATTACTTAACCAAGAAATAATAGGGATATATTTACTTTGCAAGTTAAGCAAGCAAGTTTTTAGTTGCTTGCATGGGTGATTCACTGCAGGTTAGCGTGACCAAACTGTAATAACCAACTTTTATTGCAGCGAATTTTCTTTGGTATAGCCGTGAGGCCAATGACCTGGCTATCGATCCTTAGTCTGAATAAATAATCTTAATGCAGGGGGGTACTGCAAATTAGAAAGTAGAAAAAACCCCGACATTTTCATTTTAAAGTTCAATAGGTGAGTATATCAAAAACTTAGCTAATATCGAAATTTAGAAGCTATGATGCCACAAACAGAGTCAAACCGACTCTTTTTGTGTAGAGAATTAAAAGCTTAAACTTGCGAGAGTTCTGTGGCCAATCGAGATGTGGTGTATCATAGAGTTTGGTGGTAATGTTTTTATTCCATTTCTAAATTGTGAAATTAATTAACTGTACGTACTTTTTATAATAATTTGAATTTGATTTGTCTTAATTCAACAATGTTTTTTTTTTTGTATTTGCGGCTTCTTAAGTGTGAATATTTCTACGTCAAAATTTTCCAATTTACAAGGACAAGCTTTTAAAATTTATTGTAACACCTGTTTCTACGTACGTTGGCCCCCGTATTCGAGTTTAACTTTTATTCAACGACTTGCCAGGTCTAATCGCTTTTGTTTTCTATTAGTTGGTGGGCTCATGTGATTTCAATACAATACAAAAAAATCTTTACTGAACTAAAACACTACAATTAGATTGATGCTATGCCACGGAGAGACAGACTTACATGGTGAAACTGTAAGGGTTCCTTGTTGTCTACGGAAACCTAAAAAGCAGTCGTTTCAAAGCGATCAAAGCAGGTGGTGCAAATTTAAGAAAGAACTAACCTCCGGAATAACTTCTAGACCTACGTGTTCACGGCGTTGAATCTAAAAAGAACAACTAACCATTTGTAAACTTGATCAACGATGACAGCAGTGAAGTGGTTGGTATCATTTATTTACCCGCATGTTAATTCTACATCAATTTATCTTTACCAGCGTACTGTTGCCAAGTTACAAAGAGTAAATTGGTTCTATCGGCAAAATAAAATGGAGAAGGAACGGTATCGCGATGTCGCCGCCATGTACGGTGTATGTACGGGTGGTTTACAGTCGAGGTATTATCGCTCCACATGGAAATAAAAGTCATTCTTGCAAATATGTCCATATATATACGTATTTTTTGTGAGATTCTGGGGATAGTAGACATTTTTGGGCGCTATTGTTCATCCCTCCGAGTTTTCGGTTGTTTGTGGCGAAATGGTGGTGCTTGGTCTCTGCCTATCCCTAAGGAAAACGAGGGTGAGCTTTGCTAGAATTACTTGTATGACTTGGTTTAATGGCCCACGGACAACAAGTTATGCAGTATATTTGTTAATTATAGCTATGAGTGGAATGATACAAATATTAACATTACTAAATTACTTTAACTAAACCTTTTTGTGATATTTTTTCTGTTCATTTTACCTTATTAATAAACATGGACGATTTGGGCCGACTGCCTTTGTAATCTCTTACCCTACAAGCAATGGGTTATTATTCTATAATTTACATTTATGTATTAGCCACCTAGTCGCTGGTATTAGGTAGGTTAGTACGTTTGTACAAGTATACATTTTTATATATATGTAATGAGGGCTAAAGCGTATGGAATTGCGGGTAGAGGCACTAATGTAGAGTGAGATCTAAATAAACGTGAACTAGTAACTACTAACAGTTGTACTTGTTGTTGTTGCCTATAGTTGTTGTTTCACGGTTTTTACTAATTGTTGTAAACATTTTGCAATATCTTTCCGAACCTTATGTGCTCCTTTTTTTTTGAACAAAAAGGGATTGCGCAACTCTGTGGCTTGCTGATATTGTTACGGTACGGTTCTAAGGTATTAAATATGATTTAAATGTTTTCACGCCCGTAATAACAAACTTTGACAGACAGACCTTATGCGACAGTGGCTCCAACTGGTGACCACAAAAACGATAAGCCTCATTCCTGCTGCCCGCGTTTTCATTTGCGTATAGTATTCGCCTATCGTGATCCCACGGGAACTGTGCAATTATCCGAAATAAAAAGTAGCCTGTCCTCTTCTCCAAGGACTCGTCTATCCTTATACCAAAATTAATCAAAATAAGAGCGGCTTGGGAGTGAAAGCGTGACAAAGAAACCATCAAACTCACTTTCGCGATACTGTAATATTCGTTAGGAAGCCGTGATAGCCTAGTGGTTTGACCTATAACCTCACAAGCAGAGTGTTGTGGGTTCAAATCCGGCTCGCACCTCTGAGTTTTTCGGAATTTATGTGTGGAATTACATTTGTAATTTATCATGAGCTTTTCGGTGAAGGAAAACATCGTGATGAAACCTGCACACATCTGCGAAGCAATTCAATGATGTGTGTGAAGTTCCCAATCCGCACTGGGCCCACGTGGGAACTATAGCCCAAGCCCTCTCATTCTGAGAGGAGGCCTGTGCCCAGCAGTGGGACGTAAAAAGGCCGATGATGATGATTTAGATATACCTACTAGCCTTTATGATTTTGTGGCCATATTTCCCGCCCTTTTTTGGAACGTCAGCGTAAACAGTGACGGATGGCACAACCCCTCATTTTCGTCAAGTCAACATTTTAAACATTTATTTACTAGACTGTCCACTGTGCACACACGACGGGGTAAATTTACCCTGGGCGGCGTTTTACCCTTTTGCTGTGAGAATCTCGTTACGATGTCATGCTAATGCTGTTAAGGGGTAGCTGTGTTCTAGTGGACAAAATGGCATTAAGGAACACTTTTTTTATTGATAAAGGCACTGTTTATGGTGTTTAAGTTTGGAAGTAATAATAATACAACAATATTACACTTTAAATACTCACTGAAACGAGGATGGTTTCACAAAAAACTAGAAAAATATTATATTACTAACTCCCGGGGATCGAACCCGGATCTTTGACATTTCGTGTTACGTGCTATGCTTAAGTTGTCATATTATGAATTTTCTGGCTTTCTGTATATTCTTGTATCAGTGAATATTTAAAGCATAACAATAAATTTTAACGAAAAAACCATATAAAAAATTGGTGAAAAAATGCAAAGAGATGCTTCTTTTAGATCATTCACATATTATTATTATTATTATTCAGCACGTGAGTATTAATTAAGTTTACTACAGTTTATGGAGATACCTATCTAAGTTCGGACAATTACGTTTTAGTATAACTCTCGCCGGCGGTAACCCAAACACAATAGGAATTCTAGCAATTCTATTTTCAAATCGGCTTTATAACCGCTTCTCTCCGGAGAATGTGTAAATGGAGTGGTACTCTAACTCTTATACAAAACTGATTGTTACAATCTATCCGATCGAATTATCGTAAAACGGCCACTTGCATTTTGCCCACGCTTCAAAGCTTAACGTTACGTTTGAAGAAACATACTTGTATAGGTAATAACCTCTTGACAGAACTTGACAGAGATTGGTGGCACTTCTGCCAAGTTTCTTGTCTTAAAGTAGGTACAATGGCATTGCAAAGACAAAAGTTAAATTTAATTTCACTTCTAAAGTTTTAATTCCGCATCTAACAATTTGAGGAGCACCGCGACTCTTAATTATACCAACATTGTGCCCCAAAGTTATTTGGCTCGATCTAGCTAAGAGATAATATTATTACTTTTACTTAATCTTTTACTAAGTAGGAGCAATAATATTATTGATAGATAGACTTACATGCCAATAAGCTTTGATGCGATTTCCTGCAGCTTTATCAACGGTTTCTGTGCCCTAAGCACGACTTGTCGAATCCTGCGTCACGTAAAATCGAATAGTAAACTATAACGAGTTTGTATGACGTTTGGAACAGCGCCCGCCCGTGAGCGTATTTGGAACTAAAATTTAGTATGAGGTTTCTCGATCTCGATACGATAACTGTAACTTAACGCAGGATTCGACAAGTCGTGCTTAACCCACAGATGGTCACAAATCCGATAGACTTGGCTATTTTAACCGTTCGAACGCCATTAAAGTATACAAAAGTTATCACCTGCACGCCACGTTATCATAATGTACAATGCAAATTTGAAACCAAGCACTTTTGTACTTTGCATTTTGAACGTAATGTCTCGGTTTACGGACACACGTTACATAGCTCTTTAATTTCATCGCATTTCATTTCATAGAAAACCATTTTCTGACTTATTTTTTTAACCTTTTGATTTAAAAACTAACCGAACCTATACTTACAACAAACAGTAAAATTATCTTGAAGTTATCCTGATTTTAGCAGAAATTAGCTTTCGATGAAATGAAACAGTTCTGAAACATTTGTCGACGATTCAACGGACTAAGTAATGTCTCACTAAGTACACCTTTACGTGACCAAAGTACCTACTTAGCTTCTTTGTTTAAATTGAAGTTTTGATAATTGACTACCCATAGCAAAAGGCATCCTCTCCGATCATTCAATTTGATTTATGACAAAGCATCAAACTTTCAAGCACCTGCTCAGAAGCATTTCATGTCTATATACAATGACAATGCAAAGAAAAATTCGTTAAGCAGCTGGACTTGAACCAGCAACCTCGGTAATCCGTACCACGCTCCACCAATTAAGCTATACTTAACGTTGGTGTACCTAACGAATTTTTCAATGCCTTGTGTCATATGTTATTTGGAAGATCTCTCCTCAGCGCCATCTATGAGTAGCTTAATCAAGCGGCTCACCCACTACGGAACTTCTACAGTTACGCATTAGTGGCAAGAGATGGAGCTATTTTCTGAATCAATGAAAATAATCGATTTATTGATGAGTCCAGCTGCTTAACGAATTTTTCTTTGCATTGTCATTGTATGTTGAATTTCATTCTATGAATGTTTCATAAAAATAAAAACAAAAATAATCAATAAATCGATTATTTTCATTGATTTCATGTCTATGCCTAAGAACTTCATAAATTTGAACGTAAACTGTGTAAGTTCCGAATAAGTTTGATGGGAAAATGGAAAGCTGCTAGGCTGCCAGTTCTGAAAGCTTTTGAACGCAAACCTCTTCAGGCAAGTCTAAGTTTTAGAACCATGCCTGAAACTTTAGTCACTCTAAATACAAACGAAAAAAACCTATGGAAACCGCGTTAGCATTTGATTTGGTTTTGTTTTTGTATTCCAGTTAGTATGCAGATAGGTATAAATTGATACCCATAGTTTTCAGGATCGTGATGAAAACTATGCCAGGTAGGATCGGTTCCCTACCATAAGTATCCACTTTTCTATACTAACTGTACGTAAAAGTGGATGCTTATTGAATTAATTCACACAAATTATAAACAATGAGAAGAACACAGAGATAAATCAGCAACAGGCTTCGTCAAAGTAAGTTCGTAAGTGGAGACTTATGTTAGGGCACCGACTGTACGGTACTACCTATTGTCATTAAAATATGAATGAAACCGTACACAACACACTCCAATTAAAAACAGTGGGTCAAGAACGACTTGTCGAATCCTGCGTAACGTTACGGTTATCGTTTCGAAATTGAGAAATCTCATACAAAATTTTAGTTCCAAATACGCTCACGGGCGGGCGTTGTTCCAAACGTCATACAAACTCGTTATAGTTTACTATTCGATTTTACGTGATGCAGGATTCGACAAGTCGTGCTTAGGGCACTGTTCAAAAATGTGTAAAACTGTTGAAATTGGGCAAGTCAAGGAGATGTCACCTAAGCGGCGGCCGTTGGCGACTAAGTCATCGAATCACCTAATCACCTATATTACTTGTCCGCGAGCGATGAAGGGGTGGCATATCCGTCTATTTTTGGTACATCAATGGCATGTACCCATATTTTTGCACTTGACTGCTTAGTACCTAAATATTGGTCTGATAAAACAAGCTTTATTCGTTTGGGACTACGAGGGCTGTTTGATAAGTACCCGTTTATGAAAAAAAACACATTTTTTTTGTATATATGCATTTATTTTTCTACGTAGTCACCTTTTAACTCTATACATTTGTTCCACCTATACTCAAGCTTCAATAAACCATCCAAAAAGTATGATTTTGGAAAGTCATTAAAATAGGCCTCTGTGGCGGCAACGACTTCGTCATTTGATCAAAATCGCTTGCCACCGAGCCATTTTTTTAGGTTGGGAAACAAAAAGAAACGCATGGGGCCAAATCTGGAGAATACGGGGGGTGAGACAATAGTTCATAGCGTAACTGTGCTAATTTAGCCGTCACAACTCTGGACGAATGAGCCGGGGCGTTGTCGTGATGAAACAGTACTTTTTTCTTTTTTAAATGGGGTCGTTTGTCCTTCAACACGGTGTCAAATTCATCCAATAAATTGGCATAGTACTGCCCTGTTATTGTTTTTCCCTTTTCTAAATAGTCAATATGTATAATACCCTGCGAATCCCAAAAAACGGTCGCCATGACCTTTCCAGCCGATGGGACGCTTTTTGCTTTCTTTGGAGCAGGTTCACCGTTCAGGTTCAGTTATAGTGGTGAACCCACGTTTCGTCCACGGTCACGAAACGACGCAGAAACCCCTTCGGGTTACGTTTGAACACGGCCAAACACTGCTCCGAAGTAGTCAGTCGGTTCCGTTTTTGCTCCTCCGTGAGTAAACGCGGCACCCACCTCGCCGATACTTTCTTCATACCCAATTTTTCTTCTAATATGTGTTGTACCCTCTCGATTGAAACGCCTACAGCATCAACGATTTCTCGAAGTTTAATTCGGCGGTCGGCTAAAACGATATTTTCATTTTTTTTAACCATATCGTCTGTAGTCACCTCAACTGGCCGGCCTGGGCGATCCTCATCAAAGACGGTTGTTCTCCCCCGCTTAAACTCGTTATACCAATATCTGAAGGTTGTCATAGAAGGAGCACATTCATGGTAAACCGCTTGCATTCTTACTTTTATTTCATCACATGTTTTTCCGTCCAAAAATAAGAATCTAATTACAGACCGATACTGTTCTTTCTCCATTTTAACAATTTTAAGTTCACGCCTTTACTGAATCGTTGTCGAATGAGAAAAAAAAAACAAAAGAATGCCATTTTTTTTATTTTCCCGCCTCTGAAAAATGGCTTAAAAAGGTGGTATACTTATTTGCGGCCAGTGATATTAATATATTTAGAAAACGGGTACTTATTAAACAGCCCTCGTAGATCAATAGGTGTCAATTTTCTCATGATATTTATGTATCCTATTACTTTGTAGGAATGTGCTATTATTTCTAGTGCTAGTATATTATTTCAGGACTTGGTAATTATTTTCCAATAGACAATAAGCCTTGGCGTTCTCTACTGAAAACAAAGAAGAACCAACGTTACTTTCGTACCTATTTCCTCTACAAAATGTTAGTTATCTTTTCAATTTGTCACAGGACTGCTCACAGAAAAAAGAGTGTACATAAGGATCTATTGTTATCGGGATCTAAGTACGTATTTTT
Source organism: Clepsis dumicolana (assembly GCA_963691665.1). NCBI lineage: Eukaryota > Metazoa > Arthropoda > Insecta > Lepidoptera > Tortricidae > Clepsis > Clepsis dumicolana. Next base: position 5,202,113 of record OY829512.1, on the reverse strand, counting down.
AACAATGCATTCCCCTTGTCACTGTTTAACAGTTTCCATCCAAAATTCATTATCATTATGGAATAGTCACACACGCCGCGGTCTTATTGTCTATCCTAGAACATTAGCGACCGAGGGAATCTCCACAGGGACGGTTAACTTAATGGAAACTGCTGAATAGACCGCTTTATGATATACCTTGTGCGAAACATACGGGATTACAGTTTTAGTGCCAAATGGATGTAATAATGCATGCAGGAATAATACATTAATGCGAGTCGTTGCTGGTGTATGTACCTAGTTTGTGTGAGATTTAGAAGTAGCAGTAAAGTTATTGAACAATTAAATAAGTTCGTTAAAACGCTGTAAAAGTTGATATTTAGTAAAGTGGCCCCTGCCGCCATGAAATACATGAAACATTATTTTATTTACGTGTAACAGGCATTTCTGAGATCTTTTTATTAGTAATTGATAATAGTAATACAGTACTTACATGATTTTTAATTTAAAATCTTTTGACTCTTTCTCTGAATTTCTCATATTTATTAAATTTCCTTGTTAAATTGATAACATAAAATTTAGTTTAACACGAGAAGCGTGTCATCGATATACATTTCCAGAGAAGAGAAACAGAAAATATTATTATAAAAGGTTGAATGAATATTCTCCTGACTTTAACTCACCTAAAAATAGATATCGTTTTAAATAGGAATGATGAATTAATAGACGAGACTGGTTGATATTCAAATGTCGATTTAATCCTATTTCGTAGAGTTGTTGAAAGACATTTTATTTTAATTAAAGCGATCCATATTTTTGGAAAAAGTGATATTTGTTTGAATTTGAAAATTATCTCAACAAACGTTACCTGTGCATAGGAATGTTCCAAAAAATTCCACAATGTCGTAGAAAGCTAACGCCTTCTTTGTTTTCTGTATTCAACAGTTATACATACTTAGTTTATATACATATTCAATACCCAAGACCCGAGAACAAACATTCGTATTCATCACACAAACATTTGCCCCGATCGGGATCACACCCGGGACCTATCAAGCTCATAATCATGGTTTCTAACCACTAGGCTATCCGGTCGTCATAATAATCGATTAGTTATACTTGAATTATATATTTTGGTGTTGAATAAATGAACTTTTCATCTCTGTCGTATATGAGTAGTTATTTGAGGCTGTTTCCACAGGACAAGGAAAGATTTTTGTACGGGGGAGCCTCGAATAAAATCTACCAGGTTTATATTTCTGCATCATATATTTATGCAAAGATGGTAAACATCAGTGTTTGTCGGCGTGCTAGTTAAGTACGCTCCCACTCATGTTAACTTAGATAAGTAATTGTCTGCTCCCACATTGCAAACAAACTGTAACATTGCTGTTTAAAATGTAATTAATTTGGTTTATAATGTATGGAATGTTTCACGCAATTGGGGTTGAATGGTGCAACATGTGTGCATTTACTTCTTTTTAAATACGTATTCACTATTTTTTATGGTCGTAACTTTAAGAATAACGTTTTTCGATACAAATTTCCACCCCTCATCCCTTTTCACTCCCCTCAGGGGTGAAATTTCGAATAGTCCCGCCTTACCCATTGTGTACATTATAAAAGAAACCTATAAGTATGCCAAATTTCAACTTTCTAGTTCTAAGGATTCGGGCTGGGTATTGATCAGTCAGTCAGGACTTTTCTTTTTATTTAACTAATTATAGATGTGGCAAAATTTTTCAATGTTTAAGATGATTATGATATGACATAAAATAAATGAACAAAAAAATTTCAATAACGCAAGTCAAGAGACTTAGTAGATATCCAAAACGTATTCAAGTCAAAGTCAAGTGTAAGTATTTTGTCAAGTGTAAGAACACAGTAACTTAATTTCTCTCAAAACTTTGCTAACAATATTCATGATGAACAAACCGTGATAGCCTAGTGGTTTGACCTATCGCCTCTCAAGCAGAGGGTCGTGGGTTCAAACCCCGGCTCGCACCTCTAAGTTTTTCGGAATTTATGTGCGAAATTCCATTTGTAATTTATCATGAGCTTTTCGGTGAAGGAAAACATCGTGAGGAAACCTGCACACTCCTGCGAAGCAATTCAATGGTGTGTTTGAAGTTCCGCACTGGGCCCGCGTGGGAACTATAGCCCAAGCCCTCTCATTCTGAGAGAGCCCAGCAGTGGGACGTCAATAGGCTGATGGTGTTGATTCATGATTTTGCTGACTGTTATGTGCAACCAACAGTTTGAAGTTAAGTTAAGCGTTAGTGGTGCCAGCACTCAACAGCCTTATAGCATTATATTAGTTGCGTCGCTGGCATCGAGACGGCGCGGCGTGCAAATCACTTGATTCAAACTTGAAGCTGACAATGTAAGTAGAACTTGGTTTCGTGCGCTGGTTCTTAGTCAGAAACGCTTTCGGTTTGCAGAAACAAGTAAATCACCGCAATTTCTTCGAGTCCTGTCAGACGAGAGCATAATTATTATTCTTTATGATGCAGCTACGTTTTACATCAAAAAACATAAATTTTTAATGATATTTGGATTTCGACAATTTCGTGAATGGACAACATTTTTCTTTCCTAATTTTCATCGTGGATTTCATTAAAAATGTATAACTGCCCCATTACAAGCATTACACGATTATCTATAAAATACGCTACAACGTAATAATAGCTATTATTTCACTTAATAACAATAAACTGTGTAATACATAATGTCCTTATCTCTCGGTTGGCGAAGCACCCGCACACCCTTATCTCGGGGCTGAAAAGACGTTGTATATAAGAAACGATTCCGCTGCTATTTCCGCTTTAACAATATCGCCAAAATTGATATAACGTTCGCGCGAACAGTGGGTCAAGAACGACTTGTCGAATCCTGCGTAACGTTACGGTTATCGTTTCGAGATCGAGAAATCTCATACTAAATTTTACTTCCAAATACGCTCACGGGCGGGCGCTGTTCCAAACGTCATACTAACTCGACAACGTTTACTATTCGATTTTACGTGACGCAGGATGCTCGACCCTCAGAGTTAGGCTGTTGCTATAAGAATATTTACAGATGCTGTGCCGAAGGCACCACCTTTTTATACAAACCTTATGTGTTTGTACTTTTTTTATTAATATTTTGTATTACGTTTTGGATTTGTCTTTTTGATTCAGTTGGAATACAGGCGTCGACGTAACTAGTCGTTTCTGTTTGCACATTGAACCAGTTCCCTTAGCCCTCTGCTAATCCTGAGTTACAGATGCCTTATTAGATAACAAGGTAAAGTTTACCTTAATTTCAATAATTGACACCCTTCTTCCTGGTCCCTTTTATTGCAATGAATCAAGATTTAAGGTAGTGTCGGGTGCTGAAACAAATGACGTAAGTTAATCATTCGCTGTTAATACACATTAAATAAAGAAAGAAACGTATATTTATTAGAAACTAATTTGACATATACGACGTACAATTAAAAAGAAATAAATAATCAACAATAACCAGACAATGCAAACACTATTAACTGACAAAGACAACTTAAAAACCAACGATTAAAAACATGTGCCCAATAGCACTAAAAATACATATTGGACATATTAATTACGGTGTCAGATGTGCATGGTTTCAACACTCGGAATAAGCATAAACTTACCGTCCCTAAATTTCGTCTACGAAAAGTCAGTAAGTCTTTTTTGGGAAATTGCGTGAGGTTCTACAATAAAGTGCCTGTAGATGCATGGGAATTGCCTCACAATTCATTTAAAAGATACATAAAGACCGCTCTCTTGAAAAAAGCATACTACAAAGTGGATGAATACTTATGTGATGGCACCACCTGGCCAAGGCTGAAAACAGAAGATAATTAGGACATCAATGTGACTTGGCTGCGTCCCGAAGATATGCGTGTATGGTGTCCGGCTCTGTTGCCGTTGTCCGCTGCGTACTAATTGTAATACAATTGACATAAATAATGTTTTATTTATTTGACATGATGACATGAAATGTATATTTCATCAATTTTTGTTTATTTGACATTTGGAGACCATATACATCTCCAGTTTATGTATATGTATTATTATACTTATTATTTGACCGTGGAGGCGTTTTACACCTCTGCTGATTTTAAATTTAGTTTAAATTGACCCTAGAGACTATACATCTATAAGCCATTTAGATTAAGTATTATATTATAGTATTAATTCTGGGACCCTATACATCCCTTTGTAATTTAATTTTTCACAGATATTTGACCTGGAGACCCTATACATCTCCTGCTCAATTAAAACGTGCCAGTAAAGTAAAGTGTTCTGGTTCTGCTGTTCTAATAATTACTTTTTACACTTGTTTCTAAAATGCGTTATTTTTTTTCTCTCTTAATCTTTTAATGACAGAGTGAGGTTTCTTTGTGTAATTTGTCTGTGGTTACGTATTATAAGACCTAATGTAACTTGTTTTTAGAAAAAAATACTTTATGCCAAGTTTCTTGCGGCGCATTCTTCTTGGCAATCATGGTCTTTCCGAAAGCGCTGGTAGACTAAAAAAAATGACGTGTAAAAGAGCATTCAACTGCCTATTTGCTAAATAAAATTTTGAATTTTGAATTTTGAATTTTTGGTATACTGACTGCGATTACAATACAATATGTCATGCATGCAACAGTTAACATGCATCATGATTACGGCTAGACTGACGAAACATACTAAGTTAATCGCGGTCAATATCTTCGTATCAGACTGTAGGCCCTGCCTTTTAGCAAGTTCACAGCAACTTCTTCAAAGGGTGCAGAATGCCTGTGCTAGGTATTGTTTTAGGATCCCTCCGCGATCCCATGTTACGCCTTACATAAACGATGCCAATTGGCTGAGGATGGCTAATCGGCTGGAGCTTATGTTTGCTTGCCTACTGTTCGACATAGTTATAACTAAAGCTCCTAGTTATCTCTATAAAAAATTAACTTGCTCCGCTTCAAAAATATTTTTTGGTGCCAGGCCCTCTCGTGCGGTTTTGTTGGCGATGCCTCGCCACGGAACCGCTGCCTTTAGGGGAAGTTTTAGATACAGAGCAACTAAATGCTGGAATAATGTTCCTCCGCCACTTCGTAATCTTAACTCTCAAACTTCTTTCAAAATTAAATTTCGTTTACATTTATTAACAATCCAGAAACGTAGCGTCTAAAATTTACCCGCCATTGTTTCCTACCTGCAATAAATATAATTATTTGTTGTAATATTGCACCCATTTTTCTCTTTCTCCTTTTCACTCCTCACTCCGCAGTTTAAGTATACATATAGCCTGTTTTATATTTCTCCCCTTTTCTTATTAATACATATTTTAATTTTATCCAATAAGCATTCGTTTTCTCTTGCGTATCCCACAGGTCTGGCTCAGTTGGGCATGGCAGAATACCAGCGCTGCGGTCTCCGCAGCTTTATGCTGAGTCAGCACCTTTCTTTTCACGGCACTTGGCACTCACAAACGTACTTTTAAACAACATTGTTAATCGTCTTTCTTTCTCTTTTTTACTGTTTCCAGTTTTTCTTGCTGTTTTGTATTCTCTGTTCATTTTTGTATACCAAATGTACCTAATTGCACTGTTTTATGCATGTTTGTGTGTTTCCTGTGTTGTGAAAAATAAAGACTTTACCTATCTATCTATCTATCTAATATCCCGTAATTAATATTTTATGTCTAAATGACATAGCACATATTTTAAAGATTAGAAGCAAAGATTATCACGTTGTCTGCTTGTTGCAAGGACAATTATATTACTGTTTTTTTTATTGAAGATGACGACTAAAAACTAACAAAAACACCGTTCATATTTTAAAGATTCCTGGACTTAATAACATTAAATTACTTCGATCTCTCGGAAGGCGATATTGCAACCGGCATGTCATGGTCACGAGTAGACTAAAGTGTAGGGTATGGTATTAGCTGCGCGAGTTTTTCGAACTAGTACCTACCCCCGCTCTTGCCTTTGTGCGTTTTTTACTTGGAATCCCGGAATCTTAATGAATTAATGGTTTTTTTAGCATGGTAGCAAGTCAAAAATAGTCTATGACCATTGATATAAACACCAGGAAATGCACGGCGAGCCCGCCGGCGGTGAGCGGCTTCGCTCCGCCGTTCCTGTGTTCAAAATGTACCAAAGTGTCATAACATTTAAAAACTCCGGAATCCCAAATTAAACGAGGACCAAAATAGCTACGTAAGGTTACTGTTCTAAATGTATCAAATATGCACTGTCAAAGTACCTAACATTCGCTGAAAAAAAAAATGTTTTCAACGAAAGGTCAACACAGGCTGTAATTAAAATCTTATGTGTGTAAATACTTATAATAATACGGTATGTATATCACTCGCGCCAACAAGCATTCGCATTAAAAATTCGTGAAAGCTCTCTGACAGCAAAATCATTTTACGATACATATTAAAAGGCCTTTTATCCCGGGGCGTAACCCGGGAATCACATACTAAACAATTTTTTTCGCAATAAAATCCATCCAAAGTACCTCCATGTTGTGCGTATTAAAATACCTTTTAGGGATCTTAACCTCAAAAGGAAAAAGTGAAACCATAGGAAGACTTCGTAATCCATCCGTCTGTCTGTCCATTTTTTTCGATTACAAACTTAAAAATGTACTTGAACTATACGAAGTATTCTTAGAACATGACTGTATTACATACACTTGGGTTGGAACCGTTCGGACTAGTCAACTGATATATCTTGACTTGGCGAATCCTTATAAGGTTCGGTGTTTGATCAAAGTATAATCGAGTGCGGTACTTTCAGTATTACATTGCAGTGAAATGTTAAAACTAGACGTATGCTCTGTAAGTCATAAGACACAAATGTTTTATATGTAAAACGTAAGTGATAGCTACATAAATACAGAGATGTTAGGTACATTTTTCCGTATTGCACTATATTTTGCCCATTGGTTGGCGTACAAAAACATTGGGTTAAATATCAACTACTTATTCTACCTGTACAGCAATGACAACGTCTAACTGAAGATCAAAGCGTCAGTGACCAGAAAGTTGTATCATAAGTCATTTCAATCATTACAATACATTGCAACAAACCCTCTCTTCTCTACTTTTAATGATTTAAAATACACCTAATACATACTAACTTAACATTCTGGACAGCTCGTGCTGGTCATTCTAGATTCTAAACCCTGAAAGAGAAACGTTTAATGTATAGTTTGTAATGCGGACTAAGTAATTCCCCACGGCTGGCATCTTCAGCGTCTCACTCCCTTGTATTTTCACTTAATTAAGAACGCTTGTGAGCACATAAGTTGATAAACATCTCGCAAATGAGTTCGTCGAACTATTCTTAAGCCGTACCTGCCAGTAATTTAATAAACGTTCACAACACATCCCAAACTTATATTAGATTGAAAGCTTTAAGCCCCTACCCGTGTAGGGCAACAGGGCAACTACAAACCTAGTTAATGACGGAGGCGATCGGGAGCCACCGACGGGCAATTTATCACGCCGTGTATGGAAGAGCCCGGTGACTCGCGAGAACCGGAACACCCGAATTTGGCCCAATTTTGCGTAAATATTTATTAAGTAAATAGCCATATTAGCCCCTGAAGGCGCTCCTTTTTTCGTAATCGATATTCTGTTACGTGACTCAAGTTATTTGGTATCGTTAAGCCGTGAAATTACGGCGGCATTGTGTGCGGTGCCGCGTTGTTGTGTGTTGTAATAGCAAATTGATGTTGACGTTCGGCAATCCTACATTTGGTTAATTGTACATGCTAGTTAAAGCAAAGTGTTCCTACGGTGTGGAATGGTATAGCCTTGCTTTAGTATCAGATTGATCAAATCAGTAGCACTAATCGTGTAATTATCATATTACTTACTCAAAAATATAAAAACGCGGAAAATAATTCATAAACATCGTGGGATGGGACAAATTACCTATTTTGCGTAAAGTTTTACGTATTGTATGCGGGTGTGATACATCATGCCCGTCAAGATACGTACAATTTCGCTCTCCCGAGGCTGAACAATTTACTACTCCGCGAAAAATGAAGGTCTCCAAAATTAAGCCTTGTTTTGTTTGCCCTTGCGAATGTTATGTCACCTTAGCACGAAAATTACCCAAGTGGAGTTTTTGCAATTCTGCATTTTTATTATTATTTTGATATGTGACAATTTTAGGTTAAATTGGTCACTCTTTTAAAACGTGTTGACGGCAAATTAATTGCGCTGTGAAGCTCTAAAGTGTAAGTGAATATAGCTATACTTAGATAACATTAAAACTATTACAACTTTGTGGCCCGGTACCGCCCACAAAACGGACGAAAACTTTTGGAAATCCATCGTAAGTTCCTGTGATCCGGTGGCGGGTGGTCACTATTATAAGTTTTTTTACTGAAGTTTGTGTTTAAAGCAAATAACAGTTTTTCTTCACATATTTTAAATATTTTTTTGGGTTTTTACATTAAACGAATTTTCAACAAAAATTGCCTTATCGTTGAGCAAAAAAACATATTCAGACTTGGAACACGATAAAAACAAAAAAAGCACAAAAAAGTACGATTTGAACGCGAAAGCGGCGCAATTGTTTTAATCAAACGCCCGCGATGGATATTAGCAAGCCGAACAAATGCAGATTCCAACAAAATGGCTCCTTACAAGAAATTGTTTCGTTCGAACAGGGAAATATTATATTTTTCGTTTGATTTCGCTCGGAGCTGCGCAGTGCGTCGGAGAACCTATTGTTTGTGAAATTGGGTGTTTAAAGCTGGAAACAGATGCACAATAGAAACTTATTCAAGTATACAGGGTGGGCCACTTAACTGGAGCAAAAAATGCTCAATGCCAAATGCTCAAAATACCAAATGGGCTCAATGTTTTAAAGTTCTTAAGTTCGGAGAATCATTAATTTTATGTTAACACGTATAATTAATGGATTTTCACTCGCGATTGTATCGCCTTATTAGTTGTAAGATATCTTCGTGCCGGGTATTGTGACAGTACCTTAATACAAATTACTGTGAATTCCAAGCCGGTATGTGATAATATTTGTACAGTCCGTTCAGTGTAGAATAGACAGTAATTTTAGAAGACGGCTTCAGATTTTCTTGTCTTTATTTTCTGTACTATAAACTGTACTGAAAAACTGTGCCATTTAGAGCCAACATTTTAATATTCCTGTAATCTTTACATAATTAATAACAATCTATTATATTATTAGTATTATTATTTGATATTTTCAGACCCTTTTGTCAATATTTCAATTATTTTTCTCAGTTGCCCTTCCTGTACATATACATAATTATATACTTTGTTTTTAATGAAGTTTTTCTTTAACTAGTCGCCACATAACACTCCATTTAAAATGAAACTTCTTATAGGACGGTCGAAGGGTTTAACATTTTTCTGTTTTATAGCGAATGATACTTTGCGCAAATACTGGTTACTTTACTTAACACTACAACACTACTACTACAGTTAGAGTAAGCTTTTTAAGTCATGTTTTCATTTTTTTTAACACACGGTGACGTCAATTAGCATTTCATCCAAATATAATTATGTTTATTAGATAGGTTAAGTTATAATTATAATATTTATAATCATAAATAATAATTCATATTTATTGACATATGATATTAATTTTTCGTTTTAACAAATTGCTCAACAGAGCTCATGTTTTGAACTGTACTTACTTACCTTCAAGACCTTATTGTACAACATGAAACGCAATAAATCATTTGAATTGAATTAAACTACTGTAGTAGTACGCCACTGTTACTGATGTTTGTAATCCAAATAAAGGAATAAGTTTATGGTAGGTTCATTACAGAAACGCATTATACTTTATATTTGTTTTATTCCCTAGAAACTAAGCCCGTTATTTCCTCTGTCGCTCCACCACAGGTTGCAAAGTGCGAGATACGAAGAACATGTTCCCCTAAAACGCCAGACATATCGTCAATCGTTTATATTATTGCCATAATAATATATTGGGCGAAAAAACACGGAAATACCTATCAGAATGAAGGGTTGAGCAATAAATTATTTGGGCCTCGAGCAAAAAGAATGAGTTCCGAACCAATTTACCCGTTTTTGTTAACCACAGGGAAAAAACCTGTTTGCAAATATAATATTTTTCACAAAAACCTACACAGGACAAGGTTCCAGCCATGCAAATCATTTTAATGGATAATTAAGTCTCAGGGGAGAATTTTTTCTACTTTTTTTCTAAATCCACGAGACATTTGAAGCTATTATTTAATTTTGTAACTTTGACGTCGCTTTCTTCCCCGGCATCGAGTCTGTTCCCTTGAACACGACGCTCCGTCAAAAATTTCACAAGACTTCTTTTGTTTCAGACACGACCCCCGTTACAGCAAGCGTGGCGTTGAGAACTCAATGAAAACAATGTTAAAAGATGCTTAAAGATGCAAAATATGTTTTTGTGAACAAAAACCATGATTCACCTTTAAGAGATCGCGCAGAATGCGACCTGGGTGTCCCGGACTAACGTGATGCAACTTGTAATGCTAAATTTCCTAATCATGTTCGACATAGTGTTCATATTCTTTCTGTTCCTGATCGCGGTGACGTGTGTGATGAACTACATGCCTGGGAAGAGTAAGAGGCAAGAGGTGATTGAGGAGGAGGTGGATGACGACGTGATCCCGCCGCCTCCGTTGTTTGATGACGATTGCTTGCCTTCGACCAGTCGCGACACGTACGTCGTCATACCCCCGCCGATGGACCACGTCGCGACCGCGAAAGACGGATGTCCCATACACGTGGTGTAGTATAAGCACTGAATAATATGTAAGACGTGATTATTTAAATACAATTAACTTTGAAATGGAATTAACTTGAGCGGATGAGAATGTTTGTAAAGATCTAAATGTCGAGGTTTCTTGCTTTGCGGATCTTGTGGTTCGAATAGATTTTGAGTCTTAACCATGAAAGTAAAAAAAAAAATTAATCTCGTTACGCATTAGTTAAAATATCCGTTCTCGTTACTTTCATTATAATTTTGTATATAGGCATACTTTAAAGTTTCAAGGCCTTAATAGTTATGCATTATACTTGCAACGTAGCATTTTGAAGCTAATTTTATAATGATACCGCATGAGTGTTTTTAGGGTTTCTAACCAAAATGGTAAAAAGGAACCCTTATGGATAGACTCGGTCCGTCTCTCTGTCTGTTCGTTAGAGCTGGTTATCTCTGGAGCTAACGACTTGAAATTTGGAACAGTTTTAGATAATACACACCCAAGAATTTCGCAAATACAAATTATTAAGCTCGATGTAGGTATTCGAATTATAATGAAAAATGTTACCCCCCCCCCCCCCCCCATCTCCGAAATTTGCAAAGAGAAAAATCTGAAATTATTAAGTATTTAGGTATAGAGACGTTTATGTAAAAAATACAGAAAAAGTAAAAGTATGTCTCTAAATAGCACCGTTTTTCAGTAATCATCAAAAATACATTTGTTCCACTATGTAACAAATAGATGACGCTCTCTGGCAGCCCGTCTAACAACTCGAACCTACATTGGACATACTCTACCTAACGATAGGTAGCACAAATAATATTATTGATGATGGCTCGGAACCCGCGGTGCGCGGGACAGACTATCTTCACCACGTTTTTTAATGAAAACCATAATAATACAATTCTTTTTATAGGTTATTTGGCACAAAAAAATATTTGTTACAGTTTATGCCAGAGTACCTATACCCCGAAACGTGAAAATAAATCCACCCCATTTTCTAATAGTTTTCCTCCGATGCTATCGTGGGGATAAGCCGAATTGGCTCTTGCGTGTAATGTGATTTATTTAATAACTTTACTTCTGTTTCATCTATTTCAGATCAACGTAGGAGTTTATTACGAAGAAGCCTTATGAGAATGTAGATGTCGAAAACAAAATGTAGGCATTTTTTACCAATTTGTCATTTATAAGTAAAATTTCTTGTTACGTAAGACTAAAAGGTGGAATTTGGGACTCAAGTGAATGGTACGTACTAACAAACACTACGTAGTTCAATATATCGGAAAGATACCAAGTTATGTTTGCCTGTTCGCTCCAAAACGGGAGTGGATGTGTGAAATTTACTCGTTGCATTGGATCGATATTAAGTAGGCACACTTAGCGTGTAAGGAACAGATTGTGTAGTTTTAACACGTAAAGCCTAATTGTTGCTAAACGTTATATTTATTAGTGAACAAACTGATCTCCACTACGTTCTTCAATCGAGTTTCTTTCGTGATCATTCATTACCCGCTGTAACGGTAGGACGCGAGTTTGTTACAAACTACTATTCTTTTGTTTTGCTATTGTACCAAAGGTACGTTCTGCGCAAAGTGTTCACATTTCGTGTATTACTGCAAGTGCTTGTTTAAGATAAATGTGACTGAATAATAGGTAACATAGATAAGGTTTATATGTTATAGTAAATAAACCGTATGTTCTACTTTAAGCTTGCAATAGGTTGTAAATTATGAATTGAAGATATACTTTTTGTTATTGATCACTTGGGTTTTAAATTAAATATTATTTTAAACCTCCATTTAATTCATTGGTATTTTGAATTTGAATGGCGTTTGATAAAGCCTCCATTTATTTTAACGATAGTTAAATACTTAACTCAACTGTTTGTACCATTTCGAATAAAGACACTATAAAAATATCGGCATATAGATTGTTGTTTTTAATGACGACTAAAAGAAAGGCAAGTCGGCAAAAGTTTGAACATAATTAATACTTTTCTGTGTACATATCCACCTTGGAAGCTTTTAGTAACGCATTATCTATCTAAAGAAATTGATTTGAATGACTTTAGTCTCTTTATAAAATTGAAGTCAGTGTTTGAGGTTTTAAGGGTTTGCAGAGCAGTTTGTGTCTTATAATTTACTTTCTATGTATCGATATCTTCAAAAATAACACCAATAAAGTAAAAAAAAATAAGTGGATAATAGCGTTTCAAGCCAACCGTTTTTGATAGGCATGATTATTTATTGTTTACAGCCAACCCCGTTTACAGTAAGCTAAATTAAGAGTTAAGGTTTAACATAATAATAAAAAGACAATACATGTATTACGAAGTTTCTCATATCATTTGGGTTAAGTGAAATAAATTCTGTATTTAACACGTAGAAATTTAGTTTAGTTCTATTGATTAGATTGATAGGTTGAAATGGAAAATGTATATTATTATGTGGCAGATTATGAAGTGGTGATAGCAAAAGTGGATAAGGAACTGTCAAGAGTTGTTGTTTGATTAACAACATAAAGTAATGCATTGTTTAATATCAAAACGTACTAATAACTTTCGTCGGCGGTAACTCAGACACAATAATAGTGAAATAAAATGGACACAATAAGTTCTATTTGTTTACTAATTGCGTCGAATTCTAAACAGTAACTTCAAATAACGTTTTTATTGTAATACTAAGCACAGTGACAACAACGGAGGCTAATCGACTTTTGCTATAACTGAATCCAAAATAAAGTACACTTAATGGGAACTACGAGTAAATCATTGTTACCATTTGGTTAACAGTTAACGATACTAACAAAAATTTACAAAAAGTGTTTTCGATTTTAGAAATGTTAACAAATTAAATATTAAAATCGTTTATCAGTTACATAGATTTTAAAAAGCTTCAAAACGTAAGTACCACAGTAAATCAGGAATAAATTACACTATGTGATATATACACAATTTATAAGACGTAGCTATGGAGGAGATATTGTTTTTAATTTATTGTTATACGAGTGCGAATGCTCTCGATATTGATGTAAACTAATAAAGTGCACTACAGCAGTGTCGTCATATCAGGATTGCAGTTTTATTTCACCTTAGTGAATAGACATTGACTCGAAAAGACGTCAGCCTAAAATCAGGCCATGACAAAATTATGTTAACACAACTTATTAAGTACTATAAAAATCCGGCTAGCGATCGAGTGTTGAGATAGCGACTGTGGCCTAGCCGAGCAAGCCCACTGAAGCCAGAGCAAAGTTGTAACGATGGAAACACCCACAGCACTAATCAGTGTCAAAAAATGAAAACGAAATAGTTTTGCGTAGTCCGAGTTCTCGTTATTCGAATTTACAGACGCGACGCACGAATCCTATAAGGTGCAGCGGGTAATGTAAAGTCGTGTAACGTTAATCCTATCAGATATCTGAGCCCATTGAAACCGAATTAGGGAGTACTCGTCTTCATTACTTACATTTGGTTGTTTCTCGATGCCTGAATATCACCTTTGTTTACAGTATACTTACGTAATAATCAGAATTTTTGACTGGAATGGTATCCCAACACACCTTGCGTCTAACGCCTTCAACGATAGAGCTGTTCTAAGAAATAAATATTTAAAGCCTCGCTTGATTCCAAATGTATGTCTTAAACACTAACAGTAACTTCAGCTAAGTTACTTCCCTAACATTTTTCATAAGAAAACGCTCTTAATACTGGGAAACAAATTACTATTGGAAATATCCTCGTAGAAAAAGTAATAATATGATTGGTTATAAAAGTACCTAAATACGTACAAACAAAAATAAGTCCTTACGCCACCCGATATCACAAAGAAAGAAAGTCTAACGACGTCGAACATCGATTAGTATTCCGAGAAACAAACAGCCTGATTTATCGCAATCTAATCTATTCCGTCCACGGCCACTTGAACCAAATGGGGGAGGAATAAAATTCCTTACAAGCCACTTTAATTAATAGACGCCCAGTAAAATATCAAGATAATTTTAGGCTCCCCCGATAGCACCTGTGCCAAAAGTTTGACGTTAAATCGATAGCTCGCAAAATGCAGCGACCGAGTCGACTTCCAATTATATGGAACAAACAATATCCGTACACAGAATATAGAATGCGACTGGAGAAAATTATACACGACCGCGTGTTTCAAACGTGACGCGACTGTTTATCATAATAATAATGTGCACATTGGACCGAATTTTTATAATGTGCGTATCTATTCACTAATTTCCTTTTCAGTGCGTTCTAATAGATTCAAATAATATTGTATCAGTGCTAGTGTTAAAGTCTAGTAAAGACATACTTAAACCTTTCCCACCGGCTAAGCAAAAATCAATCTTATGACAATGTCATAAGCATTTTGACAGAAGAAAGATTTTCTCACTTTAACTATAACGTTATTTAGATTAAGGCTTGTCCTGCGTTTAAGTCCTGCCAGTATGGACGAACATGGGAGAGCGGTAGGGACTTGGCAGATTATTTCATAAATTAGCATGAAATGCGGTGTTGTTTTAAGAAATTTAAAAACAGTAAGAAAACCAGGTTATTGTTCATTATTTTGTACGGAAGATTAAAAAAAATAACATACTGTTCGGTTAACAAATGCAGCAGTAGGGGTGAGTTTACATTTATTTTCTTTACTTTCCTTTCGTTAGAATTACTTTTCATGTCTAGCAGATTATGATATATGTTATCTGATACGAAAATTGTAACGTTATGTCATGATACATAACATGGTTACAAAACCAATCATTTCACAAAAAATTACAAAGGTGGAGCCTTGAAGACGCGAGAAGGTTTTGGTATTTTCGTATTACTGTCACCCCTAGATTGTACAATTTTACGGCTATTCGTGAGCGTGAACACATGAATAGAAATATCTCATCGTACACAGCAATCAAATGTCGTGAATAAAATGTTTTATTTTCTACGCATACGACATTGTCGATCCGTTTGACTGTTCTGACTCCGTTGAAATGGCTCGTCAAATTCACGACCTGTGAACGTATCAGGTTCCACAATAACAAAGTAGTTTTATATGGAAGCCGTACTTTCACAATTAACAACAGAAAACCTACATATGTTAATAATAATTTGATTAATCAAACATGATGTGATTATTTCCTTCAATGAACACAAGCACTTCACTTTGAACAAAAAAAAACATTTGTAATATTAAACCTGCTTGCCCAATTCATAACATGCGACGCCATTCTTTCCTAATTACAGTTCACTGGCTGAATCAAATAACATTTGACGACTAAACCAAATAAACATTGCTGGCCAAATAATAATCACGAATTAATTAATAACTTGCCGATACCTGCGCCCGTGTGTTGCGATTTGCGACAAGCCCCGGCTTTAATTGAAACATTCAGTCCTGAAGGAGAACGCGTAATGAAAGTGATAAATTTTCTGAACAACTCTCGCCGACTTTATTTTTACAGCCGCGCTGAGTTAATATAAACAAGTGGGGGTGTTCATGATTCTGCGATAAACCAACGTGGATATAAAATGAGGGTTATGGTATTCTCGCAGATGGCGTCAATAATACCGAAGTGGCTGTTAAAGTTAGTGTCGCTGTTATAGCAGAGATTGTAAATCGGTGGTATAAAGTTGCGTCAACCTTACGGATGAATGGCTAAAAAATATGCTGTCGTCACATTCTGGTTAGGGTTCAGTCACCAATGGACCCAACAGTGGTAAGGTAACTGAGGCACGCTGTCGGCTCTCTTTTAAAATAAGATGAGAAGTACAGCTATATTTTTATTTTTTTTTGAACTGAGCTCATCCACTTAGCAGCATTCACAATGGCATTGAATCTAATACAATGCTGTCATCTGGTTTTGTTCTCGTTGCCGCCAATAAGTTACAAAAAGGTTAGAACTACACTGCATGTATATTGAATTTTCAACGTTATTCCTACTAATAAGTACTACGGCGCTCTTTCACAAAAAAAAACATTCCTTTTTTCACAAACAATGACTTACCTTATACATAATAATGTATGTCATTTATTATCAAAAGGGTTCCAATTCACGGTGTGTCACTGCCACAAGCCAAATAATTCGTCGGTGCACATTGAACCAAAAATAACATGTCACTTTTGTTACCTTGTCACAATAACACCTTTGTCTATCATGTATGACGTTTTGTACCTGGCGATATACCGCCAAAGTACTAAAGTGATAAGTTACTACGAAATGGCTCAAAGGTCTATTAACTGGTAGTTAGCTGGTAGATGTATGAAAATAGCATTTCGTCATCGCAAAAAAAATTACATGTGAGTCAAATTTACCAGCCCACGTACAAAATAAAGTGGTAAATTCAGTAATGGGCGTTGCGTAGGTTTCAGACAAACTTTTCTGGCACATCCCTTCCGTTTATTTAACAATTTGAAAGCAAAATACCTAATACACATTACGTTGTTTTCAGCGCGTGGCTTGAAAAACAAATAGCCGTCCCAATCCATCAACCACAATTTAGATCTGTATGTTTGCTTGATAAAGAGTTTTTTATACCCTTAAAAAAGCTATAGCCATTTTTATACCCTGGCAAGCTGAAAGTCTAACGAATGTAATATAAATTAGGGTTATTTCTATTAATCATATTATAAGTTTTACCATAAAATATTACTGTGAGTGGTACGTATTTCAATAACCTAAGCTAACCAACTTAGAACAGTTGAAAAGTTCAATATTTCAAGAACGGCTGAACCGATTTTAATGAAATCTAGCCAATAACTAAGAACCGTTACGATTAAACTAGCTTTCGATTATAAAAATCGCATCGAAATTGGAACTTATGATGCCACAGACTGATACGCAGATACATTCATACACAGGACAAACTTATGAAACCCCTCTTCTTGCATCGCGGGCTTAAAAGGTGTTTGACCCCGTGCGTAACACTGTACATTGTACCAAGGGGTTAAGAACCATAGCTCACTTTTATGGCGCGCAACTTCAAACACCGTCAAACGTCAGCGATCATTATCACCGTAAATTTCTCTTTTAGCTCAAAATTAATTATAATTACCCCTTGACTTAATTTGGATATAAGTAGGCGTTTTGTTCGTTACTCGCGCGTTAATAAAGTGCGCATAATTTTGTTTAGTTTATTTTAACAAGCGTTCTGGACATTTTAATTACTCCTAATTGTTTGGAGTTGAATTAAGTTACACGAAAATAGCTGTTTATTAGAGAGTTTTGGGCGAGGCTTTGTTTTAAGAACAGTTTGAATTAGAGTAAAAATACAGCAGGTGTGTGAACAATGTATAGAATAATGTATTTGTTATAAGTGTAAATGTTACATACTTTGTAACAATAAGAGTTTGTAAAGCCTTATACACTGGACATACCTATATTTAAAACGATGGCACAGGTGGGTAACTGTAATACAAAAAACCGGCCAAGTGCGAGTCGGACTCGCGCACGAGGGTTCCGTAGAAAGATTTAAACGCTTTTCCCCAGTGTTTTAAGAAGTCCAGTGTTAGCAGAGCCCTGCTCTTAAGCAAAATGTGCGCAGTGTCGGGTCAACTTATATTGGTCTGCGAAATCTACAGACAGACATAAAAAATTAAGATTTTGAGACTTTTCCGAGTGGTTGTGCTGTAAGAGCTACCTTCATACCAAATTTCAAGTTTCTAGGACATCTGGAAGTACCCTTTAGGTTTTTTTGAAATCGGCAATTTGTATGGAAATAGATTTTTTAATGACTGTATCTTTTGATTGCGTTGACTTAGAAGGTTGATTTTTTCACGGCTTCAAGAGACCGCAGGCTTGAGTATTTGATATTAATTTCAGCATGCTACCTTGCAACGGCTTGACACGCGTAGGCGTTTCAGAGAAAAAGGGTCTTGACAGACAGACAGACAGACAGACAGACAGACAGACGGACAACAAAGTGATCCTATATAGGGTTCCGTTTTTTCCTTTTGAGGTACGGAACCCTAAAAAATGACAATTTATATATAATTTTTTTATATAAAAAGCGTCAAATCGTATCCTTTTAGTGTCACGAATGTTTCTTTTCATCACACTTGCTCGTAAAGCGTTGTATTGTACGCAGCATACTGAAGAACAACGGGCTAAATTATTCCTACGGGAGTAATAGGTAATTTGTAATTTTCCCAAGGGAGTAATGAGTTTAGTTTTAAAAAATATGGCATTCACTCGTAGGTAGGTATAATATGTCATTTCACACTAAGGAGGTTTTAAATAAAACATGTTTTTTTTACGTTTCCTACAAATAAGTATTACTTAATTTAAACGTTATTATTGTGTTTTAAAACTATTTGAGTTTACTTTGCAATTATTTCAGTGAATTTTATTTTGAAAACGATAAAAACTGGCTGTATGGATGGGCTTTCGTCTTTCCAGTTTCTAAACGCGTTTTTTATTATTATCTGTGGAAGTACTGGAAGTCTGAAGTCTCCATTGAAAAAAGTTGACAATCTCAAAACTATTATTTGTTGCCGACTGCTGAGTTTATATTTATAATCGTTATACTTAATCTAATATTTACGGAGGTACTGCCTGTACTTAGTAAAATATGTCTTCTGTATGTGAAGACCAAACTTTTAATAAATAGATTTTTTGCCTTTTGTTGTATGTATTTATTTCCTCGCAAATGTGATGAAAAACATTGTGTGTATCACGGGCAGCAAGGGTATTACAAACTCAAGTCATTAAAAGCCCTCCGCCTTCGGCGTCGGCCTTCTATTAGATTTTCGTTAGTAATACCCTTCTTACCGCCCTTCATGCACAATGTACTATTTCAACCGTGAAAAAGTTATCTCTTCAATCACAGCGTGTTTTTATTTTCCTAACGTGACCAATTCATTGCGGTACTTGATATGGCGTTTTCTGCGCATTTTGGCTATTCTTAATTCCCAGTGGCGCCATCTGCAGTTAACAGTCGGCACGCGACGTGAATGTTCCGTCCAAGATTTACATTTTAAAAGCGAGAACGATTTTTAAGTCCAGCTTTGGGTTTAATTTTATGGTTACGCTGTGCACGTGATCCTAGATCCATCACGCGAGATTTGTGCAAGCGATTTTTAGGGTTCCGTAACTCAAAAGGAAAACACGAAGCCCTTATAGGATCCGTCTGTCTGTCTGTCTGTCTGTCTGTCTGTCTGTCTGTCTGTCCGTCCGTCCGTCCGTCCGTGAGAGTATTATAATATAATGTGTGAAAATCGCGAAAGTTTAAATCAATACATAGATTCAACGTTGTTGAATCTCTTTGGCGATAGTATTTCTATCCTCTTTTTATTAGTTCACTCGTAAAAACCATGAGTTCATTATTAAACTCTTCATTAAACTGTACTTACTAAATCAGACACAGTGTGTGTGTTTCTCTGCTACATAGAATAGAAACAGAGTTTTTCCGTGGAGTCATTTTATTCTATTGTTATTTATTATGAAGCAAAAACTTATTTTTTCGCTTTACATTTCACAGAGAGCATTTTATCGTGTTATTTTATTTGTGAGCTGTTGACGGTTGCGACTCTCGTAATTGCTTCCTGGGTTTCCTGACCGCTCTAGATTTTAACTCCGCCCGGAATGCCACCGAGTTAATAGGCTGAAAAGTTTTCATTATGGCCACAACTGGGTTTCAAATTGAAACTAATATTTTCAATTTGCAAAGTTTCGACTACGGAAAGTTTGGAAGCTGTATATAAAAAGGGCAAACCCGTTCAATTATTGAAATTGATTTTTTTTCTTAATACTGATTTTGTAACTCACAATAAATACGGCACGAATACGTATAATACCTATTATGTCCTACTAGCCTGGGCGCAGAAGTCTCCTCTGTACGAAAATAATAAAAACCAAGCATAGGCACATCAAATGGTCCTTGTGTTTTAACCAAGCCCCCCGACTACGAAGTGCAAAATTCGAACTTCGTATCGTGCCGTCCCTCTCAAGCTAATACTATTTAACACGAGAGTGAGCGAGACGATACGATACGAACTTCGATTTTCGAATTTCGTAGTATGGGGGAAGGAATCCCTCTAGCTTTAGTCCTGAGCTCTTAGTGTTAATTTCAGAGCATCACGAACGCGTTTGCGTTAATATGTCAAAACACTATGAGAGTAGTTTACCGTCGATACGTGCCGCTAGAGGCACTGCCAATTTGCCAATTTCAATAGTAATGAAGACGTTAACGCGAACGCGTTTGAGACGTTTTCATGTGTCAGAACTTACACTAGAGGCACTGAACCGTATCGGAAATTATATGCTTGTGTTTCGCAATATGTTAGACCGTACTTCTATGCAAAACTCTGCGTCGTTTCCTATTTCCTAATGCCAACATCGAGACTAGGTATTATGCGGCCGTCAACCAAAATATTTACAATATTATATCGCAACACGGGTAACCATCAAGAAGTTCGCAGAACTGTCTACAGACAAGTTGCGACCACGATTAATCTTTAGCAATAAGTCGTCCAAACTTATGACTGCGGTGGACGTAAACAGGGATAAATCAGTTACGTCTCAAACTTCGATAATCTTCAAACAATCTGCCTCTAAGCCTAATTTATAACGTATCGAAAAAAAAACATTAATTATTACTTGAAGTGGCTTGGTAATCCTTAGTTGGTAAGCTGTAAATTCTTCTTTCGTTGTTCGTTTATTGGTCACGTAATTTAAATTTGGGGGAAATAGAGACGGAGTGTTAAATTTTTTTGTTACATAAGAAAATAAAGTTATTATACTTTCTTGTATCTATTATTTATTGCATATTTTTATGATTGAGTTCTAACCAACCCTGGTGGACTAAAGTAAAATGTACGACGGATTATAATCCGTTGCTATAGCAACAAGTGTGAAATTATTTCAACTATCACCTACTAACTAAGTGTTGCGTTTCTACCTGGACTGTAAGAGTCGGCGGGATAGCAACGGTTAGTTAAAGGAAAGGGTTGAGTGAAACAAGTCTTTACAGTAGAACATATATTTTTCAGATGTTGTAGAGAACCCTGCCTCGGCTTAGGTCAATGGTTAACAAAGAAACTACTTATCTCAAATGAGGGAACGTGGGCGTTCAGAGTAGCGGAGAGATGACTTTTGCTATCAGTGTTTTTTTTAAAAATAAAAGCTACAAAATGAGCCAAAAGGGCGCCACGACCATATCGGAGGCCGACCGAAGTTAATTGGAGAAAAATAAGAAAAAAAGGAAATCCTTCACCGGTTTCTGCCGAATGATGAGGTGACGGGCCAGAGACACCACCAGCCACGCACGCAGCCTCAGGACGGATCGCAGAAGCCGTCACGACCCTGAAGAGCCACTCTCGGACCGGAGACCAGGAAGAAAGACTTGGTTTTGTGTAAAATACACTAGCACTAGGCCAAAAAAAAAAAAAAACCCCTGCAACAATAAATTGGACAATTCATAGCAGGTTAATTATAGGCTCCTACCGCGTCAAGTGCATAGCAAATGAAGGGTTCATTTACCGATTTGGGAATGGAGTTCCAGCGTGCGGGAGACCAAGCCGCTGAGGTGAGCTCGTCAACCAAACCGGGGCTTTGGGACACCTTTTTACATCTGAAATGATCGGACCCATTAGTATCACGAATAAACAAACAGGAGATCGATCACGATCTAGTGAAAATAAAGACCTTACCAGGCTTGTTTTAAATTTGGAACCGACATGGGCACGCGTGACTCGACGCGAGACAGTCGGATAGTCCGGGGTCTGAAAAAAAACCACAATCATGAAGAAATACTTCACACACGTCACGAAGACAACTATTTTATAATAAAGGATCAGAAACGAACTTACTTGTAATCCAAATGTAGGATTATATGAAAAATACAGCCATCCACGGCGTAAGCTAGAAGCAAAATCGACACGTCACGGGCAGTTGCCAGGACAATGACACCCGGTGAAAAAGTCGAGTACTAGATTTGCAAAACGAAAACAGATTTACCTAAATTTTAGAAACAATGTACTTCCTAATTTTTGAGATTAAATTCAGGTGCGTGCTGAATTTTAAGAGCAATCCTGACTGAAAAAAAGAAATAGAAAACGAACGACAATTTTAACACCTTGCAACACTCGAAGCTTCATTTTTCTAATACCGCACCGTAATAAAGGACAAAGGTCACGACAGCCATACAGCCAAGTGATCTGAATTTAAAAATATTGTCTAAGCAATCAAGTAGGGTAGGGGGTATAAAATAATATACGTAACATAAGTAAGACGTGTGTTAGTTACAGACACGTTTGCTCAAGTAAGACAGGGGAATAGCTAACCCTAGACTTTGACCGTCATCTATGCTTTCCAAACCACATTTACTATCAAAACACCACTGTGCTTCCAATAGTTTCAATTCCATCCTCCTTTCCAAATTGTATTTCTCTTCCAGGTGTGCAAAGTATGAAAAATAAGACAATAAAAATAATCCTTTTCAAACTTTTTGGTGATAAATTTGCCACACTAAATCACAAAAGACATCGAACAGCGCGCGCTCTTGGCAACGACTAGTGCTCGGTGGGACCAACCAGGTAGGTATTTCATTAGTTCAACTTGCAGAAGGACGATCTGTATCGCCACTGTAGTGACACTAAGCGTAAACACCAAATAGTATTGAAAGTAAATATTCTAGAGCCCTCTCTGTGAGATCAGAAAGAAGTCGCGGATACCAAGAAACTGTATGCAACTGGTCCAAGACCGCGATGTTTAACAGCCGTTCCCAATTTTGAAATCTATCTTTTGTTTTGATCTACTGGCAACTTTTTGACTAAATTCACGAGCAATTTGCTATCTGTGGATGCCTACCATCCTCCCATCTACAAATAGCATTAGTAAGCAGAGACAGGTTTGCCCAAAGATAGTAAGGTTTATATTATACGGCAAAACTATGAAGATAGATTATTGTTTAACTACCGTCGGGAGATAGAATGAATACTGCGAAGGCCAACGGCTGTAAGTATAACCTAGAAACTTAGAAAAATTGAAAAACCCAAGACATCGACATTTCAAAGTTCAATATTTCAAAAACGGGTGAACCGATTTTAATGAAACTTAAGCTAAGAACCATCTCAATTAAACTAGCTTTCGGTTAAAAAACCCGCATCGAAATCGGTCCATCCGTGTGGGAGATACGATTACACAGATACACAGACACACAGATGCACAGGATAAACTCATAAACCATAACGATGGCCGGTTGCACCTTCATACTCGCTCAGTAAAACAGCCCCCTTAGAGTTGAGTAAGTAACAGCTTCCAAACAGCCTTATTACAACTGTTGGTAGCGTCGGTAATAGCGCCGTTCAGACACACAGGCTCTCACTCGCCTGAAGAATGGCCGGGCGCCGTGCCAAATTGCTTCAGCCAGAATCTGCAAGTGGAATGCAGCGGCCGGGCGTTTGCCCCAACAATGGTGGGTAACGAATGAGTTTTGCCCGACAAAAGGGAAAACCATATTTTCGGTCATAAAAGGAACGCTTTGCGGCTATTTATTTAACGATCGTTTGGATGCAGTTCAAATTTTACGAGCAAAGCCAGTTAAGTTTTGGTGAAGGTAAACGCTGTCAGTTATGTCAAGTGCTTGGGTATAATGACTGATGACGCGAAAATCATCGATTCCCTGTTGGAAATATCTGCCCAAACATAAATTAAGTATAAAGGGATTAAATTTAAAGGTGAATCCATATAGTAAATGAAACCCAAAAACTTTGCATTTAAGTATAACTTCCAGAATTACCAATAATTAGAGGGCGTGCATCTACGAGGGCTGTTTGATAAGTACCCGTTTTCTAAATATATTAATATCACTAGCCGCAAATAAGTATACCACCTTTTTAAGCCCTTTTTCAGAGGCAGGATAATTAAAAAAATGGCATTCTTTTGTTTTTTTTCTCATTTAACAACGATTCAGTGAAGGCGTGAACTTAAAATTGTTAAAAAGGAGAAAGAACAGTATCGGTCTGTAATTAGATTCTTATTTTTGGAAGGAAAAACATGTGATGAAATAAAAGTAAGAATGCAAGCGGTTTACCATGAATGTGCTTCTTCTATGACAACCGTCAGATATTGGTATAACGAGTTTAAGCGGGGGAGAACAACCGTTTTTGATGAGGATCGCCCAGGCCGGCCAGTTGAGGTGACTACAGACGATATGGTTAAGAAAATTGAAAATATCGTTTTAGCCGACCGCCGAATTAAACTTAGAAATCATTGATGCTGTAAACGTTTTAATCGAGAGGGTACAACACATATTAGAAGAAAAATTGGGTATGAAGAAAGTATCGGCGAGGTGGGTGCCGCGTTTACTCACGGAGGAGCAAAAACGGAACCGACTGACTACTTCGGAGCAGTGTTTGGCCGTGTTCAAACGTAACCCGAAGGGGTTTCTGCGTCGTTTCGTGACCGTGGACGAAACGTGGGTCCACCACTACACCTGAACCTGAACGGTGAACCTGCTCCAAAGAAAGCAAAAACCGTCCTATCGGCTGGAAAGGTCATAGCGACCGTTTTTTTGGGATTCGCAGGGTATTATACATATTGACTATTTAGAAAAGGGAAAAACAATAACAGGGCAGTACTATGCCAATTTATTGTATGAATTTGACGCCGTGTAGAAGGACAAACGACCCCATTTAAAAAAGAAAAAAGTACTGTTTCATCACGACAACGCCCCGGCTCATTCGTCCAGAGTTGTGACGACTAAATTAGCACAGTTACGCTACGAACTATTGTCTCACCCCCCGTATTCTCCAGATTTGGCCCCATGCAATTTCTTTTTGTTTCCCAACCTAAAAAAATGGCTCGGTGGCAAGCGATTTGGATCAAATGACGAAGTCATTGCCGCCACAGAGGTCTATTTTAATGACTTTCCAAAATCATACTTTTTGGATGGTTTATTGAAGCTTGAGTATAGGTGGAACAAATGTATAGAGTTAAAAGGTGACTACGTAGAAAAATAAATGCATAATATACAAAAAAAAATGTTTTTTTTTTCCATGAACGGGTACTTATCAAACAGCCCTCGTATACTTATTTCATACTTGTAACGGTTCACGGAGTTGTAAGTTAAATATATATAAAATTTGATGTACTTAGGTAATCTAGTGTGATGTATAAAAACGCAAAGCATATACCTAATACTGTCTGTAAGAAATGCTAGCTCGGTTACTACATCGCAGCTGTGTGAGAAAGCCTTTATTAATCCTTTAACCTTGTATCGAGATATTATTAAAGCGAGTCAGGATCTGTTCTCACAATATTATCTTTTCGCCGCTTCCGCCAAACTTGAAATTCAGTGTAGCAACCTACTAGATACTAATAGGAATAATGCCTGCGTAATACCTACGAGCCGTTGAAAACTTAAATTGTAGTTACACCGGTTAGTTATTATCGGTAATCTCGTGGTTATCACTAACCCTTACTATATCTACGTCGTTTTCTTTCTAAATTATAAAAAGATAAGCTATCTTGACTTGTCTTTACATTGAAAACAACTTGTAACACACACACACACACACATTATGTAACAGCAAGTAACAATTATTAAAAAAGGTGAAAGACTTTTATTGTTTGAAAAAGAATTCTCAAATAAAACCCTAACATTACACAGGCTCAAATATTATAAGTACTTATAACAGTGCTTCAGAAAGGTACATAAAACGGACTACAGGTATCGCATTATTTATATTGTTATACGAGTTAATTTTTTTATAAAAAGCGTTTTTCAATAAAAAAAACATGTCGAGATTGATGTGACAAAGTTTTATTAGTAGCTCTTCCATAAGAATAAATAATAACATAGTAGAACGAAATATCTTTTGACCGAGTCCAAAACGCCGCCATTTATATACCTAAGCCCCTTCACGTCGTTACACCCCTCTGTCGTCGAGGCGTGTTGCTAGGGTTGGTTGCTGTTAAATCTTACTTACGTCTAAAGATAATATCGCTAAAATATAAGTTTTTCTTCCCTTTAAAATCAATATATTTTTTCTAGTTTTACAAAATATGAGATTTATAAACCATTACCAAGGTCTACATATTATAGACACTTCTAAATAAGAAGTTATTACAAGTGCCATACCAAATGAAGCCATTTAGGTGATTTAAGTAAGTATTACTTATCTACAAATATAAAATAAAATACATACAGGCTCACGTAAAACTATTACAACCAAATTATAAACAACCAAACACGCGTGCGGTGACGCCGGCCGTGAAAGTCTGACTGAGTAGTCTGTTTAACGAATACTCTAATATCGTGACCTTGAGCCCGTCCGGAGCGGGAGTTTCCGTTCTACTGTGTTATTATTTATTCTTATGGCTCTTCATGATAAAATGTTATAAGATTTGTGTTAATACTTACCGAAAATGGTGTCTATCCTGAACCGTTCTACTAACAACCCACAATAGAACTCTTTCGAAGTAAACGCACATGAGTAGATAAACGTTTATCTACTCATGTGGTAAACGCCTAACTGAATTTCTTGATAGGTTCACTGCGACAGGGTCGTACCGTGGGCAGCAACTGGAATAGTTGAGGTACATTACATAATTATCAATAGTCTTAACAAAAGCCAAAAAAAAGTTTTTAGTACTGTCAAGGGCTACCTAACTCCATTTGATATTTCATTAATTGCTTTAATTTTTTATTTTTTTTCTCTGTTCGAGTGTCTTCATCATAGTTCCCAATTATTGTTTTTTGACACAAAAATATTCCGACGAACTGAGAACCTCCTTTTTTTGAAGTCGGTTAAAAATGGAAGCTATTGTTGTTATTTTAAAACTGTTAGGTATAAACATGATAACATCTTGGAATTAGTTACTTATGTTACGAAGCCTATTCAAATATTTAATCAATCTTTGAGAAATTTTGTACTCACCGTATTACCATAATGCATCACGGCTCGTCTGCCCCTTGCGAGTGAATTGTAAAATTGGAAGTAGGTAAGTATCTCACTCGGGAAATTTCACCCTAAATTCTTAATAGGTAATTTACCCGGGCTAATTTATTATTGCTGCGAATTTTTCTCCTTGGACCGGGACGTTGATCGTTGTCGCAAATTGGAAGAGATAAATTTCTTTACTAAACAAAGCTTCAACGGGTAAACACTACTTGCACCGCAAGATTCTTGATAAGTGCTGAAATAAAAATATTTCTGGCACCCGACTGAGAAACAAGATGTGACCATCCGTACATTTCAATTTAGAAACATGGTATTTTATTGCAGTTATATAAGGTACCACATGAAAAGTGTAAATACTTTTGTATCTATTCAGGGTGTGTTCCTAATATTGTTCACGTGTAGCATTTTAAGTAAAAATTAAGTAACCTCTCTCAGTAACCTAACCAAGCTATGATGCCACAGCCAGATACACTACACAGGCCAAACTTATAGCACCCCTCTTTTTCGTCGGGGGTTATAAAAAAGAGTTTAGCAAGCTGTTTGGAAAAATTACATATTTTTTTGGTTATTATTACTAAAATAAATAATGTTGAATGTTTTTTACTAAAGAGTTACCCTACAAAAGCTCAACACAGTGTCGCGTCCGCCGCCCCCGGGTGACACGTTTCATCCTCTTCATCCTAATGCCTATACTAATTAAAAGGCGTTCCCTTTCGCGTTTCCTCTTTTAAAGATGCAAGAAAATGTGAAAGAAATTTTGTTACGGCAAAAACAAGGGTCGCCCCGTAATAAGGTGGGAATGTTCGCGCATCTAATATTCACTCTTCTACTTTTCGAGTACCACCTTTACGACTATGTCGCCCTGGTATTTTTGGCTTACAATAAACTTTGAAGACATGGTTATTAGAAGCGGATAAGGATTCAACGTAATGGGATTAAAAGTAGGGAAAAGTTTACTAATTTTCACGTTTAACTAACATCTACTTTATTTACATAATAAAAGCAATTTATAATGACATTAAATCTAAGCTTAAACTAAATAAACTACAACTTAAAACTAAATTAAATCTAAATAAGGCCCCCGTGGCATAGTGCCCAAAAGGCTGGCAGCGTTGCCTCGCTGAATAGCGATGCTGATTCTTTGAGAGAGAAAACTGCCAAAAACTTTCACAAACTCAGATAATTCCAAAGTCGGGATGGTGCCATTAACGGGATTTCAATAAATGAGACTTGATCATGTACTAAATGCATTTTCTTCGACTTACATGTTGGTCGCATAAGCAGACTGTCCAGTCTATATTGATTTCGTGACGTAAGGTTGGTGTGTAAATTTACGGCAAGTGTTATTTCATATACTTAATGACAAGCTGATTTTGAGCACCATCGCCGAAAAGAACACTCTTCGTTTAATGAATATTTCTCAGGATTATTAATTTAATGTACTCAAAATTATTATCTACACAACTAATTAAATACATCTATTGTGAAATCGGATAAAAAACTAAAGAAAACATTAACCGTTTAGTCAGTCAAACCCTTTGTAAATTAAATCGCAACTAAATCAGGAATCCTGTCGGCGCGGAACAGTTTATGTTTAGTAGTTTCGCAAGTTATCAGCCCTTACGCTTTATTTACCCAGCCCTTTTCCGAACAATAATAACGCATAGTCATTAAGCCGATAATGGTAGCCCAAAATTGTTCGGCAATTTATCATTTTGACGGCCATTTGTCGAAACGTCATTATTCATTTCAATTCTTGAAAGCACAAAGAGCGATGATGCGGTTATCATCCGGCGCTTTTGCATAAATATCTATTGACCCAAATAACAAATTGTGTGCAATCACTGGCTTTTAGGTATATTGTAGCTGTGACCTGTTTTGTTAAGTACTTTAAAATGCTTACTTTTCAAGAAATGATTAATACGAAGGACAGGTACACCAACAAAGCTGCACCAACGAGATGCTTACATAAATTATGTAGTTCATGTCGTGGCTACGATGGCTATGTACATACACAGCATCAATTATTAATTATTTATTTCCTGTAGGAATGTTAATTCAAATTAAATAATACAAAAAAAGGAGGAGTATGACTTAAAAAGTACTCATAAAAGCCGACCAACTAAGCTCCACCAATAGCAATAATTTTTAAAACTAATCCGAACAAATTAAGAACTCCGTTACAGCCAGATGCAGCCAACATTAAATTATTCAACTTTACTAAGTGAACGCACCTGAAACCGACTCCATAATCAATTTACTGTACATGGCTTAACCGGCAAAGGTATTCCAGGAAGCCTATTACGTTTTTACAGGGACTTGAGAAGAACGGCTTATATTTACCTACGTCATACTTGCTCCGAATTTTACTATAAAATTCAGTGTGAGAACACGGCAGCAAAAAATGCTTTGCGTAGTTTTAAATTGAATGCAAGATTATCGACAATCAGGTTATATTTCAAATACTTCACCAGCCAATGTCTTTAAACATTTTCAATTAATAAAACTCGTAAGTAGCCAACAGTGGTCAAGCACTAAACTACCCTGGTCTTATTGCTAGACTACCAATAGAACAGCAGCTAACAATTTGTATCTATGACCGTTAACCAGAATATCATATTATACTGCCCCAAGTTTCAACGCTAAAAACACAATGACCGAGATCAAAAGTAACCGCGATCCATGTGAGACCGTATCGGAAAGGGTGGAACAAAAATACTCTTTCGACGAGACGCCTAAAAGCACCGTATTGATTTTCTGATTGGGCACTCTAGAGGACCCAATTTGTAAGAAACCAGGACCCTTGGAAAATAGAAAGAAGTTGGAAACGGACGTTCCTTGTCACACAAAGTATAAAATATCTCCCTTAATGTTACTTTTATTTGTGAACTGACGGAAAACATCACATACTAACAATTACATACGCTTTGAAGTGTGTACCGTCGCAGGAATACTTCGTTGAAGCAAATAAACCTATTTGAACTTATTTTTAAAGCGAAGTAAAAAAATACCTTGTGATTGCAATGTTGCAAAAGTGTGTGCAAATATTTTTTTCAAATCTCTGGATCCAGTATGACCTTTGATATTCACTACTACT
This sequence comes from Clepsis dumicolana, assembly GCA_963691665.1. Taxonomy (NCBI): domain Eukaryota; kingdom Metazoa; phylum Arthropoda; class Insecta; order Lepidoptera; family Tortricidae; genus Clepsis; species Clepsis dumicolana. The sequence continues at coordinate 5,171,373 of OY829512.1, read as the reverse complement.
TAAAACACTACTATAAATGTAGTAGATAAATAATTTACTGTATACTGTATACCTCAATCGTATTTGTAAATCACAGCAAATTATTTACATAAACGCGGCAATTTTATTCGGCCCCTTTTTTATCTTTTTAAAATAATTATTCCAAGAAAATAATGTATGAAATAGACTTAACAAAACTTTGAAAAAATCGTATCATTAACATGTAAATAGAACAAAGATTTTGACACTTATCATTCTGGATTCGTGGCCGACTTTTTCAAATTAAGTTTACATATAGCGCAAAGTTCGGCGAGTAATTTGATTTTATAGAGTAAAAAAGACATCTTGATGGCGTCACTTCACTTAACGTGATTCAATCAATATAAACTAATTTTCCGTCTACTGTAGAACTTAGATCAGTTTATTACTCGTAGAATTTAAAATGTTATTAAAATTTGTGAAAATCACGGCCGCGTCAAAATAACAAACGACAGCTATTAACATGATAGCCGAATTAATCCCCGGGGGTAGCCTGGACCCCGTCTTCATTACTATAGTTCAACCCAGCTTAGCCGTGCAATAAAGTGGTATTAACCCACAATGTTACGTAAGTTTAAAACGATAGTGCTCGATTCTCTGTAAAACTCTTTAACATGCGCGGGGTTTTTTTAATTAAGGACTTAAAAAAACCTTTTCCCGCACGAGTCCGTGCCACTATTTGTCTTAGTCTCAGTGACGCAGAGCTATTGTTCTGCGGACTTGTCCACCGCAATATTGACTTGTTTTTCCTTTCCCAGTCGTTATTAATAGATTTTGAAAACGGCTTTTGCCCAAACCGGGCGGGCACCATTTGTTACTTTCAGGCTGAAATATTTGAGTGAAGTAAGTATTTTCAGTAAATAAATATTCGATAAAGCAGGTCTGGGTGGAGCAGAATTTCACAGCAAAAGTTTAATTCAAATAACAATGAATTTTACTGCAAGTTATTTTTAAATACTAATTTATTTAGATACCTAGCCGATATTAAAATAGTACGCATGGAAATACGTGAACTCTCCCTCCATGGAGCGCTCTCATTCTGAGAGGAGGCCTATGCCCCACAGTGGTTTGAATATGATGATGACGTGGCCTCCGATGTGGTTACTTGCAGCAACATAAATATCAACTGCTTGCATACACTCAGCTATCATAAAATTTAAGAAAATGCTTCTGTAGATTATAATAATATGACTGTTAAATACTGAACGAAATGCGTTGCGCTATTTCATATAGGTACATATCATAATGAAAATCGACGCGCATAATTCGTCCATTTTCATCAATTTCGCATATTACACTGTTGGGAACAGAACTGGGTTTAAGCGAAGTTGGCGGCTGTAGGTTGACATGTCAAATATCATGTCAGCGCTCGATATGGGAAAGTTGTGATGATCAAAGTGACGCATACATAAGATAAGTTATGTCAACAGCTTGCTTCGTCTGTCTCTTATTTTCTGTTCCAGAATTACATGGGGAAGATGTTATTTAACTGAACTTATGTCTAAAAGGTAAATTAGGTACGTATTTGTAGTTGTTGCGTCCATTGAAATGTTTTAGGTAGGGTTTACATGAAAGGTACACGGAAAGAACATGTCTCGTCACTTTTTTTAGAAACGAGATTATAATCTCAACATGTAGAGCACTCAATAGACTATTGAGTTACCACTCAGTTACAGATACAAACATTTATGTAACTTGTCTTTTTATATCGCTTAAAGAAAAGGTGTATACGAAAATTATATGGATAGTTACATCGTTCCAAACTTTGAAATCACGATAACTCAAAAAGCTGCTAAGATCACCTTACACCCTTACACCCTTTTTTTAAGCGATATAAAAAGACAAGTTACATAAATGTTTGTATCTGTAACTGAGTAGTAACTTATAGTCTCTACATTTTGAGATTAAAATTTCGTAAAAAAAGTGACTAAGATTTCCGTGTAGGTATCCTTCAAATGTCTTATTGCAATTTAATTTAGGATTTCTCGATAAGTCTTTTCTTTAGATTTAAAACATTGTCCAAATGAAAATCGCGGCTTCATTTTCAGACAGAAATACTTGGCGAATTTAAACGTTAAAAAGTAGATCAAGGAAACCTACTTACGCCGTCGAGTGGAAGCGGCGATATTAGGCGTTATCGGGCTGCATTGTGACTGCACTCTGCAAACTTAATATATAGCCTGAATAGAAGAAATTATTCAAGCATTGTTGACGAAGTAATGCTTCGGCGAACTGTATGCCGAGCACGAAGTTTCGAATTCTGCGTAACGTAATCGATTAGTAACGTTATCGAGAAATTCGATTGAAGTTTGGAACAGCGCCCGCCCGTGAGCGTATTTGGAACTAAAATCCAGTATGAGGTTTCTTAATTTCGATACGATAACGTAACATTAAGCAAGATTCGAAAACTTCGTGCTCGGGCCTCTGTTGATTTGTGGCCGGTGTCGCGCCAACATTTTTTTACGACCTATCGAAAACCAGTCAGTACTGATTAACTACTTACAATTTAAAAAGGGTAAGTAAACGCTTTATTGTACTGAAAATACAGAAATAAAGACAAAAAAAAATACAGAACAAAAAAGTTGTTAATCCACGAAATGTTCATTTGAAGGTCTCATTTACTGCTGTACCGATATTGATTAAACTTAGGTAAGACAAAGTGAAATCAACGGTTTCCTCACGTATATAAGTCGAGTTCACCCCGACATCTTTCGGACTAATCGAAGTCCTTCCGCACGACTCTGCGGCAGCGAAACGCACATTGTATGCCAAGATTCTGCTTGCTCGACTCTATCACAAAAACCACGTCTAAATCAATTCATCCTTTTGTGAGTTACGATGCCACGTTAATCTTAAAACAATAACAGTCTTCTGTTTTCCGTTCGGGATTAAACCTCGGTGCAACAATTTCGTAGAGATTGCAAAAAACACTGAAGATTACAAAAAGCAGGCAGATTTGTTACTTATCTAAGTAAGGTGTATAAATTTAAGATGACCAACTTCTATGACCAAGCGGCGAGCTGTCGGTGAGTCTCCAAGAAGAACCAAGGAGATGGAGCGACGACCTGGTAAACATCGCGGGATCGTGGTGGAAGCGGAAAGCACAAGTCCGGTCTGACTGTAGAGCCTTGGGGAGGCCTTGTGTCCAGCAGTGGACGTCTTTCGGCTGACATGATGATGATGAACTTCTATGACTCAAATCTTAGCTAAAGTTACTATGTAAATTACCAACAAGCCATCTTTAAGCGTAATACAGCCAATCGCAATGTTTCCACGCACACTTAAGCAAGGATAGGGAGTTGGAAAGAACAAGATCTAAATAAGTAGGTCGTTCCCTTTACTCGCTCCTTAATAAGCGTTTGCCTCAGAACAAGATCAAGTATATCAAGAAAATTGTAGATTCGACAATGTACTGAAGTAAACAAAACGGCATAATTATTTAATTATTTTCACGAATGTTGTGTATTTGGTAAAGCACATCATGAACTAAAAACAATTACTTTGCTCACCCGCAACCACTAATGACAAATAGTTATATCTGTGCGGCAAATGTATGTTTCCATGACACACATCCTTCTCCACTGCTACACTAATCAACACATGCCACACAGACCCAACTATCACCACCACCACTAAACTAAACGCCGATGCGTTAGTTGGGTCTGTGTGGCAGTGGAGGCGGAGGTGTTGCATGGAAACATACATTTGCCGCACAGATATAACTATTTGTCACTTGTGGTCGCGGGTGAGCAAAGTAATTGTTTTTAGTTCATAAATATGAACCTCCGCATAGTAACTCCTGATTCAATAAATTACAAGCACATCATATTAATAAGTATAGTTAAAGTGAGAAAAGCTTTCCCCTAACAAAATGTTTATGACATTGTCATAACTAAGATTGATTTTTGCCCGGCCCGTGGGAAAGGTTTTTCTACTATGTCATAATTGGTTATCGGGCTAAAAAAGTAACGTTGCTTACAATCATAAAGGTATAGCAATGGCGCAGTTCAGAGCCCCGAGCACGAATATTTGAATGCTACGTAACGTAATCGAGTAGAACGCTATCAAGAAAAATTTTATGACGTTTGGAACGTACTAAAATTTAATAATGAAGTTTCTCGATAACGATTACGTCACGTAGGATTCGAATATTCGTGCTCGGGGCTCCGTAGTTATTAAGGTATTAGCAAAATCAATAAACACATGTATCACTCCGTTCCGGTTTGTTGTTTTCAGTGCGGCTTTAACCACCAAAATAACGAGATATTAAGCTCATGTGCCGTGTCTGTAAACTCCGTGATCTGACGGTTAGCGGTTAATAGAATCGGAAAACCATCAGCCGATGCGCCTCTGCCAGATTAAAGGTTCCGCTAACAAAGTTCTATCAATTTACTGTAATTTGTTGCGCCTGTCGAGATTGCCGGGCTAATAAAAGGTGTTTGGGAGACCCAGTTTATACGGTCCAGGGGCTAGCAATCTTAATCGGTAATATGAAGTTTAAATAGGTAGGTACTTGGTACTACCTATTTAAACTAGATAGCTACTTGTAAAAACTATCGGTTAATTATTTATTCTGACTCGGTGGCAAACAAAGGAAGTCAATCAGCGAGAAAGCATACTACATTGTCTTTGTATGTACACCAATTGGCAAATCATAGCTCTGCTGCAATGTTTAGTACATGTCATCTTACCTTATACGTGTGTGATAATAAATAGCATTTGAGTTGTATCTACAATTTCGTAGTTTCGAACTAAAGATAAATAAAATGCCGAAAGAAATATGTTCGCTTTGTAGTTGCAATTGTCTTCTGCTCGTCGTTTATTTATTTGATAAGTTTGTGATAAAATAGCGACAGCATATCATAAAAAATCAGAAATCGATCCAACTGAGCAAAGCAGCAAACCAGTCCATCCTCTGGGGGCGCACGAAGCGGAATTAGTCTGAAACTTTATTTCCCTCTGTTTTGTGCGGAAATCGCAGCGTTAGACGCATGCGATCAGCTTTTGCCTGTTTGTTCAATGCTGCGTTCATCGCATAAAACAATGTTTGGTAATTAGATTGCCTGAGCGCCTAATGTAATCGCCGACCATGTCAAGAAATACGTCTCGATCGCGTTCACGTTTAACAATTCTCATACTATTTGACACTTTAACGCAAACGCGATCGAGACGTATTTTGTGCTTTTTAACCGACTTCAAAAAAGGAGGAGGTTCTTTGATTACACTAAGGGCACTGATGTAAAATGACGTGCGTAAAACGCATTGCGTTTAACGTAGCGTTGATCGCATAACAAACCGCGTGCTTAAGTCTTAAATTCTTAATGCATTTGAAATTAATTTTAATTTGCTCCCAATCACCTTAACCTTTAAGAAATAGAATCGTCAATTAAGGTACCTAATCGTTTTTAAATATTCTTCTAATGGAATTTTACCCCCAAATTGCCGCCATTGGTATTCCGCCGCCGTGTGCCAGGCATATCCCGAATTCCCTGACCATTGTGCCAGGGGACTTTGTAAAGATTCAATTATTGTTTAGTATTGATTTTATGGAGCACACGACATTCAAAACAATTTGCGTCTTCGACTATTTGGAATTGTTGATGCATATTACTATTATTGTTTAATAGTCACTTGTTCGATCAAGCGGTTCAGAAACGATACTAGCCAGGTTAAGTTTTCTTAGAAAATAAAGTATCTCATTCAGACCACTTTTCGATGACATCTTTGGAAGTCTCTCAGGAGGGTAAATAAAATGATATGTAATAAAATAAATCGGTACGATAACAAAAATATTTAAAACCCGGCGCAAAAATAGGGGTGTTATAAGTTTGACTTACATATCAATACTAATGTATGTTTGTGGCATCGTAACCGGTAAAAGTATACACCGAATTGGACGCAGTGTTTTTTTAATCAAAAGCTAGTTTGGTTGAAATGGTTCTTAGCCAAATTTTCGGTTCAGCCGTTTTTGAGATACAAGAATTTTAAGTAAAAATATGTAGGGGATGTTTCTGATAAGACTAGCAATTCTTTTAAACGTACAATATTCAAACATAATCACAACTAACCTTTCAGTTACATTTTTCGTTTGTATCTTTGTCTAAATTAAGAATTGCACACATTTCTGCAGGCTGCAGCAAGCCAAGCCCATTGCCATAAATCGTATACTTGAAAGAGAACGAAGCACCGAAGAGTGCAAAAGTGCAGCCGACAGACAAAATAGATGGGCACCAGAAATAGCGAAAAGCTACTGAAATTAAGGCTGTAATTATAATACCACTGCACTGAAAGTCGATATTGTGGCCTCGTTTCGAAAGAAAGGACGTAATCTGCTTCAGAGCAGATTCGTATGCAAGGCAACGTGGACGATGTGGGCTTATTTCAGCTAGTAGGTAGGTAAATATTTTGTTGCAATTACGATTATGAACTTTTCCGGGATTAAAACTGTACGTAAAAAATTCAGTGACTTCATCATGAGTAAAGGTAAGCCGATTTTAATATACAGGCTGCAAAAAACTTGGTGTTATTTTTATTTCTGTATCACTAACTTGGCTTAAAAGTTACCATGGAATGGCCACTCGTAAAATAAAAAACCTGCTAAATACAAGTCGGATCCGCGCACTGAGGGTTCCGTATCTAACGTTTTTTGGATTTTTTCCTTGATTTGTGTTCTGAGAGCTTGCTTGGTGACAAATTTAATGACTCATCATGAAGTATCATAAAATCATAAAAGATTTAAATTTACTTGGAATTGCCAGACCGACAGACAGACAGACGGATGGACAATAAAGTTGACTTACAAAGCTTCTATTTTTCCTTTTGAGGTACGGAATCCTAAAAACTCAATTCACATTGCGAGTCGCGTTCGATACCTGCAAACCGACAACTACTGTTAGGCTCCAAGCATAGAGGGCAGTTATATCCTATGTCACAGCTTAGATTTCTATTATATTAATAATGTGTTTATTCGTCCCTTCGTGGATTTGTAAAAGGGGAGCAGTTTCATTCACAAATGATACGTGTCAGGGTGGATTTTCAACCCTCATCATTGCGCAGTTGAACGTATTTAGGAAGGGTGTAGTCAACCAACTAATCGATCCCAGCGGCGACGCGTTAAACTAAACGTGTTATTCATTTGTTTCGAGACTTTTTGTGGCATTTTTTTTTAAATGAAACAAGTGATAAAAAGAGTGAACGATGAGAAATGATGCAAGATATCTACTTGTTTTGATTGTGAATGGGATGAGATGAGATAACGTACGTAAGCTAAGCAACTTTATGTAGACGACTGTGTGTGAGGATTTTAGACGGGGTTTATTTCAGAACCTTACTAGGTGAGTGAAAAATGGGGCCCTCTGTCATTTCTTCTCGGGAAACGCTTAATTCTAAATCCAGGAAATGGCAGTGTTCCTTAAAGCTTATCACATACATAAAACCCGTCTAATAATCGGTCCATTTGATTGTTGTAGAGTCCAAAATGGAAGAGACACATCATTTTGAATGGGTTAATTCCCAGCCCATTCAAAATAATTTTCCATCCTAAAACACATTTTTGCTTACCACCAGAGGGTCGAGCATGACTTTACGAATGCTGCGTAACGTAAAATCGAATAGTAAACGTTGTCGAGTTTGTATGACGTTTGGAACAGCGCCCGCCCGTGAGCGTATTTGGAACTAAAATTTAGTATGAGGTTTCTCGATCTCGATACGATAACCGTAACGTTACGTAGCTTTCGTAAAGTCGTGCTCGACCCTCAGGTGTGATTGTGGTTAAAGTTTGACTAGATACGTAAAAAGATAACACGTTAAAATTGCTTTAACTTGAATTTCACTATCTTCCACGTTTTAGAACTTATCGGTTGGACATGCTAAGATTTTTTCTGAAACAAGCCGATATCTTAAATTAAATAGGTATTTAATTATGCAAACGTCAATGACAGATTTTAACTTTATCGGACTGAGGCGAAAACAGCCGTAGTAGGCTATGGTTTGACCTAAGTATGCCCTCTTAAGCAGAAGGTCTGGGTTCGAGTCCTATCTGCCACTTCTGAGTTTTTTAGAAAGTTGTGTGCGAAATTACATTTCTAATGACATACTTTATTTACATAATAAAAGCAATTTACAATGACATTAAATCTAAGCCTAAACTAAATAAACTACAACTTAAAACTAAATTAAATCTAAATAAGGCCCCCGTGGCATAGTGCCCAAAAGGCTGGCAGTGTTGCCTCGCTGAATAGCGATGCTGATTCTTTGAGAGAGAAAACTGCCAGCCCTTTGGTCACAAGTTGCATCAACTAAGCGCTATTTCTAATTGATCATCAGCTTTTCGGTGAAGGAAAATATCGTGAGGAATTCGTGAAGTTACCAATCCGTAATCCGCCCGCGGAAGTTATCTCATACTGAAAAAAGACTTTGTGCCCAGCAGTAGGACGTAAATAAGCTGGCGATGATAATGATGAGTGATGAAGAGAAAGAAAAATTACCTATTTAGCAAACAAATTAATCTTGTAATTTTTAATGGCAATTTGTGAAAACATAAATATACTTAGCATCAACAAGTTCCTGTAATAGGTACGCGAAGCTTAAACGTTTACCTGTCGAGTTAAAAGGAATTTCGTGTTGTACATTTTTAACGACACCTGCGAATTTCAATAGCCGGCGGGCAGTAGAATGAAACGTACGATGTTTAATAGAATGTTTGTCAAATTCTAGGAAAAGGTGTTTTATTTTTCATAGAAAAGTCTGGCGTATGCAAAATTACAAGACTCCCAGACTACCAATGTGCTGTGCTCATTACTTTTTTTTAATGTACAGCAGACTTAGCTAACGAGTCCGTACTGTCTTTGAATACGAGTCGTTTGCACATTTTGTTTTGTAATAGAAATCTTACACTCAACGAAAATGTTCTCGAACACATCCTAACGAAAACAAAAAGGTCTCTGTTTGTACTGCTTCCTTATGTCGACAACTTACTCTGGCAAAATAATCTTCAATAAATAGTTTAAATACGTACACAGTTGCAATACGGTGTTTTCTCGAAATATTAATGTTTGTCTACCCGCTTGTCGATTGAATCGAATCGAAAAGCCAGTTGAAAAAGGCAAAGACATCAACATGTACGCTTGATTCCCTAAAAAGTGGGAAACACACAGGCATGTTGGAAAACCGCGTTCCGTGGAGAGTGCTACGAATCCCCTTCCATCCAATGCTTCTGAAGTAGGTACAGCTGAATAAATTGTATCATGTACGTCTGAAACCATTTCGCGGTCAATTTCACGATTTTGTTTCTCAAAAATTGATTTTGACGTTTGGCACATACATTGTCAATTTCAAGTCAAGCTGATCAAATCGAACTTGAATTGAAGACAACTTTCATACGAACATTGCAAGTAAAATAAAGCTTGTAAAAAGCAAATGTTGGACCAGTGTAAGTAGGTAGCTACTCTAGGCATCAGATAATATGTAATCCTGCAAGGGATATCTTCGACCGTACCTACATCCGTCCGACCTTTTGTCATACTTATACCAGAACTCCAATCTGTAATTTACTCTACTAGCTACCTGAAAACGATCGTATAGATCGTATAGACGATGTAACCAGGGAGAGGAGCAGGAGATGATAGAAAAAGATATGGTTTTGTTGATATTTAATAGTATAAAACAACTAAATAACTATAAAAGATACAATAATTATAAAAAGTGTTAGGTGAGCTAGAAATGGTGACGGAGGACTTACATTAGTGCCTTCTAATAGTCTTATAGAAAAACTGCAGATTTTATTTATTTTATTGTATTGATGTATATGATGACACGAAACCGGTGATGAAAAGGCAACTGGACTGAACTAAACTGGTGAACTGTTTGTACGAATTATTATGAAGTATGTGAATACGTGCGTTCAGCACGGCAGCTGAGTCGAGACTGAATTTTGAAACAAATGAAAAGTAGAAGCGAAGAGAAAAGGAATATTCAAATTTTGGAATTGTACATAAGACAACGGTTACACGCTCATTCTGGCGTCAGTTCAGTCCATCATTCTGGTCCATTTCAGTCCATCATTCAGACGAATATTATCTAAAATATTTATTTTTCATCAGTCTCTCTTCATTCTCTCGTCATTCTGCCCAGAATGATAGACTGACCTGACGCCGGAATGAGCGTGTAATAACCCATGTCCAAGGTAAGCATGAAATTTAGAATGTACGCTGAAAACAAACAAGGCTGGATATAGCCTTGTTACAATACTGTGTCAAATAATCTACAATTTAATACCGAGTACTTTTTCCAACACTTGGGCCTAGTTTTATACGGCACTCAGCCGCAGGCTCTGACACCGCGTGAATATTCCGATAACATCTGATTCCATTTCGTCACGGAAATAAATCCGGATTACATCCCCGACTTCGTATAATGCTATAGAAATGGCGGATTTGGAATAATTACATGAGAATAAGAATGCTTCGAAGGGAACCTGATGTCTGGGTTATCACGGCCAGATAATATTCAACGAATCCTGAAACTTATGTAAGTTTTACGTAAGTATGTAAAGAAAGCTTGGTACTTTTACTGAAAGCAATTAACCTTAGGGATTGTAAGCAATTAAAACATGGTACTTAATAGTTTGGCGGTTTCCCAACTTTTTGCAAGTTCTACAAACCAGATCAAAAAATTATCAATAATATTGGATAATTGGATAAATGAATTCATTTTGAGTAAGTGATTAATTCCATTATTTTTTCATCTCTCATACTCGGAAAGTGAGGCATATCTTATCTAACATACGGGAGGATAGTTATGCAGGGCTCCCCTAGGGAGTAAAAAAATTAAAAAAAAAAAGCGCTGGATGGATGGCTATGACTATGACCTATTCAGCCTATACAGCCTATGGCACAATTCTTATGTTTTTATTATTTTTCATTATTGTTGGCTATTATAAAAAAAACATGCTTAGGTATTAAGTACATGACCAGCGATCAATTTAGAAAAAAAAAACGCTTAAAAAAAGCGTGAAATTGGCGCGAAAGCATTGTTTGTCTTTTGTTCTCTGTGGTCGCGGTGAGCAAATCAATATATTTTTTATATAAATATTTTTTCTTAAAGATTTATGTTTTTTTTACATTCCTTATAGTCGAGATGAAAAGCAGGGCGTTTAACTCTTGGAGAACACCAATTTCAAACTCTTATTATTGGCACCCTCGCGATGCTCGGGTGCCAAAATATCTCGTTAGAAATTGGTCCTTTTCTTCCCTCGTCGAACAATCTACTATTCCCGACCCGGCCAAACTCTCATCCATCATCATCGTATTTTGACGTTATTGTATATTGCCACCTTTTTTGACCCCCGGCGCAAAAAGACTGCTATGTGTGTGTGTGTGTGTGTGTCTGTCTGTGGCGCCGTAGCTTTTTAAAATTTAAGAGCAGATTTTCTAGCTATGGTGTGGTAGGCAGCTATGTTTCATGAAAATTGATTCAGCTCTTTTGAGATTTTGAGTTACTGTACAAACTACTGTAGGTATACTGAACATTATACAAGGAAAGAGAGAAGGGGAAGGCCGAGAATAGAGTATTTAGATCAAATAAAAAGGCAGATAGACGTTGTGTCGTATCAGGAGATATAAGAACTCGCATTGGATATAACGGACTTGAGACTAAATGTACAAACTCACTTCACATAATTATAACATCTTACTCAACATTCATGTTGAAAGCTAGTCAACTTTTCATCTGTTACGCGCATGTAACTAGTACATCCCATTATCTCTAACCTAATAATGTAGCAGATGTGTGAATAGTTTACCTAACGAAGCTCGATGTCACCGCTTATGCCGACGGGCTAAATCGATTATAAATAAACACGTACAATGCCTACAAGCTAAGTATTGGGCTGTCAGCAGCACCGGCTCTCATAACTCAGCCGCTTTGTACAGTCGAATTACGAATGTAGGGGGTGCGGTAAATCCGTGCCCTGCACCCTACACACACTATAGTGCAGGAGGCGGGGGTCGATTGTACCATGTCGTTGGGATCACATCACCAGCCCATTTTTACGTCACACCGTTTGGTACATTACTCCTCCCTGAATGTGAAGGCTTGGGCTAAAGTTCCAACGCAGACCCAGTGCGGATTGGAAACTTCACACACACCATTGAATTGTTCCTCAGGAGTGTGCACGTGATGCTTTCCTTCAATGAAAAGCTCGTGATAAATTATAAGTGTCATTTCGTAAATAAATTCCGCAAAACTCTCGAACCCAAACCAACAGGCTATCACATTGTGACATTCCATACCGTCTATCACACCGTATTACAGGCCAATAAATAAATAAATAAATATCATGGGACAAGTTGACACCAACTGACCTACTCCCAAATTAGGCAAAGCCTGTACTATGGGTACTAGACAACGGATAAACATACTTATATAGATAAATACATACTTATGTACATATCAAACATCAAAGACCCGAGAACAAACATTCGTATTCATTATACAAACATCTGCCCCGACCGGGATTCGAACCCGGGACCTCAGACCTCAGTGCCAATCGCCCGTTAACCCAGTTATGAAGCAAAGTAATTATTACTGTCTTCATTTTACCACACTTTTAATAACCTAACCAACATATATATTTCTCGCTCAGAAAGACGGAGAATAGGTCGGAGTGGAGGAGATTAGGAGAGGGTTAGGGAGGGCAGTGGATAGAAAAAGCCTGAAAAAGAAGAACCAACATAGAAGAAAAGTTGAAAACCCCTGACATTTTAATTTATAAGTCCAATGTCTCAAAAACGATTGAATCGATTTTGATGAAACTTAACCAAGAGCCATCTCGATTAACTAACTTAAACTAGCTTTCGAGTTAAAAATGCGGGTCCAAATTAGTCCACCCGTTTTAGAGGTAAATATGATGCCACAGACAGATACACAGATCAAACTTATAACACCCCTTTTTTGCGTCGGGGGTCAAAAGGAAACTCTACGTCAATAACCCAGTGACGTAATCAACTTCACAGCGAGCGCTCGGGCTACAGTTTAGATCACTGGATATTGGCACAGCGCACCGTGAGTGTTCACGGCAGCATATTGCGGGCTATCGCACAATACCGTTGTTACGGCCCAATCACACGCAACCAGGTACGTTGTAAAACTGTGGATATGAGAGTTTTGTGTTTCACTTTGACCTGTACTATCGAACAAGATGAGTTCTGTGACGTATCGAGTTTGACTGTTTTAGAGATGTCCCATAATGAAATCCTATCTGCTTATCTATCGAGTTTTTCTAAGAGCTAAAAGTAGGTACCTACTTTTGGAGAAATTGCAATATATTTTGGCCGAGATATATAAATGTTTGAACTCTTTCCAGGGGTAGGCCGTTCAGGTGAACGGGTTACATGTCCAATTATTTGATGAAGCCTGTCGCGGATGCCATCTTTGTTAATTTCATTTGACGGATCCTGTTGCTGATTGATTTCTGTGTTGATCTCTTTATTTATAATTTGTGTTTTTTTTGGAAGTAAATATTTGTTTTAATTTGTTCTATCGAAAAATCTCGCTGAGTTTTGTTCAAACTCTGTTGTGTCCCATTCCCACCTCAACTCTGTTCCGTTTCACACGTTGCGTACTTACTTTAAATTTTTTATTTTTTTTTGTATCGTATTCAATTAAATGCAATTTTTTTTTAACAACAAAGAGGGGTGTTATAAGTTTAACATGTGTATCTGTGTATCTGTCTGTGGCATCGTAGCTCGCAAGCGGATGGACCGATTTCGATGCGGTTTTTTTTGTTCGAAAGCTAATTTAATCGAGATGGTTCTTAGCTAAGTTTCATTAAAATCGGTTTACCCGTTTTTGAAATATTGAACTTTGAAATGACAATGTCGGGGGTTTTTCAACTTTTCTAAGTTATTACTTAGAAAGGTTAAGGTTAGGTTATTACTAAAATTACTTATTATTATTAAAGTTATTAAAACACAGATTTTGCTATAAGTATAGATTTTTCATTTTTTCGATTATATTGCTACAAAGTATAAATGATTTTTCAAAAATATTTTGATAACGTAGCATGCGTATAGTTCCGAAAATTTTAAAGTGTCACAGAACTCATCGTACCTAGTTGAAAAATGCTATAAGTACCTACTTATCTTAGTTATCTTACTGACGGTAAATTACCTAAAACGTAGTAGACATGAAAGTAGATATTTTGTGTTTGTAATGTTATTTATAAAAATAAGTTGTTTAATGGTGAGAGCATGAGAGAAATACTGTTTTACTAGTTTCATTGAAACAAAAGGGATATTTCATAAATTCCAATGCAAATAACATCATAAAATAACCATTCGCCATCCGCACGTTAAACTTTGAAAGTTATTAAAATTGACGATCATAAAGCTATGAAACTTGGCCGGAATTTGTCCGGGCATTTCGCGACTCATTTCGGAATACTTCGGGCAAGTCCGTAGCTATTCGGTTTCGAATAAAAATGCGAAACAAAAAGTTGAGTTGCGTTGCGCAAAGTTTGTTTTGTATTACATTTTACAGCGGTTCGTGTTCTGGGCGGTTATTCTACGGCATGAACGCAAAAGGACGTACGTAGCTTAGTATTTCAAACGTATAAGCCCTTTTTATATTCGCATGGGTGTATTGTTCGCCGCCGGCGCCCGCTGTGCTGTACACGTAAGCAATCTCAATCTACTTCAGTTGCCGTATAGGATATACTTACATAAATCTGAACAGCTTCCGACCACCAAAGCCGCTGTCATGTTCTGGGAAATTTTATGAACAAACAAACGTATGTCAAACATTTAATAAAACACGGAAAACTCTTAAAATCTTTTTAGTTTCTATACAAAACTCTGCTGTTTTTTGCAAGGCACGGTACAGTATTATTGTGCCTTGCAAAAAGAGACAAGCAATTCTCGTATGCAAACTAATTTCAAATTATATTTGAGTTAAAACTGTCATACTTTGTTCACTGTTATTTAATTAAACTTTTAATTTATATATAACGCCACTTCGAAGTCAACCCCCAACCCAACCCCGGTTCAACTCCAAAATGGTACAATGAGAGTATCATTTCAACGTTAGACGTCGTTGACGTGTGACGTCACGGCCGGCTTGCCGTCACGGGCGGCCACGCCGAGCCCATCGGGAATTCGATTAAAACAACCAACTTTTCAAACAATTCGCACCCTCAAAAATGTTAAATGTAATGAAAATCTGCGCGCTTGTTTTGGGGGTAATCCTTTGAGTATACAATGGATTGTTCTCTAGTGAATGGCTAGGATAAAACTGGCGTGGTAGTCGATACTGATTTTTCTACTCATGTCATGGTATGTCACATTTGGTCTTTATTTTGTTTTTATATAGACAATACAAAGACAATGGATCCATCCTAACGTAGAACTGGAGTTACGTCATTTTAGATTGGGTAACACATACTTGCCACATTAAATCAATCGAAACACTGTAAGGCGGTAGGACTAAATTAATTTAAGGCTACCACAGAATAATAAAAACCTATAGGGTCATTACGCGGTCGAAATATATATCAAGCTAGACTTATCAGGTCATTACCTGAAACCACTTGCACGCTAACCTGTATAGTACAAGTTGAGCCAGTAGCAGCCAGTAATTTAATTGCAGGTGCTTTGCTGCCGTGAAAATATCCCAAGATCTTATCAAACTGTGCTAAATAACAAAACAAATTGATACCAAGCAGTTTAAGTATTTTTGAGTCTCACGTGAAACGTTTGAATTACTTTCACTAGTACCTAGATTCTAGATCTAGAGTGTTGGAGTCTCTTTATACATATACGCTATCTGACCCATTATCAAGTTATACCAGTTCTCTTTTGTTTTTAAGTGGAGTAAAAAACCCAAAAACCTCACCATAATTGATTA
The DNA here is from genome assembly GCA_963691665.1 of Clepsis dumicolana. Lineage (NCBI taxonomy): Eukaryota > Metazoa > Arthropoda > Insecta > Lepidoptera > Tortricidae > Clepsis > Clepsis dumicolana. The sequence continues at coordinate 5,155,455 of OY829512.1, read as the reverse complement.
TTTCATAATAATATTTGAAGTACTATACAAGTAATTTATTTAGTAATGTTACGTTTGATTATAAGTTTATAATTAATTTATTCACCACACGTTATATTAATAATTTTATTACTTCATGAAAACCACACAGATTTTCGTTACGCAAGCGTAATATCGATTAATAAGCATTTCATAAAAGAAAATTGCCCAGACTAATTTGAAAGGCACAGGTGGAAAAAAAAACACATTTTCTATCAGAAAAATTCCAATATCTTTAATGAAAATCTGTATATTTCACATTTCAGCTTGTTATTTTATTAAACTTAATTTCAAGGAATACTCTAAAGATTTGCTTAATACTTTCACTTTACTTTACGCGAATTTTAAATTTTGATTACGTTTCCGTAAAAACCAATCGATGGGGAATACTTTTGATAACAAAACGAAAAAAAGTTTAAATGAAAAAACCGATACAGCGGACCAAACTTTCGATTGGAAAAGTGAACTGAAAGTTTTAAACTGCAAGGAATATTTAACATTCAAGAAGACTCGGTGATTGTTTTTTACAGAACTACCTGGATAACTAAGTGTGGCTGTTATTTTTAATTCAATAAACAAAAAAAAAACTTAAACGTGACTCACTCGGTTATTACAAGCTTATTTTTGCTAACTGCATTTTATTTTTAACGTAGGTACCTTGCATTCGTCGCCCAATCTATGCATCCACATGCCGAATTTTAAGTTAAGCCGAATACTGGAAGGTACGTAATATAAGTATATTACACTTAAGTAAGTCAGAGTGCAAAACCTGCGGAGTGTAGGTTCTAGCTCTAAGGCAGCGGTGAGGGAGGGGGAAACTATGAATAAGAATTTCCTCACCTCTAACCTAATTTGCACTACCAAGAAAGTTCTCAGTTTCGTTTCAAAAATAAGGTCAAATAATGTTTCTTATTATTTTATTATTACGAGTAGGTACAACAAGTTCAGTGTACCTCTATGACCATAAAGCAAAAGTACCTGATAGGTACAGTTAAAATAATACTGATGACAATATAATTGTATTTTTACTTTCAACATCCTGTGTCGTCAAAATTAAAAAGCAAAATTTTAATTTGGTGTGATAATTTAATAACAAGCATTACTTAATTTGTTTTAAAAGAAGTGGTTAAAACGACAAAACACGCTTTACACGCTTTAATCAAAGGTTTACATCTTACATCCTCCACAAAGCCTCGAGACTATAAAATCCCCGAAGAGAAAGAATCAAGAACGTTCGAGATTCGCAGAATGGAGAATAAATCTTCATTATTGTCGGACCCTTATTAAATTTAAACCGTAGTGGGACTCGAGATGTGTTAAGAAATTGATTCCAAGCTCACCTTTCATTGACTCCGACAAACGTCCCAAGAGTGTGCTCAATTTTTTCAACTTTCATCCATTATACTACTTATACTATCTGCTACGCCGTCTATTGAGGCATTGGGTGCAGTTGTGTTAAAACAATTCAAACAATATGAGATAGTTGTACATATTATTTTTAATCGTTTGAGTTTTTTTTATAAGACAAGAAGGCAAATGAGCAAGTGGGTCACCTGATGGTAAGATTTGAGACGAGAGTTTGTCTAGCTTGTTTATCCACCGTTTGAAAAGGACGTTTCAATAATGCTAAATAAATAATGATAAGGCTGTTACTGAACCAGTGAGCTAGAGACTTGGTCTCATAACCTTTCCATCAGTTAAGATAGAGTGGTTTTCTTTTAGAGAGTACTTGCTCTTTGTACTTGCAAAAATTGTTTTTGCGCTTATACCTATAAAAAATTCGAGAAAGAGCTCACTCGTCGAATCCGACTCGGCTGGGCAGCATTCGGGAAGCTTCGCAGTGTCTTTTCGTCAAAATTACCGCAGTGTTACAAGTCAAAAGTCTTTGACCAGTGTGTGTTGCCAGTGATGACTTACGGATCTGAGACGTGGGCGCTAACGATGGGCCTCATAAGGAAGCTCAAAGCTACTCAGAGGGCGATGAAAAGGGCTATGCTCGGGGTTTTTCTGCGGGACAGAATCAGAAATGATGATATCCGCAGTAGAACTAAAGTGGACGTCTTTCGGCTGACATGATGATGATGATGTTTATTATAAAAAATAAAGACGGCGTGTTCCAACGGCCGGAAAACTAGCGAGTTTTTAAATTGAAGGGACTCTGGGCGTAACCTGATAACTGAGGAAATTGGGTATTTCGGACTGAGTTTATACTCAAGGAGTTTATCGTAAATCCCGCCGTCGTTATAATTAAATAAAACAGAAGACGTGTGTTTCCACCAGTTCCGCTGTTGGCTCTAGAAATTGAATTATTTTCATATAATTAGTATACCCTAATTTATTAGTAAATGTACCTAGTAGTTTTCTTTCATTTTATTAAAAAATCTGTTGTTATTTAACGCAAAATTTACCTTTGGTTTACTTATGACTGTGTCAGGTCAGGAATTTACTAATACATATCGCTAATCTAATCTAATTTTAGATGGTTTGTTTAGCATAACTTTATTAGGAGCTGCACGAACTTAGCAAAAAGCATAATGTATGAAAATCAGGTAGGTTCGAATGCAAAAAGTTAAAAATAAATTTCTCGTACTTGTACAGCAATTTGCGTTCTCAAATCGCAATCCTATATGATTTGATTCACATCACATTTGAATTAAGGGGATATTTGTTATTTGGATGTTAGAAATTAATTATTGACTAAAAAAATACATAGCTAATTAAAAAGCTAAATTTACCGCACCCTGGAATTATACTTCTAATAATACATATTAGGTGCCTCTTTCCTTACTAACTCTAGATCAAAGATAGTTCTTAAAGATGGTTCTAAGTAGGTACTATTTAAACGGAACAGAAAAGAAACAGAACTTAAATGTTTATGACCCTATGACAGTTAGCTGAAGTGAGTATTTTAAATTTAAATGACGCGGTTACGTGTCCAAATAAATGTTAACTGATAGACCATGATTTCAATCGCAATTTGGCCTTATTTTGTCCAATAAATGTGGCAAACGCATACGCGTAAAATGTTAGTTTTGGAGACCCGATAACCATTACGGGCGCAAATAAATTACCCACACATGACAACACACGGTTACCCCACGGTTTGCCTGAAATAATAAATCCATTGTGTGAATAAAAAAAATACGTTTCTAACAGGAATATCTTTCCTTTTCCATTCACCAGCAAGATATTATTGCCGGGGTTGGTATTTTTCTGATTTTTTTTTTTGTGTAATCATGTTTTGGTGAGTTTATTAAAAATATAAGATATTATTAAGTCAAAATTTTTTGAACCATAAAATATCTGAAATTTGAAAGCTGCAGGGCGATAAACAGAATTACAGATCATCAGAATTACACATCATACAGGACATTGGGATTGTCTAATTCTCATAGTCTTAACTTTACTCTTTTGGTATGACCCAGTAAATGAATTGCCAATCGTTCCTCAAAAACATAATAAAACCAAAAAGTTTTACATCACGTGATAAAGTTAATTTCAAGTTATTACAGTTTCCAAAGAATCCATCGCGTGTGCCGTTGATTGCTTACCTAGAATTAAGTTCTGAATTTTACATGACCTGGCTTTAGTTCGCCGACTTTAAATAGAAATAAGTGGCCAGTGATTTAAACTAATTTGTGTTTCGGTAAGCATTGATGTCTAATGATGAATAGCGTATTATAGTAGTGTTGATTACTGATTACAATGTTATGTTTGGTTAGAAATTTAGAGGAAGGAAATCAGCAGTAGGTATGTTCCAAATAGTGTTAAGCCATCGAGGTATTCCTATACCGGTACCATTTTTCCTAGTTCAAGTGAAAACTCCATGCGTTAGATTTGTACAAATTGCGATGCGTGAGATCAGATAAATTGTAAAATTTCGACTTTCCTATAGAGTCAAGGAGTCAAGGGACGCGTATCAGATTTCTCTATTACCATATGTGTTTGATCCATCGTAAATGGATCAACCTGTGTAGCCCTTGCCCGCATTTTCGCCGAATCGTATTCAAATATTCTGCGGGTACAAACTCGATTTTCGAACATGTCTTTTATCCTGAAACATATTTTCTTTCGCCGAATCCATTAGCCAAACTTTCGTATGTTACATTGTCATCAATTTTGACTCAAAACTAATGTTTGACACCCAATGATTGACACCCTGTTTGTCATCTTCATTCTGTCGCATTATTATAACGTGTGAAGATGCCAACTACTGGAACAGTGTCAAACACTGGGACACTTACCTTAATATCTTGCGATCCATCAGTGGGTTGCAGTCACGACCTACATTATCACGATTACGTCGTCAGGCGTTGTAGGTAGGTATGTGATGATTTTCTGCTTAGGAACATCATTGTTCACTCTAGTTTAATTAGAATTGGGTCTGAGACCTACTTATCTCAAGCTTGTCGAAGTATCGTGTCAAAGAAAACACGGATTATTTTTCCCATTATAAAATTACATCGTCGTACCAGGTGAGGTGAAAATAAAGTAGGCAAGTAGATGTATTTTATTGGCAATACTTATCCATCGGATTTTATCCGTTGCGGCCCTCCGAAGCCACAGGCAAGGATTTTAATGTTTACTCCCCTTGATGCCGTCGGCTTCTAAAAATATTTCAGCCTGTGAACTGCATTCGAACGGATTTCAGATTCTCGGCTAGGTGGGAAGGCCGATGACCTACTTCCGAGGAATGTTTAGTGCTCGTTGCCATGGCACGACTTGCAATATTTATTTACTTCCAATATCTAAGCATGGAGTCCAATAAGAATTTACGCATGTACGAATATACTGAAACAATTGAGGATCTGCTGCTGCCTATGCTTTTTTTCTATACCTACACGATTTTAACAAACGAAGTACGAGGTACTTTTTATAGGGTTCCGTACTTCAAAAGAAAAAACAATCCCATTATAAGATCCCATTATAAGAAGATTATAAGACTTTGCTCTCCGTTCGTCTGTCAATACGATGTAAATCAAAACCTATAGGGCACTACACATTGACCTAAAATCATGAAATTTTGTACGAAGAATGGTCTCACACCACAAGTCAAGGAAAAATAACGAGAAACGTTAGATACAGCACCCTCGGTTTTTATTAAGTCTATCGTATTCAACCGTATGTTACTTAGTATATTGCTTGCCTATACTTATTGCCTATTGGTCGAATTTCAATTTGGTTAACGTGCCCTTTCAAATGCGCCGATTTCAATGATTTTGAGGGTTTTCAATTGAAGTCAAGGAGCACTTGAACGTATAAATGCTGACCTTTGAAGTCTGCTGTATTTCGATTTCCAATTTCATATTAACAAGCTTTGAATGACACTTAAAAGTAGTAGGATAAAAAAAATAACTTTAGTGAAATGATTCTATTCCAATATAATCAATAGATATTACGGATGAATTTACAAAAACAATTTTACAAAAACCACGTTTATTAAGGCGCAAATAAATTACCCACACATGACAACACACGGTAACCACACGGTTTGCCTGAAATAATAAATCCATTGTGTGAATAAAAAAAATACGTTTCTAACAGGAATATCTTTCCTTTTCCATTCACCAGCAAGATATTATTGCCGGGGTTGGTATTTTTCTGATTTTTTTTTTTGTGTAATCATGTTTTGGTGAGTTTATTAAAAATATAAGATATTATTAAGTCAAAATTTTTTGAACCATAAAATATCTGAAATTTGAAAGCTGCAGGGCGATAAACAGAATTACAGATCATCAGAATTACACATCATACAGGACATTGGGATTGTCTAATTCTCATAGTCTTAACTTTACTCTTTTGGTATGACCCAGTAAATGAATTGCCAATCGTTCCTCAAAAACATAATAAAACCAAAAAGTTTTACATCACGTGATAAAGTTAATTTCAAGTTATTACAGTTTCCAAAGAATCCATCGCGTGTGCCGTTGATTGCTTACCTAGAATTAAGTTCTGAATTTTACATGACCTGGCTTTAGTTCGCCGACTTTAAATAGAAATAAGTGGCCAGTGATTTAAACTAATTTGTGTTTCGGTAAGCATTGATGTCTAATGATGAATAGCGTATTAAAGTAGTGTTGATTACTGATTACAATGTTATGTTTGGTTAGAAATTTAGAGGAAGGAAATCAGCAGTAGGTATGTTCCAAATAGTGTTAAGCCATCGAGGTATTCCTATACCGGTACCATTTTTCCTAGTTCAAGTGAAAACTCCATGCGTTAGATTTGTACAAATTGCGATGCGTGAGATCAGATAAATTGTAAAATTTCGACTTTCCTATAGAGTCAAGGAGTCAAGGGACGCGTATCAGATTTCTCTATTACCATATGTGTTTGATCCATCGTAAATGGATCAACCTGTGTAGCCCTTGCCCGCATTTTCGCCGAATCGTATTCAAATATTCTGCGGGTACAAACTCGATTTTCGAACATGTCTTTTATCCTGAAACATATTTTCTTTCGCCGAATCCATTAGCCAAACTTTCGTATGTTACATTGTCATCAATTTTGACTCAAAACTAATGTTTGACACCCAATGATTGACACCCTGTTTGTCATCTTCATTCTGTCGCATTATTATAACGTGTGAAGATGCCAACTACTGGAACAGTGTCAAACACTGGGACACTTACCTTAATATCTTGCGATCCATCAGTGGGTTGCAGTCACGACCTACATTATCACGATTACGTCGTCAGGCGTTGTAGGTAGGTATGTGATGATTTTCTGCTTAGGAACATCATTGTTCACTCTAGTTTAATTAGAATTGGGTCTGAGACCTACTTATCTCAAGCTTGTCGAAGTATCGTGTCAAAGAAAACACGGATTATTTTTCCCATTATAAAATTACATCGTCGTACCAGGTGAGGTGAAAATAAAGTAGGCAAGTAGATGTATTTTATTGGCAATACTTATCCATCGGATTTTATCCGTTGCGGCCCTCCGAAGCCACAGGCAAGGATTTTAATGTTTACTCCCCTTGATGCCGTCGGCTTCTAAAAATATTTCAGCCTGTGAACTGCATTCGAACGGATTTCAGATTCTCGGCTAGGTGGGAAGGCCGATGACCTACTTCCGAGGAATGTTTAGTGCTCGTTGCCATGGCACGACTTGCAATATTTATTTACTTCCAATATCTAAGCATGGAGTCCAATAAGAATTTACGCATGTACGAATATACTGAAACAATTGAGGATCTGCTGCTGCCTATGCTTTTTTTCTATACCTACACGATTTTAACAAACGAAGTACGAGGTACTTTTTATAGGGTTCCGTACTTCAAAAGAAAAAACAATCCCATTATAAGATCCCATTATAAGAAGATTATAAGACTTTGCTCTCCGTTCGTCTGTCAATACGATGTAAATCAAAACCTATAGGGCACTACACATTGACCTAAAATCATGAAATTTTGTACGAAGAATGGTCTCACACCACAAGTCAAGGAAAAATAACGAGAAACGTTAGATACAGCACCCTCGGTTTTTATTAAGTCTATCGTATTCAACCGTATGTTACTTAGTATATTGCTTGCCTATACTTATTGCCTATTGGTCGAATTTCAATTTGGTTAACGTGCCCTTTCAAATGCGCCGATTTCAATGATTTTGAGGGTTTTCAATTGAAGTCAAGGAGCACTTGAACGTATAAATGCTGACCTTTGAAGTCTGCTGTATTTCGATTTCCAATTTCATATTAACAAGCTTTGAATGACACTTAAAAGTAGTAGGATAAAAAAAATAACTTTAGTGAAATGATTCTATTCCAATATAATCAATAGATATTACGGATGAATTTACAAAAACAATTTTACAAAAACCACGTTTATTAAGTCGAATTTGATACAGTATGAATTTTGTTAAAGATCACTCATTTTTCAGTCAGCCGTTTGTCTTTCTGATATGAAAAATAAAAAATACTACCTAGAAGAAACGATACAATGGCATTTGAAATGGCTTGTTAAGGTAAAGTAAAATGGGTCCTGTGGGGTTCGGCGGCGTTTCAGACAATTATGAAAGCAGGTCTTTAATAGGTATACCTACTAAATTATATTGATCAATACTTAACTAAATACCTACATTAGCTTTTTCACCTACCTAAACCATTTTGCGTTGTTACTTGCGGCAGGACAGACAATGACAGCAGGTGCTGAAAGCACACAGGTCAAAGCAGAGAGGTTCCTTTGAACGCGTCAATTCCAGGTCCCGAACTAAGATTTTTTTTTCGATGCATCGCCTTAGAGCATGAATAACGCGGAAATGTTGAGAGCGTTTATTCCTGCTGAGCTGGAAATGTTGCATTTTGCTTAGGTAGTTTTTCTCGATTATTCCATAGAAATTTAATGAAAATTTAAAATGTGGTCTGAACAGATCTCTCTTAATAAACGTGTCTAATGTATTAAGCGGGATACAAGTTTATTTACTCATTAAACGCAGCATTCGTAAAGTCGTGCTCGACCCTCAGAGTCTGTTGATTGTGTGCATGTTTTTGGCATTTGTGTGACAGTTTTGTTTTAGTATGAGTTTGTCATTAGCGCAGACGTGTGCTGTACGTGTGTACCTCGTCCCCCTCGTCAAGTGGCAAAAAAAAAAGTAGTGCATACATAAGCCAAAGACGCCTTCCCTCTATGTGCTTTATGTGCATCGCGATCTCCGATAATAACCTACTCTAGACTCTATACGGGAGAACTCAAAATCCACCCTTCACAATATCCCCGTACAAAATAGCCGTGCAAACACAGTGCATTGCACTGATCTCATCGGCTCTGCGATGTTAATTACAGTGTCAATAGTGAGCGCGTAATCCAAACACGGCTCGCAGGAAAATACGCTGTGTCGAAAAATCCTGCCGCTCACGTGCTTCGCAAAACATCCTGTAGATATACAGCGCTACGGAGAAAAGCAATCCCCTAGTCCGATCGTGAAAATAACTTTTTTTCTGCAGTTGATTGTACCGACCAGAAACATCGTAAAGGTGAGAACAACTACCACAAGTTTGTAAACGTTGATTTGATATGAAATTTAATTCACAGGATAAAATCAGGAAGATTCAAAGTTTAACTCTTAATTTTATTTTAGAGTAATTATTTAGATAATAAATCGTGAAAGCCTAGTGGTTAGCAGAAGGCCGTGGGTTCAAGCCCCGGCTCGCACCTCTGGGTTTTTCGGAATGTATGCACGAGTACCGTATGTGCGAAATTGCATTTTGTAATTTATCACGAGCTTTTAGGTGAAGGAAAACATCGTAAGGAGACCTGTCTACTCCTGCGAAGCAATTCAGTGGTGTGTGTGAACTTCCCAATTCGCAATGGGCCCGCGTGGGAACTATAGCCCAAGCCCTCTCATTCTGAGAAGAGGCCTGACCCAGCAGTGTGACGTAAAAAAGGGCTAGTGATGATGATTTAAGTAGCTATTTAAAATAATTAGGAATAAAAATTAATGTACACGTGTTTTTAATTTTAATGGTGTAATATAAATCTGTTTGTAATGAAAACGAGGTCAGAATCAGCTAGTCGTCACATACATCACCAACACAAGCCAATCTGAGTCAAACGATAGCAAAAGAACTCAGTTGTAAAAATCATACATACAGTGGAACGTAGAACCTCCTCCTTTTTTGAAGTCGGTTAAAGAATCTCATAGCAACAAGACAAGGGCTTAAGGCAACAAAAGTGCGTAGATAAACACTTATTTGCACACAATCACGGTGAACGCGGGAAGCGTTTATGCAAATAGAATTGCCAAGAAAATTGCTCCAAATAAAATAAGCAATGGAATTTCTCATCCCTAGAGTTATCTAGCACGATTCTGTGGTATAATCATCCAAGAAAGGATAAAGGATACAAGTTTTAACTTACAGACTAAATAATTATACGCCAAGACATTTGTAGATCTGAAAATACTAGATAGTCTAGTATTATTATATTTGTATCATCCGGCCCAGAAATTCTCTTTTAGGTACCCTGATAAGTATTAAATTTTGTATTACAGGGGTCTAATCTAAAACTGAGCTGCCCTACAGGAATGTGTCATTACTCTAATGTGTCAAAATCAATAATTCCTAAGCAAGGGTCAACTAATCAACGAATATCATCTTTATGAAAACTCTATCAACTTCCTTATGCAACAATTTATTAATCGCCCACCACTGCCACCTTTGAATGACACGAAATTACAACATTAAGACGTGAAAACATTTTTAATACAGTTACTCAAAAAGTGATACTTTTTGTAGCCATGTATCATGTGGAAAGTTGGATTTTTCGCACTAGTGCTTTTTACTTTTCCAAGGAGCCGGTGGTCCTCCACGCCCACGACCTTCGGGAGGACGACGGCCGCGGACCCCGGCGGGGAGGATGGGACCGCGCGCGCCGGGATCACCGCCGTTTAGCACACGTGCGAAAGTGTCATTTTCACTCGTCCCGAATTTCGACCCTCGGGACTCGTGCAAAATGACATACTTTCCGCACTTATATCAAAAGGTACTGTTAAAAGTCATAGAAGTTTGTGAACCAATTATTTTAACAGTCCTAAAAGTCTGTGAAGGAAGCATGTCGCATGTTAGTCTTTTTATCTTCAGTCTAAGGCCCTGAGGGAACGCGTATCCTCATCCATAAACAAAGGTTTCAACTTGATGAGTGGCGCAGTGATCGCTCCACCCACGGCGCGCGGTGAAAAGTGATCTAATTTTTATTCCAATCAAATCGGTTGATGACGCGTGGGAGCTGAGGTATCGTTGATGAAATTAACGCAAATGGAGTTTTAAAGGGCCTTGAACTTTGCTTGAGCGTAAGAGCCCGCCCGAAATCATTGGCTTGACAACTTTATAATGGTTTAGTTCAACATGAAACTACCGTGAGATTCAATCCTGTTGAAATAAACGGATCACTCACGTATGTCTAATCCGTAGTCCTTCCTCTGGGAGCACACGCCACGCCGGTGGCGAGACGTAAACTGCGCGCTGCGGCTCTGTTCGCGCGGCTGCTTGGCGCAGCTGATGGCGGCTCACAACTACCCTCGTTTTCATCGTCATGTTTATTATTGTCAATAGTGGGGTAGCACACTACACGAATCACATCACTTTGTAAAGGCTCGTTCACACTAGCTGTTGACGCAGTATTCAACACAGTTTTCCAATTTGGGGGCACTGACCATCCACCATCACGGTTGAAATTGGGATGACGACTACTTTCAATGGCTTCACGTACTTTCCGCGGAATGAAATTTTTTTCTCTCGCCAGTACCGACTCCTTATCAAAACGAATATAGTGCGTCGAATCCGAGTTCATTGAATGTTCGGCCACAGCAGAACCCTTATCGTCCTGTTTTTTCATACTGCGTATGTGCTCCGTCAGTCTTGTGGATATATTCCGCCCAGTCTTTCCGATATAGTTCTTCCCACAGGGCATACAGGACATACGTGAGTGATCCGTTTATTTCACCATGATTGAGTCTCACGGTAGTTTTATGTTAATTTTTTTTTAATGCTTTAGTTTGATCATGGGTGGGATTGTTGAAACATTCTGGACATTTTCAAGTAAATTTGAAAGACGTACCCTAAGCGAAGCGGCAAATGTTTTTTTCGAAGCTTAAGGCGTAGTCTTCGTTTATCTCGCCGCTTTGAATTGACATGATTGATACGGCTACATTATTCATTCTCGTATTTTTGACGACCGAATAACCTAGTGGTTAGAGACCCTGACTATGAAGCTTGAGGTCCCGGGTTCAAATCCCGGTTGGGGCAGATGTCTGTATGATGAATACAAATGTTTGTTCTCGGGTTTTGGATGATTATGTATTTAATTATGTATTTATCTATATAATTATCCGTTGTCTAGTACCACAGTACAGGCTTTGCCTAGTTTGGGACTAGGTCAATTGGTGTCAATTTGTCCCATGATATTTATTTATTTATTATTTGATTTATATTCTCGTGCTTATGTGTCATCATCATCATCATCACCAGCCTTCTTTAAGTCCCACTGCTAGGCATAGGCCTCCTCTCAGAATTAGAGGGCTTGGGCTATATATAGTTCCCACGCGGGCCCAGTGCGGATTGGGAACTTCACACACATCATTGAATCGCTTCGCAGAAGTGTGCAGGTTTCCTCACGATGTTTTCCTTTACCGAAAAGCTTATGATAACAAATGTAATTCCGCACATAAATTCCGAAAAACTCAAGAGGTGCGAGCCGGTGTTTGAATCCACGACCCTCTGCTTTATTATATCAGTATAAATCAGGCCTCATTTAATTGTCATGTACGTGCTGCCATGGTAAGTAATCTATTAAATAATGACTAAAATTAGTCATATGCATAATGCATGCACGAAGTTTCAATATACGGGTAAAACAGAAACTTGGCAGCCAAACTGATTCTGAAGTTAGCGAGGTATTTAATAGCTGGCTAGTGGTCTACGAAATACGCCGTCGCGGTACTAAGGGGTATAGTCTGCTTATGATAAAACTCGATAGCTATGGAGAGTGGAAAAAACAAAGTTTATTTAGGTGATGCGAACAGAATTTAAGAAATTCTTCCAGTTTACTCGCTAATCCTGCCGCTAAGGAGCAGTGCTTGCACTGTTGTGTTTCGGTGTGGAGGGAGAGTGAGACAGCCGGTGTAATTACAGGCACAAGAGGCATTTCATCTTGGCTCTCTAGGTTGGCAATGCATCTGCAAGCCCTGACTATGGGCAGTGGTGATCACTTACCATTAGGTGACCCATTTGCTCGTTTGCCTTCCTCGTTGTATAAAAAAACCGGCCAAGTACAAGTCGGACTCGCGCACGAGGGTTCCGTAGAAAGACTTTTACGCTTTTTCCCAGTGTTTTAAGGAATCAGTGTTAGCAGAGCCCTTCTCTTAAGCAAAATGTACGCAGTGTGGGGTCAACTTATATTGGTCTGCTAAATTTACAGACAGACATAAAAATTTAAGATTTTGAGACTTTTCGGAATGGTTGTCCTATAAGAGCTACCTTCATACCAAATTTGAAGTTTCTAGGACATCTGGAAGTACCCTTTAGGTTATAGTGAAATAAAAACGGATCACTCACGTATGTAAGTCTAGTTTAGCCGACATGTTTCAACATTGACTACGATTGAGTCTCACGGTAGTTTCATGTTAAAAGTGGCAAACCCTTTAGGTTTTTGGAAATCGGCAATTTGTATGGAAATGGCCTTTTTAATTACTGTATCTTTTGATTGCGTTGACTTAGAAGGTTGATTTTTTCACAGCGTCAAGGGACCGCAGGCTTGAGTATTTGGTATTAATTTCAGCATGCTACCTCCACGTGTTCCAGAGAAAAAGGGTCTTGACAGACAGACAGACAGACAACAAAGTGATCCTATAATTTTAAGGGTTCCGTTTTTTTCCTTTTGAGGTACGGAACCCTAAAAAGCCCGTCAGTTAAAGAGTACTTAGACCAGTCTGAGTGGAGAGCCTTGGGGAGACCTATGTCCAGCAGTGTACGCCTTTCGGTTGCCATGATTAGGAGGCAAAATCAGTTAATCAAGTGAGGAGGCTACTTTTCTACCAACTGTACTTATTCGACGGAAATTGCTTGAAACACGAACACAAAGTCAATCATTTTCTTCTTGTTTGTTATTGGCCTGTGGTGGACCTAAAGATTTTTTTAGTTATTCGATACAAAGAGTTGGAAAGTCTAATTTAACCCATAACTTTGCTGTGCAAAGGTCGATGCCACATGATCAAAGGGCGGATCTAAAAACTTCCTCTTGCAAATAAGCGTGCTACAGAATCTGACAAGTCGGCTCATTTCTTGACGTTTAAGACGTTCAACTTTCATACAAAATTTTAAACTTTATTACGAAGTCGAAATTTAACGGCAACCATGATTTTAGATAGTTTGGTCTTGTTTTATGATAACATGACGTTTTCTAAAAGTTTGAAGATCCTATGATAAATTAGACATAATGAAATCGAGATACTGACCGCGATTACCTTATAGTTTTGATGAGCTCCCGATATTTCGATGCAGTTGCATGCATCATGATCACGAGCAAACGGGTCAATATCCCGTTTTCATTATGTCTAATGCAATTAACCGCGAATCATTTAAAACGCCTATGATAAATTTTATGACAAGTAGAAAATAAATAGCACAATAAAATTTTAAAAACCAGTGCATCAATTCATCGTATAGTAGGAGATAAGAAAAGATAAAATCTATATTAAACTAAGCAGGCTGGCTAATTTACTAGTAACTTGAACGTCTAATTTTGTCGTTTAATTTCATACGAACGATTATACGACTTTAAGTCCTAAGTTCAGTTTATTAATACGTACCGCAGTCTAAATAAATAAGAACCCACACTTTCGGACTTTATAATTAACTAGGGAATCAAACAGCACACCCATTCAACTTGGCCTTTGTTGATCCATAATAGACCACGTTTTCGTGCATGACTTACCACTATGTGTTCCGAATGAGTTTGCTTAGTAACCGAAGCCCAAACTTTGCCGCACTTAGATGCGCATTAATTTACATAACACCTCCTTGGAACTTGGAAGGCCTAGTTTATCTCGAACTAATTAAATTTCTCGCCAGTCGTCAACTGTTTGTGAGAGGTGAGATTTAAGGTCTTTTGTAGGAGACTTTTTTTAACGATGCCAACGCGGTTGCATCCAGACACTCAGGCTTTGGTTTTCACGCAGGCCCAGTGGAGACTGGGAAATTCATGCACGACGTTGCTTTTTTTTACATCATACACAAGTTTTCTTTTTATGTTTTATAGAGATATGATAATGGTTTTCGTTAGCGTATAATATCAGCAAAACGAAGAGCGTGTTTTTCTAGAGAATGTAAATAGTCTTCTTTTTGAGGTATTCATTCATTTGGTAAAAAAACGTTGGCCAAACTTTACTGATTCATTGCCGAAAATGCTTTTTTTTTTAGAAACTGTAAATATTTCAGGATTTATTTCAGTTCCATCTCCTAGAACTCTATAAGTTAAGCTAGGTTTGTTTTATAAAAATCCTGAAATATAGACAGTTTCGGAAAAAAGAGTATTTTGGGAAATTAATCAGTCATTCAAATTTAAGACAATTAATTTTCAGAAAATCTCTGATAAAGAAGCATTAACCTTAAGTTTCAATGATTCAGTTTACGTAGCCAGAATTCACAACAACCTGGTAGGACATTAGCCAGTCGGCGGCGGCAGCAAACGGCGGGAACAAATTATTGCCATATTGCAGCTTCCGCCCGCTCCGGACAAATAAATTGCAACGGCGATCCAGCAAACTGGCTGCATCAGATGCTTAGAATTAATCTAGGAGTCTGGAAATAATAACCATTCAGCTAGAACAATCAGCTTTTATCACAACAATCGAAATTTTTGTCAATATTTAACAAGCACAATATTCATTTATTTATTTATTATCAAAATAATTTTACAGCATTACAGCAAAGCCAATGCGCTATAAAATTTAAATATAAACAACACACAATGCAAAAAAAATGGTACATATAAAAAAAAAAAAAAAAACATTACAACTATTTAGGGAGTTTTAAATGTCAGCAATGTCAGTGTGTCATGTAGCACGCGCGCCATTTAGTCGCTTGTCGCGCAGTGCGTCCCTTTCATAGTGATGGGATCAGTGAAGGACGCACTGAGCGACAAACGACAAAATGGCACGCGTGCTAGTTCCCAGATTATAGAACAGGGTTCCCGAACTGTGGGGCGCGCCGCTGTTGAGGGGCGTAGACTGACCCAGGGGGGGGGGGGCAAAAAAAATTAAACTGTCAGCATTACTAACTTTACCCCACCACCCAAATCAGCGATAGCGAGTCACGTCGACGTCTCCTCGTAATTGTACTGTAACAGAGGCTTGGGGGGCGTAGTAATTTTAGGAAATGAATGTGTGGGAATAAAAGTTTAGGAACCTACGTTCTAGGACATTGACTCTGAAATTGAAATAAAACTCAGTAGACACAGAACGCACTCCCATATTTTATTGTATTGTCAACATTGCCAGTCCCTATGAACGAGTCTTTCATTGTGACAAGGTCCATTATAAGCTCAACAATCCATGTCCATGATAACACGTTTCACTCACTCACTGCGAATTCCCGGTACTGGGTATTGTCTCCCAACCACGGTTTTGTTTCGACTGACAAGCCCGCATGTCATTTTGTTACATGTATACAAGCGACGTACTTGTCTTAGCGCGTTGCTGTGTGCAAGCTTTATTACGTGACATAAGCAATGTAATAGCTGTGTATTCGTTTATTTCGTTTATTTTATTAGACAAGGCGTCTACATTCGCTGCCTGATATTTAGCAATCGTTTGGCTTGTATATAAGTTATATAACATTCACCCTTGTCAGTCTCGGTCTGTTTTCCTCGATTTAATAAAATGTAACGTCATTTATTGTTTACGGGTAAGCATTAATGGATTATTATTCTCCTATTAGTGACCTTTATTCGCTATTTTTTCTATACATTTAGTTAACAGGCGATTATCAGAGTTTTAAAAACCCGACATAGCTATTGAAAGAAGATGAAATTACAATACAATACAATACAAATATTCTTTATTGAAAACCACAAAATAGTACAAAGAGATTACAGAAAACAGGTATGGTAGACAATAGGCGGTCTTATCGCTTAAAAGCGATCTCATACAGACAACCAAAATACAGAAACAAGATGGAGAAGCTAAATTAGGAAATTAATTAAATAAAAAAAAAAAACGCAATATTAGGGAGGTTTTTAGTCTTAACTGTAGTTTATCTTCAACTGATTTGACAGTAAGAGACTTACTTTTAACATGAAACTACCGTGAGACTCAACTCGAACTCGTGGGGCTAAACTTGACTTATATACGTGAGTGATCCGTTTTTATTTCACTATAAGTAAGAGACTGACTTAGAAATTTTGATAAGTATGAGGTACGTCTTTCGTCGTTTAATTTGCAGAGCATGATCATGAAAGATATGCCAAAAAAAAACCCGGAAATATAAATACAGCACTTATCAATTCTTCAATTTAAACTACATAAGTGCATAATCAACATCAATCTTGATCGGAACCGATGGCAAGAAGGAGCCAAACGACTGAACGCCATTCATTTTAACGGGCCCATATATTCTAGCTATTTGGCGATCAGTCAAGTTTTAAAGACGATATCGGAGACAATGCAGTGTCGAACACATTTGGCAGAGGACATCACTAGTTCCTAGTTAGGGACAGTTAATATCGAATCGATAGTAGATTTCGATATTCTTATACTGGACCAATTCAAAAATGGAAATGAAAATAAGAACAAATCGCAATCATAAATAAATAAATCCTAGTTAATTGAGGGTGATAGGATAGTCAGGAGTCCTGGAGGAGGGGGCCACCTACAGAGGATCTCCTATTCTGTGGCCTTAAGTCAAGTGTTGAGAGGCACCGTAGTTCGGAGTGGTGTGGGCTGTTTGCAGCAAAGGAGCAGGCAGAGATAAATTAAAGCTCGATAAACTTCGGTGTATGTTGTTCCATTTAATCCTCAAGATTAACGTTACAATGCACTTCGTCAAACAGATGATATAAGCTATTATTTATTAATTAAGTTTGCAAGTCAGGAGAGTCGGCGTCTCGCAAGAGAGGTCGAACCAGAGAAAAAAAAATACGGCAATAGTTGCCATAGTCAAAATTAACATAGAGCTCTCCATACACTGGAGATCATGTCATGTACATGTGGTCCATAGACTGTCCAACATCAAGAACCATCAAGAACGCGTTTCTGTGTTAAAGTTATATGCATTTTAGGAACATTATATGAATAGGTTAGTATTTAAATACGATTGTGTAGTTATCGAAATATCGATAGTCGAAGAGCACTATCTATGTACAAGACCATACGGGGAAGTCCATAACGATAATCGCTATCGGTTTTCGTGACTCCATCCAATCTCAAAATTGTAGACCATTGCAGCTTTAGTGAAGCCATTCACAAAGTCGTTCTCCTGCCTGAAGCCTGAAGCTAGCAATAGGTTAAGCCATTCATACATTCGAGCAAAGTTTTATACTTATGACTTCATTTATATAAGACTTGCCCTGTTTGCTGCATTATTTTGAAAAGTTATGTAGAAGAATCAAAGGTATTAAGATTAAGCTATAGGTTAGCAAGTCACAATAGTAGTTTATGCAACTGCTACATAATGAGGGTCCTTAAAACACGATGTGTTTTTATGAAACGAGGCGAAGCTGAATTTACCTACACACATATTATAAGTACTCTAAGATGGGTTCAGAAGCCGAAGGCATATATCATACCCATACCTGTCACGAATTTGACTGTTTTTTTTTTAAATCATAGACAAACATACCGAGCTGACGTTTCGTAAACTCTTTTTTTTTTTGTAAAATAAAAAAAAGATCACATTATTAATTATACATGTCGGACTGAACTCGACTTAAATACGTGAGTGATCCGTTTTATTTCACTATGATTGTAAATTACGTTAGTTGTCAAATTCGATACATCGAATTCGATATCGAAAAGTCATTACGACATCGAATTCGATGTCGTAATGACTATTACTTTACTGCTGGACCTGCTGGTGGTGGTGGTTGGCGGGGGGAGGCGACGTCGTGCTACAATGCTGGTCATTTTCTACGGTATCTGAACGCATTATAGAGGACTTATGATGTGTGTAGATAAAACTTTTAATTGTTTCGCTAAATTTCCATTCTAAAATGCTATGGCTATGACTGTGCGTAGGTAGTTTACCGGATATTGTCTATCATACCTATTTTTCTGTAATCTCCTTGTACTGTTTTGTAGTTTTCAAGAAAGAATATTTGTATTGTAGTTTCTTGGAAATCAAATGTTTTCAAAGCTATCTATTATCTTCAAAAGCATTCTACCTGCCTAGTTACACTAGAACAACTTACAATTTTTGTATTTTTTTTATACTATAATATATAATGCAACTAATAGCAATAATTCCAATTTTTAAGGAAATTCAAAACACAATACTTACTTAACAACGGCGCTATCGTCTTTTTGGAAAAGTATATCTTCCGCTTCCAAAAATGTGATTAATTGGTTTGTAACTAAGTACACATTTACAATTTCGTGTGACTTTCACATAATATTCTTGAATAGTGATAAAAGTATCGCCGTTGGCGACCAAAGTTACCGTAACTCATGTACATTCATTTTACATTGCATAGAGTTGTAAGAGGCCCCAATTAAAAAGTTTTACAGGCACAATCTCACTTCTTCCTCGCTTTTCTTATTATTCTTAATGTGTGTTCCTGGTATTTTTACTGGTAATTAAACGTTTTATTCATACTTCAAGTTAATCGTACAATCAAGTTTTTTAACTTTTAATCTGAGACGATTCTTAGAAGTTATACTTGCGAGTAATTTCAACAGAACTTATTACTAAAATGTCAGGAAACAAAATTATATTTTATTGATCTTTTTGTACGCACCCTTCGTTATGAAAATAATAAAAATTATCAACAACTTTTATTACTTAGGTACTTTTGTTAGGCATTAGTTTCCCTTTAGAAAGTTAGGCTAAAACTTTACAAATTACGTTAAACAACAACACGAATCGCATGAATTATAAAATTACACTTCCAAATTGAATCCTTACAAATTGGAAGCTCTTATTTGCTCGTTGCGTAATCCTTAAATAGAACAGTTTATTCAATATTAATTCATTTACGGAACAAGTTCGCATCTTGACATTAATTATTAGCGACCAATTTACAGGATAGGTTGACCCTTCTCGGGTAATTGAGAAAGGCCCGATACCTACGTCGTCTTTAATCCGGTGCAAAATTGTTAACAGACACCTCTACGGGTGGAGGTAATTGGATTTGTTTAGATCGAGGCGCGTAAAATCAGTTCGGTGCGTTTGAAGCAGCGGGGACAACTGTTTGAGCTATGTAAGTGAAGGACAGTTTGCTTTTTTTAATTAACGGTTTGTACTATTTGACAGCAGCGTCTGTACGAAAATCTGTGTGTAGGAAACCTATTATTTTCATAAACCTTTCTATAAATATTTAGCAACCTTGCAAACAAAGTTTCTTTGCATAGTGAAATAAAACGGACTGTAGCTTCATGTTAAAATAAGCTTCTTTGCACGTTATAAAATGGTTAAATTTCATGCAGAAACAGACTTAGATTCCATTTTCGTGACTGAAACAATATTGGTTTCTGTAGCAGACAGCTATTACTGCAAAATAACTTTCTACTTACTGCGAGATAAATTAAAAAGACATTTGAAGACATCTCGCTTTGAGAAAACCACATTTTATTGAGTTTGCTAGCTTTAATGCCTTTTGGAAGTTTGCGGCAACAGATATTTATCATTGTACACAATAATAAGCTTAGAAAATTAAACAAGTTGAATAACTGTAAGCTAAAGTTACCACTGCGTGGGTTTTAATAACAGTAATTGAATATTCCAAAGGCCATGGTGAATAACTGAAATGAATTAATTAGTACCAACTACAAATAAGTGGGAAGCTGTGTTACAAACTAATTTAAACGTGTGTTTTGGTAAGTTATTAAAAAATTTCGCCGGTTATTATGTTTTAAATTTAAATATAGAATTCGCATCTCGTCTATTATTAACGTTAATATCGACTCTGTAGCTTTATTTTGTCTGACATACGATGAAAAGTCCAAACCCTGGTTTTCATTTTCAACCCAGTTTAGACGTATCTATTGGGCAATTTTCGAAAGTCAAGTATATTTGGCAATTAGCCAAATTCATACAAATGCTTGCCCATTATAATTTCAAATAACAAAATATGCTTTTTATAGTGAAATCATTGATCCAACATCAACGAACATTAGCTAAGTACACTAAATATGTTTAAAAAAGTTACTGCAGAATGTCGCCGTAATGATCATCGGGAAAAATAATTAATGCTGACATTCGTCAAATAAAAATGCTTATTTGACAATAATAATAATGGCAGAGGGTGACCTGATCAAAGTCGCTGTTGCCGAATTATTGATGCATTAAGTAGTGTAAAACGTAAAGAAATAAATCTTTTAAGAGCAAAAATAATTAGACTTTGGTCTTATTAGAAAGATTAATTAGTCATAAATAACTCGACCCGGCAGACTGTTAAATCCACGGCTTCATTCACGACAGTGCGTAGGTATCACAATCAAATTGATAAACTAGCGCAAACGCTCGAGCTAAATTGAATAATATGTACATGTTACGTTACGGAACAGCTGTACGCATTAGTCACTAGTGCATGCGCGTATGGCCAGGCTGCATGGTCAAGTGAAAAACTGTGTCAGTGCGAACAGTTGTTACGGCTACGTCAGCGGCGTCATGTTCCATACACACGCTAGGTTCAAGGGGAGCCGGCCAGCACGGCGGTCTCTATTTATAGTGCCTCGCATCTATTCGACTGTTAGCTCCCAGTGCAGAAATGTCCGGAGCCGCGATCGTCCAAAAACTGGCGCGAAAATTCCGAAAATCGCCCGAAAATCGCGCGAGAAATCGCCAACGCGTGCGCTGTAGCCCCACTTCGACAATTTCAGTGTACCCGACCGCGATAATCAGATCAATTCAACTGACACACATTAAATCCCAATACTCATTAGACGGTGCAATATAAAGATATTTGTATTTAATTACGCGCAATCACGGCACGCGAGCTTATGCAACAGTTTTCAACACCGGCTTGTTTGTTACAGTGTTGTGTTCAGTAATCATCTTACAGTGCGTGAAAGTGACCGGGTGCCTGTGGTATTCTTTAAATAATTTGATTGTTGTGTTCGTCATATTTAACATATTTATTTTTGGTTGAAAAACAAAAATGACATTGAAACTATTTAGACAAGAATGCGGGTGAACCGCTCCGCCTGGCGACGCGCCAGAATTAACACTGAACAGCTGACTGTAAACAAACAAATCAGTACTCTGTGATACGAGGTTCGGAAGCGTGTTTTTTTCATCACATGTATGTACACCACAATAATGGAGGAAACAGAAGATGGTAATTACAGCGACAATCCTCTTATTGATGATAATGTAATACGAATTCAGCTAAGAAAGCCCTGCCAACAAAAATGGGAGCTGCGAACGCGAAATCTGTCCCCCGGGATCAGATTCCCTACAATCCAACTTTTTGATAGTGAAGGTAATCTCCTCGTGGAGACAAACGATGAAAATGTTTCGATAAAAACTTACAACCCGGAGGAACACCTCGTTAGAGGCAGCCGCTCGCTCCGGGAGAGAGACTTCAAGCATTACATCGGCAAAAACTCGATTAGAAAACGTAATTCCGTCGCCGGAGATAAAATATACACACGAATATTTCGCACACCTGTCGTAATTAATGATAATGTCGAGAAGATTAATAAAAGTTACGTTATTCGAGATTGCGGCAGTGTAACAAACATTCCAAGTAAACTCACATTCAACACGAACTTTTCTAATTTGCGAATAAATAGCCTCGAAACCACCCCTTTACAGTCTGACGGCGTCAGCGAAGTTAGCAGCTACAAGAGTTCCGACAACGAGAGCCGTGTCGGTGACACGCAGCCAATATCGAAGGAAACCGAAACAAATTCAATATTGAAAACGAATGGAATTATTTCATCGAATTCCTCCTCTACCATTTCTTTATACAATTCCACAAACCAATCTGAAAAAGAGCTATGTACGGTGCTTCATAAATCTCAGTCATTCAAAGATACCGTTGAAAGAAGAGGCTCCACAAAAGATCATAAAAATGATACTGTGATCCGCTCTAAATCTGGAGTTTTGTATAAGGCGCCTCACAATAAGGTATCGTTCCTGAACACTTACTTAAAAAGCTTACCCGTGCGGACGGGCTCTAATCCGGATTGGTTTGCTTTACACCGACGGAAAACAATGAAATCTCCACAAAATTCGCTCGAAGCAGTGAAGCGTCAAGAATTGCCCAAATTCCTTTTGCGAAAAACGCGGCCCCACAAAACACGGGCCAACACGTCAGAGAACGAATTCATTAATATTCCTACAGACGCGGCGACGGCTTGTGAAATGAAAAAACGCCTAAAAATTTACCGACGTGGCTTATCAGAAATTGAACCGCGGAACCGGACAGCGAGTGTGAACATGCGGGAGCGGAGCCATTCTGTGACAGGCACGGCGGGGTCTGTCAACACTTCCTCGTCCGAAAGTGTTGACGAAGCCGACCAGGTGCTCAACCGACTGAAGCGGAGAATACTCAAGAATAGGTCGAGAGAGAGGAAACGGAGCCTCGGCGCTAAGTACCTTTTCAGTAAGTGCTCCAACTTTGTTTTTACGGATCGAACACTTTTATCTTCAGGCGCATACTAGGATGTACCTAAGTATTGCAAGTAGAGTGAGGGTATATCTTTTCAAATCAAGCTTTGGCCTAGTTCACGTTCACTTCAATCAAAAAGGTTTTACTTCTGAGATTAATCAAGGTTTTACGTTTAGCTGCACGTTTTGAATGCCTACTACTAAAGTAACTTTCCTCGTATTCTTTTCTCCCCGAGCCTCCATCGCGATTCAAACCCGTGTTGCTCGTATATCCTAAGGGCCCGAGCAGCGTACTCCCGGAGTTTTAGTGAAAACACACTGCTATTCGACACGCGCAGTTTTGTATCGCCACAGTGATGCAACCAATAATAGTGCAGGCTTTTGTGAAAGAGTGGGACCTAAATAGACGATGTTTTAACCCAATCCCGCAAAAAGAGTATCAATAAAAATTTTACGGTCGCATTTTAACATCGTGCGAGTAATTAACTTTGTGTTGCTGAAGAGTTTGCGTCAAAAGTTAAACCGATTAAGTTAAAGGTGATTCATTTGCGGAGGATAATGTACTTGCTCAAAATTTTGATGCGTATGAAAACAAGTGATGACTTATATCAAGATGAATTTTTCGGCTTAGTTTCATGTTTGGTTTAGTTCGAAAATTTAGTCAGTTTTTGAAGCAATAACTTATTCAAGTGTTCGAGGTGCCAAGTATAATTATACGTAATTATTTGTAGTACAAATTTGAGCCAGGAATCACACCAGTACTACTCTCTACCGAGAAAATTTAGGAAGGTAACACACCTGTCATTCTTCTCGTATTGCGTATATCCCTGGGTGACGGTGATAGCTTTCCATCAGTTGACCCGTCTGCTCATTTGCCCCCTCTAAAATATAAAAAGGCCAAGGTCATAAGACGGTCATGGAAAATTAAAGGCGAATATTAATATTACCTTTCCTTTTTACACGACTGCCCAAAGAAAAAGAGTATTGTTTTCAGGGTTCATATAATATTTCCTAAAAATAACAAAAATTTATAAATTTCTTCCAACTGTAGAGAGCGGCGTCAGAAATCACAGTGCGTCCATAACCTTTCACCCTTGTTGCGGTAAAAGATTGAGGGAAAGATAGGAAATCTCAGGAAAGTGCCGAGTTATGGTAATACTGTACCTCTCCATTGTCAGATGATTTATACAGGGGTTGCTATACTTTATTATATGAAAGTGTGGTGTTTCAGTCCTAATAAATTACGTTAACAGCAAGAAGATCGTCGTCTTGTCATTAAAACAAGTTTACTTATAAATTGGTCCTTCGAACCATCTATTTTGTAGCCATCAAAGTTTTCTGTTTAAACAGTACCATCTCAAAACTTAATACCTAACTTAACCTGACCTGACTTGATTAGAACCTAATTTTGGAAATTACCTACAAATATGCCTCCTACAAAGTTGAAAACTTAGTGACTCGAACAACGCCATCTATGTGTTGCGTGAAGAAGCAAGTACCATCCAATCGCATTAGATTGCTAACTCGTCGTAGGTTTCACGGACATCGGACAAGGCAGAGTTTGAACATGCCCTCTTACGGTGATTGTATTGAACTAAATAGCTTACTTTCTGCGGTTGGAGGTTGACGAGAAGCAAGCTTAGAAGAACCATGCGGATACAATCTACATTCACCGACAGTGGCGCTGCCATCGAACGATTATCAACAGTTAGTATGGGATGTTTTTAGTTCCTATTTTTGCCACCAGCACTGTTATAGTGGTATTGTAATACAGTAGACAAATTGAATTTGTCAAAGGGAAGAAGTTTCATATTTTTCTCTGCGCCAACGGGAAGTCAGGAAATGAAAATGCTGAAATTCGATTTTTCTCGCGCACCAGGAAATGAACAAAATGTTTTGTTAGAGGCATCTTTAGACCGTTTGATTAAATTTCGTACTGCGGAAAATCAAAATAATTATTTTTTATATATTTCTTTGCAAAAGGGTTATTTTTTGATGTTGGCGATCCGTCCCGTCGAAACGACGCATTGGGCCAACCTGATACCTTTATTAAGTAAGTCCATTTAGGTAGTACTGTCATTACTACATTGTTTTATTAGTAGCAATGTGGTCGCTTCTTGACATCTCAAGAGTGAATGATAATTGAGAACTTTTCCGCCCAAATGAGCGCAAAAAGGTACCTATGCACACTCTTACAATAAAGAGAAAAACACACACACCTTAATCACACACATACACAGAAACACGCAGTACCTTAATCAATTCATCATACCTAATTATCGTCAGCATATTCCAGAGTTAAGCGCAGTTCAAACTTGGGAACTAAACTTCAAAAAAAAAATTGCAATCACATTTACTTACTCAACTAGTCCTAAAAATGTCGGAAAGGACAATCGATTCCGTTTTACTGAAAATAAGCAACTTTCGTATATGTACATGTTTACATGCATCTTATACATGTTTTGATAAGGTCTTGCTTAAAACGCCTAACGGGTGGCTACACAAAAGACTTTTTGCCTTTGATTCCATAAATCTAAGTAATGACTTCCTCTGTTTTAGAGTTCCTTTGTAAAGGGGAGTTTATTTATATTGAATCAAGTTTAACAAATTTACGAAGAAACATAATAATATAATTGGAAAATTTGGAAATCCCGGCTTAACTTTACGTTTAAGGATATTAACTGGCTTTGCAAATGTTTGATGTAATTAACTGTGTTAAGCTTAAAGTATCTATCTATTTTAAGAATCAAACAAGACCCAGGAAGGTAGCTACTGTCTTGAGACAGCTGATACACAGTTTGGTACGGAACTCTAAAATTCAATCAACTTGTCAGCCGAAAGACGTCCACTGCTGAACATAACCCTCCCCCAAGGCTGAGAACTCAGACCTGTCTTGAGCTTTCCGCATCCACCGCGATCCCGCGATCTTTACCAGGTCGTCGCTCCATCTTGTTTGAGGCCTACCGACAGCTCGCCTCCCGGTCCGAGGACTCCATTAGAAAACCTTCTGACCCCATCGACCATCAGTCCTGCGAGCAATGTGCCCGCCCATTGCCACTTAAGTTCCGCAATTCTTCGGACTATGTCGGTAGTTCTCTACTGCGCATATCATGCCTCATCATCATGATAATCATTTCAGCCGGAACACGTCCACTCTTGGACGTCGTGGTCTCCCCCACTGATCTTCAGTAAGAGCACTCCTGAGCCGCTTGCATCCATCGGTTCCTCGCCACCTTGACTTAGTCGTCTGTCCACCTAGTAGGGGGTCGACTAACACTCCGTCCTCCGGCTCGTGGTGTTCTAGTATACTTAGTTCACATTCACGTTTCGTGTTTATAGTTTTGTATTCATGTGAATAAGAATCACGACGATGTGATTACGTAAATTAGTAAGTACCCAATTAGAGTTTAAATGCTTTAGATCCCGCTGAGCACTTTTCCTTAGCAAACCCAGTAGCCTAAAATCATCATCATCAACGTAAGAGTAGGTGGAGTATCTTCCAATCATCTCTCCTATGAGCTATGCCATGAGCTAACGCCTTGACTTCCTGATATGACACGAAACCGGGTTTTTCCTCTATCTGGTCTATGTAGTTGAGCCTAGGCGACCTCCTCTTCTCTTTCCTGCTAAAATTATCTTGAAGAAGTTGCCGTATCTTGAAGTAAAGTATTTCGCCTTGGATATCTTTCGTTTTAATTTTGCATAAAATATAATTTCTCCAGCGATGCAATAATAATTTAAACAAACGGAACTACTAAACCATTTTAATTAACCGAAACTATTCTCGCGCGTTCTTGAGAAACTAAGTACACTTTCAGTTGTTTAGTTTTTGTATAGCTTTACAAACTTAGTCAATGCTGTTTCTAGTGCTTCTCTTGTGTAGCGTTATTTGAAACAAGTCTATGTAGGTATTGTATTATTTTTTGCCCACCGATATGGGTAAGCTTGTAATTGTCAGCGGAACCCAGTTTCGGTGCGCTTATTTGACTTGGCTGTCTTGCGAGCCAGTTTGAGCCATCGAAGGCGAAAACTGAGAAAAAAGTGACATTCGCACGAGGGAATCTTGGCGCCTGGCCAAGTTCTGTCTGCAGCTTGGTTCGTCTGCACCTATGCTATCGAGGGGATATATATTATTATGATGGGAATAGATTGTATTTGTAAATGAATTGATTTTAATCGTTGTCAAAGCAGAAATTCATGCCATTGCTGGCCGTCCTCGGAAGCAGATTACCTGCATATGTATTTAGTAAACTATGATTTCATAAAAAAAATAACATATTTACATAATTATGTGTTTCATTAACTAAATAATAATTACCAATTTACATCTAGGTAAAAAAAAAATGCTAAATAAATATGTATTCACTTTTATGTTTTAGTAACTCCATTTCGAAAATCATAATTACTTTCAACAAACTGAGCACGCAAATTAATCAACAAACATCGCCTGTGGCAAAAGCTTTAACGGCCAAATATGCAGAAAATGAGCGTTCAAAATTAAAAGCGGAAAAATTTAAAAAGTTTTAATGACTTGAACATTTTACGCGGTATTACCGCTGTTATCTTTTTAAAATCGAAGTCCATGGAAAAGGAAAAAAATAGTCGGAATAAGGAGCCGGTGCCGCGTTTAGGGGTCAAGGCCGTTTGCGGTGCAGTCATTTGGCAGTTGGCAGCGGCGTGGGCATAAACCGAGTCGATTTGCTGGTGCATATAGGAATACCAATAAATATAGTTAGTGTGTTTTCTTGTTTTTAGATGTTATTTGAGCGTTGAGCGTAATACAAACAGTAACACATGGGTCGGTACATGCGCAGTGGCTGCGCCGCGAGTCAATATCCCCTCTCTGGGGCGCCGCCGCCATGACGCTTAACGCGGCGCGGCTGTAAAAGGACGTATCGACGAATTAGGAGGTTTTAAGTGATCGAGTTTTTTTGGTAAAAATAAAAGTTGTTGTAAAATAACTAAAGGTCGAATGTAAAGTAGCAGATATGTCAAACGTTGTGACTTCAATGCAAAGTGTTAAATGGAAGTTAGCTATTAAACAGGGACTTCTAATGGTAGGTCAATGCATCGAAACTTTTTTAAGCGCAACAAAATATATACTACTACCTGGGTATCTGATAGGTAAGTATCTAAGTTTGTCCAAACAACGTTACATTATACTTTGAGCCTTGACATAAGTAACGTATCCATTTCTCTAACTAACCCTACCATTCTCGTAAAAAAATCGAAATCTAAGTTTTGTCCTTTTCGTACAGCACCAGTTAGTTTCCAGTTTGGCCGCCAGAGTGTATCTACCAGCTGGCTGGTTTGACAGTCCCCACTCGGCGCAAGTCGACCGGTCCGTGAGCCGGCAACGCGTAAACCGCACGTGCATATAAAATGCCACAATATTTAACCTAACAACTTTTTACCAACTTACAAAACTCAATCCAACCGGCCAGTGTGGATTAAAAAACATTTTCAATTCAGGAACGTTTCAGTTTGTGTTCAGTTCAGTTCTGTTTGTAGTGTGTGGATTTGGTTTCTGTGCGGGATCGGGTTTTCTGTTTTGATATTTTTGGTTCGTTACGTTTTTTAAGTTTTGGAACGCAGGCCAAAGTAACAGGACGACGTTAGCAGAGGTAAATTTTAATTTTAATGTTAATTCTAAGTTTAGTTTGGTGAACTTTTCACGTACATATTGAATGTAGACATCCAACTCATGTGTAGCGTAGCACCTAATTCAAACCGGACCTCTCCAGTCAGGTACATTCACATTACTCATTCACTTATTCGATCTCGAAGAGTAGGCAGTTTATCTCACGGATATTGTGTCTCGAAAGTTTTTTAGAAATTGTGGGTCTATGAATGTGGGTTGCCTGTGAATCAGATCAACTCTTTGTAGCTGAAGATTTCTTGATTTTTTTTTGTTTTTCACAGCAATAAAAGTGACAATACAATGAAGGGAATCAAGGGATCAAACATTTACGAAACTTAAGATCAAAGTTACATCTTCGCAAAAGGCTTAAAACTATCAAATTAAACTCTAATACACAAAACATCTTAAGTATTTGGCACAACATATAAAAACAGTAAGGTTAATATGTGTCAACTATTGGGACAGTGTCAAACACAGGGACCTTAGTTATACTGTTCGCCGGCTTAACTCTAACTAACACTCGCCCAGGACCATGTTCTTCTAAATATGTAATTAGGTATATAAACCTTTATAAATATAACATGTACCTATGTGTATTGAAACATGACAGGCAAGGCAAACACTTAACTTGCCTGGTTTACGGTAACAATGACGTTCAATAATAAAACAACGGTTACTTAGGAATTTTGCTATTCCACTTTATTGACGCAGGTGTTATTCGAGCTACACCTGCACCTAACGCTATTATATCTAGTTTTTTTTTAATCCCAGAGACAAAAGTAGTAATTATGACTTATGTCTTTCTTCCACATACGCTGCGACTTTTAACTGCACTTTTTACACCGGAATTAAAAAATAGACTGTTAGTTTATTGAAGGCTGGAAGCGACAAAAATTTCAAGTTTTGACAACGACTCGCTTGCTGTATGATTTATGGTTTTTAACTCAGGAATGGCAGGTTTTAGTTACATTAATAATTATGTACTTCCTTACCTATACTGTGAGCTTAAGGCGCGCAATTTTTTTGCCAATATATTGTATTTAATATTGAAACCATGCTTCACTCATTGTCATATTGTGCAACGTGTCTTATGGCTGGCTCTTCAAAGTACCTAAGTGTTGCTATGAAATTATGGCCTTCAACTGGTATGATTTTTGGCGCAATGATAGGAATTTCGACATTTTATCGAAACTTTTTGATTACCTGTCAGATTTGTTATTAAAATTTTATTCCCATACAATGTTATAGCTACCAGCTAGGTACTTACAACCGGTATATTGGTATATACATGTATATGACGTCTTGTAAAAGACGGTAGCATAAAGAGGTTTTAGCAGGTCAAAGGGCAAAGGGGATGAGACACGAGACCCTTCAACTTCCCAACACAGTCCATCTGAACTGATGTGAAGCAAGCTTAGCATAGAATTCGAATGACTACACATGCCATTATGTAACTTGGGATTCAATGATTAATCTAATTGGTTATCGGTGTGGAACAGTGGAAGTATCTGAGGAACAGTCTGTTGACGAACATCCTATTTCCTACTAATAAATATACAAGTGAAAGTTTGTAAGTTTGTCTTTGGTTTGTCAACGGAGTCACGAATTCGAATGAAATTTTGCACATACACGGACTGTGACCCGGAAACGGACATAGCATACTTTTTTTCCGAAAAAATGCAGACAAAATTGCGAGCAAACGCTAGTTTCAATTATGTTTTATCATCAAATTGCCGACACACGTTTCATAGCTATTTTTTGTCTTATTTTCTAATCCTTTTGATTTTAAAACTAACCTAACCTAACCAAAACAACAAACTATAAAATTATCCTGATATTATCCTGATTTGATTTTCATTCTGAGAGGAGGCCTGTACCCAGCATTGGAACGTGAAAAAGGGGATGATGATCCGGATTTTAACAGAAAATAGCTTTCGATTATAAATGATAACCTAACCAACTTAGAAAAGTTGAAAAACCCCTGACATTGTCATTTCAAAGTTCAATATTTCAAAAACGGGTGAACCGGTTTTAATGAAACTTAGCTAAGAACCATCTCGATTAAACTAGCTTTCGAACAAAAAAACCGCATAGAAATCGGTCCATCCGCTTGCGAGCTACGATGCCACAGACAGATACACAGGTACACAGATACACAGATACACAGGTACACAGATACACAGGTACACAGGTACACAGGTCAAACTTATAACACCCCTCTTTTTCATCGGGGGTTAAAAATACTATGAAATGAAACAGTTCTGAAACGTTTGTCGACGATTCAAGGAACTCCGTTGAATTATAACGTCAACAAAATTTAATGATGATACGCTATCTAATATGTTTACATCTTTATCGAGTCTGGTCTTTCTAATTTTCATTGTTTCATTCAATTTAGTTGAGGGCCTTTTGAAAACGGGTTTCCTTATTACTTTTCGGCAAAGCTGAGGATGGCGCGGTTTCTTGGGGTTTAAGTGCCTTTATTCACAGTCTTCGTTCGATTTCGTCTGTTTGCGACGTCCCTTATTCTGTTTGTTTACGGCTTAGTTGGACAGGGTTTCCTACCTGCTGTGTGGACGATGTTTTATGAGTCCCCTGCGTTTTTGGAACCTTTTCTTAATTAAACTGCGTTAGGAGAGATTAGGCATTATCAATAACTTCATTATTAACTGGTAATGTTCGTGTCTTTTTTAAGTAGTTACGTCTGTGTAACTTTCGTAAAGTATCAGCGAGGTTTCGGCAACGATTAATCGATGAACGAGAACGAACTTCATTGCGATCACACTGGCATAAAATAATCAAAGGCCGAGTCCGCAGATTTTGCTAGGCTGTGTTAAGGACATTGATGCACTTGCCCACATGTCTAAACACAACAGCACTGCCGACCCATCCATACTACTAATTGGCCATTAACTGGGAACTAGGTAGGTACTTGGATTTTTTCCCGTGCTCCGTTCCCGAGTCCACTTTGCTACTTATCTTCTTAACGCGGCTTGAACAATCTCCCAAGTACTTTGGCGTACTTAGCGAGTTTTTTAATGTTCGAGGCTACTGAAAATAAAAACGGGAACTCTTTAAGAGGCTGCGATACTGGTGAAGTTTCGTTGTAGTTACGAATTCTCGTGAGATCAGTGCTGCAATGAAGCTTACAACTAAAAACAATTTCTCTCTCAAATCGTGAATGATTTCGTTTCATTCTGTGATTATTTAATCAATTTGAATCTTATGTCCGTCTTTTTTATTAACTTAGTACATTAATTAAGCCAATTTTACGCACCAGTCGTATCCTCCGGAAGAGAAATTATTTAAAAAGGGTCATTGTTATTTACAATCATCGTTCATCACAAAATACCACTGAATACTAACTACTTTATGGAAAATTTGTAGCTTTCTTATCCCCTTAACTTAATGTCTTTTGCAAGGATAGTTAGGTTTTTGTTCCTCAGGTAGGTTACCGGGTTCTTGAGTCCGATGCTTCCTGTAGGATAGTTAATGTTTTTGCCGATTCAAAGTAGGGGTTTTATTCGACTTGTTTTTCTAAAGGATATCGGGTACGTTTGCCTTCTACTTAGAGTCTGATTCTTATCTTTTTAGTAGGTACTGAGTAGAAAGTAAAAAATAAATTTTAAAAAGTTGGTAAGCGAGTAAACACAGTTTTCCTAAAAAAGCGTAATCTGTACTATATCATAATACTAATATCTTTTGGCAGTTATTTAACAAGTTTACCAGACCAATTTGTCCAGTAATATCGAACGTCTTAACTTAATTTCTTTTACTTCTCTTACAAGATTAAAACATGTGGAATTGGAATATAATCCCGAGCCCACTTGACTCCCACATACGAAGTTAAATAAACTGTTCTCATTTCCACCTGGGTGGCTGTGATTGGTCAGTTGCCTCGGCGACTTTCTTGATGTAACGTTGTATTTTCAAGACAAAACCCAATTGTCGCATTGTTTCGGTTTCCAATATAAATTCTTGCTGGCCGCAGCAATCTAGGACGTTTCGAAGCGAAAAACTTAAACTTACAGAACCGAGGAGAGATAAATCTGTTCCTTACAAGTTCCCGTAGTCGTAAACAAAGTCATTATATTTTATTAGGAATTTTTAGGTGTGCGGAACGATTGAGGAGTAAACTAACGCTTGCGAGTTAAATATGTTAATGGTCCAACAAAGTTTTCAGACAAGTATGTTAGGGATTGAAGAGGGATGGCTGACGTTGATAAATAACACGTTAAGTACGTTGTGTTAAGTATCTCATAGAAAACTGTATCACACAAAATATTATGACATTATCTATTTGGGATAGATTTACAGCACTGCAGGTACCTATCTATAACAATGGCCCGTTTAAGTTGTTCTTCGTAATCTTATTTATGCACGTATGTCTATGGGGTTTTCTTACCTATAATATTACTTTTTGTGTACACTACTATTTTATATATATTTTTTGTATATTTATATTTTGTGATCTTACACGTCTGTCATATTCAGCTAGGAGGCTGAATTTGTTTTTGAAATTTACTTACCATCTGTGAACGTGTGTGTGTGTGTGTGTGTGTGTTTTGTCAATGATTTACATATTTTGTTAATTATTCATGAACAAATGTATGACTGTTTGTGTTCCAATGAATATAAAAAAATTACATATTTTTGATTAAAGTACTTATAATCTCGACTAATTTTGAATCTTTCACCAAATTTCATCTCACCGAATGCGTTATTGATTCTGTATTCTTAAAGAATGAGCCAGTTTTGTTTTTTAGCATTCATCTTTCATGTCAAAAATTACACCAACCCATAAAATATTGAGGAAGAATGTATAGACGGCATGTATACGAGTACGAACATAATAATTAAAAGTGACAGTATACCTATGGCGAAACTAATTAAATTTAAAACCTGTGCAAAGTTTTATATCTACTTAACGTTCTACGATCGGCTTCGGCCTGTGGTTTGAGGAGTGATTTATTGTTCCGGGGAGCATTCATTTTATACTGCGGCTTTAATCTGCTGTGTTAAACTATCTCTGCTAACTTTATTTTATTTTGTATTAAAGAAACCAACTACAGATCAGAGGATAACACCTACAGGTGTGTAGGTTTTGACCGAAGCATTTAAAACAATGAAGTACTTATTCTCTTTCTGATATTTTCAATGATTGGTAATCAACCATAAATATTTTTACATAAATATGAGAAGAGAAGCCGTATTTGACAGCAAAGTAGGTATTTGCCTCACAATTTACATCGTGGTGACATCATAAACGTATTTATGCTAAATATTGCCGCATTGTTTCAGACAAATGGAAGCACCATTTTTGTCTGAACCCGACAGACTGAATGCTAAATATTGAATATTTACATTATAAATTCATGAGCGCAACATTCGTAATAATAGTAATGTCTTGTTTAGTTAGCTTCTAAGTAAACACGTAAGTATTTGTCTTAGTTAACTCCGTCTTCATCTCCTCTGTACATTTGCACCATTATAAGCATACTGATTATTTCTGAAATAAGTAAGTAAGTAAGTAAGTAAACGCTTTATTGTACAGAAAATACAGAAATAAATACAAAAAAGAAAAAATCGAGTAAGTATGGGTCATTGGCATTTTAATACCGTCCTTCGACGACAGACCGTGAAGATAAAGATGATTATTACAAAACTTGGTCAGACTTAGCAAGTTTTTATGCGCCGTTTGGGCCGTCTTAAAGTTTAAGAACATGTATCCACAGCGATAAATATCAGACTTTACAATAGCAGTATTGAAAACGGGAGTAAGTTCTAACCGCCGGTCCGGTGCCGTTAGTCTGAGTAGCCATTTGCAAGGCTGAGCACGTCCTGAGTTTAGCTAAGTTATTAAAAGTAACACTGTGTCATTGTGAAGGATCCCGGGAACCGTTTATTCTGTCGTATTAACAGGGTAATCAGAGCGGTACTGCAGTACTTCTCTTGTGCCAATTTCGGCGCAGTACGCTGGTATTGCCGTATTATGCTTCGGAAATAATAGGTGTGCAGTTACACTGCGCTACATGATTATTCTTTTTTTTTATAATCCAATCTCATTCATTCTTATTGCCATAATGAGGAGAACGGGGTCGCATTTATCATGTAGGCTCAGACTGCTTTACCTTAGGACTGCAAACATAAAAGATAAACGTATTGCTTAATGTGCAAAGTTTTATATCTACTTAACGTTCTAATTACTATTTACTGACTACTTGTTATTCTAATATGAAAATACGCAGAAGATCGTTTGTTTTCCAACAAATTCCGATTTGTAATTTAATTCTCGTTAAAATTCCGTTCTTCATTGCTGATGCTGGTTTCCTTTTTCTTCAAATGGATTCCGCGATGTTGTTCTATAAAGTGAACGTTTCATTTATGCTAGACGCTCGTTTACCAGGAAAATATCCATATTCATGGAATCGGAAGCGGCCATTTCGTGGGAAATTCTGCACAAAGTTTCTAACGTTTTCTGTTCTTTTAGCCATTAATGGGTTGTGGGAGCGCCGGCCGGCGATAGCCGATACGTACACTCGTTATACATGAACCATTGCGGAACCAGCGTAATGGCTTTGACTTGTTCCTTTATTCCCAGAGAAATGAAAACACGCCTAATTCCTCTGAGAGTTTCGCAGAATCTGAAACGTGTTCATTGCTATACTTAGTGTATTTGGGAAACTTTTAGGTACCTTGAATACCTCTCACGGAAAGCTTAATGAGTCTAAACAAAATAAAGGCTTTAATGAAAACTCAAGCTAAAAGATATACCCTAACAGTCGTTCGAACTCCTGTCGACCCTACAAACTGAAATTAGAATTTCCGCTTACCTCTTCATGAGTTCTTTCACGTTTCTTCGTCAGAATGCTAATTCGAATCGCGAATAACTTGAAAAATTGGCTAAGTTGAGCAAACGGAATTAGAGACATTTTCTCTGACCTGAGATTTCGTTTTCAAATGTCAGCCGATTTCCTTTTGGCTACCTTTTCTATCATTGCGTTTTCTTTCATCTTATCAATGCCTAAAAGTATCTGCTTACGTAAAACGCCCTTTAATATGACCACATACCAATTAATGCCATTTGAACCAGTATTTCCTGTAGCCAACAACCACACCGGTTTATTTTATATCTTCTCTTCATCGTCGACAATAAGATTCAGTTCAGCCAATCACAATGGGATAATATTCTTTAGGTGAAAAATCCTTCTACGTATAAGTATAGTCAACTATGTCGTACCTATACCAAAAGGACGATTATGTTTATTTTACTTAGGGTCTACTATTTATATTCGAAAAAATTGTGCAAGTTGCATTATATTGAGTAAGTGAGTCTTTACACATACGATTATTCTCGGATGTGTAAAGAGGGCTGTACAGTTCATTATTACCCGGCCGAGTTTAGATAGTTCGCTTTCGCAACAATACAATCGCAGTCACGAGAATAATTTAATGATGTCTTCCGTTCTGGGGTCAATGATTCGATGCGAATTCTTTTTGACCATAGGGTCAAATCCTTGTGAGCATCTTAAGATTTTTAACCCCCGACACAAAAAGAGTGGTGTTATAATATAAATTTGACCTGTATATGTGTGTATGCGTATATGTATCTATGTGGTAGTCATAGCTCTCACACGGATGGACCGATTTTGATGCGGTTATTTTGTTCGAAAGCTAACGTAATCGGGATGGTTCTTAGCTGTAACTTATAAAGATCTATTCAGGCGTTTGAAGCTGATCAGCATATGTAGCACGGCGCGCCATTTTGTCGCTTGTCGCGCAGTGCGTCCCTTTCATAGTGACGGAATCAGTGAAAGACGCACTGAGCGACAAGCGACAAAATGGCACGCGTGCTAGCCCCCCTGATCATTTCCTAGTTGATCTCGCTAACTTCCACAGGTCTGATTGATTTCAAATTTGGTGACATTTGGTTTCGTGACATAGTAACCTTGACCTGATCCGGCAGCATCAAGTTGTCTGTGGGATACCCAACCCCTATCAACAACTTAAAGCAGATAAATATAGCTTGTTTAGGCTTAGAATGGTCTCAATGAGTAATTTTCTTTTGTCTTTTACTTTTTGAAGGTTTTTTTATGTCAGTTGTTATTATGTTAAACGTGTGACGGCGTTCAAGTTTTTGCACTCAGAAAATATAAGTATGTCTATTATATTTGACTGGTTTGAACATATGATACTAAAGCTGAACAATACACTTAGGTAATCTACTAGCTAAAATAAGTTCTACAATCTAACTCAAATTCTAGCTGCGGAATAATTTACATATTAACTGGGGAATATATTACTTATAAAGTCTGTATGCACTGGCTTGCAGAACCATTTATAAGAATATGCACGTTTTAGTCGGGGAAGTGCTATGTAAAATTCATGCGGCTTGTATTTCCAATAATTCCGGGTACGCTTTGAAATTTTCATACTTCTTTAACAGTAAAACGCCTTATTTTTGCATCGCAAATCGGGAAATATGTCGTGCCAGGGTGTATCAAGCACGCGCGGGGGTGCCAGCCCGCCCTGGCACTGAAACCGCGCGGCTACGGCCAAAGAATACCTAAGTAAGTTGTTAGAATTACGTATGCCGCGTTTTTGCGGCTGTCCTCGGAGCATGTGCTAAAATAATTCGTGATTTGTCTCTCGCACGGCTATCACGAACTGCTGAAATGATTTCCTTTCGCAACGTTCTGTCCGTTTCCCAAAACACCCGTTCCCAAAACATCCGTTCCCGTTACTTCCTTTTCCTAAATAATCCGTTTCCCGATAAAAGTGTTTCCCAAAATGTGCTTCTCCGATGAGATACCTTCGTTTGGCTTGATATTCGTTTCCCAAAAAGACCTAATCCCAAAACATTCGTTCCCGTTACTACCTTTTCCTAAATAATCCGTTTCCCAAAACGTGCTTCTCACAAAACGTACGTTTGTCTTGATATCCGTTTCCCAAAACATCCGTTCCCATCACTACCTTGTTCTAAATGATCCTATATAAAACTTTATACTGGCGACTTGTTAACTGAAGAGACGGATCTTTTGGCTTACGGATGTAATGCGAACCGGGTGTTTTGACATACTGATGCGATGAGAACCGGGTCATTTGGGCATACAGGTGTCATAAGAGACGGACCTTTTGACATACGAATGCTATGAGAACCGGGTGTTTTGACATGCTGATGCGATAAGAAATGGGTCTTTTGGCCTACGGTCCTTTAAAGAAACTTTTATTTTGGAACAGATGTTGTGGGAACGGGTGTTTTGGGAAACGGAAAAAACGTTCCGAAAGAAATTATTTTGCCACTATTAGCTATAATGTAGTATGGCCCCTACCTTTACGGCCATCGAAACTTCGCGAGGCCGATTAAAAAATATTTCCTTCGAATATCTTTATCGAAGGTCCTGAAAGCAAACCGTCTTTGCCCCAGAGGATTTAGCCTATAATAACTCGCCCGCATGAAATTGAAGTAAAAACAGATTCCCTTTAACTGATCGGTAGAAAGGAGGTCAAATTTAATTGATCAGAACATTTAACTTCTTAAAAAAAAATTGAGGTTTGCAGAATGCCTCGGAAAATACATTATGATGCGAGTTTGTTAAGTTAAGCATTACACTTGAGGGGGGTTTTAAGCCTGAGCCACAGGCGAAGACTTTAATATAGCCAAGGAGGTTAATGATTAATGCTCATGCGTTTCATGCGGTTTTCAATACACTTAAGAGGAAAAAGTTTTTGTAAAATTTAATAAATGTTCACCTCGCCTTTTATTTATTTGTCGTCAGATATTAGTTATTCGAAGCTTCCTTTAAGACTTTCAATGTCTTTTAGTAATTATATCTTGGATTTCTTCTTACTGTTATAAACCTCTATAATTCAGTGAGCAGGCTATAAGTGCACACATTTTCAGAAAAATTAACGCATTTTTGTCATCTTTTCAACTTTCTGCTTGTACAATTTTTTCGACTAACATAAAATATAACATATTTCTAGTTTGATTTAGATGGCAATAATTCATTTTTACAATATCAATTGCATTTTGTGCTTCACTTAGATCTGTTAGATTCTAAATTTACGTCTTTTTCATTACTTAAAGTCGTAATTTTTTCAAACTAATAACAGAATGCAGCTACAAATCAGCAGATTTCATATTTTTGCGCTTGTTCCGAGCGATAAAATTAACTTTTGCGCACGCAGGTGGAAATAAAGGCATCTGACCAAACCATCAAGGATCCTTATATTAAAAGTGTGTGTAATAAACTAAAAAATAATATTTGGAATATGCATAATTAAGGTTAAAATAAATCTTAGCAAAAAATTAATAATTTGATGAAATAAAATTGTACTTAATGCAAAGCGACATCTTTAACCTAAAATAGTTCATTTACCCACAAAACTTTTTTTTTGGTTTTTTGGCGTTAAAAGACTTTGTTGAGATTTTAAAAATGCA
Source organism: Clepsis dumicolana (assembly GCA_963691665.1). Classification (NCBI taxonomy): domain Eukaryota; kingdom Metazoa; phylum Arthropoda; class Insecta; order Lepidoptera; family Tortricidae; genus Clepsis; species Clepsis dumicolana. The sequence goes on along the minus strand of OY829512.1, from coordinate 5,116,090 downwards.
AAGGGCACAAGTGTAATAATGTCAAAAACAAGCGTGTGAATTATGAACTTAAATACCGTGCCATAAGACTCAGTTAACGCGCAAGTGTGTTGAAAAAATACCTTCGTCGTGTCGTAAGAAACAATTTACAAATTTTGGCCCGCTGTTCCACTTTAATAGAATAATAACCCAAAACCAACTCCAACAGATTTCTCAAATTTAATAAAATGGCTACCGAAAAACATGAATGCTTAATAACTTGAACCGGTAAACGTTTACCTTGCCGATTATGTTTTTACTTAAGTCTGTCGTCAGTCTGTTTTGTCTGAGGAATCGGCATATCTACACTAATATTATAAAGAGGAAAGATTTGTACCTATTTTTGTATGTTTGTATGTTTGTAATGAATAGGCTCAAAAAGTACTAGGCCGATTTAAAAAATTATTTCACCAATAGAATGCTACATTCTTCCAATTTGACATAGGCTACATTTCATTTTGAAAAAAATTAGGGATCCTTGGTAAAATTTGAACAATGTAACCGAAGGTGTAGAAAAATGAGTCTTAAAATGTCTTTCGTCGAATGCGCTGCCGATACTATTAGCGATAGAACAAAATAATGTATAACAATATTGAAGAACATCATAATGTCTACAAAAAACTCCGCGGTAGCATATGTCCAACTATTGTAGTTATGTCACTACAACAACTTTTTTCATTTTATAATTGTCTACCCCGTGCGAAGCCGGGACGGGCTGCTAGTAGCAAATAATATGCTAATGCTTATTTCTTTTCAAAAAGAAGAGACGGGTGACTTTTGCCCTTTCGATGTTCGCATCTTTATACAACTACGTACAATGATTCTTACAATTCGAGGAAAAGGAAAGTCGTACCGTAACTACTGCAAAGCCAGACCCATGTCATTACTTTGAGCAGTTCAAACGTTGTATTTATTACGCTTTTTCGTTTTACTATCTCAATAGGCTTAACTCAAACTTCGGTTGACAACAGTAATTTTCCGTTGCTAATTTTCGTTAATATTATAAGAATAATCTGAAAAAAGCTGTTCGATGATTTAAAATGTTGCTAGAAGGTTTTTTATCATGCAGGGCATTTAAGATTATTCGGCTACCACACATGACATCAACGCATAAAACAATTGAAAGATATCATTGGTAATGGACTGATGACAAATTATTTGTAAACATTAGGTAGGTGTGAATGATTATAAAATAACGCATTAATGTTAGTGATCACTTTCGGCTGAAGAGTATTCAAATGAACAGTTCATGATCGAGTTCTTTTCATTAAGTATGTAGTATTAGAGTATACAATAATACCTGCCTGGGTTTGAAGGGCACTCAAATTTTTTTTTTTAATTCTTCAATCTTTCGAAAACATCTCCACCCCGACAATCGTATTTATTTAAACCCCGAAGCAAAATAAGTTTGATGAGTGAGTGCGTATATCTGTGACTCTGTGTATCCGTATTTCTGTCTGGCGTTGTTGTTCCTAAACGGATACATCGATTTTTTAATAACGTTTTAATTTTTGGCCAAGTTTCGTACAAATCGGTTCAGCCATTTTGGAGATCTAACTTTGAAAGTCGGGGATTCCAACTTCAGTTGTATTTGTTAGTATCACGTAGTAAAGTTAATAAAACCATGGTCAATAAATTTTTTGCAAAGACGTCTTATACCTATCTACTAAGTTGTTGTTCGATTTGTTAGTCGTTAAATCTATCATTTAACCCAGTGTCTTATCGACTAAATGTCAACAACTTTCGCCATTGAATGAAAGGGCGACGATGTAAGCGAACTTGACAGTGGATGCTGGACCTTGCATTCCGTAACTCTATAAATACGCCGGCCGGCGCGCGCGCCGTCTCCCGCTTCTCTCGCTTTAGCCCATACTGGGTGGCTACCATCCTCTCGCTTATCGCTCAGTGCATCTTTTTCTTACTAATTTGTTAGGAAAGGGACACATTGAACGGTAATTGCGAAAATTATTTGCGTGCTAGACGTTCTGTTTCGATTCTGGAGAAGGAATTTACAAACAAAACTGATGCCGTTGCACATTGCTGCTGTTATAGTCGATGATCAACATGAATTAAAACAATAGGTACGTTATTTGAGTAGAAATGGTTAAAATTAGGTTCCGTGTCTCCCTTTTTCTTCTTCCAAACAATCTTCATTAATTTGAGTAACTCTACCTTCAAGTCAGGTGGGAATAGGGTTCAGCGCTGGTCAGTTTTTTGTAAAAAAAAAGTTCCAGTGTCGTAGGAACTGGTCACACAAAATTGCATGAGGCACCTTTTGTCAGGGGTTTATGGGATATCGAAGTTAAAGTTGTCTAGGTCCTTAAGGTGACGTATAAAGGCGAATGGATAAAAAATATTTCGGAAAGGCTAAAGATGAAAGGGGAGTTAAACTTAGGTTCTTATCAATAAAATACGTGTGCGACATACGATCGTAGGGCTTAAGAAAATGTAGATGGGTCGAACTTGCATCAAACTTATAACTTCAGTCCTTCTCATACAAATTTATATGTATATGGCTTTCGTTGATAAATAACGCCACTGAAAGAAATAACAACTATCTCAAATGTACCTATACCTAATAGAAACCCGGATCTTAATCAGCCAATTTTTTATAATAACATCGTCGTTATTGATTTACTTAATTATGTATTGCAATAGACATACTTACGTAGTTGGTCGCATACCTCTCCCATGTGAGACCCGAAACCCTTTGTAACATGGACTGCACTCAGATGCTTTGTACCTAAGACATTATCTATATATGTACCGTTTAATGATGTACAACTTTTAAAAGTAAATCATGATATTAATCATTAAATACCCATGCCTATTTTCAGTGTGAGTGTATTTGATATAATCTGGTACACGGCTTAGATGGATACTTGATCATGATTATCAATAGCAAACACTAAAGTACCGTCCCTGTATTGAAACCATAATTGCATTACGGTGAAGCACTTCCCTTATCACAAGTCAACAAGCCTACGGTATGCACTGATAACATGATAACATTCCGAGTACATTGTACAACCATACATGCCACTAATGGAACGTGCAAACAATTTGATATCGTGAATAAAGATATCTTTAATGCGATTATGAAGTTCTGGTGTCTCCTGTATCTATGGCTTTATTTACACATACCTACCTAAGTGCAACAAATAGGTAAGCAAGTTTTTTTTTTCAAATAACTTGCGTTGCCATAAACTTTTTGATGCATTTTCTGATCCTCGAATTTCATCCTGCGGGAACGTGACGCTTTTTCGGGATAAAAGTAGCCTATCTTAAACAGATATAGTGTAACGTGCTATTAATGAAAGAATCTTTAGTGTCGATTCAGTAGTTCCGGAGATTACCCTCTTTATCCAAACAAAGAAACTAACTCACAAACAAAATATACTCCATTCATTTAATTTGATGTATTAGTATAGACATAGGTTTCCCTCTTATAGCAAACTGTACAGTGCAAAAATGTACCAAAGTAAACATCGTAAGTAAAGGGTCAACGTTTCTTGCCAAAACGCTCAACTCAAATTTTGTGTAAACTTTATAACTTATTAACTGACATTTCATCTGCTTTTAAAACACGAGGAGTAAAACATTACCTGCTAATAATCAGAAATGAATTAAAAGATAAGGGTTACCAACAAATCAAAATAGTTTAACCACCCAAGGTTTGCACAGTCTCCATTTCTTCTATGCTCGTAGCTTTTTTTTTTTTTTTATCAAGAATAACATCTACTTTATTTACATAATAAAAGCAATTTACAATGACATTAAATCTAAGCTTAAACTAAATAAACTACAACTTAAACTAAATTAAAACTAAATAAGGCCCCCGTGGCATAGTGCCCAAAAGGCTGGCAGCGTTGCCTCGCTGAATAGCGATGCTGATTCTTTGAGAGAGAAAACTGCCAGCCCTTTGGTCACAAGTTGCATCAACTAAGCGCTTTTGTAACTCAGAAATAAGCTTGTAAGCGCTGGGACCCCATGGACCCAAAGTTTCAAACCCGTAGCTATGTTCAAGTGAAAATAGTGAGCTTAATTTTCAGACTGACAAGAGACAAGATTTACACAGTATGTGAATAGTTAAATCGAGTAGCAAATAATGTTACCGACATGTAACATTACTGCCTGTAGGTACTTTGCACACGTTCAGAGTAAAATACTGGCCGGCTGTCAAAATGCTTTTACTGCTAACAGTATGTAGGGAAAATTGCCACTAGCTGTGGCCATTTTAGAAAATGTCATTCAGATACTAGCCACCAATTCTGTATGACGATACTGAGTATGAATATACTTTCAGAATGCTCTCGGTAACAGCTCTGGGTCCATAAATTTTAATTTCATTGCATAGTATCAGCATTTCATTGTCTATTACAGATTTTGTTGACAAAGTATTATTCAGATACCCTACTAGACATGTAAGTATCGATTGTACGTAATGGGTTCGTTATCTATCTGTACATATAATAAAATCGTAGACCCGGCGCGTCTGTACAGTGTACGCGTGGAATAATTAATAGAACACAAAACTGTTTTATTTTATAATTTTTTGTCTGTTTGTCTGTTTACCTGTTTACCTGTTTATCTGTTTGTCTGTTTGTTTGTTTATCTGTTTATGTGTTTATCTGTTTGTCTGTTTGTATGTTTGTTTGTGGAGGCATCACGCAAAAACCACTGGACAGATTGGAATGAAATTTGACATGGTAATAGTTTACAACCTGGAATAATATATAGAATACTTTTTATCCCGTTTCATTTCATGTTTTTTACCTAAATTATTGTTTAAATTTACTTAAGTACATATTTTTTTATAATTGAAACTGACCATAAACATCACAGCTGATTCAGCTGTCATGGCTGTCACACCATTGTTTTTTTTTTTCATTAGGCCAAGCTCACATTATCAGCACACTACTTTACTAACTTTTTAAAAAGTAAAATAGACCATGGAAACATTAAGTGATATGTCTCATTCAGCCAAATCAGTGGCTATCAATGTCTTAAATAGCTTGGTAGTATTAAAAAGAAATACTGTAAATAACAATATTGCACTAAGTTTCGATTTATTTAAAGTGATGTACCTAAATGATATTAATTTAATAGCTTTTATTAACAAAATAGTGACCATTTGTTGTATTCCACCATGATGAAAATAAGAGGAGAACTGACTATTAACTAAAGCAAACTTAGTATAAATTTCAATGGAAATTTTTTTGTCGTTGTGAAACTATTATAAAATAGGGGTAAGGAAATTAATGAATTTAGTTAGTTATTGAGTATTTAATTAAGTAAATATATTAATAATGACTCGGATGTAATATGTTGCAGTAAATAGCAATTGCTGAACTCTTACTTTGATTGTTTGATTAGGTAGGTACTTTGATTGAAAGTATAGAAAGTATAGAAAATGAACCGGACTTTTTGAGAGTTGTGGTAGGCAAATCGTATTTCAAGTTTTTCAAGAGAGTATGGAATATCGAGAAAGTTTATTCTTTCAGATTTGGAAGATGGTTAAATAGTCTCAGTAGAAAGAAAACTGGTACCTACGTACATTTAATACAATATTAAACACAATAATTATATAGGAATTATGATCCCTTAACAATAAAAGAAATTTACTACTGGTCCTAGAGACTTGAGATTTGGCATAAATGTACCTAGAGTATCATAGAGGTGTACTAGGGCAGGATTTTTCGAAATTCCCACGGGATAGAGAATAAATGGGAATTATATTTTCGAATCAAAGTGACTCTATCTCCGTAACTATAATTATCAGATATTTCAAATTTGACATGCAAGTAGGTAACAATGATAGCTAAAAACGGTTTTCATGATTTTCCGTAATTTCCACGGGATAAAGACCTATTAGAATAGCATTATTTTCATAATAACTGACTAGCGGATATAGAGACTTGAAAGTTTACAGATATATTTCTTAAGGATATTAGAGGTGTACTAAGACGGGATTTTTCGAAATTCCCACGGGATAGGGAAATACCTAAACTTTTTTTCTTTCTTTTTTTGTAGGGGGTAATATCTGAAACTTATGCATTTTCATGATGAAAGTTTGAAGAAGAGCTTTCTATAAGTGAAAGTTTTTTTATTAAGTCGATCTTTAGAGTTAAAATGCAAAATTCAAGGCGGGATAGAAATAAGTGAATTCAATTTCGGGACTGATTTAAAAAAAACACTAATAGGAAGCTATAACACTGTCTCTGATTGACATTTTGATTGAATTTTTAAAATACGTAGGTCTACCCCGCGGGAACCTTAATACTTACACTTTTTCGAGATAAAGTAGCCTAATGTCAATCAGAAACAGTGTAGCTTTCTATTAGTGAAAGATTTTTTAATGGGTCTAGATGTATAATTTACTTATTTCTATCCTCCGGGATTTTTTGCAGGTAAATAGGTAGTCATGACAGACAAGAACTGTATGTAGAATGTTAATGGTGTAAGTATAGTAGTTTTCAACATCTAATTAAGTAGGTAGGTAGTTCCATTGGGTTCACAGACAAAAAAACAGCAACATCAACATCTTCCGTTAAAAACCAGTATTTGTATTAGGTACTTACGTTATTGTCTACGCGTACGAAGTCGCGGGCAAAAGCTAGTTACAAAAATAATTTTAAGAAAATCTGGTTCCAGAGTGATTTCTTCCTTTCAGCTTATATAATTATTGTTTGTGTGTGTTGTGTTTTGGTAGATTTTTTTTAACTAATTAAAGTCTAAAGGAGAAACGAAAGAACTTAAGTGGTTTTTAAATCATAATTGCTATTTGACCATGCTTACGGTTTTTGCCCACCTACCTATTGACATTTTAGGTGTTATTGAATTTAAATTGTACATTGTGCGATGAAGCTTGTGAGAAATCATTTGACGTTATCTAGTCATATCGCAATTGTTCAGGGATAATATTTCGGCCCTCCAGAAGTGGAAATGTATTCAGGAGTGAAACAAAAGGCAGATACGAACGAGTTTCCCGGGAACAATGATAAACGCCGTCGTATTTGCTATTGCTAGCGGCCAGCGAAAAGCGTTCCTTATCAGGTTTATTTGAAGCGTAGATTTCAATTAGGATTCTTGAATAAATTGTATGAATTATTAATATTTCGTTAAAAAAATTGATGCAAAGAAACTCACGCGTGATCAGCAATTTGACCTGCACCTGTGGGTACTGGGAACTATCTATATGGGTACACATACCTATTGCCTCCAAACCATTGCTAACATTTACTGAGAATAATAATTGAAGCTTTTCAATAATCATCTAGCTTAGATCCATCTTTATTTGCTTAGCATCGAAACATTTTGTTACTAAATTAACTAGTAAAACGCGTACTTAACCATCGTACTTAACTAGTAAAACGCGTATTTAACCATCGTATTTAACTAGTAAAACGCGTACTTAACCATCGTACTTAACTAGTAAAACGCGTACTTAACCATCGTACTTAACTAGTAAAACGCGTACTTAACCATCGTACTTAACTAGTAAAACGCGTACCTAACCATCGTTCTTAACTAGTAAAACGCATACTTAACCATCGTACTTAACTAGTAAAACGCGTACTTAACCATCGTACTTCTAAGTAAGTTATGTGTAGCCTGACCACCTTTAGTAGGCTGTTTATTTTGTATCCGCGCCGAGCAATATCCGACGGTTTCTTACAGCACTACTAACTCCATTTTATTCTGTTTTTAGGGTTCCGTACCTCAAAAGGAAAAAACGGAACCGTTATAGGATCACTTTGTTGTCCGTCTGTCTGTCTGTCTGTCAAGACCATTTTTCTCTGAAACGCGTAGAAGTAGCATGCTGAAATTAATACCAAATACTCAAGCCTGCAGTCCCTTGAAGCAGTGAAAAATTCAAACTTCTAAGTTAACGCATTCAAAAGATACAGTCATTAAAGGCTGTTTCTGCTCATATATCACAACCACTGAGAAAATTCTCAAAATCTTAAATTTCTATGTTTGTCTGTAGATTTCATAGACCAATATAAGATGGCAGTTTTAAATGATTCGCGGTTAATTGCATTGGACATAATGAAAACGGGATATTAACCGCGATTACTTTAAAGGTTTGATGAGCTCCCGATATTTTGATGCAATTGCATGCATCATTAGTATCTACCCTCGTTTCGTCAGTTTGTCCGTGATCATGATGCATGCAACTGCATCGAAATATCGGGAGCTCATCAAACCTATAAGGTACTTACTTAATCGCGGTCAATATCCCGTTTTCATTATGTCTAATGCAATTAAGATGGCCCCACACTGCATGTATTTTGCTAAGGAGCAGGGCTCGCTAACAAGTTTTTACGACAATTTTATTTCGATTTAAAATGACTTTTAGTATTTGCCCAAGCGCTCTCGAGCGCTAAGACTTAAGCGGTTTGGAACTTATGTCATTAGTACCTACATTACATATTATTAGGTACATTAGTATTAGGTACCTACCACATTTTCTTCGTCTTGTTTTTTAGCTTAAGATGCTATAATATTAGTAAAAATGTCGTTGCTTACAGTTTACTTTGTATTTAACACTGTAACAAAAAACACCATTAAGTAATTCAGCGAAGTGTCGCTCGGATTGAATGAACATTATCTGGTGTTTCTTACTCCGCTTTGGCGTACTGTACTAACTCACTGAACTCGTTGGAAGACTAGCAAAGCGAACAGGAAGCTATTATTTAAGTTGAACTTTTGTCGAACTATTTTAACTGCGCCTGCGCCTTGGAGAGTGAAGGAAAGTACTTAGTCAGCTTTTCTTTTCAGAGGCACTGGCGCCAGACCGCGCCGTCCCCTGGAAAGTGAATTCAAAATATTGTGTTCTCGTTTTTAGTTAATACCTCTTAGGGTTCGTAAAGACGCGATGATAGTCCTCTGGAAGAACGCTGGTCCGCAACATTTGAGACTACTCAAGTGACATTAAGTGCTCGCGACTCTAAGCGGTGATTTCCGATCATCAGTCAAAGTCTAGTCACATGCTTTACAACCACAAAACTAGTATAAAAAAGTAAATCTATCCCATTCTAATTTTAGTCGTCTACTGCACGAACTTCATCACCTCGAGAATTCACGTCCTTTGATGGGATTTATTTTACGATTGCCATAAACGTGCGTCAGGGTCAGCTCTTTGAGGCGCCGATGGATTTCAAGGAATGCTTTCTACCCTTTTCGCTATTAAATCTGCCGTCTTAATCGTAAAGTGACCCAAATAAAGCGTACAAGTATAGCGCTCTTTATCCGCAGTTTGTGATTTAGTAGGTGCTCGGGGATTCTTTGTCCAATCAAACTGAGCACCAAAGCATCTTCGTTATTGATTACGTAAAATTTTATCGAATTGATAAAAGATTTCCAATTTCCAAGTGGTATCTTTCTAACCAAAACTTTCTTTAAATTGGTTCATCGATATTTCTCAATTGCGCGTCATTTTCATTAATAAAATTGCAATGTTCATAGCGCTTCTGTTCCTACCAGGAACTCGGATAGCGCTAGGAGTAGATAGAAACGGTTATTTTATTGTGGAGTCGAAGGAAGCAGTTAGCGGCGCAGCGGAGCCGACTCATTTGTGTCAGCCGCTTAATTGTCTCAGCGAGATTTCAACGCGACCCAAATCGGGAAGGTCGAATTCCAGAGCCGCGGAATAAAGCTTTTAAAGTATAAAAGAATGCCTGTCATTTTTGGTGGGAATCCGGGAATCTTCCACGTCAGAGAGTGCTTTGAGCTTTATGCAAATACGGTAATGTTATGTAAGCAGAGCATACATTGTTCCCTGCTTATTTGACGTACGGCTCCGTAAATGCCACTCACAGTCAACGTGGGCAGTAGCCCAATGAATGGCTGCTTTATTAATTTGTCAAGTACGTACTTATGTAAATACCTAGTCTAGTCTATGTTTGTTGAATCGAGATATTTCTACTTATACGGTGTGATCAGTTCCTACACTTTGTAATTTAAAACGACTTTGCACACTGTAATACAATATCCTCGCCCGATAAAGGTTGCAGTGCGCTGCACAGATAATATGAACTCTTCTCTTGCTCACTATCAGCGCCAGGGAGACAGCGCAATAAAGCAAGCATTGTTAGCCCAAGTATTAGGTTGATTCTAATATCTTCTCACGTAACATTACATTGTCACACTATCATAACACTGGAGTCTACATACCTACAAACAATTAGACGGTAAACAATGGCTGCCAAAGGACGTCTGCGCTGCATGTCACAAAAAGGTCATTGTTTCGCATCATTTCACAATAACCCACTGCTGTGCGTCCTTTGTCAATGTTCAGTTAACCAAGACGTTAATGCTCTATTATTGTTATTTTTGATTCTCTGTTTTACTATAATTTTCTAATTTCTTACGGTAATTGTGGAGTTAAACGTGTCGACGACAAAGTTGTTTGTGTGTGCCTGATTCTACGTACGTACCTAAATATAAATTTTAAACTTAGCGAATTTAAAAGTAAACGTTTCCCACGACCAACCACTCTATTCGCAAAATATTTTAACTTTTTCTGTAAACAGCCGTGCATTCTTTAACTTTTGTCACAGCTCGTCGGGGTGTCATTTTAACTGCATTTTTTGCCGGCATCACAACAATGCTATCTCACGTACAGTTTCCGACTGTTCCATTTATTGTTCTAAGTATAAATACCTTTAGACGCAACGTAGAGGAAGTGCTATTGTATGCATTATCTTGCTCGCAAAGGTTGTTTACGAAACGTACAGAAGTTGGGAGATTTTGAATTATGAATTTAAATGTTTTTTAACTGTGGTTTCCCATGCGCCGCTGAACTGGAAGCTGTTTTTGGACAGTTTGCCCCTGTTTACTGGGAAGATACAATTAAACTTCTGTCACGGAGACTTAGGTAACAAATAAATAGGTATCTGTGGCTTCGCGCAGGTCCGTGCGATACAATTATCATAAACTGTGCAATCAAGAAGAAAGTAAACATAAAGGATATGAGACATGACAAATAAATGGATATAATTGGAATCATAATCACGTTGTGTACAAAGCTTCTTTTTATTAGTTACAACTAATCAACTCTTTAATGATGATTAAATGAAATCAGCTAGAAAATTGTATTTGTAAAGAATATTAGAGATTTAATTTGATAATTATTCGAAGGAATTACGCATTGACGTCATCTCCTCTCATTACTGGCGGCGACGGTCGCATTCGTATCGTTGTATTTCAATAATTAAATATTACGTTTTGGATTTCCGTCCTGTCCTTAGTTATGAATAGGTACAGCTTTTAGCATTTATATACTCGGATATATTTCCGAACGTTTAATTGCACCTAAGAAAGTAGTAATTGATTTATTAACGTTTGAATTTGTTAGTGAACGAACGTAAGTGAACGAACGTAAGTGAACGAGAACGTTTTTGACAGAAGTGCTGTTTATAGAAGTGCTGACAACATGCTCTGAGATCGTGCTGTATGAGTTTAATATCAACAGCAAAGAAACAATTAGAAGCGGTAGAGATTACAGAAATGCCCGTTCACACGCTCGATGGACTTCCTTAACATTCGTAGCACACTTTGAAATCTACAATCTAACCAAGTCAGGCTCCGGGCTGACTGTGCACTTCTTATTCTTCTTATTGATTCTTCTTCTTTTGGTGTATTTTGCCTACATACTAAATAAACCTTTTCTTCATTATGTTTTTTTAATCGATCCATTTACTACCACTTTACACGAGGTGGCGTCAGTCCTGAGAAATCTAGTGTCTTCTTAATTGAAACCCACGGCTTATTCACTATCTTTAGAAAACGCAGCTTTAGAATTTCAAGACGCTACGTCGTCTTTATTGGCAGTTTCTATCGTGTGTTGCCTCATGTGAACTTAATTGGTGCTTATTACATGTAAGGGATATATAAAAATACGCATACAATGACATATTTAGCAATATTTGGATTTGATCGCCAAATTATTTAGAACAAAATAAAATGGATTGATCAATGACAACGCGAAAAAGATAAAGAGCTGTGTTCGGCGCAATTTTTTTGTTAGAACTATTCATGAAAAGAAACTAAGTATCTTATTCTTTCGATTCACGTAATCTGTAATACGTTTAATCGAAAAAAATATTGGATTGATTATACCCTCTCTGTCACTTTTGCACAATTTATTCACGGTGCGCTGCCGCCACCGCCAGCTACCGAGAGTGTTTGCGGTTTATATCGCTAATGAAGTTGCTCCCGCCGCGGATTCATTAATCTTAGAGCACTGCGAGCAACACTTTCATTTAGCTAAAACATTCCTAATGCTCGAGAACGGAAGATTTCAGCAATTATGAGAACGCTCATGGCCTTAATGGGCATTTCCAACGATTCATTACCACGTGTTGTACTAAACTAACACGTTTCCGTCTAAAAATTAATCTTGGTACTTTAAACCATTCTAATCCATTATTGAAACATTTCCTCTTGATTAGCTCCAATTCAAATGGATAAATTTTATAATACGATTAAGTACACAAAATACAATTCACTGAACGAAAATTATCCATTAGACTCGGTTGATTTTGGGCGACCTCGTGCGGTAACGTACGAAATAAATACCAGTCGTCATTCGTTTAGCGCCGCTAGCTACCCCACCTGAAACTATGATCACGAGCATAAGTACCTGTCAAAACTTCCGTACAATAATAAGATAACCATGAGGCATGGATATATTTGAAAAGCCGAAACTAGCGTGGGCGCGCTGGCTCCCCGGAGACCATTATTCTTAAATAAAATATCGACGACTACAAACAACCATTCCGGCCCTACATTTACTTTTGTTTGAATGTTATAAAACTTGTAAACTCGATTTACTTGAGGCTCCGTCCCCAGGGCTACGCAGTACCGTTGCTTAGACTACTCGCCGAAATACTAGCTTGCTGTTTTCTGAACGAAATTTATTTACGACGTTTACGGTGCTGACAGTTTCTTTAGTGAGAAGGATTGAAACATCAAGAAAAGCGTAAGTTACTTCCAAGAAACTAACGATTTGCTAAGCGGTGAAAATTTTTACTCACGGCCATGAGACGTTATTCCAATTATACGTATGTTAAAGCATGCTAAACGTGTGTAATTAAAATAAGTCATCTATGCAAACTGCCTGTAATTGCCTAATCATAAATACAATTCTAGCAACGGCCCTGAGACGTAGTGACGAAGTTTACCTCGGTCTTAGTCTTATCTCCTTTTTGCATGTGACAAACACGGTTTGTTGCATAACTACTGCTGGCTTCCTCTAAATTCACAATCACAAATCCAAATGCAGCCAAAGATACAGAAGCTATAGCGCAAATTCGCTACTCATCGATTTTTTAACAAAATAATATCCTCCAGAAGCTGTAGGAATACCTAAAGAGTCTAGTAAGCACGTAGTAGTTAAGCAAGCTACTCGGGCTTGAGAAGCTCGCAGAGAATTTTAAAATATTCGATTTTGTATACTCTTAGGCGTACTTACGTCTCGCCATGTCGGGCACCGCAGTCAAGCGTTTGTTGAACGTCGATGTCGGAATTGGATACTGAATACTTCAACTAATTAATCTTGTTTGAAGATAGGTAAGCACGTTGCTTTTGCTTAGGTCTAGGTATGAGGAATAAGACGCACTAAATGGACGCATCATTAGTTATGAACACCGTTTCAATGTTTCTTAGTGTAATTCCAAATGCCAAGTCATCCCCAGGTGTAAACGAGTCCAAAACGCGAAAGAAATGATGTTATTGCCGTTTCGCGCATATTGCGGTTCAATATCTCTGCTTCTGAAAACTCGGACGCGCGGTGCGGTTCACATAGTATAATTATACCTACTTTGTTTCTGAATTGTCTCAGAGTCTCTCCGTGTAAATTTTATACCGCCTGCGACTGACAATACGCGTCGTCGTAATTAGTCGTAGAACGTTTTAATTGTTCGTGACGCTCTGCCGAGGGCCTGAGAACCGAGTCACTTACTCGGCACTTCTGTAACAGTGTGACTTTAAACAAAACAATTATTTTTAGTGGGTCTTCAATTTTCACTGAACGTTTTGCTAATTACATGCTTGGAGCGAAATTGCAAGGTTGCCTCTTGAATCAAGTAGGACTAACAGTTGCAGTTGAAAAAATACTACTTCCTACACTATTGGTTAGACTTAATCGCAAGCATTTATTTCTTTTAATAGTATGATTTCATAAGTTTATTCCATTTTCTTTAGGCACACCAGACATTTACAACAATGATAGCCATTGGCTTTGTTTGGTTATTATTATGAAGTAGTATTAATAATAAAGTGGAATTTATGTGCGAAGTTACATTTGTAATTTATCATGAGCTTTTCGGTGAAGAGAAACATCGTGAGGAAACGTGCACACTCCTACGAAGCAAATCAATGGTGTGTGTGAAGTTCCCAATCCGCACTGGGCCCGCGTGGGAACTATAGCCCAAGCCCTCTCAATATGGGAGGAGGCCTGTGCCCAGCAGTGGGACGTAAATAGGCTGATGATGATGATGATGATGAAAGCGGTTATTACACTAAGTCGTTTGTCGACCGCAAAAGTGTAAAGAACACGGTAGTATAGGTAATAAGATAGTATAAGCTCGACTCGCTCGTTAGGTGACCGCGTTAGGTGAACGACTCGGTGTAATCGCCGCTTTAGACTTATTCGATTCGACAAGTCAAGACCAATAAAATGAGACAACGATTTAATCTTGAAGCTAAAGTACCAAATGCTTTGCACTAAGATGACACCGCAATCGTAACTGAGCCTGTTCTTGTTATGTACCTCACATTGTGCTTTGCAGCCCGAGCGAGTTGGGCTGAAGCATTGTAGCAGGTTGTATTGGTCTCTCGAGTGGAATCGACTGCACTGCATTTGTGTCTCGTATACACAAACAACCTGGATAAGCTTGTTTATTTTGCTTTGTCCGATATCGTCTGACTTGGGATTGGTACAAACTGGAACGGTCAAGCTTGACCTAATTTTAGATGGACCGAGTGGCGGTTTATAACGTAAACATTTCCAGGAACATTGAAGATTTACCTTTGCAAGATGTGGGTACAGTCTGACAGCAGGAAAAACGAGATACCTATAATATCAAAATTGTATATGTCTATTATTTTATGAATAACCGAATTTTAAGCTTCATTTAAGATATAAACACATCATACAGCTCTTAATAGTTGAGTAAAATGAGTTTACGTCCGCCGATTCCTTTGGAAGTCACTCAAGTAAATACTCCGTCCAGTCTCCATTACATTTCCTCGCGTCCAGTCACAATTTACCCCTTCCCTTACCTAATAAAACACAATATACCCCTTGCTACTTATTAGTAGACAGTTCGGTACACGAGTACGGTACGAGTACCTACGGGACACGCCGTGGACGTCTCGTCATCTTGTCCCCATTTAAATATGTAATTCCGTCGCAGAAGCTAACTTATATAACAACTCCGTCCCAACTTAACTTGATTTCCCGCGGAAGCTGAAAGTACGATGTGCTCGCAATTTTACACAAAAAGCAAACAATATTATCGCGATCAATTGTAATCAAGTTTTCACATTTTCATCTCGGCTTTCGTCCTAATTTTATCTTCATCACAAAAAGTTAATGACAAATACTGGTCAAGCTATTACGGACCCGCCGAACCCTTGTCAAAATCTGTTTTTTGTTGACCCCGTGCTTGGTTTTGATCATAAAGCCATGGCAATATGCAGAGGCTGTCACTGCCACCAAAAGTCAATAATGACTTTCCGTTCACGCATAGTCAAGTCCAAGTCTGTTACACATATTTGTTAAAAATAACCAAATAACGAATCGCTCTCGTAAATTTGAGATTCCGGACAGTAATGTGTCATTTTTTTAATTTATTCAACAGATGGCTTGGGTTCTGATTATCACCGACCCGGTTAAAAAATATTTTGTGAAGTGATGATGACGAATATTCGGAGATTTTTTTTAAGTACTATTTATTCAAGTTCGTCTCGTGTTGGACCGGATAGCATCATTTCACACAAAGACAACATGTCATATTGTAATACACAAAGATTCTACAACTAAGCTCTTGGTCGCCGGTTCTAAGTTAAGTATGTGTGAAACACTCAGTCTCAGACTCCATACGATTATGTACTTGTGCCTTACCGATGAAACTTATTTCTTGGTGTTAAATGCGAAATATACGTTACCAACTGATCCCGTAAAGTCATAGGTACTTGGGTTTCCTTTCACTGTTTATTTAAAAGTGAGGACGATTTAATTCTGGTCGTATAACATAGACAACATTAAACAGATTTTTCTTTTTCTTTTTCAGATAACCGTAACTGCCGCCGAGGTAGCGATCAGTCGACAGAAGATTGGCGCGATGCGGGAGGCGGGGCCCCTGTGAGGTCCCGCCGCGGTATGGGCTCCAACATCAGCCAGCACTCCGCCAAAGGGCTAAAGGGCAGGCGCGCCAGGTCCAGTGGGGACCTCTGCAATGGAGACACCAAGAGTCAGAGCGAGAGCTCGGTGTGTGGATCGGTGGTCGGAGATGTCATGGGATGGAACAGATCCCTGCCTAATCATCTGGATGGGAACAGACATCTAGCTGACTACAGCCGCGTCAACAACAACTATGGAGAGTTTGGCACCTACAACAGGGCCCATCCTAAAGGCGGACGCGGCCTGCGGTACAGGGTCTCCAAATCAGGTAAATGAACTCACTTAAATCTCGATCCCCAATTAATATAATAAACCCACTTCGTTTTAATTACCAAATGTGCCGAACATTTTTCAGTCTTCACAATTCGCGTGGCAGCGTTAATCCAGATTTATGATGAAATAAAACTTTACTATGCGAATGTAATGAAAACGTCGAGCTTGTTACGTAAAAAGCTTCGCTGATATGCCAGAGTGAAATTTGAGTTTTTGATGAAGCGAAATGTACTTCAATTAATTTCTACATAGCTTCAATATTTACGCGTATTACGTATGTTACACGGAGTAATCCCATAAGTCCGTTTGACGTGTGGATGTGAACACGTCACGTCAGTTTTAGAGGCAAAGCTCACAGCTGATCCCGAATTTGAGTGGACTTAGTGGCTCCCATCTAATATAAAAACCGAACAGTCTATGACTGGCGGAGTAGCGTCATTTAAAAGTAAATAAATATTTCGTTGGTTTGTTTACCATGCGTAGACCCAGGAATCCAATAAGTAACAATCTTTAACAATGTGTAGGAAAACTCTAACCAATCAAGTTAATCTTCTTGTAAAGCGTATTTATGAATCCCTAATGGATAAATATTAACCGTTACTAAAATATATGGCGTGTTAAGTTTAAGTAAGCAAATATATGTGTTGCGTAAACAGATTGGGCTATAACTCCAGCAAAGTAAAGAGGAACTACAAGGGGAATGAGATTTATGTCTGCTCTGTCTTAATTAAAATCTTCTAAGACCCAGATTAGGCTCGGCTTAATATAAACATGCCTCGGATCAGTTTATTACATAGCAGGGTCCATGTTAGAGTAAACAAATATCGCAAACTTTTTTATTTAACGCAGAAATGAATAAGCTCTGTCTAATAAAAGTTTGGTATCTATTGATTTACCGGTGGCAGTAAAGCTGAGGTCACCTTGTTTCCTAATAAATCTAATAATAAACACTATATGCAATAATTTTATACTCGTAGACGCTTTGATGCCATACAAAGAAAAACACATACCTACTCACAGTGTTCGATTTCACTCAAAAAAATTCCCTCTGCTGTTTATAGCATTAATCGATCAAGAATTTAGAATGTAAGACTAAAACACCCACGCGTCTATTTGGAATACTTTTTTATTTAAAAAATAATGAACTTTACGTGACCTTTCCACTAAAAAAGACAAAATAAATCCTGGAAATTTAACTGTCCAAGATATTTATTTTAAATAAATATAGTCCGATAAATCATATTTTCGCGCATGTTTCCCAGTTTTTACTTTTGGAAAAGCGCCTCTGGATACTGAGTAATTATATTTTTAAAGATTTTCGTTTTTATTTTTTTTCTCCCCAAAAACTCAAAAGTGGGACTTGTGACTTACATAGAAAGATTGCTCTTAACAAGGCCTATCACTGATAAAAAAATCACGTTCCACTATCGCGGCCTTTACGAGGAATTCAATTTCAAAATACAGTGTTAAGGTTGTCACTCAATTTGACCTTAATTTTTTTTTGTGTTTTGACTACGTTAGCTTCTAGATTATAATAACTTACAAGTACACGCTCGATAGGTCCTTTGTTTATGATTTTTTTTTTCGATGAAAGCTCACATCTCACATGTGTATCGCTGTAAGGGTTCCACCCTCGTTAAGTTTATGCTAAAACCCCGCACTAAGACATGTGACCTGGAGAAACTGGGGTGAGGCACCATGGAGCCGTTACAGACTCATGGCACCACTTTGCCTCAGCAGGGGCTTACCCAACCTGGTGGGGGATGTCCGTCCGGGCAATGACGCAAAAAAGTTGGGCATTTTTTGCCGCACGCTCGCGGAAAGGTATGTTCAGACATACATATAATTGGCACCTGATGACTCACAAAATTCTATTGCACGATGAAGAGATTATTGAATCCTGTTTGCTTCCTGTCGGCGTGTTCTCAGAGCAAGCGGCCGAGTCACGTAACAAAATCTGGCTCTCAGATAGGGAAAACCACCGTCGCAAAATAAACAGAAGAAAAACCATGATCGACCTCTTTCACCGTGCACTAGAATAATCGGATTCATTCATTTCCATGGCACACCACAATCAACGTCGCCAAAGATCCTCCAAGCGGCTTTGTTTGCCAGAAGCTGTACGTGTACTTTTAAAACCAATTCAAGAAGAAACTTGCAATTGGCAGAAGTGGACGATGCAGATTTATCCAAGAATGATGATAACTGCACGTTAACACTAATCAGCGAAGACGATTTGTTTGAATAAGCCATAGTGCTTGGCCGCGACATTGTTCGCGTAGAATAAAAATTCTCTGTTTTTTGATTATATTATGTACTTGATTGAATCAGGCGTTACTTTGTGGAGGTCAAAATTCGTGAAATATAGACAATTAACTATCTAACACATTAATTGTATATAGATCTTTGATTAAAGTTTCACAGTCACAAAACAAGAACTTGTTGACCTTTAGTGACAACCCTACGTTGCATCATTTGACCTCAATACAAAATGGTGTATTTCTCGTAAAGGCCGCGATAGTGGAACGCGACTTTTTTATCAGTGATAGGCCTTGTTAAGAGCAATCTTTCTATGCAAGTCACAAGTTCCACTTTTGAGTTCTTGAGGAGAAAAAAATAAAAACGAAAATCTTTAAAAACATAATTACTCAATATCCAGAGGCGCTTTTCCAAAAGTATAAACTGAGAAACATGCGCGAAAAGATGCTTTATCGGACTATATTTATTTAAAATAAATATCTTGTACAGTTAAGTTTCCAGAATTTATTTTGTCTTTTTTAGTGGAAAGGTCACGTAAAGTTCATTATTTTTTAAATAAAAAAGTATTCCAAATAGACGCGTGAGTGTTTTAGTCTTGCATTCTAAATGCATCCCTTGATCGATTAATGCTATAAACAGCAGAGGGAATTTTTTTGAGTCAAATCGAACACTGTGCTACTGTGACGCAAACAGATGGAAGCTTGTAATTACATCCACCTTCTTCAACTGACTGACGACGACTCGTCAACGCCCAGCCCAAACCATTCGACCTAGAAAGCTAAAAGTTTGCATAGAGATGCCCTGCAAGGCTTAGACAAGTGATAAGAAAGGATATTGCTAAATTCCTACTGATAAGGCGTTCTGCCAAGGGAGCTAAGACACGGGCGAAGACTAGATAAATATATAGACATTATAGCTACAGTGAAATTAACGGATCACTTACGTATGTCAGTCGACATGTTTCTGACTAATCCTTAGTCCTTCCTCTGGGACCACACGCTTCGACGGTGGCGCAGCTGCTGGCGGCACACAACTACCCTCTCTTTCATAGTAGTAGTAAACCCTACTACACACACTATACTTAATACTAATGACATCACTTTGCAAAGGCCCGTTCACACTATCTGTTGAAGCAGGTATTAAACACTGTTTTCCAACACGGGGGCACCGGCCATCCACTATCACGGTTGAAATTGAGAAGACAACTAATTTCAATGGCCTCACGTACTTTCCGCGGACTGAAAAAGTTTTCTCTCGCCAGTACCGATACCTTATCAACACGAATGTAGTGCCTTTAATTTGAGTGTTCGGCTACTGCAGAACCCTCGTTGTCCTTGTATTTTCATATTGCTGTTAATTCACTACGATTGAATCTCTCGGTAGTTTCACATTAAAAGCATTAATTATAAGAGCTGTATTCCAAATTCGTGCATTTTGGTTGAACCTCGTAAATTTATTTTTAATAGGTTCCGGTATTCCGGGGCACCTTGAGTGCGAATGCGACCCGCTAATGCTCCCACCATCGATCATCCCACCTCAACACGCCTTTGTGCGCAAATGATCAAAATGAAAATGTACAACTATTAGTCTCCGTCGAATGTTGGGGCTGAGTTAGACTAGAGACTGTTCAGAACTTTAACTGTAACTAGTGATAAGCGGAATGTATATAGTTATGAAGCGAAAACTTAGAATTGTGGCCAAAATGACAACGAAACGAACGTAATTTTTTGAGATGTGAGCCGCGTAATTTCTGCTAAAGGGTCATTCTATGAAAGTTGCTAACTATGTAAACATACCGCCATAGTAAATTCACAGACAATTTCAGTATGGCGGTTTGTTTACATTGTTAGCAAGTTCCATAGAATGACACTATACATTCGTATTGATTTAAACTTTCACGATTTTAACACTCATGATACTCGGACTTAATCACGTAAGAAATACATTTATTTAAATACCTTGACGTTTCGGACGCGACGTTGCGTTGCGTTGTTTGCGCGGTGTTGGACTATAGCTACGAGTACATTCGGCTACATACCGAATTCCTGTTTCGTTCACACGGCGTCATTTGTCAGGAGTTTTGTATGAAACCGAATGTATGAAATTACGCCATCGAAATTACGCAGCACACAACTCAAAAAAAGTTTGGCCTCACCCTAAAGGTTGGTAGAGTTAACGTATTTTTCAATCGAGGAAATAAAAGGAGGAAATTCTCAATTCTCAAGTTGACCGATACATGTTGTTTACGAATAACCTAAAACGAAAAAAAACGTGCTTTTACTAGTAAAATTTCTATCAGAGCCATTTAAAAAAACTCGGTTTTTAAGCCTGTCTATGACATCGTAGCTCCCAAATCGAAACTCAATCACTGCGAACTCTATGTAGTTTTACACACATGCCTGATCCACGTCCATCTCGTACATGGGATATTTAATATCCCTGCCTGGGATGAATGTGCAATAACGCGTATTTTCCGGGTGAGGCACTGGAAGATATTCCCAATAAGGACCGTACTGTGCCGTTTACCATTTGAATGGAACAGAGTTAGTGCGGCTGACCTATAATCGACGAGGGTCTAATTAATTTAACTGCCTTAAAATCCAAAATTGTGTTGAAATTACAACAAATTTTCTCGTCGCATTTAAAGACAAACCACCTAAAAATGTAGTTAATTAAAGGGATATATACATACAAAGGTATGCTGCGAGCTAACTTTATGTAAAATGATTTAACGGATTTTAAAATTTAGACATAACATTCTAAGACATTCCATTTGTTTCTATACAAAAATAGGTCTCAAAAATCGCCGTAATCTCGTCTTCAAAACAATAACAATTTCCCTGCTATAACAAGTCGGTTACTTAAATAAATTCAGCTAATTCTCAGTCGGCCCGCGCTCCCTCTCCGACCTCTGGTGGCCTAATTTCTAGCTTTACTTTATGAAAAGGCGTTAAGTATATTGTGTCTATCCTTGAAGAAACATCAAGCCATTAAGGCGACGTCACTTGGTAAAAGCTCTGCCTATAAGCGACAGACTAAATATAGCCGGTGTGCATCGATTTCCCGTCACTGTATACGCTTCATAAATCTTACAGTGTTAGTTAGGTATGAGCCTAACGCCATTTTTAGATTTATAAGCCCATCATAGTGATTTAGAATTTATATGGTAACCGCTCGTCGACAGAATGAGAAAGCGTATTTCCTGAGACTCAAAACCTTGGTGTTTTCAAGGCGGGAGTGAATAGGCACCTTTTGGGTTAGCTCGGCTTCTTGCGCTGTCACCACTTACCATGATATGGCGAGGCAGGGAAACCGGACAACATCGTCACTCATAACGGCATTTTTTTAACATTCTGCTTGTTTTAAAATACAAGAAAAAAATCTGTCCCATACCCGAATTGAAAAATAATATTATATTATAACTTTCCTTGGCTCTCGTCTGCATAGGTTATTTATTATGCAGTTTTATGTCAGTGCCATCGACTTTATTTGTTTCCAGAGTATTGTGAACGTAATATTATATCTTCGAGGCTAGCTTGAATATCTGTCAGCCTAAATACGTACGAGTATTTAGCTATTTTGGAAAACAAAGTAATTTGAGGAGCATTTTCTGTGTTTTAAGTACGACTTCATGTTCTTATTACTGCATAACAAGACCGGTCCAATATAAGTAACGGTGTTATTTTTTCCATTCAAACTAAAGAAATACCCCTTTTGAACGCAAAACGCGCTCTATGTTGCGTTGAAGAAAATTGTGAAGTTCGTAGCTTAATTGGCCACGTTATGTGAAACAAATCTGCAGTACCCTACCGGTGGCACGCAGCCGCACTGGCTTGTTTTCACTAGACGAGCCAATGACGTCACAGCGCTTTGGGTCAAGGTTAGCAGAGGCCATTTTCGTAGTGCGGGAGTGCGGAACCCAGTGTCACATTGTTAGGGGTTTTGGTGAAGAATGTTTAGTATGCTTTAGAGCAGTATGCTTTAGAGCAAAGTGGTAGTGTTCCTTGTGTGTGGCGAAGCTTACTTTGAATATTACATGGGGACGTTCAAGACGTTCCGTAAGAGTGTTAAGTTATTTTGTAACAAACGTTATAACAGATATGTCATACTCGTAAATACTTTCACTGGATTGGCAGTTCAGAATTCAAAGTGATGGTTTTTTTGTTTGTTATTTATTTTTCGTTGTGTAACTAATTTTATTTTAATAGTTTATACGCAGTGGCCAGCTATGAGGGTGGAGGAGGGTAGCATGACTGTTGTAGAGCCTTTGATTCCTATCGTTACGTTTTACTAGAGAACAATTTACAATTTATAATACTGTCACGTTTTTAAATTTGGGGGCTTTTAAGCGGGACGATAATTACATCATACTTACTGACTACAATGTCTTAGAAGCGTTTCACAAAACCGTAGAATACATTACAAAATATAAACGGTCATAAACGGTCTCTGAACAAAATCTCTCCATTAAATGCGTCTAGGATCTCATCCAATCTTCACTTAACAAGCCCTTTGAATATATTATCATCAAGGCCTGCTTCCAGAACATCTTGGTGAGCTCTGGACTTTATTCGACGCACCATTCTAGATGTTTATCTCTCTCTTGCCCAATTAAGCATAACGGGTAAGAGTAAGAAGTATAATCGGAATTTTACTTCGCTTCAGTACCATTTAGGCGGTCTGTGTTGAAGACTCTGGATTGTTCTCTCGCTCCATCCGAAACGATTTGTCTTCCGTAATCAGTTAAGAAATAGGGCGGTAGTAAGACCTTTATTAATCCCAATTGAAGCGGTCAAAGGCGTTTCCGACGTTGATGTATGGTTAATGGGCAAGCGTATTAAAAACAGTGGCTTCTGTTTCTCAGATGGGTTCTCTAGTCCAATATAGATTGCCATTACCATAATTTATAGATTTAGGCACTACTTTCAGGCGGTCCATACTTCATTCGGATTTTTTTCCAGATTAAGTTAGTCAGTGTTCTTTTTAATACTTCATAGATATTGTTTATTAAAAAAAATGTTCCTCTGTTTGATTGTTTTTAAATGTTATCTCTGCATTAACTATGCAATGTAGATTTATTTCCAACAACGTTTTGAGCCTGTTTGAGATTTGTTGTGCTCGTTATGCTGTTAATTATATATATTATAGGTACCCTTTTAAATAGCGAATTGCTGTAAGTTTTTAAATGTTATCTACTTGCCAACTTTTTATAGGTACTGAGCAATTTACTAAAATTGGCATGAATGGATTGAACGATACTAAAATGTCTCTTAGACATTTTTACACTTTAAGAGTGCATTTTTTATATACAGGTGTGTTTTAATGAACCGTCAATAAATTCATTCTCAAGAAAAAAACGTTCTCATACATAATTTTCAACCAGCAGAAGCAATAAAATGTTTTTGAATGAATGTTTTTTAATTTTTTTTTCCAATTAAAATCTTTACAGGGGTGTTCACTTAGACTTTCTCAACTCCTGGCAAAATTGTTGACGGCTCATTAAAACGCACCCTGTATAATAAATGTGAACCGGTATTAAAATAGGATAAATTCATTTACTCATTCATAACTCGGTACATTTTTATCAGCCCTAGTGAATTCTTCTTTAAAAGCGTGCCTACGGAACTCTGAAATGTAATTTCCAGACACGATACCATTTTAATCACGCCGTGTTAGGGCGCGGTGCCTCTATCCAGATATTGAAACCACGTGTGATGGAAACGCGAAAGATGAAAGTGTGCTGCCAATGGAAACTGAATTTTTATTGCTTTTTTAATAACTGCTGTATTTGATGTGACTGGAAGGCTTTCAACTGTCGTATAGCAGTTGATATACACAATATACAGCGTTCGATTAGGTACAATCAGTAGAAATAAATCAACGAACGAATGATTCAAAAATATAACACTTATCGACACAGACAATATTTAAAGTAGCTCAACTAATTCAACCATCATTATGTTTTTCACTCTGTTTTTATCTAGTTGTAAATATTTTCCCGCCTGTTAGGTATATATTTGAGATAAATAATGTTTACAATAACCACTATCAGCTTAATTAATTAATTCAGTATCAATTTGTGGTACCTAATTATTGAATTCTGACTAGACAGGGACATGTTGTTTGATATTAACATTCAGTTTAATGTTGAATTATGTACGCGTGGCGTGGGCCAGCCTATTGATTACCAGAAGCTTGAGCAGGTGGTACAAGGCGAATGACCGGATTGATTTTATTTTCATGATAAGTGTAGTAAAAAAACACTTAAAATGGGTAAAGCATCATATGAAGGTACAGTGAAAAAGTTTTTCCACAGATCAGGCAAAAATGAATCTTATGTGACATTGACTTATCTTTGATATGTAAAAATATTTCTCAATTCAACTGTACCATGCTTCGATCAATAAGTAAATTACCCAGATAACTTTACTATTATTTACTATCGCGGTTACAGTAAAGTGTAATTTTGCTTGCAGTGAATAAGACGCAAATGAGTCGTTTTTCATCGCTCCGAACCGTCATCTTACTTGATTACTTAAGTAGGTACTTACTTAATAATGATCAAAGAGTGTTATATAGGCACACTTTTTAGTGACATTTGGTATGTGTAGGTAATTTTATTGCGAGTTAATTTTAAAATGCCACATAGGAAGTGGAAGTTGGTTGACAACACACAAATTTAAATCACGAGACGATAAGAAAAAGGAGATAGATACATTTTCTTATAAAAACAACCCGGCTGAAAGCGTCAGCTTCACTTTGTTCGTAAAGCAAAATCTTGAGCGTAATAAAAATATTTCGACGCCATATTGAATGCAACGGCGAACGGCGGCAGACACATGCCTGCTCACCGCCTTTACAGCCTCTGAGCACTTTAATCCAGCCCTCGGCGCCTGCACTCCACGCCGAGAATTAATCTCGACAAGTCTTTCAACAACTCCTATTCAAACATCTCATAATATTACAATGTTAATTATGGCGTTTTTGCAGACGTTTGATTGATGAGTTGTAAACAAAATTTGCGCCAAGTTACAGCATTTATCATAAATTTTATGACGCGGAAAGGACTCTCGAGTTATTGAGAGCATCAACAGTGAGAATAGAAATTTGTGAGAATTTACATAAAAACAAATTGGTAAGAACGTTTGGGATATATTTGCATGCGATATAGTCGCAGAAGGAACTTTGTAACAAATTGTAATATATGTAATGTAAAGCAGCTTGCTTATCAAGACTTGCCAGTAAAACTCATAGAAGGAAATGACAAATCTGAAGCATCCATTCTTAATCTTTTAAGGCGCGTAAAATTCTCTACCTGTAGTGAAATTTATAATATTTTGCGACGGTCGCAAGCTAGAATCGTGGTCTTTGACTCGCGAGTCGCGAGTCTCGCCACGTAGCGATGTTTGGGTCGGAACGCTTTTATTTCCATTTCAATTGAATAAAACGTGCTGGAAGCCTTTGATTATTAATTTATTTATTCAATAAGGTACCTGTGGCGACCGTCCTTTCCACGCACGTAGCCAGAACCACACCTGCAATCATATCTTATTTTCTTCTGTAAAAAACAATTTCTGAGAACGTGTCTACGTTTTGATTTAAGTTTACTTGTGCGTCTCGATTTTCATTTTGGTTTTGGTGCTCGTTCAAAGTCATTGCTGCTAACTGTGTCAATAAATTTGCTTCATTTAGGTGTTTAACTTTTTTGAATTGCGTACAACCTGCTTCAGGACATCTTCGGCAATTTTTTTTTAATTTTAACAGATCATTTAGATTAGAGGCAGTTCTTTTAGATTAGAGGCAGTTCTTTTAGATTAGAGGCAGTTCTTTTACCTGCTAATGATGTGCTTACTGTTGGTGGGCTTTTATGAAAAATCGAGACAAATCCCCCCAAAGCCGTGAGGCGTTCTGTTCATCCCCTTTGTTGCAGCGATAAGCCTAATGTTGCTTAGGCGCTTAGAAGAATAATGGCGCGAATACGATGAATTTTGTGGCAATTTTATTCGTGAAAGGTGACGCAGCGGAATTATTTCACCGGAGGGGTCTTAATAACGGTTCTTTTTTGTTCACGTTTTATCGTATTTTGGTTTATCAAATAATATTAATTTCAGCTTAATTTCAGTTTCCGGATCCTTTTACTTTTATTTGTATGCCTACTCTTTTTTCTGATATCCGTCAATCGCCCGAAGGTTAACTGGTAGAGATCCCGTTAAGGGATAAGTTCGACTTTGTACGTTTGCTTTTGTTCTGTCATCTGTTATTTTATGTTTTATGTGCAATAAACAGATATACATACATAGATACATACAATATTATTGTTGTAATGGCCTTTCCCAGGTCCCAGGCTATCCCTTTGCACAGATAATGTATTGTAGGTTTCATAATTTCAATTAGGTAATGAACAAAAACAAGAAGAATCAAAAATAACATACAAACTAACTACAATATGCATCGAGACAAATTGAGACTAGGCGAAAATTGCATTTCTAGACTTCCTAATCAATTTAATTTTTTTATGTAGGTATTGTATGGTGCTTCATATAAGTTTCATATATATATTTCTGTGTACATACTGGTTTTGTTACTGTCATACTGGATATTTTTTGCTAAATAAATATATTAATTACTACTAATAATAAACAAGCGTTTCGACTGGTTGGTGAAACTAAAATTGTAATTACTGCGCTGTTGTGTAGCTATTATTACTTCTCTTAAGCCTTTCGGTGTTTTGCTGTCACTTCAACGCCGTTAAATATAACATGCTTAAGTCCTCTCACGAAACTAATTACCTCCGATGTTTTAACGCTATATTTCACCTTCCTTTTTCCCCGTTTACATTTAAATTTTCACTTTCGTCCTTACATCGCTAACGAGTTCAACCCGAACTCTATTAGTAAACACAGAAGGTCCAAAACCCAAGGAACAGCAGACTCAGGTAAATAGGTCTGTTTTTAGTCAGCCAGTGTTTGCTGGACATTCATTTTCTTTTGATCTTAACATCCGAAGCGGGTTTCATAAAACCTCCGTAGCAACGGCCATTACTCAGCATTCGCAAAAGCTGTGCAGGTGTAAATCAAATCTGTAAAAGCAAGACTGGTGGGCCATAACGATAAGCCGACATACTTCTATGTTTCGGGTGTAACGGTGCCGATATATCTTAAATCTTCGAGGATAACGAAAGCTTTTGCCCGAACTGCTGGCTGGCGTAGTGCGCATTGTAGGCATTGTTTTGTTTCCCTATTTTCGTGGGCGAAGAATCTCCGCGGAATTGCGCAGCCGGTGGAAATAATTGACACTCTCTCTTTGCTTCATATTCATTCGGATACTACAAACAGTGGGTCCTGGAGCCTTTTTCATCAATGCTACAGGTGTGACAATTTGACGTACGTTACCGTCACTACTTTCATTATCAAGGCTTTTTATTTGGGAGGTGCTGCAGTGTTTTTCAACTTCTTTGACGGTGTGACCCCCTTTAAGGGAAAAGTCGCTCGTAGCTTTTTCTAATTTGTGTTTCTATACGTCACTAAATTTAGCATTAATAACTGCGGCCCCTATTGAATGCAATACATTGCAACTACAAGTTTTATCGTATATCGCTCCAATGCAATGGATACAATATCCTCAGCGGATATTTCAAAAATCATTATCATAGAATCGAATTCAAATTATTCATGCACAAAGACAAAAAAGGTTCCCTGGAAAACAGTAAGTATGTATTACAGGAATGGTCCTAAGGTCAATAAAATAAACCGTTGTTTCCGATACCTAATCTTTATGTCTTGATTTCTGTCTAGTCAACAGTTCGACACAAAGGAAAAAGAATTGATCTGAAATCACCGGCGCCGTGAGAAAGAAACTTTTATAGATTACTTACTCTAGAATAAATAATAGTTTTCTGATCGTGACCAACTTTCGCCTATATTTTTTTTCAATTTCGTTGCACCCCAAGTAGGATTTCTCTTTCATTTCGAGATGTTATTTTGGGGCATTCACAATAACTTGGTAATAAGTAGTGGTGATGATTTAGTTGAGTTATCTTGCTTACATGAACCCAAGGGTGTTCTTTACACCTTACACACGGCAATCCGTATCGTCAAAATAATTCCTGCAGAATGGAATATTGAAAAATTTGGCTGTTTAATCTAGGAAGCACTTACGAATAGAAAAGAACTATTATATCTCACTGCTATGAGGATTGTTTCGCAGCGCCGAGCGCTCGGCTTTAGCTTGGAATCGCGGTTCGTTTAACACATACATACTTAATCTACATATTTTCATAAATCTGCTCTCCCACCAAAGCACATAGAGCTAACCAACGTAAATCAACAAGAGTAACGTTGTACGTATTCTGCGGGCTAACCAAGTCGAGGCACGCAAACCGATATTTTACTTTGGTAACATCCGCTACGTAACTTTGCACGTTTTCGTGTGTGATTCAACCACCAATGTTGTCGGGGGCATTTTCTACAAAATACGCTTACTCGAAGAAACCTTCAAGTACTTTACATCTTCACAACTTTTTACGATAGTATTCAAAGTTAAATGTCTCACCTAAATATAGCAAATTGTCGAGCATCTTCGAATCCTACATAAGCTGGAGATCTCATAGCCTCTAGCTTAACCAGTCTCTGAAACTATTTAGGTTAAGTGAGTTAACTGTAAATTTTACGCCAGCTTAGCTTGAAGTCGCAAGAGCAGTTTGTAGCCCTGATCTATCGATGAACACGAAAATGTCATCATCGTTCCATGGGACGTCTCATAACGACCAAATTGGTTTTGAAGATACCACAAAAGTGTAAGATCATTCAGGTACTTTGATTACAACCTTAAACTTGATATCTCCAAATTCTTTCTCAGGGTCTGACGCTGAGCCAGTATGGAAGCTACAGGATCCTGGCTTCGACCAGGGTTACGGGTCGGAGCGATCCCCGGAGGACGACTACGTGCCTCCCATTGTGCCGGCGGCTGTCTCCATCGAAGAGTACGAGGCGGAACTGCGGACCGTGTACCCTTTCATCAATGATGGTAAGTGTTATCCTTTCGTCTGCTTTGGAAAAGATTGGCTGCGTGAGCCGGAAGCGGCTGGGCGACATGTAAATAGAAACGGTCCGTATGAGCGTCGACCGAAGATTGCGCTGGATCTTTTGTAGTTGCTCTAGATTCAGTTTATTTTGTAAGGCATTCGGTATCGGGTTTTTGAATATTTTCTAAACTTAAAATATCATCGACTACCGTAATAGTCTAGTGATTAGAGCACCTGGCTATGAAGCTTGAGGTATTGACTTCGATCCTCGGTCGGGCCAGATATTTGTAAAACAAAATAAATACGGTAGTTTGTTCTCGCGAGCGAAGCGTCTCCGTTTCAGCTTAGGCAAAAAATCTTTCGTTTGTCCGGATGTCTGTTGGGCGGATGTCTGTCCGGCTGTTCTCCTTTACAAATTGGATGTGTCGAAAAGTGGATAAAGGAATGAGAAGTAAGGCTGCAAACCCTGACTTTTCAGGATTAGTCTCCGTCATTGAAATAATCTCGCTTGCATTTCATTCTTGGGTAGTTTGTCTTCTTAACTCATAATACAAGACAGCGTAGTTTGAGTTACGTAGTTTGTTGATGCGCGCTGGTTTAATTTGGTTTCCTCCTTAATATTATGAGAATAGCAACTGTTCTATGTTGCTGCGGTATGGACCCACTCATGTAGCCGTATTAGTATAAATTTAATTATAACAGTGGTTGACACAAAGTACAGCCGCTACTCTCCCACCTACATTATAAATTCTCAATTAGTACGATTCCTAAATAATAATATTCCAACTTTGCAAAGTGGTGGCAGCAACTCTTGCCGTGATTCCAGAATTATTGAACCGTCTGACACAAGCACAACTTCTCGTTATAATCATTGAATGAAATGATGAAAATAAATAATTAACGTTAAATTGTGAAATGCCTGTGATGGGCGGGTGAACAAAATTTGCCGACAACGGAGCAGATAAATATTTCACTTTTCAAAGTTGTAGTCAATAGGATAAAATACAAAATACCTTTGTTGAGTTACTGGCAAGCGCTTCGGGTAATCTTCTTTGTCAAATGCTTTGTAACAAGCTGATTCTAGATACCTACCTTCATTATTTACACGAGATTTCCACCGGGGATTTACTTTCAGACTTCTAATAGACCTCAACGTCGCTGCAAGTAATTCGGCTTTCATTCATTCTATTGAGAGCAAGTCAAATAACTTCGATCTTCGAGTATATTCACATTTTTTGTATTAAACTCTGACATTTTTTATAACACATTGCAAAGCAAAGAATTCGAGTCACGGGTAATAATAAATACTCGCAACTTCGTAAATAATGTTCATCTAATATCGCTGTTCCAACAAAATACCAATCGACCTGAAAAACGTTGCAATAAAATTGCGCCGAGCATTCAAATACGATTGCCACACCTTTTCAGCGCCATGTTACAAAGCTTGCAGGCTTATGACAGGTCACACGGACTTTGTAATATTGTAGGATTGTTGACATTACGGTTACGTTTCACTGTTTTATTTCTCTTTGAGTAACTTTTACTAGTTTAACATGAAACTACCGTGATACTAATGAAATAAACTGGTCACTCACATAATATATGTCGAGTTTAGCGCGACATATTTCGGACTAATTCCTAGTCCTTCCTCGCTGCCGCATGTCTTGCGCTTCCATTGGAAGGACTACGAATTAGTCCGAAACACGTCTGGCTATACTCGATTTGCGACGAACTTTTAGTGGGATTTTTTCAGTTATTGTCAAAGTGAGGTAAACGTCCCAATGATCGACACGTTAATGCCGATAATTGACACCCTGCTTGTCACCTTTATAGCTACGTATTAAGTTTGAAGGTGCCAACTACTGATATAGCGTCGGCATAGGGACAGAGATTAGCAATATTTCAGACATCGCAATGATTCCAAACTCGTTCTTGTATTGCATTTAAATGATCATTTCCATTGTTGGACTCTTACTTAAGGTGTATGTTTATGTTGACTTGTATTTCTTAAGCAGACACTATTAAGGCTAAAATATTACCCGGTCATGCGCTTCGTCCTCAGTTAAACTAAGAATAAGCGATATCGTCCATTACAATGTCAACGAAGTCCTGTGGTACTGGACACAATTTACACTAGAACGTAACTAACTGTAAAGTTATTCTACAAGTATCTAGACTAAGCGATCCCTAATTATACTCTATCATCAGAAACTAGGTTGGCTTAACTTAGCTTAAACCTTAAACTAAACCTGTATTCGCATAGGTATTTCTGCACTAAGTTCAAAAGAGCGTATCTCCATAAGGAATTAAAAGCGTTACGTCTTTTTATGGTAGCAGGACAGAGCGGGCGACCTGAGCTAGTCAATTGGCACTTAGCTTAGGATAGCGCTGTTCTAAGCCATGTGGAACAGAGTTAAGTTTAATTAGACAGTTTTAAAAACTGGCTCCACTAGAAATAAAGCCCCTAGGAATAGCGATGTGCTTTCACACGCTCACAAAATCTATTGGCTGTTTTTAGTAATCCGTATCTCGATAGTAAAAAACGGAACCCATAACAGCATTTCGTTATCCGTCTGTCCGTCTGTTAATCACAAGTAAATCAAAACCTATAATGTACTTCCCATTGAAAAAAAAATCCGAAAATGTTAGGTAGGTGTGTGTCCGACTCTCACTTGGCCGAGTTTTTTTCACGCATTGATACTTTTGATAGTTATTTATGAATTCCTAGTATACCTCATTAATAAAATACATTATATAAGATAACTTTTGCCCTCGACTTCGTACGCGCACAAATTCTCATATTCTCTATCCCTTGGGAATATCAACAAATCCGTCCTTAGTGCTTGTCAACATCCTCACAGCAACCTCTATGCAAATTTCAGCCTTCTAGGGCCAAGGGTTTCGACTCTGCGTTGTCTGTCAGTCACTCAGTCAGTAACGGAAGAGTTTTATTTAAAGTATTGATTGCAAAACACTGTCCTAAAGTTTGTCGCTCTATTGACTACGTGTGGGTATTTAGGTGCTTCCCACTGATGGGCACAGTTTGGGACCATTAAACCCCACGTGGGCGAGTGCTGATTAGCAACTTTTCACACGCCGTTGAATTATCACCACAGCACCACACAGGGTTTTTCCTTGTGCGAAAAGCTCACGCTGAATTTAATATTCAAACCTTTTCATATGTTGGTTTAGATTTTGCATAAGCAAAAACTGATTTCAGTTCCTATTCTCGGAAACAGTGCCCTATGCACGACTCGTGGAATCCTGCGTTACGTTACGGTTATCGTATCGAGATCGAGAAATCTCATACTAAATTTTAGTTCCAAATACGCTCACGGGCGGGCGCTGTTCCAAACGTCATACAAACTCGTTATAGTTTACTATTCGATTTTACGTGACGCAGGATTCGACAAGTCGTGCTTAGGGCACTGGTGTCGACTGTTAAATGAAAATTTGTGTTTCTAAGAGATGCGTACGTTTCGGACTATACCGTGTCTATGTGTCTATGCGTGCTGGTTATTTTAATGTATCTGGGCATTTTTAAGGAATACATTTTATGTTTAATCCGTGTAATTTGCAGCCCAATCCCTGATTTATTGTTACTGCCGATAAGTATCTATCCCATTGCTATTATTAATATCTTATTATTATTAACCACTGACCCAAAAAGACGGGTGTTATAAGTTTGACGCGTGTATCTGTGTGTCTGTCTGTAGCATCGGTAGTCGTAGTATTTAATCAAAAGCTAGCTTACCTAATCGAGGTGGTTCTTAACTCTAAGTTTCATGAGTCTCAGTTAAGCCGATTTTTTTCAGGGTTTTCTTTTCTAATGTTACATGTAAAAACATCATACATAAGTTGTGCAAAACCGTTAACAATGCCACAACTTGCGTTAACATTGACACACGGCAAATAATTAATCCATCCCCTAAGCATTATTCAATCACGACATCGTATTAGCCTAATAGACATAGTTCGCGCTCGAATGTTTGCGAGCAATTAACCTTATTAAGTAACTGAACTGTTAAACTCCATTGCTATCGTTATCAAAACTTCCACAACGCTTAACAGTTCCACTATAGTTCTATTAGCAAGATAGCGAACACAGTTACGTAGTGAATTCCCGATGGATTTGATTAATATCTGTGATAAGCCATCGATCAAATTAAGTTTTAATGGAACGCTAATAACTGTTGTTGTGAACGCATACCACTCCAAGGGACCAATTTATTATTAGGCTCTTAGCAGCGTGTTGCGGGTAGGTACTTCAAAATATACAGAAGAGAGAAGAGCTGGTACTTAAAAGAAGAATAAGTATTCTGTTAAAAAAACATTCTTAGTGCAAGTTTTTTTGCACTTGCTTGTTAGTTTTTGATGGCTGTACTTTCATTAGACATTAAAAACGGGATGACCTTGATTACCTTACTAAATTTGGACGAACTCCCGATGTTACGACGCAGTTACTAAGTCAATTAACCCGTTTTTAATAATGTCTAATGCAATTAACCGCGAATCATTGAAAATTGTTATTGTACTTGCATTATCATCCAATCCAGATTTTCACACCTAAATTCTAGTCCGATTATCGGAAGTGAGTCAAATTTAAATAGCAAAATGATTACAGATAGGGACCGAGGCAGATGAAAGTAATCAAAAGCTTAATTTCTATTTCAGTAGTCACCATTTTGAAGGATATTAACGCACGTTCTGTGTTTTGCGTTTTATGAAAAAGTTTTGAGCTTCTCAACCGCCAGCAAATGCATTAAACGTTGTTAGTATAAGTGCGCTAAATGTTAGACAAATATGTCTTAAAACTAGTAATTTCAATGTTAAAGTCCGAGACTTTATTTGAAAAGCAGGCTAACGTGGGGAAGACTGAAACCGGGCCGCGAGAAATGCAGCAGGCTGACCTGACCACAAGCTTTCAGCCTTTTTAAAGCCGACTCAACGAAAGGTCGTGCGGGCAAAAACTGTATCAGTAATACTGATGAAACCTATCCACTTTATAATCTAGACCCTAGACCATTTATTCAAGAGCCAAATACTAGAGTGCGATTATAAGCTCTACAAAGATAGAGAATGTTCCACTAGCGACTTGGAGCGTAATTCGCTTTCATTAAACTATAAAAATAAATAGAGTTGTCCAAGAACAACGCAAATGCCTACATAAATATTTATCAGGACCCTTATATTTCAGCCTTCAACCCTTTGGAAATGAATAAAATATTTACTGATCCCGATAAACTTGACTATCAATAAAAGTAATTTTGCGATTGTCAATAGACGTGCCAGTAGTAAAATGATGTCGATTTTCGAGCAATGTTCAATAGGATAACAGAAAAATATTTACTTGTTATTCCAGTGGTTAAACAAGTATATGCTCGGTACTGGGACTACCTAATGTGCCAACAAAATACTAACGTGTTTGAGTTGAAAAACAAGCATGTGGGAAAATTTCATTGCTTTTGTACAAGAGCTGGACTTCTATTTGTTTATGAATCCTTTCGATGAATATTTTCGATGACATCCTCCAGTGACTTCATAATAATAGTCTTATTGGTATGTACCTATTTAAATGTCGTAGGCCCAACGCGATACAATTTTGGTAAACCATATTTAAGGTTAGGTATATTAGATAAGTTGAAAAACCCCTGACATTGTCATTTCAAAATTGGCTCAACCGATTTTAATGAAACCGCATCGAAATCGGTCCAACCGTTTGGGAGTTATGATGCCACAGACAGATACACAGGTCAAAATTATAACACCCCTCTTTTTCGTCGGGGGTTAAAAAGAGACGCTAACTGTAATTTTAGGTTCCGCAATTATAAAATAAATAATACGAACGGATTTTTACTACAACTAGCCTCAAAATTCACGTCATTATTGCATAGACGGGATTTGTACCTGCAGCAAACAGAGGCCCGAGTACAAATATTCGAATCCTGCGCGACGTAACGTTATCGTATCGAAATCGAGAAACTTAATATTTCATACATTTTGCGGGTGGTAGGACCTTGTGCTAGGTCCGTCCGGATCGCTACCACCGACTTACTCAGTAATCCTGCTAATAAGCAGCACTGCTTGTACTGTTGTGCTTCGGTGTGGAGAGTAAGACAGCTGGTGTAATTACAGGCACAAGAGGGATTTCATCTCGTAGCTCTCTAGGTTGGCAACGCATCTGCAAACCCCTGGGGTTGCGGGTGTCTATGGGCAGTGGTGATCGTTTACCATCAGGTGAACTTGCTCGCTTGCCTTATTGCAAATACGCTCACGGTCGGGCGCTGTTAAAAAACGTCATACAAATTTCTTAAAAACGTTACTACTCGATTACGTTACGCAGTATTCTTATATTCGTACTCGGGCCTCAGTTCCCAGCAAACGAGGCCAGAGGGTCGAGCACGACTTTACGAAAGCTGCGTAACGTTACGGTTATCGTATCGAGAAACCTCATACTAAATTTTAGTTCCAAATAGGCTCACGGGCGGGCGCTGTTCCAAACGTCGTACAAACTCGACAACGTTTACTATTCGACTTTACGTTACGCAGCATTCGTTAAGTCGTGCTCGACCCTCAGGCCCTCGTACGTAACCCCCACCCGTCAACATCGGATATGTACTAACGAGCAGAGTAAAGACTCTTCTTACTCTCTCGACTAGAGTAAAAGCCCTTTGCAGAAGTAGGATTGAAGTTTAAGTTACTTGTAGGGAACTGCAGGAGAGGTTTTCCTGTTAATTTCACTTGCCTTTTAATTTACAAACATGAAAAAAAATAAGAGGAGACAATGTCGGGGGATTTTTCAACGTTTCTATGTTGGTTAGGTTATTAAATACACTTTTAACATAAACTCTTTACCAACTTTTCGTAGTCCTTTTTAACTGTGGTATCACAATCCTTTTCCTGTTTTTACGTCTATCAAAGTTTCCTTTGAGATTCAAGAAAAATCATGCAAAAGTATTCAAGACAAACAAGATGTCAGAGAAAAGCGACGTTTTACAGAACATAACTTTAATTATAATGAATATACTTATAATTAATGTTTTGTAAAAACCGATGTATTACTTTTACTATTGCAATTTAGACGGTTTTTAATAAAACAAAACGAGTAAAGGAGGCTGATTGATAATGACGTCACAAGTCGTCTTACAAATTTCGTACCAAACAATCGTTTTATGTCTCATTCTGAGAGGAGGCAGCAATGGGATGTAAAAAATGCTTGTGCTAGTTGGTTGATAGTATCGATGTTTTAAAAAGTCTATGATGTGACTAATGTTTCAAATACGAAGATCCTCCATGTCGAAGACCATTGAAGCCTTTTTGCGTAGTGCGCTCCAAAACCCAGGGGATTGCTTCGGGTCTTACCTTGGTAAGGGAAGGGGGATAAGAAATACGATTTGAATCTAGACGTTTTGTTCAAATTGATTCTTCCGCTACCATTGCCCAAGCGAAGTCGATGAAGGCAGTATACTTTCTCTACACTGACACTTACTAAAGCATACCTATTTGAAGCCCGAGAATTCCAAATTATCGTTTGTTAATCTGAGGGATCACCTTAATTTTTAGTGTTTTGTTACTTAATTTTTTTTTAACTACAGTATTAGTTTGTGTGTTTAAAACCGACATGCATGTACCTACATGCACACTTACAGACCTATATAAAATGCGATTCCATTATTCTCGCGTGTGATATAAATAAAATCCGCAATCAACTAACGAGCGCCGCCACAAGCCATTTACTTTAAAACCCCAGTTAAAAACGTTTAATAATTCAATAGGCTTCATTAACCAAATACACTGTTTAATGTGTTAATCCGCTATATTTAACTGGTTGTTCCGGTAAACAATGATGGTGACGTCAGGGGGGTAATTGCACATCACGAATTGTCAACTTTGCCTGGAAAATTAATGTATCGATTTTACGCTTGGAGTTCAAAAAAATTGCAAGCTCATTTTTTGCTGACTGTACTTTTTGTTGACTGTACTTGCATTGTTTAGAATTAGATTTTTGATTTATTTCACGTAATAAATAATTGCACAAATCAATTGCAATTCTTGTCAGGACTAAGTTATTTCATTTTTACTTTCAAAGCTAAGCGTTATAAGTTTTAATTTAACACATTGGCATGAATTTACCTTTCTAAATACCTTTCTAATTTGACTATCAAGCTGAAAAACTTTTCTTTATTGCTTTACAAATTTAACTATTGCAAAATAAATATTTCATGTACCGTACAACGCCACGAAATATGAACATAACTCAATTTTACCGAATAAATTCGTAGCACTCTCCATAATTGGCTTTCACAAAATAATTTACACTCATTTCCGTACATTGATAATTGAATTCCCTAAGGGCATATTGGCAATATCAGTACCAAATCGAATGGCGACGAAATGTCTGCTATGTTTAACAGCACACCGGTGCGAGGGTCAATGTGAGCCTTTTTAATTAAGTCCGTACGTTAGGCTGCCAAATGACCCTTCATTTCCATAATTCGTGGAGCCGAATTCGATATAACGCGTAATTATAAAGCTGGCGGGACGAGCTGCAGATTTTGGTGGTTTCGGGTGGTTAGGGACCCCCTGTCGCTTATTGACTTAGGTATTTCATGAACGCAAAATGCCCTAAGAGCAGAATGCTCTAAACGCAAAATGAACTAAACGCAAATGACCTAAATGCAAAATGATCTAAAGACGCAAAATGCCCTAAATTATGTTTTTTTAATAAACTCACCGAAACATGAATACACAGAAAAACCAGAAAAATACCAACCCCGGGAATCGAACCCGGAACCTAGACACTCCGGTCCTTCGATTCCCGGGGTTGGTATTTTTCTGGTTTTTCTGTGTATTCATGTTTCGGTGAGTTTATTAAAAAAATATAATTGATACTCACGGGAAGACCGTAAAAATAAAAAATAATTGGAAAAATAATAAAAAATACAAAAAGATTTTCCAATTGAGATCATGAGATGCCCTAAACACAAAATTACTTAAAAGCCGAAAACCCTAAACGCAAAATCAGGTCACAATAGATCAGGTTATTTAAATAATATTAGTGATATTACACATAAAAGGAAAATATAACAAATAAAAAAAACAAACAACTCTACGAAAGTGACGTCGTGACGACGAACTGTACCACCGGTTCTTTCTCAAACATACCATAATTGATTGGGTTATTTTTTTGAGTATATATAGTATTAAACTTAGCTTACTGTAGGTCAAACCGAAAAAATATAATTAATTGATTTTTGTTAACAGAAGTAGATTTTTTTATCTCCATTAAACGTAGTATAAAATGTAATGTAAATACATGATGAATTTGGATTCTAGTTTTATACATTTACTTAATTTTAAATTGGTTATTTTGGGCAGAGCCGATGTCTAAATAGCATTAACGGCATCAAAACAGGATATATAACCCTTGAAAACACTGTCAGTAACGCTACTCTTAATAATTACGGTTAATATCTTCACACTGAACGTACAATGTCTGCAGCACGCTTAAGCGATACTGTAACATAACCGGATTACTGTTGCGGTACCGGCTCGATTACCCGTATCATGTTACCATTTTTCTATTACCTACCACCTACTAAGACATGCTATACTTAAATATACCGTGCAACGGAAAAGAACACTGATACGAAACTTAATGTAGCGGAAAATTTGCTCGGATGATACAAAGATGTCTCGGATAAGCGACTTAGTACGACTGACCGACTTCTGGCCTGTGCCTGTCCCCAAGTCGATTTTATATTTCATAAAAGCTATTGTACTAGACTAGCTTATGCCTCGCGGCTTTGCCACCGTGAAATATTTCAAAATGGGCTAGTTCCCTATCCCTTGGAATTTCTAAAAATCCCGTCTTAGTGCACCTCTAGGATACTCAAGGTATATGTTTGCCAAATTTCAAGTCTAGGTCCAGTGGTTTAGGCAGTGCGTTGTCTGTCAGTCAGTCAGTCACGGTATTGTTTTATAGGTATACTAGCTTATGCCCCGCGGCTTTGCCCCCGTGAAATATTTCAAAATGGGCTAGTTCCCTATCCCGTGGGAATTTCGAAAAATCCCTTCTTAGTACACGTCTAGGATACTCAAGGTACATGTTTGCCAAATTTCAAGTCTCTAGGTCCAGTAGTGTAGGATGTGCGTTGTCTGTCAGTCAGTCAGTCAGTCACGGTACTATTTTATAGGTATAGATAGATAGATCGACTAAAGTATTAGGAGAAACGTTGATAAGAGTTGAAAATAAAAGACAGCTAGTGGAAACTCTTTCACATCACAGCGTGAGCTTTGTTTTAGTTAAGAAAAAGTTTTGTCTGTATCTGTTTTTAACCCCCGACGAAAAAGAGGGGTTTTGTAAGTTTGACCTGTGTATATGTGTATCTGTCTGTGGCATCATAGCTCCCAAACAGTTGGACCGATTTCGATGCGGTTTTTTTAAATCGAAAGCTAGTTTAATCGAGATGGTTCTTGATAAGTCCCATTAAAAGCTGTTCACCCGTTTTTGAAACATTGAACTTTGAAATGACAATGTCGGGGGATTTTTCAACTTTTCTAAGTTGGTTAGGTTATTGTGCAATTTATTAGATACCTCGAGTACAAGCCGGTTTCCAGTGATGGATGAAATTCAAATTTATTTAAAGGGTGTATTTACAAACGCAAATTCGACTCATAATTCAGTCACGGCAAACTACAGCAAAAGATCCTGGAATCCGTTGCTCTAATTTTTGTATGGAATGTTGTATCGTATATGCTTAAATATTAATTAATCGACGTAATTCCCGGAGAAAATAAGACACGTAATTGAGTGCATAGTTCTTATCTTAACCGCGGACCAATCACAACGCAATCATTTTTACCGCAGTACAAAAGCACTACAAAAACGTCAGTGTCCCCATCCAAGTTTTATAGGTAGCCCGTGCCACCTGCGGTTAGAGTGTAATCTCATTTACAGCTTCCATTTGTATGCAAGGCCTAGGGCTCCCTTGCCGGCTCGGCCCCTGCCGTTTGCGGAACGGCCGATAGCAAAAATGCGGGATCGAGTTACATTCGGGTTAGTGGGAAATTCAGAATGACCACCATTAAATAATACTACCTACTTTAATGTTT
Organism: Clepsis dumicolana; assembly: GCA_963691665.1. Classification (NCBI taxonomy): domain Eukaryota; kingdom Metazoa; phylum Arthropoda; class Insecta; order Lepidoptera; family Tortricidae; genus Clepsis; species Clepsis dumicolana. Next base: position 5,074,988 of record OY829512.1, on the reverse strand, counting down.
ATGTAATTTTTATGGTACCGTACGGCAAAAGAGAAAAGAACCATTACTGGATTACTTTGTAGTCCGTCTGTCTGTCAATATCAAAGTAAACCAAAACCCAGAGGGTACTTCCCATCGACCTAGAATCATGGAACTTGTCACGAAGCAAAGTCTTTCCACACCTAACCCAACTTAACGTTAGATACAGAACCCTCGGTGCGCGAGTCTGACTCGCAAGCTGGTTTTCTCATTGAAGTGATCACTATTTTTTAGAGACTGATGAAATTAACTTAATGTGATTAGCCAAAGTTGGAGTGAAAGCTTAGAGCAGATTTTTGTTTTAGATATCCCCCTGCTGCCCCAAATCAAATGTCCGCTCTGTTTTAAATACAAAATATATGCGAGTTAAATTGTTACCAGGTTTATTACTGGAAGCAACAGCCCTTCTTAATCCATCTAAGCCAGGTATAACTTTACAAGCCGACGCTTGACGTGAAGCTCAGTACTGTAGATAATGTGTGAAATGTTGGGTAGATAATGTTCACTAACGGAATGTAAAGACAGGCAAATAACATATAGGAAATGTGAAACAAGTAAACTAAACTAACTGATAAGGTAACAAGAAGACGGTTGATCTAGTAAAGTCAAAAACGACTAAAATCCGAGAGTAGTTTAAGTACGCAAAAGGACAAAGGGCAGTAAAAGTATTTATAATGTCGCATCGCATTGGACAAAGCAGTATGACATTAATTCACTTAAAACCTACGTAAGAGTAATTTTAACTGACAAATAATACAAACATACAAAGCAATAAAGAACTCCTAGCGTCAGAATTAAAACTGAGATCACCTCAAGCCTCCAGGAAATCTAAAGTAATTGGCTCACTCGACTTCAATAAGTGCTTCCCCTCGGTCAATACTACTTCAACGGCTGGCGTGACTGAGAATACGTAATGTGGCACCGCGAGACTCAACAATCACCCTGCGATTCTAAGAGATACCTGTATTAAATTATAGTCGTAGTAGCATTTTTTTTCTTGGTAGATAGTCTAGAAATGCATATAGGGTAATGACAACATCATCGGTCAAATAATGCGTCACCCTGTCTCTATCCACGATGTGCTTTATAAACTGGGTCCTTCTGTAAATTGCTTCGCCATCCCGCTAATATAGTGTAAATTCACATGCTGTTTATTCGTGCAATTTTATTCAAACAGCATGCACATTTGTATGAAATTGTAGAAGTTACGAGTACTTGCGTAAATTTGTGAAAGATACAAGCATTTCATTTCCGCCTTTTGGTTGCTGTAAATACCCCTAGTATAGCGGATGTTAAATCACATTACTATTGTCTTCTTTCTATTGGAAAGCACATTTGTGGATAGGTAAGTACTAGCACATTATTTACTTCTTGGATTTTACACCGTAACGGAGCAAGGAACGGGCAGCTTTGCGAGGGTAAATTCTCTTAGCATGCCAAAGGGAGCTATGGCATGCGTGCTGATCTCCGCCTTTCAACGTTAAAGAGAGGATGTAAACAACAATGTTTTATGCTACTGACGTAGTAAGCGCACGATTCACAATTTGCTTGGTGATGGTTATTTTAGTATTAATTTAAATACCGAATACCACTCACCACTGTTTCGGCCCTAGAGTGTTGTGGCATATTTTATCGTCCGCCACTGAATTATTTTTTGAAGATAACGTTGTTTTTCATTTCGTATTTTGGCCCGCAAATAATTTTCTTTGGACGAAATTATCGGACGTGCCAGAACTTAATACTAAAGAAAAGAATTCTGTATTTTAAATTTCCCTTTGCACAAAACTCGACCGTCGCTTCGCAGCGAAAAGATCCTTTGATATTTTTCTCCTTTAACTTAGCAACCCCTTGGTTTTAGGGTTCCGCTTTAAAAGAACCAGATTCAATATATCTAATAATAATAAGTTCTAATCTTTTTAAATATGAAAGGTCCTCATGTTGTTTCTATTAAGTAATATTTTTTTCTCTCTCTGGAACGTTTATTCCAGTTCTTATTCTAAGATCTTGGGTCCTCTCATTCAGGTGACTCTATGTTTTTGAAGTTAGTTTACTTGTTTTCTGTCATGTGATCCTTTTTATTTTAAATGCATTTTCTACTTTTAACATAAAACTAAAGTGACAGTGAAACAAAAGAATCACTCACAGAACTTGAATGTATAAATTTACAGTATCACCTTTTACTTACATTTCATCTAAGTTTTGGTTATTTTTTTTAATGGGATGTAATGATTATTAACGTCTAATTTTCTTCGTAAAATATTTGCATGATCCGAACTACTATTAAATTGCACTCGGCTATCAAAGCACTTCACGCGGCGAGTTTTCACCCTGAGTTTTTCTACGGCAAGACTTGTTAGCGCCGCACCTTAATTAAACATCTAGTGGCCATAATTAATAACGTCGACTTGTAAACACTCAGTTCCTTTGTTCCCACACTTGGAATCACGACAAACGGTTGACTCGGCTTTTTAACCGTTGTTTGTATAACCTTTAATTAAGGCTTGATAATTAATTTTCCAGTGCTGCGGAAGTGCTCGGTTAGATGCGAGAGCCTTGTGAGTGGTGCTTGCTGAATGGAACGAAAGAAAGAGTTATGCTTACTCCTTTGCCTATCATTATCACAGACAACAGACAAGACATAGGTATTCGAGATACTTGAGACACAACTATTTATCGGGATTGAAGAAAAGGGTTTACTCATGTACCTACCTCGCGTGCCGAAAAGATTCGAGGAGCTGAGAACATCATTACGCGATCCAGCTTCAGATCGCTTTTTGCGTGTAAAAACAAGGTACCTTGTTGTTCAGCAATTAACTGTTCAAACATCTCCAATAAAGTAAAAGCTGTTAATCGAGATATTTCCTCACTAAATTACATTCGTGACGTCAAAATACCTAAGCAAAATGTTACACGCTCGGTTCCCAACCAAATAGATGAGTACTTTCTTTCTAATAACTACGGTCGATTTTCAAGTCTATTCATCTTATCATCTTAAGCCTTCCTCATCCAATTTGGTGTAGGCCTCCTTCAACTTCCTCCATTTCGCTTTGTTCTGGGCTGTCAGCATCCAGTTCTTCCCTGCCACTTTTCCGATGTCGTCCTTTCAGCGCATCTGAGGTCTTCCGACCGGTCTATTATGTTCCCACAATCTCCATTTCAGTAAATCCCTGCACCACAAGTCTGATTTTCGGGCAATATGATCAGTCCATTGCCATTTCAGTTTGGCTATACGCTTTATAATATCTGAGACTTTGCTTTGTTTTCTCAACCACTTGTTTGTCTTCCGATCTCGTAACGTTACTCCTACCAGCCTACGTTCCATTGCCTTCTGAGTGACCTTTGGAGGATAGCTTTCGTTCAAGTCTAATTAGAGTTATACAATATTAAATAGGATGATCTTGAGATGATACACTCAGTTACACAATCTCACTTATTCATCAGCAAATGTTGAAGATTATCGTCGCAATTTAGTCTTAAACATGACATGGTTACACCATTAAATGCTTCAAATTAAAAACCGTACCGCCACATGACCCACATGCTCCCTCTCTCGATAAAAAAAAACCTCTACCAATATCCCGTAGCGCGCCCTTTAAAACAACAAACGCTAGCGTTCCATTTTACCGATAGTTATGATATCGGCGTGTTTGCCCTCCTAAGCAAACTCGTGCGGTGTTGATGACTCTGCGCAATAGCGATTTTAGAATTCCGCTGGGAAATTGTGACAAAAGAACACTACTATCTTATGTTCTTGTAGTATTTGAAAGTTGTGCTAAAGACGGCAGCCAATAGCACTAGGTAACTAACTTAAGTAGTATTTGATAACGATAGTTTCATTGCAGTCTTGAGACTGCCTAGGTTAATTGAAAATTAAGAGGCATTAAACCAACAGTGGATGGACGTGTGTTGACTTGATTGAAACTCTCATTAAAAATGTCATAACTATGTGTTTTATAAACCTACAGGTAACAAGTTACAAGTCTACAAGAAACAGTCACCTGTAATGCACTGTGTACAATTACAGGTGTTTTATAAAGACTCACGGAAAGCTACACTTGTAATACGGTATTGTAAATCTCGACTACAAGTAAATTCTACAAGTGTAATGGACATCACTAATTTAAAAAAAGTGACTGCCAAAAATTACAAATACGTAGAGGTTTTTTATCTATTACATATTAAAAATACTCGTGCAAAGTTGATAAATGGAAATCTGTCTAAGTACATAAAACAAATTCGTGTTAATTGCACTATTTATAAGTCAAGAACGGCTGGACCGATTTTTATGATCTTTCATTTGTTGGATTTATCTTTGCTTCGAATAGCAGGAAAGGTATTAATAGAGGGGAAAATTTCACGAGAAAAAAAATTGGAAGCTCATTTTCTCATAGGCACATTTTCTATAGACACATTTCCTATGGCGGTACGAAGTTCGCGGGTTGGCTTGTGAAATATGTCTATTCTAAACAATGGCGAAAAACGGCCAAAAAATGTTTTTTTTTTGATACGACGAGGAAGGCAAGCGAGCAAGTGGGTCATCTGATGGTAAGTGACCACCACTGCCCTGCCCACTGCATGTCAACGATCGCATGATACTCCAGTCCATACAGACAGACACAGACAGAGAATTGAAGCTTGCTCCCAATTTCTTACAGAATCTAGTCTAGTCTATTTGCCTATAGTTCATTCTGGACCTTTCATTATAATATTGAAAAGGTGTGTCAAAATCTGTATTTATTCGTGGACTCCCTAGTTCTATGCTGCCGTGGACTCTCTTATTCTGAGTCCGACTCAGACGAGTTCCTCAATAAACGATTTATTCCTTGATGACCTTGAGTTTAATAACTTGAAGAAGAGATGGATAGGTAGATAGAACGATTGATTTGGTACTGATCCAGACACCTAATTCAAAAATTTGTATACCTGTAGCCATTGTTACAGGTCTCAAGACGTACGTAAGTTTTCGTTACAATTTTACAAATCTACAGTTGTATTTTACAATTTTTTTTTTAAAAACGCTTGTTCGATTATGAATTTAAAACTATAAAATGTCCACTTTTTGTCTATGATACGGCTACAGGCGCCTGTACTTGTAGCTTGTAAAATTGTAGCACAGTACTTTTATAAAACGCACATTGTAAAAAACAGGAAAAGTGTTGCCAATAAACGCCTGTAAAATTGTAACTTGTAAGTTTATAAAACACGGTCCTGGTAACGTTTTGAAGGCATGAAATAAGAACATAAAAACAAAGAAATCAAGGTAAGTAATTCAAGTAAGTACCCACTAAGGCCCACTTCGAAGACACTAGCCCGGAAACTTGACGCATTTGTAGTGTCAGAATTTCCGTTAATTCCGGGTTTGTACCTAACCCAGGTTGGAGCAAGTCGGATTAAGAGTCTTCTACAGCTCCCTTGGTTAAAAAATATATCACGTCGCGCCTGAGTAGAAAATTCCTTCCACAAAACTTCTGTTGATAAGGCGTCAAACCTCGCTCTCGCTTCGATCCTAAAGTGGCAACTTTAACCTTATTTTTCTATTGTTTTTTTATTGCCGGAAAAGTTTTCTTGACGCGGGCAGAGTCTAGCATGAAATGCTCTTGAAACAAAAGCTTGGTGCTAATAGTTAATCTAGTGGGTTTCATACACAGACCAACCAACCAATCAATCAAGAATAACCAACTTAGAAAAGTTGTAAAACCCCCGACATTGTCGTTTCAAAATTCTGTATTTCAATAACGGGTAAACGGATTTTAATAACACTTAGCTAAGAACCATCTTGATTAAACTAGCTTTCAATTAAAAAAATGCATTGAAATCGGTCCATCAGTTTGAGAGTTATGATGCTTGAGACAGATACACAGACATACACATACACAGGTTGACCATATAACACCCCTATTTTTCGTCGGGGGTTAAAAGGAGGAGCCAGTAGCTGGTTAAAGCCTACGCCGTATGTTCGCATGTTGGAGATCCTATATTTTAGTACATAACATTTACACACATTGTGCAGTGTGGTATGGAACACTTGGTGCGTGTCTCCGACTCTAACTTGACCTAACTTTTTTTAATCTTCGCGTTGGTGGACGTGAATCAAGTCAAAGAACATCCTTAGAGTTTTCATGAAAAGGACAATGGGGCTTCTAGTCGGCAAATGTCGTTTAAGTACAAAAGTTTTCTCAATCAGCCACAAAAATCCACGCGGCTTACTTATGACTTATGAGTAGGTATGACTGACAAATAAAACTTACAAAAATATCTCTAAGATATCTTTATACCCTACTACATAATGAACTTTAGTCATAAACATTCTATCCATTAGCAAAACTCGAATAAAATCTGGTAAGTAGTTTCTAAGAAAATAGTGCAGATAAAGACGAAACGTAGTAGTAGGGAAGTTCGTGAAAGTATTACTATACCTACCAGAAAGAGTGTGAAGTTTTTACTTGTGTAGGTACATAGGGTATCGGGTGATCAATCCAAATGATAGGTAGGATGAGATAGGTAGGCAAAGCTGATGCGTCGGTTTTAAAATTTTTAAAATTTAAAATTATCACATTATTAACAAGAAGACGGTTGATCTAGTAAAGTCAAAAACGACTAAAATCCGAGAGTAGTTTAAGTACGCAAAAGGACAAAGGGCAGTAAAAGTATTTATAATGTCGCATCGCATTGGACAAAGCAGTATGACATTAATTCACTTAAAACCTACGTAAGAGTAATTTTAACTGACAAATAATACAAACATACAAAGCAATAAAGAACTCCTAGCGTCAGAATTAAAACTGAGATCACCTCAAGCCTCCAGGAAATCTAAAGTAATTGGCTCACTCGACTTCAATAAGTGCTTCCCCTCGGTCAATACTACTTCAACGGCTGGCGTGACTGAGAATACGTAATGTGGCACCGCGAGACTCAACAATCACCCTGCGATTCTAAGAGATACCTGTATTAAATTATAGTCGTAGTAGCATTTTTTTTCTTGGTAGATAGTCTAGAAATGCATATAGGGTAATGACAACATCATCGGTCAAATAATGCGTCACCCTGTCTCTATCCACGATGTGCTTTATAAACTGGGTCCTTCTGTAAATTGCTTCGCCATCCCGCTAATATAGTGTAAATTCACATGCTGTTTATTCGTGCAATTTTATTCAAACAGCATGCACATTTGTATGAAATTGTAGAAGTTACGAGTACTTGCGTAAATTTGTGAAAGATACAAGCATTTCATTTCCGCCTTTTGGTTGCTGTAAATACCCCTAGTATAGCGGATGTTAAATCACATTACTATTGTCTTCTTTCTATTGGAAAGCACATTTGTGGATAGGTAAGTACTAGCACATTATTTACTTCTTGGATTTTACACCGTAACGGAGCAAGGAACGGGCAGCTTTGCGAGGGTAAATTCTCTTAGCATGCCAAAGGGAGCTATGGCATGCGTGCTGATCTCCGCCTTTCAACGTTAAAGAGAGGATGTAAACAACAATGTTTTATGCTACTGACGTAGTAAGCGCACGATTCACAATTTGCTTGGTGATGGTTATTTTAGTATTAATTTAAATACCGAATACCACTCACCACTGTTTCGGCCCTAGAGTGTTGTGGCATATTTTATCGTCCGCCACTGAATTATTTTTTGAAGATAACGTTGTTTTTCATTTCGTATTTTGGCCCGCAAATAATTTTCTTTGGACGAAATTATCGGACGTGCCAGAACTTAATACTAAAGAAAAGAATTCTGTATTTTAAATTTCCCTTTGCACAAAACTCGACCGTCGCTTCGCAGCGAAAAGATCCTTTGATATTTTTCTCCTTTAACTTAGCAACCCCTTGGTTTTAGGGTTCCGCTTTAAAAGAACCAGATTCAATATATCTAATAATAATAAGTTCTAATCTTTTTAAATATGAAAGGTCCTCATGTTGTTTCTATTAAGTAATATTTTTTTCTCTCTCTGGAACGTTTATTCCAGTTCTTATTCTAAGATCTTGGGTCCTCTCATTCAGGTGACTCTATGTTTTTGAAGTTAGTTTACTTGTTTTCTGTCATGTGATCCTTTTTATTTTAAATGCATTTTCTACTTTTAACATAAAACTAAAGTGACAGTGAAACAAAAGAATCACTCACAGAACTTGAATGTATAAATTTACAGTATCACCTTTTACTTACATTTCATCTAAGTTTTGGTTATTTTTTTTAATGGGATGTAATGATTATTAACGTCTAATTTTCTTCGTAAAATATTTGCATGATCCGAACTACTATTAAATTGCACTCGGCTATCAAAGCACTTCACGCGGCGAGTTTTCACCCTGAGTTTTTCTACGGCAAGACTTGTTAGCGCCGCACCTTAATTAAACATCTAGTGGCCATAATTAATAACGTCGACTTGTAAACACTCAGTTCCTTTGTTCCCACACTTGGAATCACGACAAACGGTTGACTCGGCTTTTTAACCGTTGTTTGTATAACCTTTAATTAAGGCTTGATAATTAATTTTCCAGTGCTGCGGAAGTGCTCGGTTAGATGCGAGAGCCTTGTGAGTGGTGCTTGCTGAATGGAACGAAAGAAAGAGTTATGCTTACTCCTTTGCCTATCATTATCACAGACAACAGACAAGACATAGGTATTCGAGATACTTGAGACACAACTATTTATCGGGATTGAAGAAAAGGGTTTACTCATGTACCTACCTCGCGTGCCGAAAAGATTCGAGGAGCTGAGAACATCATTACGCGATCCAGCTTCAGATCGCTTTTTGCGTGTAAAAACAAGGTACCTTGTTGTTCAGCAATTAACTGTTCAAACATCTCCAATAAAGTAAAAGCTGTTAATCGAGATATTTCCTCACTAAATTACATTCGTGACGTCAAAATACCTAAGCAAAATGTTACACGCTCGGTTCCCAACCAAATAGATGAGTACTTTCTTTCTAATAACTACGGTCGATTTTCAAGTCTATTCATCTTATCATCTTAAGCCTTCCTCATCCAATTTGGTGTAGGCCTCCTTCAACTTCCTCCATTTCGCTTTGTTCTGGGCTGTCAGCATCCAGTTCTTCCCTGCCACTTTTCCGATGTCGTCCTTTCAGCGCATCTGAGGTCTTCCGACCGGTCTATTATGTTCCCACAATCTCCATTTCAGTAAATCCCTGCACCACAAGTCTGATTTTCGGGCAATATGATCAGTCCATTGCCATTTCAGTTTGGCTATACGCTTTATAATATCTGAGACTTTGCTTTGTTTTCTCAACCACTTGTTTGTCTTCCGATCTCGTAACGTTACTCCTACCAGCCTACGTTCCATTGCCTTCTGAGTGACCTTTGGAGGATAGCTTTCGTTCAAGTCTAATTAGAGTTATACAATATTAAATAGGATGATCTTGAGATGATACACTCAGTTACACAATCTCACTTATTCATCAGCAAATGTTGAAGATTATCGTCGCAATTTAGTCTTAAACATGACATGGTTACACCATTAAATGCTTCAAATTAAAAACCGTACCGCCACATGACCCACATGCTCCCTCTCTCGATAAAAAAAAACCTCTACCAATATCCCGTAGCGCGCCCTTTAAAACAACAAACGCTAGCGTTCCATTTTACCGATAGTTATGATATCGGCGTGTTTGCCCTCCTAAGCAAACTCGTGCGGTGTTGATGACTCTGCGCAATAGCGATTTTAGAATTCCGCTGGGAAATTGTGACAAAAGAACACTACTATCTTATGTTCTTGTAGTATTTGAAAGTTGTGCTAAAGACGGCAGCCAATAGCACTAGGTAACTAACTTAAGTAGTATTTGATAACGATAGTTTCATTGCAGTCTTGAGACTGCCTAGGTTAATTGAAAATTAAGAGGCATTAAACCAACAGTGGATGGACGTGTGTTGACTTGATTGAAACTCTCATTAAAAATGTCATAACTATGTGTTTTATAAACCTACAGGTAACAAGTTACAAGTCTACAAGAAACAGTCACCTGTAATGCACTGTGTACAATTACAGGTGTTTTATAAAGACTCACGGAAAGCTACACTTGTAATACGGTATTGTAAATCTCGACTACAAGTAAATTCTACAAGTGTAATGGACATCACTAATTTAAAAAAAGTGACTGCCAAAAATTACAAATACGTAGAGGTTTTTTATCTATTACATATTAAAAATACTCGTGCAAAGTTGATAAATGGAAATCTGTCTAAGTACATAAAACAAATTCGTGTTAATTGCACTATTTATAAGTCAAGAACGGCTGGACCGATTTTTATGATCTTTCATTTGTTGGATTTATCTTTGCTTCGAATAGCAGGAAAGGTATTAATAGAGGGGAAAATTTCACGAGAAAAAAAATTGGAAGCTCATTTTCTCATAGGCACATTTTCTATAGACACATTTCCTATGGCGGTACGAAGTTCGCGGGTTGGCTTGTGAAATATGTCTATTCTAAACAATGGCGAAAAACGGCCAAAAAATGTTTTTTTTTTTGATACGACGAGGAAGGCAAGCGAGCAAGTGGGTCATCTGATGGTAAGTGACCACCACTGCCCTGCCCACTGCATGTCAACGATCGCATGATACTCCAGTCCATACAGACAGACACAGACAGAGAATTGAAGCTTGCTCCCAATTTCTTACAGAATCTAGTCTAGTCTATTTGCCTATAGTTCATTCTGGACCTTTCATTATAATATTGAAAAGGTGTGTCAAAATCTGTATTTATTCGTGGACTCCCTAGTTCTATGCTGCCGTGGACTCTCTTATTCTGAGTCCGACTCAGACGAGTTCCTCAATAAACGATTTATTCCTTGATGACCTTGAGTTTAATAACTTGAAGAAGAGATGGATAGGTAGATAGAACGATTGATTTGGTACTGATCCAGACACCTAATTCAAAAATTTGTATACCTGTAGCCATTGTTACAGGTCTCAAGACGTACGTAAGTTTTCGTTACAATTTTACAAATCTACAGTTGTATTTTACAATTTTTTTTTTAAAAACGCTTGTTCGATTATGAATTTAAAACTATAAAATGTCCACTTTTTGTCTATGATACGGCTACAGGCGCCTGTACTTGTAGCTTGTAAAATTGTAGCACAGTACTTTTATAAAACGCACATTGTAAAAAACAGGAAAAGTGTTGCCAATAAACGCCTGTAAAATTGTAACTTGTAAGTTTATAAAACACGGTCCTGGTAACGTTTTGAAGGCATGAAATAAGAACATAAAAACAAAGAAATCAAGGTAAGTAATTCAAGTAAGTACCCACTAAGGCCCACTTCGAAGACACTAGCCCGGAAACTTGACGCATTTGTAGTGTCAGAATTTCCGTTAATTCCGGGTTTGTACCTAACCCAGGTTGGAGCAAGTCGGATTAAGAGTCTTCTACAGCTCCCTTGGTTAAAAAATATATCACGTCGCGCCTGAGTAGAAAATTCCTTCCACAAAACTTCTGTTGATAAGGCGTCAAACCTCGCTCTCGCTTCGATCCTAAAGTGGCAACTTTAACCTCATTTTTCTATTGTTTTTTTATTGCCGGAAAAGTTTTCTTGACGCGGGCAGAGTCTAGCATGAAATGCTCTTGAAACAAAAGCTTGGTGCTAATAGTTAATCTAGTGGGTTTCATACACAGACCAACCAACCAATCAATCAAGAATAACCAACTTAGAAAAGTTGTAAAACCCCCGACATTGTCGTTTCAAAATTCTGTATTTCAATAACGGGTAAACGGATTTTAATAACACTTAGCTAAGAACCATCTTGATTAAACTAGCTTTCAATTAAAAAAATGCATTGAAATCGGTCCATCAGTTTGAGAGTTATGATGCTTGAGACAGATACACAGACATACACATACACAGGTTGACCATATAACACCCCTATTTTTCGTCGGGGGTTAAAAGGAGGAGCCAGTAGCTGGTTAAAGCCTACGCCGTATGTTCGCATGTTGGAGATCCTATATTTTAGTACATAACATTTACACACATTGTGCAGTGTGGTATGGAACACTTGGTGCGTGTCTCCGACTCTAACTTGACCTAACTTTTTTTAATCTTCGCGTTGGTGGACGTGAATCAAGTCAAAGAACATCCTTAGAGTTTTCATGAAAAGGACAATGGGGCTTCTAGTCGGCAAATGTCGTTTAAGTACAAAAGTTTTCTCAATCAGCCACAAAAATCCACGCGGCTTACTTATGACTTATGAGTAGGTATGACTGACAAATAAAACTTACAAAAATATCTCTAAGATATCTTTATACCCTACTACATAATGAACTTTAGTCATAAACATTCTATCCATTAGCAAAACTCGAATAAAATCTGGTAAGTAGTTTCTAAGAAAATAGTGCAGATAAAGACGAAACGTAGTAGTAGGGAAGTTCGTGAAAGTATTACTATACCTACCAGAAAGAGTGTGAAGTTTTTACTTGTGTAGGTACATAGGGTATCGGGTGATCAATCCAAATGATAGGTAGGATGAGATAGGTAGGCAAAGCTGATGCGTCGGTTTTAAAATTATCAAAACTTTTAATTTTAAAACTGCCATACGAAACCTGGAATTATTGTAGGACCCACACCATTTAAAAAAATAAATATGTACAAAATGGCCCGATCATCGTGAAATTTTGTGATCAGGTTCGATAATTGTATAGAATTTTTTTTGAAGATTCGTTTTTTGGAATTGAAAAGAAAAACGAGAAGTGTTCTAAAAGTGTCTACAGCTCACAGAGCACTATGTATCAAACAAAACCCAGTACTAACAGTACGAATGTTTAAACTATGCAAAACGCTGCATAACGCCTGACATACGTTAAGGTCCACGACTTTTCGAAACCTGTGTCACGTAAAATCGAATAGTAAACGTTGTCGAGTTTGTATGACGGAACAGCGCCCGCCGGTGAGCGTATTTGGAACTAAAATTTAGTATGAGGTTTCTCGATCTCGATACGATAACCGTAACGTTACGCAGCATTCGTAAAGTCGTGCTCGACCCTCAGAGGTTCTCGCATATGTAAATGGTAAGCGGTGACCAGACCACGCTGCGGCGAGCGTGGAACACGCATGATTGATCGTCACCCCGCCCATCGATCTTGATAATTACTGCGAGTATTAGCGACAATGGTTCGCAGTTTGCTAATCGAATTAGGTGTTTTATTGAAATGTATGGCGACAAATCTAGAAAACATGGGGAACCACTTCGGTAACCTTGTTTTCGCAGAAATAAAAGTAGTTACTTAACACATTGAAAATTAACTTTTCTAGTGTATCTATATTAGGCGGATTTAGATAAAGGTTCGTTTTTGTCTGGTAATGGGATCCGTGACCGAATATGAACTCCGTAATTTGAAGTCGACTCATCTAAATTCAGATCAAGTACTCAAAAATGTAACTTAACTTAATTAAACAATTAAGTTAATCAGTCTATTACGTAACCATGAAACAATAGCAGATCTAGTTATAGCATACGACACAGAGCATAACCGTATGATCCACCTCAGAGGGTTGAGCACGACTTTACGAATGCTGCGTAACGATACGGTTACCGTATCGAGATCGAGAAACATCATACAAAATTTTAACTCCAAATACGCTCACGGGCGGGCGCTGTTCCAAACGTCATACAAACTCGACAACGTTTACTATTCGATTTTACGTTACGCAGCATTCGTAAAGTCGTGCTCGACCCTCTGTACCATTTACTCACGAGCGTCATTGCTAACAGTTACCTATATCTTTTATTTAACACATTATCGATTCGCCACGAACGCATTGCGAGGCGAGTTCGCGATGGTATCGGTTGAGCTAGTCGATTTACAAAAGCTGATAAATTATTGAGTCGCGTTCGCCTTAAGCGTTTCAGATCTGGTGGCGTGCGACCAACTTATTTACGATCCCAATTCCGCATAGCGACTGTGGCTGGAGTGATGGATGATCGGGCAAGCTCTCGTTAGAAAAGTATGAGCCTAACTTCAATCTTCAATTAAACAGGTTTTTCTTATTTTTTAAACATTTTGTCTACACTCTGTGAGCATTTAGAATAGTATTCGGTTTTTAGAAATACTTCAGCTGTCAATGGAAAGAAAGAGATGTCAATACGAATTCACCAGAACTCGAATCTATTCTAAGTGCTCACGGAATGTACGTAAATTTATATTTCTGTCTGACAAATTTTTACCTGTAATTTGAGAAAAGTAATAGTAGTTAAGTAAGTAGTTAGTAGTAGCAGGTAAGTAATAGTAGTATATAATCTTTGTCAAGGGGAGAGTTCTTTGCCCAGCAGTGGGACACAATTGCAGACTATTAAAAACAAAATTGAGGAAGCTCCTAGAATATTGCGCAATATTTGTAAGACTTCAATTTCTAATAAGCATAAAATGTATTTGACATAAAATGGTGCAGCATCGTACCATAGGCGAACGTATTTTTCCATTATGAGGACACGCAACGTGCGGCAAATCCAAAAACAAAAGAAAAACCCTGTTCACGGAAACCAGCAGAGTGTACATTTTAGTCCAGTGGCTCGAGGTTCGAAAAGAGATCAGCAACATTGTTCCAAGACCGCTCGCTCCGGTGCCGGCCCGGATTAGGCGATGTTTAAAACCCAGCAAGCTTGCCTCTAATGGACGGATCCTCCCTTGACTGAGAAAAACTTTCCACACGTTAAACTATATATAAAGGAAAAGTTACTTTGAACCTTGTTTTTGGATCAACAGACTGCTCGATCCCCTTTAAAATAAATTAAATTTGAATTCAATACTGTTTGATCTCATTGCAAGAAAGCGATTCTACTTTGAGTTGAGCTGAATTTAAAACGGTTTCGTTCTTTCAGTCAATGCTGAGGATATAAATTGTATTTATTTCAATTTAAACTGAAGTAAGAACTGCAGTGCTACGAGTGTAGGGCGACTAGATTGTTATTTATAGAGAACAAAGCTGTTTTCAATTTCCATGTTTACATTTTTACGCTTTTCCTGGTTTTATAACGGTGTCAAATAGTTTGTAAAAACAATGTTATGTCAATGTCTCTTATGACAAATTCTTAAAAACACTTAAGCATAATACATTTAAATGCATTTTAGTTTATTTTTGTAGCATTACCGAAGAAACTAATTATGCCATTAGTGATAAGTTAGAAGTGAGACAGACTTGTAGGTACGCCACGGATTGTGCATAATTTATGAGTGAGCGATCCGGAATCTTATAAAACTTGATAAGTTTGATAACAAATTTTCCTCTCGATATGATTTTAGGATCCTGTTAAGCCATCGCGGTCTGTGGAAGGGTTGTGGATATCGCGCAATTTGTACCCCGGTCACATTTGCGGTATAAATTACGCATTGGGTGTGTTGTAAAGTTGATATGTTCTGTATAAGAATCCGCCTATCTAACACCGCAAAAACGCTTTCAAGTGAATGGAGGATTTACAAGCACAATTCGGATTTTTACAAGTAATTTCAGGTAAACGTGCACGATACATACAGATCATTAAAACTTAAAATAATTAAAAATATCGAAGCCTCGTTAACTACATGACAAATGTTGATGATTGATGACGTCAATAATCAATATGATGTAAGTACCTCGCTAACGTGGTTATGCACAAAGAGTATTTTTCTAGTGTCAAAGTTCAGGAAATTACAAGACGAATACTTTTCTGCTCAAAAATTATAGATGCCATCCTCTCGTCAAAGCAATGATGAAATATAACGTGACTTCTATATTGCCTACATTAAAGTTAAATCACTGCAAAGGGGTCACTCGTGTCGTGTTAAGACCCTAGCTCTTATTGCTAGTCAGAGCACGTGATTCGCTGTAATCCGTGTAATGCGACTGCAACAATTAATATAAGCATTATGGGTTAAATTAACGTGACCCGACGTGATCCCGATATTAGTGATAATAGTAGACATTAAGCTCTAAATCGGACGATAGGTACATTAGGGTGGGTCGATTTCAAAAAAAAAAAATATTTTCAATGCTGGGTACCTTTAAAAAGTTGAGTTTTGGTATGTTTAACATAAGAAAAATAATGAAAAAAAAAACCGATATAACCTTTCGCCCTCTACTTAATGTGAGACCAAATAATAAATACTAGACTGTTGCTTACAATATTAGACACAACTAACTATATACTTAAAGCAAGGCACCGTTTGCAAGATCTCCATTTCGGAAAGCAACCGTCAGTAACCGAAAGTGTTCTCTAGTGTGAGCTGCGACATTGAGAAGATCTCGGCTTCTGCGTCTATTCCTACTGTAAGTCCAAAGAGAATTAAAGAGCTGTTAAAAAATCATTACGATGAATAGCTAAAGAATTACGGTATCCTAAATGTAAAATGAGCGACGACTATAGGGAAAAGTAAACAAGCTTTAAAAATAGTTTTAGGCAACTTTTCGACATTGCAGCTTGAAAGTGCAGTGTTGTTCTCACTACAGACTAAGTATTGTAACTGTGCTAAACAAAATAAAGTACCAGTCATTGAACACACATTTCTCCTAGATCAACAATCGGTAAGGCATAATGATGATGGCAGGTGTAGATAAAATACAGACAAAAAATTTGCTCAAAAATTGAAAGACAACAAAAATTGCAGCAACGTATGACGGATTTTTATAAGACTCAGCCAGGTTTAAGTTCTAACCGAGAAATAGCACGCGGTTCGCTGGCTTCTAATACCGATCGCGATGACATTATTACAACTCCATCTGTACCTAATATTACCGCTAGTAAACGATACATCTTATAACACCCGTAGGTTGCCAGAACTGGCGAAGATGTGTGATCGGTGCGGAATCTCAAATCGATCTGGAGCTGCTATCGCAACGGCAGTGCTGCAAGACATAGGCCTTATATCGCACGACGACAAAATCTTAGTAGTACCTACATAAAAATAAGGTACGGCAGGCTCTATATAATCCCATGCAATCTTTACACAATACAACAGCAAATGTCGTGAAAAACAAGTTTTTTAATGTAAAAAATTTCGATATTTTAATCTAAATTGTAACAAAAATATCGTATTTATTAATTAATATACTATGTTTTATACCTAAATGAGTTTTTAATGATTTAGCAATAAATAAAAAAATTATAGTGATACAAAAAAATTACGCCGAAAAATTAAAAAACTTAAAACTTTGAATAGCTGTAAAGGGCTATATCATATATCAAAACCAGGTTCTTTTAACATAATCTAAGAGCTTAAATGAAATAGCAAATTTATAGACCCCCCCAAGGTACAATTTCTACAAAAAAAAAATTTTCATACGAAATCGACCCACCCTAAGGTACACGGCACGACCGTAATGTAACATGTGGAAACTGACAGGTGTTTCAAAGCCACTTGGCAAAGCATTTATTTCTGTAGCAAATACCACGTCAATGCCTACTTAATAATAAGTCTATGATGTTTTAATATTTTTAGTATGTATTCGTTATTAGAGTTTCTCAAAGTAGGGTACGAGAACCCCCGTGAGTACGACAAGTGATCGTATGGGGTTCTGGACTAGATTTACCGTTTGATACGTGACGGGTAATTGGCTAGCTCAGTGGCACCCGCGCGGATAAATAGAGCAATGCATTTAACTGCTTTATTTTTTTTAAATCATGGGAAAATTTTACACCTATTGACCTAGTTCCAAACTAGGCAAGCCTGTCCTATGGGTACTAGACAGCGGATTAAAATACTCAAATACATGATTACATACTTACATACATAAAAAAAACCTATATATAATAAGTATAATAATTATTTTATGTTTTTTTTTTCTGAGGTTTTTTTTAAGGCGGTTTTACTTTTTGTTATAAAAGATTTTTTATTTCACAATTTTCAGTTACGTTAATATTTAAAATACTATCCTCCAACTCCTAACCATTAAAGAGTTGTACCTTCCATCATCACCTCATCAACACGAGATGATGATTACCGGACGCAAGTACTTGAATAGCTTTCGAAAATATATGAAACACATGATCCGTCCCTATAAAATTTGAGGGTTGCCCTCGATTTCCCTGGGATCCCATCATCAGATCCTGACTTGGTGACAATGGGACCAACTAGAAAGTATACCCTTTCAAACAAAAAAAGAATTTTTGAAATCGGTCCAGCCGTCTTCGAGTAATCGGGGAACATACATAAGAAAAAATTAAAAAATAATTAAAAAAAATATTCCGACGAATTGAGAACCTCCTCCTTTTTTTGAAGTCATTTAAAAACATCCAGGACCCGATAACAAACATTCGTATTCATCATACAAACATCTACCCCGACCGGGGATCGAACCCGGTACGTCAAGCTTCGTGGTCAAACAATAAGTTTTTTAAGATTAAGGGATTCGCAGTCGTCGCAGGTTATAAGTTTGAGAAACCCTAGTACTTATATTCTGTAAATGTACTTCTTATAAATGACGCAAGTAAGTGACGATAAAATACAACGTCATCAAAATTACAAAACGGTCATTTAATTACAACATTGTGTCTATGTTTCTGATAAATGCCTACACGTAACATCTGACCTAAAATAAATTGAAAAAGCTAGGAGGATAAAATTAAAAGGACTGCCAAAGTCTATAAAATGTCGCGTTCCTTTAAAATAATAAGCCTGGATTGCGGGTGTCTATGGGCAGTGGTGATCACTTACCATCAGGTGAGCCACTTGCTCGTTTGCCTTCCTCGTTTTTTTTTTAAGTTAGTTTTATTATAGAGAGGTCTCTGTACCAATTATTTCGTATAGCACTTAGAACTCTGCTTAGCACAATGGCGCCATCTCTATTAGCTTTTTGAGTTCATAGATCGCTCTATTGTGTCAATGAATGGCACAAAGACCTCTTTATAGTGAAACGAGTTAAAGCAGTTAAATTATTTTTCTCAAACATAGAAATTAATATTCGCAATACTTAAAAAAAAAAAGAAGACACCAATGTAGTAACATTTGTGGATAGCACAGTTCTTTGCGGGCCTAACGCTGGCCTAATTACTGGCCGCTATTATCTACACGCCGACGAAGGCAGAGCGGGGGCCTGATCCTGCAGGAGGTTACCGGCATCCAGTCAGGACAGTTCCAGAGCTTAGGGGACAGCTGCCGATCATTGCAGAGCCTCTGCAGAGAGTCGAGCACGAGTTTTCGAATACTGCGTAACGTAACGTAATCGAGTAGTAAGAGTAACGTTATCAAGAAATTTGTATGGCGTTTGGAACAGCGCCCGCCCATGAGAGCTGTAGACCTCGTGAGCTATTTTTTTTCCAAAAAAACTATAATTATCTAGCCTGTTTACAACATTTTACACCGTAGTAGGAGAACAGCTGGACAGACATACGAAATAATTTTTGTCCGATTTGAATTGTTGTCGCTTCACTCGCTCGGTCCATAAAGAATGACCTGTTATTTTATGTTCGTGAATTTAATAGGTCATTGTTATCATGCGACTACTTGTCATTTTGTTGACATGAATTAGCAGGTCGGTAGTCGTACATTATCCAGATGGTATATTTGTCTGTGGTATATTCCCTTGAAGTTTGACATGTCAGTGTAATAACAGCTAATGAGTGAAAGCCGCATTTTGTCAGCGCTAAAGAGGTGCGTGGCCAGTCTTTCATGTTTAAAAGTCGATGAATGTACTATTAAATTAGCACAACATTGTACATGGACATCGGCCGTCCTCTCAGTTTTATTGTCCTAGGAAAAAGTAATGACGTCAACATTTCGTTTCAAAACACGACGTCCCGGGGGACAATTTGGGAGTTTCCACGTCAAATTTTGAATCCTCGGTTCGGGGACCGCGGATTTGTCACAGCGACGGGCGCGTACGTCACTCCGAAATTGATCGACAACTCACGCCGGCTCGTTTGTCACACCTCCTAGTACTCTCAGTATCCTAGTACCCGAATTGGGCTAGCTTGTTATTTTGCGGGTTCATCGGACACTTGGACAGTTATTTATTGACGGCCCTGAGAATACGTGTCAACGGCTGTTTGTGTGTTATCCTAACTGAATGTCATGTGAAAAATATTAACGTTGTTTTGTTTGTTCACTCTACGTAATAGCGTGGTATCGATTTGATCTAACCGCCCCCTATTTCAAGAACTCTACAAATGCCAGTTTTCAATGACGATTCGGTGCTAATTGCTGACTTGAAAAACTTTTGTTTTAGCGTGCTTCATATTGGCAAAGAAATGTAGTTCGAATTGTCAGTGTAAACTGACAATTGTAAAGTTGGTGAAATACGAACCAGGTAAAGCATCCTGCAAATGAAACTATTAACTAGAGCTGAGTAAATGTATGCACACGACAAGTAGTTTCTCATTCCGGTTCTACTTAAATAAAGTATCTTAATATCACTGAAAACATTGTAGATATAAGACTAATTTAACTAGCATTTTTCAGTTTATCTCACTTTGCAGTAGTTGTTTAGGTTTCTCATTCAGTTAAATTCGCAGTTTAGTAAATTTGGTGCCATGAAATTTTAATAAGAACGAAAAATAAACACTTTCTCTTAGACCAGATAATAACGGTTAGCATTTAAAATGCAAATTGTGCCTGTGCAAGCAAATTACCCTCGGGGTCAAGCTTTTTTAACCTGGAATTCTTATTTGGTGTAAATAAGACTTGCAAAACTACAAACAATGGAAATCTTATTCTGAGAGTCACTCGAGGGTTAAATTTTAATTTACTTCCTCTTGTAAACAAGCTGTATTAATAATGCTTTGTGAGATACCTTGTTTTATTTGGTAAGCCTTCCGCCTCGCAGCTTCGCTTGCTTTTGAATTTCCCCTGAGATATTGTCCGACTCCAGCAAGAGAGGTTATTTACCGGGAACTGTAAGGAAGGTGACACTGTCTGTTTGAACACAAGATTTTAAGAGGAAAGGACGCCCTCTCGGGAATTTGATACGGGCAAACTACCGGACAAGATCGGATCTTAGGGTAATTTTATTTGTTAGTCATATTGAGAAGGTGTACCCTTTGCTAAACAAAATAACTTTTCAACCTTTAGGTATTTACGAGTGTGTGAGTGTACATAATTAGGTACATTGGAGGGATGGTTCACAATGCCAATTGAACTAAAATTTCAATTTATTGTAAAAATTGGAACGAAAATGTAATAAAGCTAACAATATCCCTGTGAGTTATCACCTCAACTTCAACACGTTAGATAAGCCTCTCAACTTCACATTTCCCTTATCGTTTGAGCATCACATCTGTTCTAAATTTGCCCGGGAAGGGTCGCCCCATCCAAAACAAAACTTAGTTTCCTCACACACCCCCGATTAATATAAGGTGGTGTACGCAAGAGATTAAAACAAGCATGCAGCAGGTGCGTCACGGTACCGTAGGCAACATGCTTAATTTGTGAACTTTATGCTTGGCTCTAGTAGCTCAAACAATAAGGGCTCTTTTAGCGACGTAAGTTACAGAACATAGTTGTTACGTTATGGATATTTGTCTTCGCAGTCAGCTAAGAGCCGATTACTGCCAAATTACTGTAATCAAACGGAGATTTGTATAGCTGTAGCAGCTGTTAAACGAGATGTTTTTAATCCTAGAACAGAGGAGAAGTTTATTACAGTCTACTGGGAAATTGTTGTTAGTTTTTAGTTCCTAGTTCTCTTTTACTTTATTAAATAGCTGTTAGTCCCAAGACGATGTTTTATTGTTCGTTCGTTAAGCTTTGCCGATCGAAAACTAAATAGAGCTTTAATTGAAAGTAGTCTATTTTTCACTGTGCGATATTTTTTATTAATTCATCACCGCAAAACGTAGTAGCTTCAAATATTTCGCTGCCATGAAATAATATCAAGCAATATTTAAAGAAATGGTCTCCCCAGGGCCACGGCGACTGCTTCGATTTTAAACGGATTCCGAAACTGAACTTTCAGCCTTGCATAGTTATTTTCTAAACCAGTATACCCTATCAATACATCGGTCCGCGTGTGCACCATGCATATTCCGAGCTACACGTCACTGCACGCCGAGTAGTGATCCAGAACACGCGATAGGTTAACCAGTTCACAACATTACAACGCCTATAACTACACCCGTAAGGTTAATTCTCGCAAATTCCGATACCACAATCTTACAAACTGTGCTAGGTGCTTTATATGTAAATGGGACAGTGTTTACGGGCTTTCATGATTTGCTGAACTTTTGCGTTCGATCTCGGTTCACGATTTCAAGGCGTGTATGCTGGACGATTAGAACAATGTAGGCTATTGACCTGCTCCAAATATTGTTGATATTAAAACTCCCTAAATATTCGTGTATTTATGTGTACTTTTTTATATTGTTGTGTTTTATGTGTATGTTTCTTTATAATTTGAATTTTCCAGCGCTTTGGTTTTTACTGTCATGCTGTGTAAAATTTTGGTAAATAAATAAATTGTGAAGCCTAAGCTTAAAATAATGGTTGTGCAGAAAACGAATTTGTACTAACGCGTCTGTCGTGAACTATTTCTGCAAGAAATGCGGAAGTGCGTGCTGATCTCGCATCAAGACTACATTGTCATCAAAGGAAGTGTCTGCAAAGTGGCTCATAAATCCTTCATATTCTGACGCTGGATAATATACTCATCGGCAAAATTAATCGCTCGCCTTATTTTTAGCGTTCCGTAGTCATCATGGAACCCTTACAGTTTCACCATATCCTGTGTGTCCATGTCTGTTGGTCTGTTCATTTGTCTGCGGCATAGCTCAAAGTCTCTTGGTAGGTACTAAAAAGATGTAGAATGTGAATCCGCTCGCGAAAAATTTTGCTTTGAAGCATTTGAAGCATTTTTGTTGGGAGTCAAGTGTCCCTTGTATGTGTATGTGTAAGTGTGATTGTATTAAGTGAAGCCTAGTTCATCAGAATAATATAACAGTATCAAACTCTGCACTACATTTATGAATGACATATATACATGGAGTCACAAATGAATCGATAATGTTTCAGGAGTAATTGAGCAAGTCTGGGTGAATTGAACACTACCCCAAAAAACACCAACTAGCAAAAACTTTCAATCAGAGAGAATAAAGTATACTATAGGGGTATTCCCCAGGCGTACTCAATCATTTGCTGAAATTTCGCAATATTCGCTAGTATATCGATACGGTATGGAGTGTATTATTGATAAAAGGAGAGATGGGAAGGGGAAAGCCGCGGATAGAGTATTAAGGTCAAATAAAAAGAAGATAGGCTTTGCGTCGCATCGGGAGTTGAAAGAACTCGCATTGAAAAGAACGGACTTTAGAAAACTGCACCAACAAGAGTGATGCTCTTAAATAAGATGACGATGATGATCGAGATGATAATATAAGTGTGATCTCTCATGTAGGTAACTTGCAAATCAACGATATGTATTATCAGTCACTAATATGACTAAATTTGTTCACGGTTACCTACTGAGTAATAATACTGTTTGCGGAGAAATCTCGAGCAAGTACAGTTGGTTGCCTGCTAACGTCCGATACACAATCAACCTACTATTATATCGTTATTCCCTTGCCGTTTCTTTGTTGTGTTGCTGGGAACAATAATTAATCATTACGCTGTGATAAATAATAATATAAGGCAATAATAATCGTTCTAACCAGGACACTCATCTGGGGAAGCTCGAGTAAAGCCGAGTTTAGCAAGAAAAATCGTGCATGTTGCAATACATAGCGGCGTTCGATCGCCCACTCCAAACTTGTTCGCTTTACGGCCTCGCATTGTAATGCAACTTGCATGATTTTTCTTGCAGGTCTAAACTCGGCTTAAGACGTTTTGAGGTATTGTTCATGTTTGCTTGGTAATTGTGGCTTTTCGCAAACAACGAATAATTCGCGTGCATTACTTTAGGTATAATACAATAGTAATAATACAGGAGTATTCAATTTTTAAGCTTATTGAACATGCCTGGGTGCATTGAAAAGTTCTGAGCCTATAAGGTTGAACATAATTAAAAACAAACAAATAAATACCTCTACTGGCAGTTAAAAATGCCATATTGTCGCCATTATACACTGCCTTTTGTTTTTTTAAACACACTTTATTTTAATACGTTGTGATCAAACCGTAACGTACTTTTGCACATTTTCTACATTTTCTTACCATTGATCTTACCCATAATATAGGAAAGCAATCTCACCTAGAGGGCTCTTGAGAAGTATTTCCTGAACACAACCCTTCCACTTTGCTCCCAAAAGTTAGCGAGGTATCACAATAGGAACCGAAGAGATTTTGGTAAGAAAATTGGAAGGCTTAACTTTATGTGTAATTCACAGTATCTCTATTATCCGAGAGATGATTTAGACGCGATAAGATAAGATTGTCTGCTCCTGTTGCTTACCGTGCCACCGGATTCGTAATTTTCCACTTTCTACAAGCTCAAGTAGGTAATTCTGATTTCGAGGAAATCATAGTGGTGGGTGCTCGAAGATTCTGAGTTAGTGAATCGTAGTTTAGCGGTTACTAGGTGACATTGCAATTTTACTTTCTTATGCCTAATATAACGACTGTAGTTTTGTTTATTATCTGTGATGACGAAATAAACGTGCCTATTTGTATTTGTAGTCGGTCACGTGTCGGTAGTTTTTCAACGACTACCTTCGTAGCTTATCGTTTTTGTGCCGTGTCACAATCACTGTAATCAAACATACTGTAAGTACATAGCGTTTTGTATCAGGCAGCTGACCGTACAAAAGTAACAATTTACTAATGACGCTGACTGTTTATGTATTCCCAAAATTTACATTCACTACGGCACAAACACATCTCGTAATTTGCTAAAACGATGCATAATTTAATTATATAATGTTTTGAACGAAATTAGTGTGATGAGCTTGGCAACGGCACAAGCGATTTACATGAATGAATTGATGCTGAAATCAGTGACCGCCTCTAGTAAAATCCACTAGGAGTAAGGTAGGTAGGTACTAAACAGAAAAACAGCAAATTATTGAGTAAGTATGCTGCAAAAATCATAACCCACGTAGTGAAAAAAAACGGATCACTCACTTTGGTATGTAAGTCGAGTAAGTATAGCCCGACATGTTTTGGATAGTAGGTAACAGTGTTCGATTCGCTGCCGCCGGAGCACTCCAGAGGAAGGACAACATAGTACCCCTTTATTTCACCTTCATTGAATCTCACAGTAGTTTAATGTTAAAAATCATAACCCTCCTCTCGATTTCGCGTTCGGGTAAAAGCGCGACGGCAGGAGTTAGCCGAGGGGGGCTGGGGGGTCGATCGTTGAACCCATGCGCGTGCGCGTGCGCTACTGAGTTGCGGAGCTGTAGGGCTGCCAAATTATTTAAGCCGCTGACAGACCATCCGTTTCTGATATACCAGATTTTCAGAATAAGTCAATAGACTATAATGTCATTGGGCAATTTATAGTTAGATTTTTTAACACATGGTATTTGACAGCCGTCACCCTAGTAAGTACATCAAGTCATCATTATGTCAATAATGTCGTAAATTGTACTGAGCTGTTAAAAAATTCTAACTGTAATTGTATGCCAAGTGAAAAAACGGGTAGGTATTTTGGAAATTTTATGTTTAAAAAATCTGGGTATATTGGAAGCAAGTGGATAAATATTGCAAATGACTCACCAGACATGCTTCAGGCAGGAAGATGGGAGTATTCCATGCGAGCATACATATATGTATATCGAATGCGCACACACACTTGCGTGCCTGAAACTTATCTGTACGCGGCTTTATTTTCTGTACAACGTTAATGAATTAGTTGCCAAAGCGCACATAATTTCAGAATACGAGTATGACAAATGATTGATTAGTGTTTGAGAAGCTACAATGGTAAATAAACTCATTAAGCCAGGTACGGACTGGTGAAACGAATACATTGTCAATTTTTCCATCCAAGACGCAGCAATGTTATCATTATCATGCAATAGAACACTGTTTTCACAAAGTCCCTCAAGCCTGTATCCAGCTTTAAAAATAAAAACAAAATTCCGCTCGTTATGAGTTGACTCAAATCGAATTAAATTACAAAACAAATTCCTAAACAAATTCAGTAACCAAATACTAAACTTTTTTCAGATCAATAACGTTATTCAATTTGAAAATACTCGGTTTTGGAAGCCCTGACGGCCATTGTTCTACCCGGATCTACGCTCGCTCTACATTCATCTAAAGTCGACTATATTCGACTTTTTTTGTCGCTGGGTCCAACCAATAATAACGCCTGGACTCGATTTGCCTACAGAATCCCTTTGAAATAGTGGAATGGTGGTTCGATTTAGCAGGCCACATTTTGTCAGAGGGTCGAGCACGACTTTTCAAAACCTGCGTCACGTAAAATCGAATACAATACAATTTTTAAAATATGGCCCCATCGATACAATCGATGATTTCGCGAATGTCAAGTATGGAGACACTATCAGTGCTTAGACGTTGTTCGGTAATTCTAGCGTTGTGGTTAGTTATGTTAGGCTTCACAGCCTAACCTAAAAACCCAACCCCCCCCCCCCTTCGTCGGATATTAGCCAACGGTTAACTATTTTATAAATAAAATAGTTAGTTATTTTATAAATAAAATAGTTAGTTATTTTATAAATAAAATAGTTAACCGTTGTTGCCCAGGGTGCACCGGCCCAAGCGCTACTCTTCCCCCTTAAGACCTTAAGAGGGAACCGTAACGCTCGAGCACACGAGGAGGTTATCCGACACGCACCCCAATCGAATAGTAAACGTTGTCGAGTTTGTGTGACGTTTGGAACAGCGCCCGCCCGTGAGCGTATTTGGAACTAAAATATAGTATGAGGTTTCTCGATCTCGATGCGATAACCGTAACGTTACGCAGCATTCGTAAAGTCGTGCTCGACCCTCAGTGCCCGAAAGTTAATTCTTAGCAACTTTAGCAGCTAGGAAAACCTCTTCACAAATAACTTCACGACAAAATGCCAAGGTCGCCTAAGGAAGTCGGTACATAAATTTATTGTGAACAAGTACCCAACCGCTTAACATTTACTTTCTCTGACTGTAGATATGCACAGTCTAACTATAGAAATTTCGCATTGCAAAATTATGTAGTTTTTATAGTCACCATTTAAACGTGAAATATGGACAAGCATCGGTTTAATTGAAGTAGGTTGTACAACCATGTTCAAAACAAATAAATTATTTGTAACGAAATAAGCATGAAATACGTCGATATCAGTTTACAACTCGAATTATTTTGTGTTGTTGAAATTAAACAGTACGAACCAATATGTTTTTTCCCACCGACACAAAATAAAAAGTTAAAAATCATGGGAAATAAAATGCATGCTTGTCTTTTTTATATATAAAACAATGTACTTATTCGCTCTGTAGAAACTACCTTCATTACTTTATCAGAGAGCAAAAAAACATTATTGGATTTTGGTTTATTTATACCTACGTCTATCTGTCTAAAACGATTTTGCTAAAATATGTTTTTTTTGTACAAATACTGAAACAAGCCCACACTGTAAGCAAACTGTTAAAATTGAAAAAAGGTTTAAATTGTTTGAACGAACGATTGGATTGAAAATATGAGAGAGATCCGCGATCGACAAACAGATTATTTGTTTGTCCGGGGTGGCGTAACCCAATCTGTTACCATTTTGTTACGCCATTTTTATTTGAAAGTGTCAGAATTCATAATTAAAGCATCAAATAAGTGCTAAGTTGCCTCTGCCATTCTCCAGTTTAAAGAGAAATTCATCATCATCATCAGCCTATTTACGTTCCACTGCTGGGCACAGGCCCAAAGAGAAATTATTTCTGTCTAATAAAGCGACTGAAAATTTCATAAAAATGTAAGGTGCCAACCCACAACTTTTACATTACTAAGTAATGCTGTTTAGTATAGCTTTAGCCTCATTGGCTAAGTAGTCAAGAATCATAAAAAGTTTAAGAGTGCTCCTACTCATATACACAGAAAAAAGTATTAGAAGCTTTTGCTTAGGTATAGTCGCGGAATGAAAACATTCGTCACTTTTGGACTCTAGGTCAACGAGATAAGATCGAAAAGTGACGAACCTTTTAATTTCGCGACTGTACATAATTATAAATATTAAGAATATGCAATAATAAAGCTTTACTGTTCTAAGCAAGATCTTAATGAACTCTCACTCGTACGTTCGCGTGGTAAACAGAGTAATTGAATAATCAGACAATACCGCCTGAAGAACTCGTTATAACCCTACTAATTACCTAAATGTACAAACTACAAGTAATTAAGCAAGTTCTTCCCTACATTCTCACCTCAGAGCATAATAATTAACTAACGCTAACTTGTTCCATAAACAATCTCTGCTATGCTTGTGTTTAGGCTACTTATCTTTCTGAGGGACAGACATTTTTGGGAACCCTGTTAGGTCATTATTACGTTGAGTTTGTCATGCTTACATTTTTTATAACCTCTACATAAACACTTTCGCATTTATAACATTTAATAGGCTAGAAAAATCAATAAATTATACAGACTTTACAGTCCATTCAATTGAGTAGGAATAATCTTAACATGTCTTCTTTCTTTTTACCAATTTACCGAGATAAACTCCACACAAAAGTCCATAATAAACAATCCAAGTATATTAGCCGGCAGAAGTATATCGGCAGATTATTATGTTCTCGCCCTATCCATGAGTGTTGCATTTATGTACGCCAGATATGACTTACGAAGTTTTTGTGTAGCAGACATCAGGGGACAGCTATTACGGATCTGATTAAATGCAAGTTATCGGAGTTGGCCGTGACCGGTCAACTTCGCTAATATCCCGGTCGAGCAGCTGCTGCACTCAGATGTTGTCCTCCACTAAACTATTTAGCAATGTGCTTTTTGTTGGCCGTCTGGCGGTTCATATGAATTTAGTTTTAGCGATAAAGTTTTTCTCGATTTTTTGCAATCTGGGCGTTTTTAGTGAATCATTAATTAGTTAACTATGGTTAGCAGTCGTCACAACACTGACCATTAAAACGTGATTCAAACATAACTTAAGTAACGCTTGACAGCACAAGTTAAATGAAAATGCCCATCTTAACAGTTTAAAATGATTCACGGTTAATTACGTTAGACATAATGAAAACGAGATATTGACCATGGTTACCTTATACTATCTTATCTTATGGCTCTTGACAAAAATGCTGCCAAATCCAACGAAATGTAGGATGAAATTAGACTATGAATAAGCGTAAGTACAGATAACACGAACAGCGTTCAGCGATCAGCGTTTAGTTTAGTGGTGGTGGTGATAGTTGGGTCTGTGTAGCATGTGTTGATTCGTGTAGCAGTGGAGGCGGAGGTGTTGCATGGAAACATACATTTGCCGCACAGATATAACTATTTGTCATTAGTGGTCGCGGGTGAGCAAAGTAATTGTTTTTAGTTCATAAATATGGACCTCCGCAAAGTAACGGCTGATTCAATAAATTACAGATAACACAGGCAAGATCTGCCGAAGCAGAAGAAACAATGCGTTCATTTCAATTAGGAGGCGGGAGATCAAATTGATTAATCTTAATTTATCCCAAGTAACAACACAAAACAAAAGCTGAAAATGTTTCCCTGTAATTAATCAGGTTTCAATATTGCAAATGAAAGGAGGATGAGTGTCGATTCACGGTCAATTTAAGTCCCTTTTCGGCCAAAAACGGACGTCGGGCGCGAGAAACATGAATTATACATTAGAGGAGCCTTGGCCATTTCGCCGTCGAGAGTGATTTTAGTCATTTTGTACCCAATTTCCGACCATAAAGGAATTCTTTGTTGCCAAAAGAATTCTTTAACACAGATACTGCTTCATTTATGAAACAAGGGATGCGTGAATGGCCCAGATTGAAAAGTAGTTTGTTAATGGATAAGGGATGTTATAGTATGTACGGAACGATAAAACGCTAGTGTGCATAAAAAATAAATAGACACTTAGATTTACTGCTTACCTGAACTTTACTGCCACTTCCTACCATTACGGTGCAGCAAGCTGGCATTAAGAGCCTCCTAATACGGAGTTATTGCTGTAACACAGACACACAAGCACAACATTAATTCTATTAACTTGTATAAACGTCCCCTTTTTATAAAATTATCTTCTTCTTAGTCGTGTCAATCATGACTGATGGTCGTTGTTAGTGATGGTTGTTCGCGCACGAACGCACTCTCTTCACCGATTCCGGTCCATCGCGTTCCTCACAACGTCGTAGAATTTCTGGGATGGGTCTTTGAGCTGATCAGTCCATCGTGCAGGTAATCGGCCACGTGTTCTCTTCTTGCCTTCAGTATTACCTACCACGATCAGCCGTTCCAAGCTCGTTTGTAAAATATATCGGTTCCAAAATGCACATTGAAGTTTACAGGGTTCGTTTTGCAACTCGCTCTCTAAAATATCACAACTGACTCATATTTAACCAAACCAAATACACAACAAGACAAGTTTCCTTTGCCACCGGTATTTTGATTCTGGCGAAACGCAGCGGAGTATCAAACTACCCACAATGAAGTTGTTCTTCCTAACGCTATCGACCGACAACTGCTAAAGTCAATCAAAAGTTTTGTTACAAGAACTATCTCACAAAAATATCAAATCGATACCTATATTGGTTTATTCAACTGGTAGATGTATCAGTTTCAAATTTGCCACGAAATCAACTAAATAACGATATAATATACCTTCAACGACATACATAAGTAAGAAGGTTGTATAAACAATGACATAATAGCCACACAGGCCTTACCTGGCTTGTTATGAAAACACGGGACCCATGTGGGTTGTAGCACTAAAGCTGTCCTGCCTAATCCATATTAAATATTCTGCAAGGTCTCGTTATAGAAACATTCATTATTACTACGTAGGTTTCTTTAATAATGCCGTCAGCAGTCCGTTTTCTTATCTCGTCAGTTGTTCGTTTTTATCGCAAGTTTTTATAAAAGTTGAGTTCTTCTTGTCAAAGGACAGAATTCTTGTCAATAATATGATTATGACTCTGGTAACCGTCAAAACATGATTAATTGACAATTAAAAACAGAGTGGCAGAAACTGGAGTGTTGAAGATCTCGAACGCTTAGTGTAAGAACCTAAACATCTATACCTATAAAACAATACCGTGACTGACTGACTGACTGACAGACAACGCACAGCCTAAACCATTGCACCTAGAGACTTAAAATTTGGTAAACATATACCTTGAGTATCCTAGAGGTGCACTAAGAAGGGATTTTTCGAAATTCCCACGGGATAGGGAATTAGCCCATTTTGAAATATTTCACGGGGGCAAAGCCGCGGGGCATAAGCTAGTTCAATATAAATGTACCAGAAGCATCGATTTAGACGTCAAATAATATTTTATTTTCAAAGAATCATAAAATTCTTCGCAACGGTGTTTTCCTAATATCAGTTCCGAGTCAGCGTCAGGGCCGCATCAAAATTCAAATCAAGCAAAGCATTAAATAATTCCCGCGATTCCCTAAAATCTTTATTGTTGGCTTCTAACATCAAATTCGCGATGATTAAGTAAATGAAAAAAGCAAACGTAGGTATACGTGAAGTTATATTGGGCAACTTTCCGTGTCTCGTATTAAGAATTCATAGCAACGGTACGCTTGCAAACTTATATTACAAATAGGTATCTTCTGCGACAAACTAGGCTTAACAATCTTCATGCGAAAAGAGATTTTTTGTAGTCAAGTCAACTATTGCAGGTATGGTTGTGGATAATTTATCCTGTAAGCCTTGTTCTGCACTGCATATATTTTCTATATAGCAGATAGGTCTTCAGCTGTAGCTTTTGGTAATCCTTTGGCGCAATTAATCGGTTCTTTCGAGGTTGAATCGGTATTTATGAGATGCTTGAGTAACTGTGATGTTACAGTGAACGTTAAATTTGAATAATGAAGTATAAATTCAATGAGGATCTTAATGTATGACTATGAAGGTAAGATCAAACAAGAAGGCGGCTTTTTTGTTTATTATTAGTCTTTCATAGTTACGCAAAAAACACTTTTAACATAAAACTACCTCTATTCTATTCGATTATATTAGTCTAAAACACGTCGGGTTATACTCGACTGGCTAATCTAGAAAAATGTTCACGTGTTGACTTACGAGTAGTTCGGTATACACCCGTCCGGTTCTCCAGACCCTAATTCCTTATAGATCGTGCGGACTATATTTATTACCATCTAGACTTGAATAAAAATGTACTTACAACATTTAATCTATTTTCCTAATCAATTTGGTTTTTTATAGTGCCACTTCATCTTGCCCTATTCATAGCCAGTCTAAATAGCTGCTCCACTGTCTTGATGCCCGTCCACTCCCTGATGTTACGGAGCCATGACATTTTTCGTCTTCCGTCCTTTTTCCGGCTATTTTGCCCATCATAATGGTTTGTAAAAGACTAAGCAATTAATCCAACCATTTTCTTTGTTACAGAAAACACGTTCACAGTGGTGGTTGAGAAAGACGGGCGAGGGCTTGGGATGTCAGTCTGCGGGGGAGGTGGGCTGGTGCGCATACGCCGGTTGTATCCACCACAGCCCGCGTGGCGGACTGGGCAGCTCGCTCCACGGGATCTCCTGCTCGCGGCCAATGGGGTGCCACTAGCTGGGCTTAGCACCTATGTGAGTATTTCCTTTTCTTCCAAAAACTTCCCTCTAGAATTAAGGAGCGATGCAATAACTTGTTGTATACTCCAGGTCAAGAAATGCGAAAGATATCCATGTCGGTGATGAGAGCGCATGGGAGCTTAAGACACTTTTCTCTGTTTTTAGAGTTTCGTGCCTGAAAAAGAAAAATGGAAAAGGATCACTTTGTTATCCACTTTGTCGCCCGTCTGCCTGTCTGCTCTTCTGTCAATTAAAAGTATATTTAAACCTATAGTTTTTTCCACTGACCTAGGAATCATAAGAATTTTCGCCAGTTTTTCTTTCAATGAGCTGGTTAGGTACGTGCGATTCTTCAAATATTACTGATGGATAGGGATCATAATACATAAGCTTTAATATTGGACGAATAATACCTGGAGATAAAACATCTGTTCACACTTCTTTAAAAGCTGTACGAAATCAGGGAGCAGATACTCTATTAATCAATGTCCCGTCTTCGCTTAACGATCAGACACCTTCAGGACCTGACGTCTTTCGAGTGTTGAATATGTAGCATATTGGATGAAACACTTGCAGTCCATAAGATGAGAAACACATGACAGAGGCATGCTTTCCTCTATGTAAAAGTGACATGCAACTGTAAAATGCGTTGCAAAATTATTATCTAAGTTCTGTTGCTTTTAACCACCATCCATGGTGCTATTACGCCGCTTCTCTTGCTTGTGAGGCATAAAAATGAGAGCATCATCATAGTCCATAACATTGAATGCAATGCTGCTTTGCATTTTAGAAAGATGCGGCAACCGGTATTGGTTTGATCAAAGTATTTATACGTGGAATATTTCAAACCGTCTGCAGAAACTTAGATGAGTTCACAGATAAAAGTGATAATAAAAGCTGTAAGTATAGGTACACAAAAAGTATCATGCCTTTTAATCAAGGCCGGATTCAGAAGTCCATTTATAATTAAACATTCCTCGTCTCGAAGATCAATGGCGGAAACGGAAGGGAGGGCGCGAATCGGGACCAATGGCCCCCGTATTAAACGTACTCCCACGTTAATATTTAATCCGGCCCCCAAATGCGTGCTCTCGTATTTTATCACTGATTTTCTCATAAATCAGTGTTTGTTCGACAATTAGGACGCACATTATGCACACTTACGGTCGCACTCAGAGAGGTTTGTTGAAGACGCAGACTTCGTTAATCAGAACGAAGCCTCGCGTCGCCAAGGGAACGCTTCATGATTTAATTTAATCTGGATTTTCCGTATACCTATAAATTTGATACGGAGATTAGATAATAATATTCTGAAAGCTATGAAAGTTTTATGGAATGGAGGCCCGGGCTCTAAACCTCCGCGCGGATTA
Organism: Clepsis dumicolana; assembly: GCA_963691665.1. Lineage (NCBI taxonomy): Eukaryota > Metazoa > Arthropoda > Insecta > Lepidoptera > Tortricidae > Clepsis > Clepsis dumicolana. The sequence goes on along the minus strand of OY829512.1, from coordinate 5,041,052 downwards.
TCCGCCGTGGCGGATGTTGCCGGGAAATCCGCTAGGTCGACTGACGTCTGCGCAACCAATGTATAGCGAGCGCTAAAGCCTCCGGAGTGCCGAATATCGGTTCTATATTATTTATTAAAGCAAATTCCCTCAAATACTATTAATGGAGAGAGATGTATTGCGTGACCATTTAAGCAATGCTTTTCTTTGTACTTCCGAAGTATAGTCATTGAATGCAGCGGAAAGGCAAAAAAAAACAAATACCCTGGTTAGCTGTAAAGTAATTAAAAAAGTGACAAAGTTTGGATGAAAAATAAATACACACAAAAAAAACTTAAAAATAAAGTCGATCGAATTTAGCACCCTGTTCGTAAAATATTATTACGGTGTATAAATGAGGCACTTTGACCGGTGCGATGTTTTACTGCGCGAGTTATAAAACGTAGAACCCACCAAAATAAACATGGAGTCATCTTAAAAATGTCATTTGTTGCCGGAGCACTTTCCCTGGTCCAAAGGCTAGGTTATAAACATAAAAACTTTTATGAAAACACCGGCGCGGACTCGGGTCGGGACAAAACGTAATAAACTGCAAAATGTCCGCCACAAAGTTATATAAAATTGCATGTGGTTTTTACACGTGTTTTAAAAGCATTTCACGGTAACAGGTACGAGGGGTAAAGTGAAACAAATTTAATTTGCATACATATATAGTTCAGTTACAGCTGGCGTAGGAGCGTTATGAACTTTTATTGTTAGCGGCGTATAATATTGTTGCTGCTTCGGAGCGGGAAACTTGAGTGGTGCGGTGCACGCGACCCATCGATATTGTAACGCGGAAACTAACAGATCTCTTGATTGCAACGATTGAGTTGCCTTTGAAACGTGCGCCATCTGACAGCTCGCCTCAGGTAATTACACCAAAGGCCAATCCAGTTTAGTGCCAGTGTGTTAAGAGCGTAACACAAAAGCGAGAGTCGCCCCCAGGCACCGACCTAATGTGAAAATAAAATGAGAACTCAACGAGCATCAATGGCAGCGAGCTCCGCTTTTCATTCGCGAACATCAAGATTTAGAATACATAATAAAGAATGAATGACCCATTTTAACTCAATTTTGTTTGGAAAATTCAATTATTTCCGTATTCGTCCGTTAGCACGCCGCGGGGTGCGACCGTGCCGAACTGATGTTATGCTTCTATTTCAATAAATTTTCGATCTATTGCCCTGCAGTAATAGCATGCTTTGATTCATTTGAAACATAACTAAAAATCCGATTTCTTAGTCATATTTCGCAATGATATAGTCCCCCAGATTATTATTGGTCCTAATGACGTTGCAATACTCGAAACCTTCTCGCAACGTAAATTCTGCATCTTCATATTTTTAATACACTCAGCCGCAACTTCAATGTGATGCAAACGAGGTGAGCACTCGCATGCACTCGTTACTTTCAATATTGAAATATGTCTATAAATTCTGGTTGCTTAATTCTAAAGCGGGCATAACGACATTCCCAGCGTACACGACAGGCTGAATTTCATTTTAAATCCGCTGAGTTTTGCTAAAAGCTCCGGTACGTTATTTAGCTATACTTTACTCTTCGTATCGTGCTGGCTGAAACGCTATGGTTTCCCGGTTGTTTATGACATGGCGTGATTTGTAGAGCCTGCTTTTTACAGGCCATGCTTCCGCTCCGTATAATTGGAATGGAAATAAAATTCAAAGAAATTTATTGTAAGGATAATTCTATGGGGTTATTTTAAGCCCATAAAACGGAAGTCTTTAATTTTTTGAAGAAAATGTGAGAAAGATTCTTGAAACACGGAAAAAATGAGATATGAAGGGATCAAATCAAATCCACAAAGACTTAAATTGCATACATTATTATGACACTCGGGACTTAATCGCGTAAAAAATATATATTTAAATTTGAATTCCCTTCGAGACCATGGACGCAACGTCGCGTCCGAAACGTCGAGGTATTTAAATTCTAATTTAAATATATATTTTTTACGCGATTAAGTCCCGAGTGTCATGATAATGTGTTAAATTGCATACTTAGATTATTAAGTGCTTTGTTACCCTCGCTTTAATACTTTCGGGATTTAAACATTATATTACATCTGGGCCCTATCATATATAGGTATATTCCCATGTTTTAATAAGTAGTCGGAAATTGTTTAAGTTTCAGGAGGTAGCACTTTACTCAAATGCGTCTTTACCAATTATTCTGCGCCAATGCAATGTTAGACGAAACCGCAAGCTCTGTCTAGCGCTCTCTTTACGTATACGTATTTGTCTTATAATACCCACGCTGTGGTGTGAATCTCCAAGTGGAATGTTTTGATTCGATTGTAAACAGCTTGATTTGCAATTCCGGAATTATGATACGATGGACGCGTGTCGATATGCTCATCAAGTATTGTTTTGATTCTGACTAATTTATACTGTAACCATCGAGCAATGTGATAATTTTTTGCATATTTTGCTGTCACGAACTGATAACGTTTTGGCTGTCAAATTTGTTTATTTTTGCACACAGTAGGTTTCTTGTTCAAGAAACAAGGCAGCTGTATTTTTGTGCATCCAATAAGTACGAGAACGACATTTTTTAAGTCCAGTGTAAAAATAAGGACCAATTTATTGTAGCGATTTGGCTCAGGCCGGCCATCGCTGTCGGTGTCAGTATGAAAAATGCCCAGTGTCGGTCCCAATGGCCCTATTGAATTACACCCAATGCACTGGGAAATAGGCGGTTGAAATATCTAGGCTGAATCCGTATCATCTCTTTTATGGCCTGGCTAAAAATACGTAAAAATTCCACTCTAGCTAATGGAAATAAAATTTTATACGTTTTCGGTCTAATAAAATTCCGTCTGAAGCGAACCGGACGTAATTCGACAAACGAGCCCTATATGAAATTCCTTGGATCTCCGCATCAAGGGCCTTGGTCGTGGTCAGCACTTAACTTTTACTCCTCCTTGTTAAATTTACGTCTTCTTGTCTCGAGACTATTTGGCTAATTGGTTTCTAAACGGCGCTGTCAAGCGAAGTTTTCGAGGCCAGCGCTTAGTTAAAATTCTGGTGTTTTTATTCACTTTCAGTTTCAGTTAGGTTGATGACGAGTTGTTAACGAGAATTCTATTTTAATTGTTTCGCTTTAAGCAATGGATATTGGACAATCGTCTAAAGCTCTTCCTACATATTTAATGTTTTCCAAACGCATTTACAACTATGAAATAAATTAGTAGTAAGTACCTAGGTCAAGTCATAGAAGTATCAAAAATAAACTTTGGTAGCGTGCACAGCGCCGTTACCGCGGGGCACCTACCTTTTCTCTGCAGCTGACCGTACAAGGACAATAATTGATTATTTTCAAGGCAATGTAAACCCACGAAAATCTGATAGGCATTCAAAACTATCACCTCATGTTGATCGGAAAACTATTTACCTCCGTACTTTTGTTTTCCGGGAGCTATGAAATGCAGCCGGCGTGCTAAAAACTTCCTCACACATAGGTCAGTGAAAGATTTGTGAGTATTCAACATTTTTGCGTCACGTATTTGCATTCCTCTACATCGATGTTTTCAGTATCGCTGGTGCATTGGAAGCCAATAAATGACTTACAGCGTCAATAGATGAACGGAGTCGAATCAATATAAATCTTTCAAACAATTGGAAAATCCATCGTCACTCCGACTTGTTTATAGAGTTAAAGTGGACATTGGAGCTTAATGTATTTCGTGTTTTCTTTTCTGGTTTTCTGCATTAGGTGTATGATCTCTTAGCTGTCTGTATACCTACTAAGGTATTTAAGGTACTGATTCGCAAAATTATATTAGTAGGTTAATGTAATTCTGCGAATGAGCACCGCATCTTAAAAATCTGGCAGCTATAAGTCTCTAAGTCTTTTGGGTCTTTACTTTACAGTTCGGAGATTTTTGTACTACGGTGCGAATTCGCAGTTTTGTGTGGGAGCCAAAAGTCAAGTGCGGACCAGGTGCTCGAATATATCAGAACACAGATTTACTATAGTAAATGGTAATAAGCAGTAGTGATTAATAAATACATCTTATCTAATCTAGGACATTCAGGAGAGTTTTTTATTCCGACTTTTCCGCTGACTCTACATACGTATTAACACCCTTACAGTCAGTCAGTCAGTCAGTCAGTCATTATCAACCGCCATTTATAAAACCCGAATCCTACTCTAAATGAGCATTTAGAAACAGAACAGTTTGTGAGCACAAACTGTACTTTCGTTTAATAACGGACCACTACCAAGAATAAATCTCGATTACATCCGTACGCCTGTCCTACAGTCCGCAGAGCAACGCAATATCCATTATCATCGCAACTCGATACGTCACTATCCGACACGTGACAAAGGTCCGCAAGTCCCTATCAATAGCTAATCCCCTAGACAAACAGCTGTCGCGTTAATCCGTGTATTTGACACCAGGAAGCCCTGGAGGTGCTCCGGACGGCTCCAGCGAGGGTCGAGCTGAGGGTCTGCCGCCCCCCTCAAGATGTACTGGAGAGCGTGACCCCCCCTGACCCGCCGACGCCGCCCGTGAGGACCCCCCACCCCCCTCATCTGCCGCTGCCGCCGACGCAGCACTTGCCGCTGGATCCGCTCAACTGTCACCCTATGCATGCGAGGTAAAGGTGATTGACACCGCTTGTATAAGGTGGTCGTCGCCCGTCTTGTCTACGGCTTCTAAACTGTTGCTTGGCTAATACAATTTGCAATGGATTTGGATTTTCGTGTGGGCTACTTTAACAATCCTTAAATGAAAGTCGTAGCAAAATCCGTAGAACCGTCCGCTTTATGAATCTTCATAATGCACAGGTAATATTTCCTATAGGTATTACGTTATACCGTACGTTTCTGTATTTTCTGTACAATAAAGCGTTTCCTTACTTACCGTAATCTCAAAATTCAATTAGTAGATACCTAAACTTACCTGGATCTGGTAAGAACTACTCGTACCAGACTATGAATAAAAATTAATATTTTATTAAATAGGCAAGGCAGACTTGTCACGGGCTTTCAAATAAACTTCACTACCCCTCGGGTTATTTTTGCTGGTGCAAACGTTAACCTCATTACATAACACTCTAGAAACCGCTTTTAAAACGCTCCGGAGCTTTAACCTCAAACTTTCCTGCCCATACTAACGAATACTATTTAGAATACTCCGTAAACTTCCACCTACAGACCCTTTCCAAAACGGAATTTCGTACTGTGACGGAACTACGCCTGTTACCCATGCTCGACAACTACAAACACCCACTAAACTTTTATGTCACTCATTCGTATTTACGACGTTCATTCCGCTGCATAGACGCGGGCGGGAGATCGGCTTGTTTTGCTAGTGACAAGTCGCTGTATTACAGGGCCTTATTATGTCATTACTGTGCCGTCACTTCGCTATTACAAGGCACTATGTCTGAACGGCTTAATGCTTAATTTCACCTGGTAGACAAGTATGAAGTTCAATGGCGTATTACACTAAGGCGGAACATGCAAGTTGTTGCCAATTACACGTACGTTTTAGCTTGTGATAATATTTTTGGACATAATGTTTCAAATTTGTTCTTCGTTTTCCGACTTGTGGTTATTTAGTTTTTTTTTTTTGTGTATCAAAGACAATACTTAAAAACTCTTGAGTATTTTTGGCGCATCTAACCTAATAAGAGTAATAAGCTAGTGTTAACTTTTTAGGAAAGCTTTAACGCTACATAGCTCATTCAGTGCTGACACATCGATATTGGCTTCTGTGTCGTGAAATAGAGACAAAAAATACAAGCATACAAAAGCGACGTAACATTTTTCATTTTGCCCTGCGGTATCAATATAGCGAAGGTACGAGTTTGGCAAGGGCTGCGTTCCATTTCCATAATAAACAGTTTATTGTAGGTAACAATGTAGTCTTCACACGGTTTCTTTTTTTTTTATCCAAAGAAAATGTTAATTCTCATACTTAGTAAAATTACAATATATTTTTTAAAATTACTTAATGTACCTGTGCCTATTTAATTAAGATTATTTCACTAAGCCAGCACAACTGAATTACTTACCACGGCATTTTTCCTTAATAAAGCCACCGAAGCAAACAACCTAAACAAACCCATATTATAATTTCCTTACTTCACAAAAACGGAACCATCAAGACTCAAATAAAACGTCCTTATTCTAACTTAAACAAGAATTAATAACGCAATATTTCAACTTCTGCTACCTGGTCCATCAATATACAAGTATGTCCATAAATAAATCGATATTCTCTACTGTGTTAGCGGCGAACAAATTATAATCAAAGTTTTCTCTATCAGAGGTCCCAGGCAAGAGAAATATAGAGTTTTATTTACACACATTTAATACGCACAGAAGAAGAAAACAGTAGGTGCATGATAAGCCGACAACAGCAGCACAGAACAAGATCGAAATTCTATTACTTAGCACTTAACGGTACACTAGTAGGCATAGAGTCTAGCTACAAGTAGCTAGAGTTACAGCTTCTCGACGAATTTTCCGCTAATCATACAATTTGCCAAGGGGCCTTAGTCTTAGACAACCGCCATAATTTCTTTGTTGATTGCTCGGATGAAACGTCCACCGAAAAGCGGTTAATTGCTTGTAAATCGCTTACCGCGTCGCCGGTAGCACTTCTTACTTATTAGCACGGCCTAATCTCTTGATAAGCTACCTAAAATTATTCGTTATGATTCAGAAACAATAGCAAATTAGCAACATCTGTTACCAGGTTATCAGCAACAACGAGTAGTGCGACCACTTCATCGTCCGAAGGCCGCGGGCGGCGCGAGGCGAGCCCCGAGCCGGACCGGCGGGAGCTGCGTCTTCCGGACCTGGATAGGCCGCTACCCGTTTACGACATACAATACGGGGTAAGGAAATGACTATGTTGATCCCTTGTCATAGCACGGAAGTTAGCACAGTAAGCGTTCGAGATAACCGTGTGTTTTAGTGTAATTTTCGGCGCCCTGTTTTAAACTACGAGCGCAATGGCGGAATTTTAGAGGTGATTTTGTATTTAATGTTAAGGTCGTAAAGTTCCCTTTTTCATGGTAATATGAAGTTAAATAGACAAGTAGTTGTCGTTAAATTAAAAGCACTATGGTTGATAACTAGATGAACTCCCTTATTAATCAAGAAGATGAAAAATTCTACCTACATTTATTTCATGTTGCCATGCACGAAGCCCTCATAATTTCATTCATTTTGTCGCTCCCTTTTACATCTTAATAATGGGAAAATAATTAAATGAGCTGCTCGGTGTTACTAAAAGCCGTTAATTAGAAAAATAAAAGATAATTATGTTAATGGCGACCTTAGAGCTAATTTGGCTTCGTGTAAACCAATCGCGCTATTCGGGCGTCCCATCTTGTGTTCATTGAACCTACTCAATTAGTGTCGGGTCCATCCCTTTAGTTTTCTTTGGTAATAGGAATGTGGGTAGGTCATCATACGCTGGCGTTATCACGAGCTCGGACACGCAAAACTGCTATCCTGCCGTAATAGGTAATGAGGGTAATCATCCTAACCTTTCCGTTTCCATATTACTAATATGTGAACAGATTTACTTGATGAGTTTTCGCTTTAGTGATATCTGGTAATTTCGTTCCCCTATTCCATAAGTGGCCCAAGCTCGACTATTATAAGCCGTAAAACACATAATAGATAAGGGAATGGTCTACTATTAATACCAAGCGTACGGTGAGCCATTACGATTTTCATGTAGCTATTAATAAACTTTTTTGTTTACGCTCCGAAGGGTGACGGATCGGTGGTAAGTAAATAACTTGATTGCTTTACGGGGAGCGGTATTTTTGTTCGTTAATTAATAACGTTCAGGCTATAAATATGTCGCCCTACCTCGCTGTCACGTGCTACGAGTACAAACAGACCTTGTACAGGTCCATTGGGCGTTATAACACCTCAATTAAATAACCACAGCGTAAACATTGGAAATTCAGGTATGTTTAAGCCAAAAAGAGAAGGCTTATTTTTTAATTCTATTATTTTTGTGTTACGATCAGAATATTGCGGTGTTGCGTCATTGGTTGTTTCTACTACGTCAAAACTATGTGTACAAACCTTCCATTTAGCAAGACGACGAATTAACTAATTCATCTTGATTTTTGTAGGTCGTTGATAGTATAGACACCACAATGACTCAGTAAGTGTTGCTCTGAATATTTTCATGTGTCTAGTAGGTACCTAATTGTTTATTGAGACAACTCTATATTGGTCTATGCTAAACACGTCAAAAACATTTTAGGGATTATTCATATACGGATTAACATACGAGTTGATCCTTAAGCCGAGTTTAGACAAGCAAGCTGCAAGAAAAATCGTGCCAGTTGTAATACTTTGCGGCGTTCGATCGCCCACTATACACTCGCATTGTATTGCAACTTGCACGATTTTTCTTGCAGGTCTAAACTCAGCTTTAGATGCTTAGAACAGTATACATTCAGCTGTCATGGTGTTGGTGATTGTTCCAGGAGTTCGACATAGTGATGACGAAAGTGAACGGGTCGCTAGGATTCACGCTCCGCAAGGAAGACCACAGTGCTTTGGGCCACTACGTGCGGGCACTGGTGAGGGAGCCGGCCCTTAGCGATGGTCGAATACAGCCTGGAGATAGAATTGTAGCTGTAAGTAATGTTTTATTTAATGACTGCTACCTATGTTAAATGGCTGTGGCTTCAAAGTCCTGCCAGTGATACCCGACTTGGGAGATCTCTTTCTCAACCGACCGACTCCAGGTGGTTTGGGATCGGCCTTACCTGCTACGAACAGCTTGCCACTTTAGCGCTTGCTTGGCCAGATGGGCATTAGGTCTCCGCAACACGTTACGTGATCCAGCGCCACTTCCTCAAGTTCCTCCTTGTCAATTAGACCGTGATGCGTGATGCATACTACGAGCCCTCCCAGCTGAGGGACTACAGGAACATATCATTATCGTCATGTTAAATGGCTAAGCTTGAGTCCTGAGAGTAAGAATCATCATGTTGCGAACGTTTGTTGCTCAACCACTACGTGGAATGTTGCTTTCGCTCGCTCTCGTCGTAAATGTGTCGCAACATGTTGATGTTCATGTGCAGCTCCTCGCAGGTCATGGGTTCCGTACCAGTGGGACGCGCCTCCCTTGCGGGAGTAGTCACCATGATTGCGTGACCTCAAAATGAAACTAGTATCATTACGAATCACGAAACAGGCGCGGGCGTTGTGATTTTAGTTGAAAAATTAGGGAGGCGCGTATGGTAAGAGGTTAGGAACCTCTGACCTGACGCACATAAAGAGTATATAGTGCGTAATAAAGAGGCTTAACCATTTACCAACGTTATAATAAGTTTCCAATATGCAAAATTCATTTAATAACAGAACTTTAACGTCGAATATACCAGGGATTTGCCGCAAACAACGCAGTCAATAAATAAATGTCATTCGGAAATGTTTCATAACGACAAGGCATTGTTCTGTCTTACTAATCGCACAACACAGCTTAAAAAGCTTAACCATTTGTCTTTTGTACACGCATCTTTGTAGCTTCATGATGATAAGCAGATTTCTATTACCCACAAACATGCAGGAAGAGGGACCTCCATCTGTGCAAGATTTATTAAGGGTTGCCCAACTTCAGCGGCGTCACTTGACACAGGGGCTATGATAATAAATAACTGGTCATCCAATTTTGCCTTGAGTGTTTGTCAAAGTAATTGCTTCTGGACTTAGTGCACAAAACAATCCAATTAAACTTGTGTATTCGAATTCGAACACAAGATTCGAATCAATCCGCGCGATTCTTAGTATTAATAGAATATGCTTCAAAACAGATCGTATCGTACAATCTGTTCAGACTCAGATCCGACTGCGCGGTTTAAATACATTAATCAATTCACTGAATTTCATATTTAATTGTTCCAATCTGATACATAGAGGGACAATTTACGTTATTTAATAACGGAAATGAGAAAATCATTTGTAAGGCATGGGTTAATTGCCGATCGCGATCATTACTGTATACAGGAAAATGTTTCGTGGAAAACTTTTGATGTATCGAATGTCGGGTTCGATAAAATTGGGTAAAGCTTGCTATTTTCCTTGTTAAAACCAATACGACGAGCTCATGTTAGAACAAACACGGATCCGTACCGCCAGAAAGTATAATACTATCGCACAAACAGTGAGTAATGTGCACATATAGCAGTAGCAAGAGTTATATGGCAGTACTTCTCCATAAACAAGCCATTTTCTGAGATCATTTGCCTACGTAGAGACGCAGTGAAGAAATTTCATAATTCAAAAGACTGGTGTAATAAATTAATTAATGATGTGGCATCAGCCAAACACGAGATGAAATGTCAAAAAATATTCATCAAGAGAAGCGTTCTCAAAGAAAAATATTTACTCTACTGTCCTTTCAACGTCGTGGCTGACCTCATGTTTGCTCTCAGGTAAACGACACGTCTATGTCAAACATGTCGCACGCGGATGCCGTCGCGTTTCTACGCGCTTGCGGCGTCGAGGTGCGCCTGCGTCTGTACCGCGACCACGCCGCCACGCCGCTGTCGCCGATGTCGCCAAAAGAGGAGCCGACGGACTCTGACGGGCCTGTGCGGCCTAAGCCCCCTTTAAGGTACATAAATTATTTACCTATTGGTACAATCTATAGCGACCCCTAGCTATCCAATAAGTAACTGCTAAGAAAAATAGTTAGCGAATACCGGTGCCGTCTTCGCTGTTCTATGTCGCATTATCTAAAGCACATCTACCTGGAGAGAGATCTCTCTATTTGAAGTGTTCCCCACGATTTTTTAACCTGATGTGTTAAAAGCCAAAAGATTGGGGATGTAATTACAGCGGGGTAGTGCTAGGCATTTATTGCAGAAGCAAAATACGACAGGCCTGGGAGGCCAAATACGGTGCAGTTTATATGTTTCCTCGACTTCACTTTGGAGTTTCAAATTCGATTAATTAATTGCTGGCTGATTCTGGTTGATGAAAACTTCAGGAGAGGCTTCATTTCGGGTGTACCTACAGAAAATAAATAAAATTCGGACATTATGTATTTCGCTATAGCCGTATTTTGTTTTGATGTGACTTTAAGATTTAGGTAAAAGACATCTTAGATATTTCTTTGTACATTGTTAAGGTTATCTTGCGGAACACGTAGCGGAAGATAATTTTTGAAGTCAAACAAAATTGGAGTTTTGTCAACTTTTTTGTGTCTGAAAATAACTTACATTAGATTCCTACGTATATGACTTTATCATTACTGATCGTTGTGATACCAATTTCTGTATAGTGTTTGTTTGAAATACGTAGGTAACGCACCATTGTGTTTAGGTAAAAATAAACATTCCGCACGCATTCTTCATTTATCATCATCGTATTTACTTATTTCTCGGTCAGACAATCGTCTCAGAGCAAGATCATTCTGCATTGCTAGCCCTGTTTAGTCGTCCTTAGACATCGGTGCGGATAAGGTTTCAAGTAACAGTGATCCAAGCCAAGTCAACAAAACTAACTACATTAGTATTTTAGCATAACATTCTTAGGGTTCATTTCCTTAATCAAGTCTTGGTATATCCGATGGCGGACCCCAACCGCTATAGCATGTCACCAAAGTTCGTTAAGGTCTTACCAATGTTTGAGAGTAAGTCACTTGAAAACTCCAGGCCTGAAGCAGTGTCGATGCTGTGTGATCTTGCTGCCCGTCGCCTCACGCCCGATGCTGTGGACGGCTCCCGCTCGCCATGTCTCTCGCCACGCAAGTTCCGAAAACTTACGAAAGACAACAACCACTACGAACAACCTAATGGTATGTACAAGTTAACAGCTTAATAAAGGGACAATTTAGACACTTTTATGAATGTTTAAATGGCAACTTGTTGGACTAAGTGCCTGCAGATCCATTAATAAAGAAGTACTTTTGCTGATGCTTAATGAAAAATAGACACAATGTAGCCTTATTGTATGCTTACCAATGTCTTACTGAATTTAACGTGTTGAGAAACTAAATATTGTGTGTATTTTGAAATCAGCATTTCTGTGTTATTCTGTTACATTTGTGTGACTTACCCATGTCTTGTGTCTAGACTAACGAATTTTACCAAAAATTTCATTAACCAAGACATTGGAAACAATATGTAAATTGTATCTCTAAAATAGCAACTTACCTTTATGAGAGGAAAAAGTTTTGTCCTTGTTACGATCTTTAATGCATGACGAATTATGGTTGCCGGGTAACCGGAAACATGTTAGAATTCGATTCTGTAAGTAAATATTGTAATTTTCTTTATTTATCGTATTTGTGTAGAATGCAGTCTTAGCATGAGTCAAGCTCTAAAGCTTACGCTTGTTGAGTACCTAAATGATCAGTAAATATTTAAAAACAACTTCATGAATATTATCCTACCAATAGGTACTGTTCAAGAATACATATTTTATAGTCACTTCAGTTGCTCTTTGACATGTGATTGATATTATTTTGATTCAAAACAGAATGTTACACAGTTACCAAAAGTACACGAGTGGATAGGTAAATAACATGTCCGTCGTAAAACAGAAGACGTTCCTAATTATGCACAAGTATACTAAAAGCTTAATTAAACTATTTATCAGTACAAGCAATGTAAATAACCTCGTATAAATGGCGTATCCACCAGATATTAGTTTAATTAACAGCGCCGTGCTAATTACCGGTCCATGTTTGCTGGGTAAGCCCGTAAGTTTGCATTCGCATGGATATTAAATGAGATGCAGCCGGTTGCAGACTTATTATCTAATTTGCAACTATATTAACCCTTGTCCAAAATAAAGGATGGTTACTTCTCACGCTATACAAGTTTAATAATTAGAACAGAGGGCTTATTTTATTTATTATTTTACTGGAACTAAAGTCAGTTCAGTCTCTGTTCTGAGTCTCTCTAGGCGTACAGGGTAAACCGATGGAATATGTTCGAAGTTGATGTAACATTGTTGTTTAAAATTTCGCCCTTAACTACACAGAACTTTGGTTGAAAAACTCCTCTTCGTGATCGTACGCATACTACGACGTTGATGTAACAACAATGTTACATCAACGTCGCACATATTGCATCGGTTAACTCTGCACGCCTAGAACCAGAGCAGACTGAACTGACTTTAGTCCTAGTAAAATAATAAATGAAATAAACCCTTTGTTCGAATTATTACACTTGTACTCTATCTACAATTTTACAGTTTGATTTGATATTATAGGTTTTTGGATTTGTATCTATGTCAACAAAAATTAAGCCTTTGTCAGTCTCCGGGAGTTGGGTAGTGCCGGCTTGACTATTAAAATTTGCACAAAATTTGTACGATCACGTCAAGTGGACCCCACGCCCACGCCGCTCCGTATTGTTATGTGTAAATGCGTAAAGTTCCGTTGTTTTATTAAGGCGGTAACAGTAAATAATGTGGATCCCGCTATATGCGTGATTATGTTTATCCCTCCATCTAATAAACATACTTTGTACCTGCCGTATACTTGCGAGGTCACGCTATTATACTAACTGGGAAAGGTATTTTAATTAATGTAAGCATAAATTACGCAGAAATATACCGCTGTATAGTACGAAAGCTGACTAGCCTACCTACTGCCATTAGGTTATTCTCAGACTGGCGTCATTTTATCGAAAACCTTAAACTGACTACACTGTCACGCTAGCAAGTTAGACTTGATTCGAATGTTCGTATACTTAGGTAGGCATTATCTACAAAGGCCCATTACTGAAGATTGCTTCTAGATAAGAACAATGTAATAAAAAATACCTTTGATGCTATAACAACCCTGTATTGACTGGTGAAAGCTTTCATTCTGAACACAAGCAGACCTTAGTACCAAGGATGTAGACACAGCAACAGCAACACGTTACTTAGTTGTGTCGCACGGCCTTTGGTCCAACTACCAACACAAGCAAAGCTTCACACACTTGCACTAAGCGCTAGATGTTCCACGCAGATGTGTCGGTACCCGAAGTAGAGTCACACACAGAGTCGGCTACGGAACGGCGGCGGCCCCACACGGTAGCTCTGGCCAGCCCCACGGCTCCTCCGACTTGTAGAAAACAAAAACTGAGCCTGGCAGGTGAGGTGACTCCCGCTGCTCACGGCACCCTCATGCTACCACTGTCTTCCACTGTAAATCTCATCATCTGATTGTTGCTTTGTCTTCGCGTGAAAAATACGGACAGTTGAGATTACCATTGATACATCTTTTTACTATACGTCGGATTTTAAATTCTGTCTTGACACGGCGTGATTCCCTAGCCTATTTGTTTGTTTTAATTGGCAATAAGATTCACGATATCAATGCCTACAAAATATTAGCAAATACCTACCTGTTTACCAACATCGCAATGTTTGATGCTGGATAACATTTGTTTTGTGAAATGGAAAGTAAATTAGCACAAGGCTCTCAAACAGACTTCTGTCCAAAAGACAATTATTGTTTTGTGCCTTCAGTCATTATTAACAGTTAAAGAAACTACCGATCAAGTGATGAGTTTATGCCCTACCTCTAGTGGAATTTAGTGAAGACAACCACAGCCCTCATTGCTTTGACACTATCCAAATCAGTAAGTGGACAGACTGATGGATTGAACCGTAGTAATAAGACTACGTGTGCACCAGCTGCCTGAAACCCACCCTGGCAAGCTTTTTACCTCTAAAGATCCTAATTATATATTTTATATATTAATACTGCATCACAGTTAGTATCATTTTAACCTGATAATAGACACATTTTTGACAAGGTACCAACATCATCAAGTACGGAAAATTTCATCTAATAGTAGCGTCAATTTGCACGACCATTGGCTGGTCTTTAAATCTAGTAAGTACGCCAGTGCGAACACATAAGTCCATACATATATATTTCCGATATATGAGTAGTTAATGAACTGATAGAGGGATGTCTTTCATCGCCAATTAATTAATCATAGGAATCCTGCTTAAACTATCGACGCAAGAACACATGCCATACTCTATACATTAACTTATAGTTATAGCATATCATAAGTAGCTATTATACTTCCGATATTACTTGAATGCTATTCTCGAGACATGCTTTTACATTCTTCCTTCACACTAAAAATCTCGAAAACACGCTACTTATCAAAGAATCGTTAGGTTATGGATCTATGATGTTTTATGATCACTATCGCCGCTATAAAATCTATTTACGACTTTTATCTTCTATAACTATTTTAGTGTGTGCTAAATTCTTATATCTTACATAGTAGTTACGTACCTAATCATAAAAATATTTATTGTCAGTTGCACTTCCCTAGACATGAATACGTCACTCTTAAGTATATTTTTCATTATAGGCACATTCCATCTCTATTTTACATCTTGTTTCATAAATATCTAGACACCCTCGTATTTGCATTAAAATACGTGTTAAAATACCGAATAACATTTCAGGATATCCTTTTAGACGGATCACTGGCATTCGAGCGCGTATCATTTTATTCACCTCCTTTAAAAGCAAATGACTCGTATAATGGCTTTAAGTAACCAATTTCTGCCGTCCCTTTCTTCCAAGCGCTGTTATTATTGTACAAGAGTAATCTAAAATCATTGAAACACTAGTACGTGAGTCAAGACACGATATCATGACATGATTTTGTAAAATTCCAGTACCTCCTCATGGCTACGAATTGAACAACTTAGACAATGATGCTCTGGATGCTCGCAACGTGTACCAGGATGACATGAGTCGGCAGAGATATGAGCCGTCTTTCCCTGTGGACTCCGATGAACCAGTCTCTATGCCGGTGGAACTGTCGAGCGACGAAGCTAAGTTCAAGCATTCGAGTCCTATGTACCAAAGCGCTATGATTATGTCGTCAGATGGAGAGCATAAGGATGACAGTAAGTGTTTTTTTTTTTTGTAATAGTTAAGTAGGTTAAATCTTTATGTCTGAGACGTGAATACCTACTGGTAAGGTATGTTTTCTACCAGTAACGTTTCTCCAGGACACTTGGCAGAAACAAACGTAAACAAGTAGCCGTACATTTATTTTCTTTAAAGAGATTTAGAGCTGTCAAAGTCGCAAATTTGTTCTGAATTATGATAAATCGCCACCCTTAATACCCACTTGCTACTTGATATTAAGGAAAGTCGTACAATGCGTCTTTTTTCAGTAGGTAGATATTATTTTATCAATACCGGTCCTATAAGCGGTTATATTATAATTATAAATGAGTTCATTAGTCTACATTAAGTAGTAAAATATGGCGTGATTTCAACTGATTGGCTAAACCGCACACAACTGTGGTTAAACTGTTTACACGCCCAGATAACGATGCTTTTGAATTTTGATGTTTTGGTTAAGTTTAATCAATGTTTGCATGTGGCATTTTGTAGCCACAATACAGATATGAACACTGTTGTATTTCGTTACAATATCGCGTCCAGCCAAGTACCTAGTATGTTTTGATGAATTTCCCTATATTGTACGTTACTGTTATTTAAAAATGTCTCACTTGTTAATTAGGTGTCTTTATTTTGTCCAGTGATCCAGTTTAAATTGACGATGAGGATACTCGTCAAATTAGTCTATCTCGGTTTATGTTTAGTACTAATTGTTTTAAACGTACAATTAGCTCGATAAACTTGTTTAAACACGCTTTTTTTCACATTAATTTGAAGGTAATGGACTGAAGAAGTGGAAGGCAGTGGCATTGTCCCCAGACAGCGAGAGAAAGGCCAAGGTGGAAGCGCTTCCTAAACCCAAGGAGACTGAAGCCGTCCAAAAAGAGAACGTCAAACCTGAACCGCCTAAGGAAAATAATTTGGAGCCTACGGTAATAACTAATACTTTCTCGACTTCGCTCCAATGACAGGAAACCTTATTCTTCTTTATTCCTTGTCTACATCATAGGGAACCTTGTAAGGTTTTAAAAACGCACTGAATCATGACTGAATCCTTTGAAAGATTTTATCATATCACTAAACTCGTCCAGTTAAATGGCAAAACGAGTCCTTTTCGCGACCCCATTTCACCATGTTACTGACGTGTTTCTGGGATTTTATCAAATCACTAAACTAGTGTAGTGAAATGACAAAGCTATCTCACTGAATCTACTCAGGGATTTGGTCAAATCCCTGGATTTTTCTAGGGAAATGACCAAATCGAGATGCTATTTTAACATCCCAGTCTTTATTATCGCGACAAAAATATATTATTTCATGATTCTTTCTTTGACATTACAGATAGTGACAGTGGAACTCAACCGCGGTTGGAACAGCCGGCTAGGGTTCAGCGTACAAAGCCATCCAGACTCCGGCCAGAGTTACATCTCTGCAGTGTATAGCGACAGCGTCGCTGCGAGAGACGGCCGGCTGCGGCGCGGTGACGTCATCTTACAGGTAACATTAACATTCATCATCATCGTCGTCAGCCGAAAGACATCCACAGCTGGACATAGGCCTCCCCCAAGGCTCTCCGCTCAGACCGGTATTATGCTTTCCGCATCCACCGCGGTCCCGCGATCTTTACCAGGTCGTCACTCCATCTTGTTGGAGGCCTACGTGTGCCCCGCCCACTGCCACTTAAGTTCCGCCATTCTTCGGGCTATGTCGGTAACCTTAGTTCTCTACTGCGGATATCATAATTTCTGATTCTATGCCGCAGATAAACCCCGAGCATAGAACTCTCCATCGCCTTCTGAGGGACTTTGAGCTTCCTTATGAGGCACATTAACATTACACCTTTATAACTCCAACGAACGCCTATTATGTATACGGATGAACAACTTAAAGGTTAATCATATACCTAGTACAAAATTGTGGTCATGGGTTTTCAGCGCTCTGGCTCACGCTACGATGGATACATACCTAATCAAAGTGATGGCTGTCTTAAAGTTAGGCAACAGATATGCCGGTTAGGCTGTGGAAGTCTTTTGCTAAAGGCATCCTTACATATGTACCGACATACGATTAGATAGAGATTACATAATATCTTAATACGACTTTCTAAATTTTTCAGGTGAACGATGAAAATGTTACCTCGATGAAGACTCCAGAAGTTATAGACCTGCTCCGATTACTTCGCGGGTCCATCTGCATCACCGTGCTGAGGCCTCCCAACTCGCAGTGAACACAAAAAGAGTAGATTGTTCAACCCAAAGAATGATGTCTTCGAGATAGGAATGAAGACCGAAGTGAATCAACGTGAAATACGAAGACTGCTCTATGGTTCTTAGAAGCAAGGTTTCAAACAAGTGAGCTCAATCGAAAGTTACTCCAATAATGGAACATATAAGTTGTAATTATTTATATTTACCTACTTTTAAGTTGGCTTAGTCACTACCACGCGGAATATCTTTATGTCCAATATCCACTTTTAGCTCTATTTGTAAACTTATTAAAAATTGGTTTGCGTGGTAACATAGTAATTCGGTGAGCGATGGCTCTAAAAATCTGTTTAAAGTTCCTAAACAGTGGCTCATAGAAGTATTCCACTTCACCCATGAAACTATAGACATTTAATAAGATACCTAAGTAATAATACACTATTATCGTCTATAAGTTACCTTATAAGTTATAACACATAGTTTAACTTGCGGAATTGATCTCTTTAGGATTCTCAATTTTTATTAAAGGATTTATTAGATTGATATAATGAAAGAATATAAAGTTGTTTAAATTATTTTCAATCGTCACCCGACCAACCTTGCGCAACGAATAACAAATGTAAAATTAATTTTACCCTAAAAGTACAATACTCTTTCTCTACAATAAAATAAATACCTATGCTAAGTATTCTCTTCGTAAATGATAAATAGGTAATGTAAATGTGTAAAGTGCATTCCACAAGTTGATGTTTGTACATAATGTAAAGTAAATAAATGACGGTTTGAAGTAGCCGAGTTACATTGTAGTCTTACTTAGCATCACAAAATTGTAACTTTGTATAGAACTAGTACCGATTGCGGAATAATGTGCATGGTGTCTTCTGAAACTAATGTTGTTTGTTTATGTTCAAAATAGAAAATAACTGGCCATACAACTGACTATAGTGGTTTATAGAAATTCTAACGACGCAGCTTGTGTATCTGAAATACCATTTGATTGGTTACAGTCTCAAATAAATATCTAACTCGAATGTATACCTATTTACAGTTTAAATACCTAGTTAAAAAAATAAGCATCATAGAATTAAGAACATTATCAAACAAATTTCACCACGTAGCTAGGCACCCTAAAATCAGTTCAGTCAACATTATAATTGGACTCTCGTTTGCCTACACATCCTGTACTTCCCTATAGAAACTGAAAAATTCTAGTCAAATCTAAATTTTAATCGAAACGATCACTTTTTAGACCTCGATTTTAAATAAGATTATGATATTGATAACACTTAGACGTGTAGAGATCTTGATAAAAAATATTATAAATAAGGAAATACTACTCTCAGAGACGTAAATTAAGTAGATACATTCTCAAATGAATTCTTTTAAAAATGTTGTCAACTCGAAAGATTTTATCGACAAATCAACTCAAAAAGTCTATTTTAATAAAACGATACTAGTTTTAAGATGAAGATTTAGGAACCCCTAACACATAGCAAACCTGAACGAACGAAACAACTGAAATTCTAAAATTATTGTGATGGATACGTGTTAATATTAACTACTGTGTATTGTCGTAACTAGTAGTTCGTTGGGGTAAGGGGATATTAGAATACTGGTTCTATTTATTCTCGTTCGAATAACATGGAGGCTGCAGTAGCAAATAAATTAAACCCACCCGGGGTGAATCGAATGACGAATAAGACGAATCGAATTGGAAACTAATCGTTTGTCATCATCGCTAATATTACAGGTTGTGTGTAAAGGCTAAAAAAGAATATGGCTTTAGTTACAGCAGCTCACCACGTTATTTGTAACGAAATAGATTGTCGCACAAGAATGACTTTCAGTTAATGACTTCCGGTGGCAATCTAACATAAAAGAAAACATCTTGAAATAAAAATAAAGTAAAAAAACTACAAGAAATTATACACTTTCCATTCATAATTAATAACATCGCATGGAAAGCCACTCTTGCGCATAATCTAAGTATTGGTGCAGATGAATCAGGCCCAGTAGAAGTAGCTAAATAAAATGTATTTATTAGAAAATTAAATGAGGAAATGACACCCCACTTTAATTTTGTTACACTTTGCTCAAGTTTTATTTAATGAATTAAAAAAATTAAAACGTTAATAATCATAGTCACCTTTGTTAAAAAAAAGTTTTATACCTTGTACTATAAATTGTGTTAAAGTTACAAAATTGAATGGTGCTTTTATAATTAATTCTGCCTTCAAGACATTTTCCTTTTTTTGTCCTGCGACTAAAATATATTTATCACTGTTATTTAACTCAAGGTATGCCTTAAAACCCGGGTTATCCGAGTCATACTTATGTTAATGGAACTTGGGAATTATTTTTATGAGATGTCAGTCATGAAGGTGTAAAGGATCTATGATATACTTAATTATGGTAATACAACATAAATAAAGATTAATAAATCATGATGTGTTATAATTTCTAAGTATTATGAACGTCGTGTGCCTTATGAGATAGTCAAGCTTAAGGTTATGCGGTGAGTAGCGGTAGGCAGAGGTGGGATACTTCAAATTCTAAGAACGCCGGTCGCGAGAGATACCCCATCTCTGAGTAGTCTGTGAGAGGCCCGCCGGTGTATATCTTTTATCTACACACAATCATAAGTCCTCTATAGTGCGTTCAAAAACCGTAGAAAATCACCAGCATTGCAGCACGACGACGACTTCGCCGCCAGCGCCCCCCAACCACCACCCCAGCAGTAAAGTAATAGTCATTACGATATCGAATTCGATGTTTCAAATTTGAGAACCAACGTAATTTACAATCATAGTGAAATAAAACGGATCACTCACGAATATAAGTCGAGTTCAGTCCGACATGTATAAATAATATTAATAACGTGATATTTTTTTTTACAATAAAAAAAACAGTTTACGAAACGTCAGCTCGGTATGTTTGTCTATGATTAAAAAAAACAGTCAAATTCGTGACAGGTATGGGTATGATATATGCCTCCGGCTTCTGAACCCATCTTAGAGTACTTATAATATGTGTAGATAAAGTAATGTATGCAACTCCACATAATATTAGGCCTTAAAACATTCGTGTGATCCTATAAGGACCCTCATTATGTAGCAGTTGCATAAACTACTATTTGACCACAGATTATGATAGTAGCAGGTACGTTCCTTATTTAAGGGATGTTCCTTAAAACCAGCTAACAATTATATTTTGTTTTTGTCTGCATTAGAAAAAAGGTAAACAGCAATGACCAGTATTTTTATTGAAAACTACTTTTACAAAATAAGTAACAGCCAGTATTTAATTTATTTATATTGTTATGGTTTAATATAAACACATGTCATGATTGTTGACCTTCTTTCTAATACCTTAATACTAAAAAAACGTGGTATGGAATAGGTAGGTAGAAGAAGTAAGTATTTTATATGCGCAAACTTTGCAACTCGTCAAAACTTGCAATCAAACAGGTTCTTTAACCTACCCTAATGCCATGCTAATGGCATAAGAACTCATATGGCGTGACGATCGAGCGGTTCCCCTGGACAGGCCGACAGTCCGTGACAGTCTGCATGAAGGTTAATTACCCCAGCAACTTATGGACAGCCATAGCCATAGTGCACACATTGTAAAAGGTGGTAAGAAATGGGGAACTGAGAAAGAGCTTCAGTTTTTATTGGTAGACATCACTATTGCAATTTCACTTGAAGATTAAGTACCTATGATATCTATTGACCGCAAAATACTACCTATGTCACACAAATGGCGTTTGTTGCAAATAAAAAAGATGTCGATTCGAGCACATAATATTTGCAGATAAATTAGGCGTAAGTATATAAAAGTATTAATACTTTGATTAGTTTTTATTGGTGAAACAGGTGACGCAGACTGTCAAGAGTTCGTAAGTATCCCAGCCTATTTTCTGTTTCTCCTTCATAGCTGTGGAAACCTGCTAACCAGAATTTTCACTAGCAGGTCATGGGAGTTTGGGAGTAGATACTCCCTACTATGGAGCTATGCCTACCTTACCTCACCCTTTTAAATTAAGTCAGCAAATGATAGAAAAGTAAGTTAACGTTTCAAAGCAAAGCCAATAAGCTAAAGAGAGAGTGAGAAAAACCTACGTCTTAGTCAAACTATACTCTGGCGTCCCAGTCAGATGGACATGGTTGCTGAGCAGTGCACTGGGCTTAACACTGGCCCTAATTACATATGGCAGACTCGCCAAGCCGGCATACGGCACGTCACGGTCACCAACCGCCGTCCGTCGCGTCCGAGGGATCTTGGTCACACTAGGCTGCGCGTTCCAAAAACATAACAGAAATATAATTGAAAGCTGCGGGCAACCACCTTGATGTAAACGACCACACGACCAGAAATTGACACTAGATCACAAAATATGTAAAAAACTGAGCCACTGGTTACTGTCACGATATAGTGGCCTAAGTTTGACCTGTGTATCTGTGTGTCTGTATATCTGAGTGTCTGTGTATCTGTGTATCTGTCTGTGGCATCGTAGCTCGCAAGCGGATGGACCGATTTCGATGCGGTTTTATTTGTTCGAAATCTAGTATAATCGAGATGGTTCTTAGCTAAGTTTCATTAAAATGGGTTCACCCGTTTTTGAAATATTGAACTTTGTAATGACAATGTCGGGGGTTTTTCCACTTTTCTAAGTTGGTTAGGTTATGTTATAGGTTTCCAGCATAAAAACAAAAGCGAACATTGAATGTTTTTTCAAGAGCGTAACCTGCTTTTGGCAAGGGGGCTGAAAATTAAAAATTTCAACGACAACGACCTTCACGTTCGAATTTCTAGAACTTTTTCCAAAGCGTTTTTGCGCGAAGATTTCGAGTGATAAAGAAAGCATTTTCGAACTGGTGAGGTAAAAAATATTGATTAAGATAGATAGGTAGGGACTATCTTTATATATTTTTGTGAAGTTTGATTGTAAGATCCAGGGGAGGCAGCTTGAAGGGAAAAGTGGAAAAGTTCGTTTTTGAAATCATATCTTGGAACAAGATAGTCCGTAAACGTACAGACAACCACGTCTATAATTATGGATGTAGAGAAGATTTCACAAACAAATGAATGTGAATTCGTCGTAAGCTGCCAATTTTCGTTAGTAACGCTTGCTTGCTGATTTTAGTGTGGCTTCGTGAATTTGAAAATTACAATGTCGATTTCGGCTTCATTTTTGTATACATCGCCGGGCGTAAAAACGAGAGTCACCTATTGTTTTTTCTTTAATAATTGTTGTCATTACGTAGTCCTATCGTATATCGCGAAGCATTTGTATTGCACACATCATTTTGTCGAATCTTTTTAAATACTAATAATAATGTTTGTTTCATGTGCATCCCGGCCACCTCGACCTCTTTCCACGCCGGCCTGAGTCCCCGCGACTCCCGCACGCGCCGCTCTTGGCGGAGCCCCGTCAGTGCAGTTTTGTCGCGGCTGTCAGACTATTTTTCTATTTAGTTTTCCGTTGTGTTGTGTTTTTATGCCCTTAGATCATATGCAGAATGCAACGCAACCCGTAGATGGTACGTCACATGTATGCCCAATATGCAGTAGAACATTTAGTAGTAGTAGAGGTTTGAATATTCACAAATCCAAATTGCACAAATGTTTAAGTCAGAATGCCCCCCCCTTGTACATAAATCCTGTCTCCCCAAATACAAACCGTACTCCTACTAATCCACCCACTATTCCCTTCCATCTGCATTTGAGCCACTTAAAAAACAATGTTAAGGTGGTAAAAAGAATTCCCCGTGGCGCCCGGATCTCCGTCGCTACTCATTTGGCTCAACTTATAACGAAATGTTTGGACAATAATAGCTATGCGGACTGGCAGAATTTGTTACTTTTCCCATTTAATACACTTCACGTTAAAGACGATAAATCGTCTAAGATTTCTCTTACCCAAAAAATAAAAAACAATTGTTCCAATTATTCACCGCCTTGCCTTACAGTTTTTAGTACAGGCAAAAATAGCAATCAAAATTATTTTAAAAACAAAGTGGAATCTAAAGTTAGCGACGGAGACCTGAAGGGGGCCGCGCGGTTACTTTTTTCCAGTGACATACTATCTCCAGATAATAGCGACACACTCTCGGCCTTACAAACTAAACACCCTCGAGCTCCTACAAACGCATACTTTTTGGACCCGCCTACGTCGCCCGATGTTTGTTTAAACATTCACGAGAAAGACACAGTGAATGCAATCTATTCATTTAAAACCGGTTCTGCAGCAGGTCTTGACGGACTTGCTCCCCAACACCTAAAAGACCTTACCTCTCACTGTGTGGGCGACGCAGGCAAACATTTAATCCTCGCTTTAACAAAATTAATAAACCTCATGCTGTCTGGCAATGTTAATCCCGAAATAGTTCCCGTTCTTTATGGAGCCAACCTAATTGCGCTCACTAAAAAAGACGGAGGTGTCAGACCCATTGCGGTCGGCTCTACATTTCGGCGATTAACTTCTAAAATTTCAGTTCGTCACATAGTTTCAAAATTGCAACCTCAGTTTGAACCAATTCAATTAGGTTTCGGTACTAAAGGTGGGTGCGAAGCGGCAGTCCATGCCCTGCGCACCTACCTTAATAACGATCAGTGTGAGGTTTTACTCAAAATTGACGTCAAAAATGCATTTAATTCGGTAAACAGGGACACCTTGCTCACAGAAATTAGGAATAATATTCCGGAAATTTATAATTACCTACTTAACTGTTATCATGAACCTTCTAAATTAATGTACAAAAGCAACGAATTATCTTCTGAAGTCGGCTGTCAGCAGGGTGATCCCCTCGGACCAGCCATTTTCAGTTTAGCCATTAACCCCATCATTCAAAATTTAAAGTCCAAATTTAACGTATGGTATCTTGATGATGGTTCCCTAGGAGGTGATGCAGTTACGGTACTTTCAGATCTCTCAGAAATTATAAATAAATTTAAGGCCATTGGTTTAGATCTAAACTTTAATAAATGCGAACTGTTCATAAACAACGCGATCCGATCCGATCTCTTCCAACATTTTAATTTACTTTGTCCAAATATCAAAATTGTCGATAAGCAAAACTTAAGCCTCCTAGGGTCACCAATCTTCGACGATGCCATTCCAGATTTAATCGCAAAAACTGTTTCAAAATTTCAAAATTCTGCAGACCGGCTGCTGGAAATCAGTGCTCACACTGCTATCACTATTCTAAAATTTTGCCTTTTTGTGCCAAAATTTACTTATTTGCTTCGTTGTTGTCCCTTTTGGAAACATCAAAATTCTCTGACCTTAATTGATTCCCTTATGAAAACTTCTTTGGAATCTATATTTAACTTACAATTCAATGGGCAATCTTGGACCCAGGCTTCCCTTCCTATCAGATATGGTGGGCTAGGTATCCGCAACATTTCTAGTGTTGCTTTACCAGCGTTCCTATCATCTGTCCACAGCACGTCCACCCTCGTAGGTAAAATCCTAAAGGATTGTCCTTCAAACTACGAGACGACGGGTTTGGTCGATGCTAGGAATGCTTGGCTAATGGCTTGTCCGGGTGAAAATCCTCCCGCTTATCCAAATTTCCAACGGAGCTGGGATGACACACTATCCAAATTAACTTATTCTAATATTCTCAGTTCCAGTTCAGGCCCAGACCGCGCAAGGCTTTTGGCTGTGGCAAGAAAGGAATCCGGTGACTGGCTTCATGCTTATCCTTCCGTTAACACCGGAACCTTTCTTGAGCCTGAAACACTGAGAATTGCAGTCGGGCTAAGACTGGGTGTTGCGCTGTGTTCACCACACCGTTGCCTCTGTGGCACCAATGTGGACGAAACGGGACACCATGGTCTTTCCTGTCAAAAGAGCGCCGGCCGTTTCTCCCGTCATGCCGCGCTCAATGACATAATCCGCCGGGCTCTTGCCTCTGCGAACGTGCCGGCCATTTTGGAGCCAAGCGGCATTGCCCGCGACGATGGCAAAAGGCCGGACGGTATGTCTCTGATTCCCTGGAGAATGGGTAGGGTTCTGGTTTGGGATGCGACCTGTGTCGATACAGTAGCACCCTCACATCTCCAGGGAACCACACAAAAAGCTGGTGCGGCGGCAGAAACGGCTGAAAATAGAAAAAATTCTAAGTATCAATCTCTCGGTCCGAATTATAATTTTGTTCCTGTCGGGTTTGAAACTTTGGGTCCATGGGGTCCCAGCGCTTACAAGCTTATTTCTGAGTTACAAAAGCGCTTAGTTGATGCAACTTGTGATCAAAGGGCTGGCAGTTTTCTCTCTCAAAGAATCAGCATCGCTATTCAGCGAGGCAACGCTGCCAGCCTTTTGGGCACTATGCCACGGGGGCCTTATTTAGATTTAATTTAGTTTTAAGTTGTAGTTTATTTAGTTTAAGCTTAGATTTAATGTCATTGTAAATTGCTTTTATTATGTAAATAAAGTAGTATTTTTGTCGAAATAAATTCATGTAGCTAAGGTAAAGTTGCTTTCGAAGAATTATTATAGAGATAGAGTTACAAAAATATGTAAGTACTTATACGGACCTTATTACCGTCCCAATAAGATTGGTGTATACAAAACATGTTTTTGATACTTTATGCGGATATATAATTCTGACCTCGATTTTATACGTTGTATCCACTGTGGAATAGGTACTTATCTGACAAGGAGAATGATTGTGGCATCTACTGGAAAAACGTTCTTTAATGGTGGGTATTATATGTATAGTACCACTACTTATACCTACCTGATACAATCGTAAAAATACATTGCCTGTGCAAGAAAATACTACATGATCATTAAAAAAAAAAACTATGCGCGAGTAGGGGATGGCACAGGCCGCGAACTCCCAGCCAGCGACAGTCGACACCAGACACCGCTCCGCTCGCACCTGCCGGTCGCCGGCGAAAGTACCGCGCCGGAAAGAGGAAGTGCAGTGACTGTAATAATTTGTTCTGCGACGATGCTACAATTTCGAATGTGATCTGACCAAGGACGTTGAGTGAGTATTGTGAATTTTTTCATTTGAATTTAGATAAATGTGTTTTAGTTAAAAATTTCAATTCGACACGAAAAAATAATTTGCTAATACAATAGAAATATGTCATAATCAATTAATGCTCTACCTACGAAATAAGACAGGAAACGCATCAAAATAATTTTGTATTAATTATAATTATCGTAGGTGTAATACCATTTCTGAAACCCTCCATCCTCATGCTTAGCCAAATCCAAACTCCGTATCCGGAAATTGTTATGTATTTTTATCAATTAACGATAGGATGCCTAATAACACGTTCAATTTTTTTCTTAGTTAAACTGGCTTACTTTAAGTTAAGTAGGTATAGCAAAAGTTAAAATAACCTGCACTCTACACAACAATTCATAAAACTATCAATTTGACAATGGTGGCTGTCCAACGGAGTTAAACAAACAAAATTACATCGCTAACTGGGTTGTGACAGATTGCGATTATTAGGTCAATTTTACGTCCAACAGAAGCGACAAGAAAGTATTAAATCTACCAAAACATTTTGAACAATGACCTTACATCATTAACCCCTTGAGAACCCATTAACTTAAGTAACTACACTTTCATTTTACGAAATTAATTTGACGTAAATTTATTACAATAATTAGAACACAACGTAACTTGTAAAAATTCTCATCATTTTATTGTGATACGAAACTTTGAACTTAATCTGTCAATCTTGAGTTAATTGCACTTGGATTGAGTTGAAGATTTCTCTTGTTTGAAAGCCGATAGAGCTCGGAATCGGTTCCTGTGATTGTTGTTATCGATTTCATTGTATTGTTATTGTGGAAATCGTGGGAAATGGCAACACGTGGAGACAATACCGTTCGAGATATCATCTCGCGCGATAATCGGTATCGCACGAGACACTGACATGTGTGTTAAGTGTACCCACGCAAGGTTTCCATGGTTTTCCAAGAATTAGTGGTGGCATTGTTTGTACGTGATTATTTTAAGTAGAATAGATATGTTTTCAGCTAATAAGTACAGCTGTACAGTTGTGAGAAGAGAAAAGGTCCGAGGGTTTTATTTAGGGCAGAACAGCTACGTTAACTGGCATGGCTATGATTATGACAAGACCCTTGTTAAGTGCAAGTGCGAGGAATTTTTTTTTGTAACTCTACAATAATGAAAATCATTCGAAACAAAAGAAACATTATATTCACAGAGTTAATAAATAATACTTCATAACTTCAATAGAAGACACGGTTTTTCTATCGATTTCTAAGGACTTAGTTTTAGGGACTCTATCAACAGTAATAAATAATGTAAGTAAGTTAACTAATAACATGTCTGTACTGGTAACACAGACAGGTTTCTGTGAGCTAACGGCGTTGTTACACAGTGGACAAATATTTATCTTACGTAATGCACACTGATGAACACAATGAGGAAAAGCACCATTTGTCTCAGAAAACAAGATTCCCCGGAAGAACATCGGAAACTGTTAGGTACAATTCAATTTATGACCAGTTAATCCAGAAAAAAGAAAAATTACTTAAGCTTTCTGCCGCACCCAAAAACAATTAAATGTGTCAACTTTCGTTTTCTTACGTTA
Organism: Clepsis dumicolana; assembly: GCA_963691665.1. NCBI lineage: Eukaryota > Metazoa > Arthropoda > Insecta > Lepidoptera > Tortricidae > Clepsis > Clepsis dumicolana. The sequence goes on along the minus strand of OY829512.1, from coordinate 5,012,333 downwards.
AAAATGTATTCTGTATTCGCCAAAGTTTACTAAACTGTTTTCGTTGTAACCACAAGCACGATTTATGTATTGTAACTACACAGAGAAGCCCATTCAGTTTTACTTAATAGGTATAATGCGAGACCACTTGCCACGAAACATCTACGTGCGTAAAAATTGCACGTACAAGTAAATGGAGAGACGTAAAATCGTCTGAGTCCGAATCGAGCTCCTTTATTTTGTTAAGTAGGTGAAAGTTATGTACGCAAATCGATAAAAACACCGTAAAATATGTTATTGTTATGATTATGATAGCTAAGAAATTTCGTTTGTGTCCAAATGAGAAACGTGAGCTACATCAGTAGCAATAAAATGGAATGGCATGGTCGTGGACACTACCGTCTCGATGGAATGATGGTATGGTGAAAATGGTAATTGTGGAAACCGGGGCATCGCGGTTCTACTGAGTCGGGGGCAGTGGGAAGGCTACAAATAAGGCTCTGTCCCTATAAAGACAGCCTGTGCAGTGCCACACGTGGAATGCGTAGAAACAGTTGACAGTTAGAAAAGAATATACGAGTCTTAAAAAAAATACGACAGCAGGAATGATATTTGTCTTCTTCAAGATCTCTGAAACTAAAGTTTAGAGAATTTCTATTGTTCTGATCGCAAGCAGCAGAGAGAGGCAGGGTTAATCTCAACCACCAACAAGGTGGTGGAAGTTGCAAATGTTTTGTTCCGTCTCATTGCGCTCCATCGGACAGTCATAATTATAAGGCAGAAACAAATATTAAAGCCACGCACGTAGATTTTTCACACGAGCGACGCCGCCGGCTAAAGCTTGTATAATAATGAAAGGGAAAAAATTTAATAATAATAACAATTCTTTAGCACTGGTCGTCGGTGGATGCTGAAGTCTGATACTGTTCGTTGTGAATGTTTTTGAGGGAGACCTATAACTATGTTCAATAGCGGACATCCTGGTTTGAAAAGAAGACCATGATTTGATTGCTGTCTTTTTTCAAACAGCTAGAGTAAGGGTTAGTTAGTAATGTATCAAAGTATGAACCGCCGTGCCGTCAGACTTATTTAGTACGAGTGAACTTATGCCTGTCAGTCCGATTTTTACCGCTACAGTAGATAAAAAGCAAGCAGTTAAGCAGGACGCTTAGCAATGAGATAGTTATGTAAATAGCTTGGGACTTAAGAGGTTACTTGTACTACTAGTACCCTGAGCTTAGCTTAGATTACCAGGAGAGCAGCACTTCTGCGGTGCATGCATTTTTTAATTAACTGATTGAGTATACCGTAATTTAGCGTAGTTGCTTACTAAAAATTATTTCAATATCATCACAAAAAGCACTCTACCAACACGTTGTTACTAATAGAATGTTATCACGTCAAGAAGATACTTATAAATGATGATGCATAATTCTTCCTGTGGTTAGTATTTAATCCACGTTGGTGCAAGTTGGCCTGAGTGAGTTACTTTTGACTACAACTTACATAATACATCGATTTAAGTATATAATACGGTAACAAAGTGCAGACACATGTCGTCAATCAAATTGTTTAATCCTAATGGCTTCGTCATATCTTCTTCCTAGTCTAGTCTTCCGTCATATTCATATCAGGCATTTCTAAGCAGAATCTAATACATACCTTCACCTTATAGAGATGGCATTCTCAATACGAGTGGCGGCTAAAACACCGTATCGATACCGGATACGGCAGGTTCCCGGGGGAGGCATGCTCCAGCGCGCAGACACGCTCGCTGCGCCCGCGCCGGGTGCATTTATCAATAACATTGGAGTACTTACCTGACTTTCGAGTTACGAGTATTTCTACAACAATGTCATAGTTACATTTCATTCAAACTTTCATGTTTTCCTACTAGTATACGATGCAACATATTTTTTGAAATTTAGCATTTAGGTATGTTAATAAGGATGGCCTTCACACACACACACACACACACACACACACACACACACACACACACACACACACACACACATGTGTGTGTCAGTCTTTTTCGTGTCTACTCAATATTTAGTCTTACAGTTGACCACGCGCGGATTATACTTCTGGTCTTACAGCTTAGGTACAAAGACGATCGTCAAATGACATCTCAAGTTCAATTTCATAATGATATTTCGTCTCTGTATACCTTGTATATTCTTGTATCTTTCGGACTTAACTTTTACAAATTCATGACAAGTTAGTCCCACCGTAAAATTTCACGCAACAAACACATTTGCTGATCATAACTATAATGCTATACTAACCATTATGTGTGCATACGGCGATTACGATACAGCCTATCTATTTCCATCAGTTTGTAACGTACCATTTATTTTTAAGTTCCAAACACACTGTTATTACGGTACATCTGAATAAGGAAGCCCTGTAATTAAGCGTAATAGCTAGCCGAGATACTTTCGCGTAAAAAGCGGCTCACCTGCTATTGACGGATCTCTGCAGAGGCTGTGTCCACTGTCTTTGACCGGACATTTTTTTAAACTTTTTCCACTTTTCAACCTAACTTTTTTTATTTATTTCGGGCCATCGGTTCCAAAGCCGCAGTTATCTATTTAATTTTCATTTCATATCTTTACAGGCCTTAAATTTCAAGGCAGATTTAGATTTTTTTCATAGAGTCGGAGTTGCTATTAGTCGAGTTAAAGCACCTTCAAATTTCACAAGACAAAACCATTTGAAAATAAGTAGGTACCTAGTTTTTAAACTAAGATAAATAAGAGACTACTTTTAAAACAAAATAAAGAAGATTTAAACAGTAAACAAACCACACAATCCAAAAAATATTTGACGTGCGAGAATGGGAATGCAAGAGCAAATTCCAAATGTTGTTTAGGTAGCAAAACTTTTCATTTTGTTTGTGAAAATGATTGACTTGAATATAATAGCTCTGTTATATGTTAAGTCTATCATTACAAGTAGATTAGTAGGATGGGAATAAATTGAAATAGAAAGTCTCTCAGGCGTAAGAATATCTTAACATTGTTATTGGTTTCATACAATGAGTTCTTTGCGCTCAATAATTTTAATTCTAAGGGTTATATGCATTTTTCTTTCGCTTTTTCTACGAAGAAAGGTACGGTTATTATGGGAATCTTTACTTTGTCTACTGTTGTTTTAGTGGTACCTTAGAACAGGTAGTAAAGCCACGATTTAATTACTAATTGTCGGTTGCATTATGGATACACCGACTCGAAAGAATCTACTTCCCAGCCACCTAGGTACGTCATCATTGCTTTATGCAAGTACCTTAGCTGAGAGTGCTGAGGTTAAATTTAACCCCGAACCTAACAGTAGGTTAGTGGGTACTGGAAGCCGAAATTATAAATATTTATGTTTATTTTGTATCCATCCTGTGAACCTCTGTTCGCTTGACTCCATTATTAAGAAGATTCCAAAACAACCTTTGAAACATATTTAAAGCGATATACTGTATCACTCACGTATAACGTTTATTTTATTTATGTTGGTATTTATATAATTGTTTTATTAATATTGCGTTTCACCTGCGTTTTTCTTTCCCCACCTGAATTATCATGTTCATCTCTGTATACAATATTATTAGTTGTCTGGAAGAGATCGCTTTTTAAGATAGACCCATGACTGTTTTTGTAATCTCATTAAATAAATAAATAAATATCGTAAGACAATTGACACCAATTGACCTAGTCCCAAAATAAGCAGAGCTTGTGTTATGGGTACTAGACAACGGATAAACATACTTATAAATACCGACAAATACATACATAAATATAAATTAAACATCCAAGACTCGAGAGCAAACATTCGTATTCATCATACAGACATCTGCTCCGACTGGGGATCGAACCAGGGACCTCAAGCTTCGTAGTCGGGTTCTCTAACCACTAGGCCATCCGGTCGGTCATTGTTCTGATTGATTGATTATAATTGGATCAAATTTAATATTCTTCATGGGTAGACGCACTTCAACATTCACTTGTAAATTATCTTAAAAGTGGTATGCTACCAATTCGATGCGCTTAGCGTAACTCGATTCGAGGCATTTATTTTTATCGCGATATTGAGATGATCATGCAAGTCTAATCTAATCTATATCAAATAGAAACGCTTTTGCAGTTTTTATTTGTCAAGAACTTTGCGATTCGCAATGTTCCACGGCAATGTTCATAATGTTCGATGCTTTTCCTTTGGAAAGGTCAATTCCTATAGTTCCCGCATTTGCGAGTATTTAGTCTTTACTTTTGGTAAAAACGAGTCAATGTGTGCGTAAGAGCGGCTAATGTCACTAAAACATCAAAAATAGGTAACAAATGAATTGACTGCTAACACAGAAATTGCGGGAACTATAAATATCTCCTTCCCTATGTTTATTTTATCTTTTTATAGGGTCCCGTACCCAAAGGTTAAAAAACGGGACCCTATTACTAAAACTCTGCTGTCTGTCCGTCTGTCTGTCTGTCGTCTGTCTGTCTGTCTGTACGTCGTCACCAAGCTGTATTTCATGAACCGTGATAGTTAGACAGTTGAAATTTTCACAGGTGATGTATTTCTGTTGCCGCTATAACAACAAATACTAAAAACAGAATAAAATAAGTATTTAACTTTGGCTCCCATATCGCAGACATGATTTTTTGCCGTTTCTAAAGATTATGGTACGGGACCCTTCGTGCGAGAGTCCGACTCGCACTTGGCCGGTTTTTTTAATTGCTGTCTTTCTGTTTAAATCATTATACTTATGTGTGTCGAATATTTGTATGATCTCTCCCTCTCCCTCTCCCTCTCTCTTTCTCTCTCAATTTGTAGTTTTGGTTTACTTCCGCGAAAGTTAAATAAAACTTGTAGTTAAGAAAAGTTAAATAAATAGTGTAGGTATCCTACCCCGAATGCACTTACTTATTTAGTACTTCGAATATAATATTGTTATGGCATACTCGTAATATTCAGGCTTCTTGCACCAAAAAAGTGCAAGTTAATATTTATGCTTGTTAAGTTACGTACCTAGCTATTGTACATAGCAATCTTACAGCGTGCCACGTTGAAATCCATGTTAGTGGTAGTTTATTGAGCAAACGTGGGAAAAAAAGCAACTCTACCAACATTTTGATGATCTGTAACAAAATGGTTGCTTGTTATCGGTATCCGAATAGGCAAATTGAACACTTATGTTGTTTTATATCTTATGTTATATCGTTCCATAAACGTTTATGACATGAATTTTTTGTTTAAATCCCATAGTGTTTACGCAAGGGTAGATTTGTACTTTAAGAGCCGTATTAACAAGCTGACCTCAAGTACAACAAAGAACACTGAGGGTCGAGCACGACTTTACGAATGCTGCGTAAAGTAAAATCGAATAGTAAATAGTAAATAGTAATAGTTGTCGAGTTTGTATGACGTTTGGAACAGCGCCCCCCCGTGAGCGTATTTGGAACTAAAATTTAGTATGAGGTTTCTAGATCTCGATACGATAACTGTAACGTTTACGCAGCATTCGTAAAGTCGTGCTCAACCCTCTGCTGTAGGTAAGTACTTAATTGAAAGCAGCTTACAAAATAATATACCCTGAGTATTTTAACAGGCCATTGAGGATGTCACTAAGCTAATTAATGGTAACTTAATAGCCCTAAATGTCACGGGGCTTCGGGGATTTGTTTAACTTATAAGTTTACGGAAAGCCTAAGAAAATCTAAGAGATAATACCTAGATAGATACGTGCGCGCGTACGCGATCGGTAGTTATTTTAAACACTTTGATTTTGTCACAAGGTAAGGGATGGAAGTTGGCAGGTTCAAGGATATTTTGGAAAAAATAGATACCTATTTAATAAAATTTTACTTTAGGTTGATAATTAAATACTTTTTTACATCATAAATCCTCGCCAAAGACCGGGTGAAATATGCGGAGCTGACTGCGAACCTTCACTAGTTGGAGAGGCGCTAGAAAAAGACTTCATAAATCCCTATTTATTTAATCAGAGGTTAATATCGCTTGATTGTGATTGTGTTTTTTGAGTAGTTGCATTTGCTCCCGGAATATCGAATTTACTTTCAAGAAGAAATTCAAGTCTGAATATAAACCACCACCAACCACCATTAACCATTATGTGCAATAAAGTATTGAGTATAAATTATATCATCATCAATTTTATTTCTTATTGTAGGTAGGTACCTACTTACCTACTTGCTTGCAGAGGGTCAAGCACGACTTGTCGAATCCCGCGTAACGTTACGGTTATCGTATCGAGATCGAGAAACCTCATACTAAATTTTAGTTACAAATACGCTCACGGGCGGACGCTGTTCCAAACGTCATACAAACTCGACAACGTTTACTATTCGATTTTACGTGACGCAGGATTCGAAAAGTCGTGCTCGACCCTCTGCTAACCACACATAAAATGCAAAAGACAAGTTATGTTGATGTTTACACCTCCTAAAATGAAAGGTACTTACTTATTCCAAGAAAACTAACTAAAATAAAGGTCGGTTTCCTTTACAATTTACGCCGATTGCTTTGTACTACTTCACTGATAGAATTAATTATAATTCACGTGTGTAGCAGAGGGTGGAAGCAAGGCTTTCTCTCATTTCGGCCAACTTGCACTCGTTTCGGCTCCAAATGATATCGTTCGTTGCGCTTATAGCACACCAATTGAGACAAACCCATTTCGATAAAACTTTCAGTGTTGTTTTGACAGTCCCGTAATTGGTATTGAGAATGTCAACTGAATCAAAAACGATTTCAACAGAGTTTGGTAAGATAAAGAAAGTAATAATATCCTTTTATACTGAAATATAAAAACGGTTTGCGGTAGGGTCATAAAAATATCGCAGATACGTTATTCATCTTTAAGTATCTGCAGTAGGTATCTACCAACTTGGTCTGGGCAGAAGCAAATACTACGTGATTGCAAAGATTAAGCCGTGATTTTGTTAACAAGTAGTTATAAGTGAGAAAAATACTTTGAGTCAACAATATTAATCAAATTGAAATTGATTTCAAATGGCGGTAGCGTACCTTTCTGACGACATAATAGATGACGCTCCAAAATAAAGGTCAATCCCCGAGAACTGTCTCATTTAGCCCACACAATAGTTACAGTAGTCATTGGCCTTCGCACCGTCGCGCTATCTGCCCCTTTTGTTTTAACCACGCGTCGTTGACAGCCCGCCATTTTGGATTTGATCTTTCCCGCCAAAACGTACGTCAACCCGCCCATGTTACGCATCCGGAGGGCGCGAGGTCATATTTTAATTGTCTATGGTTTTATGTAATTGTCAATTGTTTCGCAACTGTGATGCGTGTGAATGAACCTCGTTACAATATTGAATTGTTTCAATTATGTTAGCATATCAATTCTAGTTAATGGATACTGCTTATTTTATTGAATAATTGGTAAGCGTGTGGTAGATTTGTTTGTTTCGAAAATCTCCACTCTGATACTTAGATTTTTTCATGCAATTCACCAGTGGTGGTCAAATTTGGGAGAAACTGGACTGACAGTAAATATTAGCTAAAGGCTCCAGCGTGTACTTACAATTTTGTAATTCATCATCTTTTATACCGCTCGTCATTTTGTGTACCTATACTTACTTACCACTTTACCGTACCACCATACGCTTACTTACTAATTAACTACCTAATACTGCTTCAATATTATTAAGTAGATAGGTACCTAACCAGGGTACCTAGATGTTGTATTAGATGCGTATCGCAGTATTTCACAAACTTGATGTGAACACGACTGTGATTTCTGTTTAATTTCATATAATTACTATAAGGTTAATGGAGCCTTACCTACTGCTCTCGACATTATTCAAGGAAACATTCCAGTGTGGCCAGTGGCCCAGTAAATGCTTTATAATCGCACGCAGGACAGGTTAGGTTCTTAGGTAGGTTAAACACATGGTATCATAAACACAGAAGTAATTAGATTAACAGGATTAGGTCAAACCATGGATTACTATTTTATAATATTTTATTTTTATAAATTATTTTCCTTGAATTTTTGATGTAACGAAAAAATACTTGGATTGATTTGTGACTCACGAGATGCCAAAATGTTATTTGTTTTATATTTAGTAAACGTTAACAAAATCATGTCTCGGCAGGATTTTTATAACAATGCTCGGCAGAATTTCTTTGCGTTGTCTTCATGTTTATAAATCAATCCATTTGACTGATTTATTTAAAAAAAGTTTCATTAACTTTTCGTAAAGTTCAACTGCCACTCAACATTTCCGCTATATGTATAGTTGCCTAATGTAAGGCAACTAATTACCTTTTAATTATCACTGTTAATGTCATGTTCATATTAATTTGTGTCATTATGGCGAGTTCTCAGTTACCTACTCATTATTATGATACTCGGGACTTAATCGCGTAAAAAACTTTTATATTTAAATTTGAATTAAATTATTTAAGTCCCGAGTATCATGATAATGTGTGAAAATCGCGAAAGTTTAAATCAATACCTACTCATTGTTTACTCGCACAAATTAAAACATAAAATCTCACGCCATAACATTAAAGCTAAGTATTTAATTTAAGTAGGTAAGTACACAATTTCAACACTTTGACAAAATTTAATGCAAAATCGATTGAATTCGATGATTCTGAAATTATGTAAAGAAGAACAAGTTAGTGAACATAAAATTACCGTAAATTCAATCATAGTGAAATAAAATACAGGGATCCCTCAAGTATATAAAGTCGAGTTTATAACTCAACTGAGTGACCCGTTTATTTCGCTATAAAAAGGTAGTGTATTCGGAGAAGGATAAATATTTATATTTTTTGTTCCGCTGCTTAGGTACTTAAATGAAAAAAAAACAGGCGCAAAATCTAAAATATAACTAAGTACATAATATTCTTCTACAAACCAAAATGATCATTATACTTAACCGCAACCATACCCGCATGCGGCGTTGATTTTGTTTTGTTCTCATAACATTTTGTTTCTTATTTTGTAATACGAGTTGACACTTTCCCACGCAACAACTTTCTTTCAAATACATCAAATCAACTTCCCAAGGTATCCTGCTGTTAAATAATAAATAAATAATTAAATCTACCAAAAATAAAACCGAAAGTGAGATAACTCGACTTCGCTCTCCTTGTGCAATACCAATATCTTTTTTTAAGCATTTCAATTCGACTCGGCGGTTGGTTTCCGTCGTTTTTCCCATCTTCTGTAGAAAAACTATAAAATGTTGCGATTGGTTATGAAACAGCGGATTAGCACTAAACAGTTAGTGTAACAGGCGTCTGACCCGTGTCTGATGGTGAATGAAAACAGTTGGATGGGCTTGGAATTTGGAGGTACCCAATGACTAACTAAATATATGGGATTTTGTAGTAAACCGTTAGATTTGAATTGAACAATGATTGGCTGTACTAGAGTCGTCCAACTGAATGATGATTGTCTGTTGAAGTTAGAACAAGATTTTTGTTAAAAAAAAAATATGCAAGCTGTTTTTCCTGACTGTTATTTTTTCTTAACTTTACTGGCACTGTCATCCAACCTACATCTATACCAAATTTGAAGTCTATCTAACCACTGGAAGTGGGTAAAAAATTATTTGCAAGATTTGATTACAGACGGATATAGAGACCAGTGGCGAAGCGTGCTAATGCTAACAAGCCGATTCCCGATAGCCTCCCTAAAATGTTGAAGAACCAAACGCATCTCTAAAGAACCCGTTGTAGTAATAAGTTTCAAACATTTTTTAAGTAAGTACCACACAATGCATATGCAAAACAAAACGCGAAATTCATTCATTCTTTCACTCCAAATACGCTCGTTCTCGCAGAAAATCGATATCATTTATAATCATTGGTAATGCGGCCGAAAAAATCTGAATCCTGCACTCACACATTTACAGAACTCATTGGCTAAAATTGCACACTTTCGCAAAATTCTACCTATGGAATTAGTAACTAGTTAAGCCGATGTTTAACGGGTTAATCATAAGGTTGACTTCTTCAGAAAAAATTTTTTGGGAGCATAGCGCGCGAAAGACTCCAATAAGCCAAAATTTTACAGGTTATTACATTTAGAATTAGAATTTATGAAGTTAATCATAAGGTTAACTTTAGCAGAAGCTTTATTTTAACGCAAACTTGTTACTTGAGAGCGACGCGTGGCGGCAGCACCGCTGCTCAAGTGCCGCGTGATGTACTTGTCGATGACTCGATGTAGTTGTTGCCATGACATGATGTACAGATATTTAAAATTACGGCGACGAAATAAACAGGAGAAATTAACGTTTGATTACAATTTCAATTTAAATAATAATTTGACTACTTATAACTAGAAAATTATTATCAAAATGGAAACATTACGATTCAAAATTTGGAGCCTTAAATTCCATTTTTTTTCACTAGGTACTCGGCGCTCAGAAATTTGTTAAGTATCCTTTTCTTGCAAATGGTTGTTTTTATAAAAAATACATATCTCTTCAGTGTTGATAAGTAAAACCAGTGAAAATCAATGTTTGTCATTGTCATTGTTTTGTGCAAGTGTGTGTTTTACCGCCGTGCGTGTCCTGTTTCGAGGTTCGTTTTAGTAACTATACCTGAAGTGTATATATTTTCATTTTTAAAGATTTTAAGGCAATTGATTCTATTGGCAGTTATTTTCAGGATTGATTATGATTGTCTGTTGTTAAAACTGACTGTCTGTTCAATGAAAGTATGCTTACATTTTTTAAAACGAAAAGACGGGTTCTTTAAAAAAATATGTAATATATTTTTATACTTAGCTCATTTCATTACAACGATACGTATAGGTAATTGGTTGACCGATACCTACCTGTTGTCGATATTTGCTTGGATTTTTTTTGTATAGGTACTTATATCCGTATTTACTTAACGGCTTTTTGAAAGGCCATTTTTATATGTTGTTATACACCAGTGATGTCAAATTATAGCGAAGGTGGTTTACACATAGTTAACTTGAGCTGCAAACTGCAAACGCAGACATTCGCAGCGGTAGCGGGGCGGCGCGGCGGCGGGTTACCTGTTAAGTTGTTGTACCTAATATTCAAACTAGTACCTACCTACCTACGATTTTTTTTTGCTCCGGCTTTACCTACAAAAATTTTCACGCCCCGCCACTGATAGAGACAGACATCAGGACAGGTGAAACTAAATAAAAGCTTTTCAAACGAATTTTAGCATTTCAAATATCCCTGTAAGCTTGCATTTCCTTTGGATTTAGACGGACATGTCTAGATTTCTTTTTCATAGTTTCGTTCAGATACTTTCCAGCTTCGTTGTTTATTTGCATTTTAATGTACGTACTTCCTAAATTCCTTCCCTGTAAAGCGTATTGTGTATTTCATTTCTTGACTGAACCATCAGGACTTAATAAGACTTTACCAAGACTTTTATACTTAAAAAATGGTTACCCTAACCACATGTGCTAACTTTACAAAACGAAACAATGAGACACGGCTGTTTAGCGAGACCCAGACACGCGCTAATTCTTGCAAGATAACCCACATGAGAGAAGCTGGGCTAACGATCATTGAATTTGTGACACGTGTTAATGAAAGTATAATGGTTTTTCTTTGGAAATGAATAAAGTAGGTACCGGCAAATTTGTTTTTAAATGTCATGAAAATCGTTTGTTGCGGACGGGCCTAGTTGCTGCGCGGTGGTTGGCAGATAATAATCGTTCACCTGAATTATCATTTTGTTACCTTAAGCTTATCCGTTGTACGCAGAGACTTCTATTAACTTGAATGGATACTTAACACGTTCCGTCTTCAAAGCTTCGTATGATATCGTCACAACGCTATTAAATTATTAACTGATTATTATCGTATGAGTAGGTACAGTCGTTACCTATAGGCTTTTATGCAGGCTATCGGTAGGTGTGCCTATGACGATAATTTAGTTTATACTACAAAAACCATTTAAGTTCAACGAGTGTTTCGCACTCTCAATTGTTTTCCAAGTGCTAACAGGCTTGTCTTTTTCACAGGTAAGCATTGGCACGTAGAACAGATTAAATCGTTCGGAGTCAAGCGTGAGGTGACAACCGACAAGTGAACACTTTCTACCGCATTCCCACGCTCCAGGAGAAGACAAGAGAAAATGCGAACTATCATAAGGACAAGGATCCAGTCTGTGAGATGATCGAGCTTGAAAATGCGTGCTGATTATTCTAACAGGGTCAGGTTAAAATGGATTGGCGCTTGGCTGGCGTTGGCGTCCGTGGTTGCAGCCAACCGGCCGCCGCGGTTCCTTATAGAGGGGCAGTCGGAAATCGTTGTGAGGCTGAAAGAAGGCGCTGACACACCTGTCGGTGAGTACAATATTAAGGCTCACTAGACACTAACTCAGTGTTAACTTACGTCAGACGATACAAATATGAGTTAATGTCGTCGTCAGCTCGGCGCAAATAGGCGTAAATACGTGATTATGGCTGGTAAGACGCATCTAGGAGTAGCCGGCTTGCGTAAAGACGGCGTTATGCAAAAATAACGCTATTTCCTTGCTTGTCCCTTGGTATAATAATATGTCTCTACTATACCTATACGTCATTATAGCGTATACGACACTTTAATAAGTATCACTTGATCCATGCGAAATAGAAGGCCCAGCCGAGGCGTAAAAGGCATTTCAACTACCTATTGGTTTTCATTATGCCAATTGCAGTGTTACATTTTTTAAACTAGCGAGATCGTATCAGCCCGTAAACAATTACTATTGTAGTAAATAAATGCTATTGTGCTGCCATTGTAGAGTCGGTCGGTATATCATCAGATGGAGTTAAAAGAAAGTTCATTTGATTATCTGTTTTTCCGTCTAAGCCAGAAGATTGAAATTGTAATATGTATGTATCCTGTCCTTTGAATGAAAAAGTATCTACTCCGTATTTCCTTTCAAAACCACTATTAGACTATTACTCATTATAGAGCGGATATTTACAACAATAATTGCAGTTTATTGTATTGGATAGTTACCATGCGTAAAGAGACAAAATATGGGAAAAATGTTTATTTTGCAAAAGGTATGAATTACAGACAAATATAGAGACATTTTTGTTGTCTGTGAATGTGACTCTACCTGCCCTCTCTACTTTGATTACCTAGATGTTTAAGTTCACCGGGTTGACTAATAAATATTGTAAGTATCCATAAAAATAATTATTTAGGTCTTCTGTAAACTACCCTAATTAAAGCAAAAAAAGTGAAAATATGACAAAATCTGGGTACCAACGATGATTGAGTAATAGTGTAGTTTACCCCACCACCCTGAAAACTTTTTCTTTGTTTTTTTTTTTCAATCAAGAGTCAGCTTTCCTAACCTTATTTTCACTATGCTTTTTTGACTTCAATTCAACCTGCCTGACTACATTCTCAAATCCTACTGCAAGCTATTAAAAAGTATTGATAGCTTCTAAGTTCAAACAGTTTATAGTGCACCCGTGCAATACAGACAGCCGGATATTGCTTGGCATAGTGGTGTTGCCAGGACGACAGAGGCATAACACAGGGAAACCCTGCACCCCAACTATTAGTCATGCGTGAAACCATAGTGTTGATCCGTTTTTTTAATGCGTTGCTGGCTTTGGCTTAAGTAATATAACGTCGATATGGGGTTAATCCTCATACTATAAAAAATGCTAGTGACACCCTAAGCTAATCCGATATATTAATCGAATTAAATAATTAGGTATCTTATGCTAACCTATTTTTTGTCAACACTCTATAAGCAGTAAAAGAACACACAGAGGGCTTGCGTGAACTATCATAAAAACATACTTTATGCAAGCCCTTAGTGCATTACTGCTTTACAGAACAGTTTGGATTTTCACACGTTTCACACGTCTTCGACCATTGTTTTTTTTTTTTCATTTTATTTATACATACATATGTATAGGTCAAGTAGGATACAAGGTTCCCAATGCATATCAGGATGACTCAAATTCTCATCTATCTATAGTTACCAATTAAATACGTAGAGAGTAAGTAGGTAGAGTCCAAATTATTAAGATTTGCAAGAGGTATCATTTGTAGGTATTGCAGTTAACAAGATTAAAATCTTGATTCAGGTGTCAGATAAAAGTTATTAAAGTAGAATAATACTTACCACTTGCGTATTTTAAGTTATAATAAATTGTATTAACTGCTATTATTTAAATTTCAGGTAGTTTAATATACCGGCTCCGGGGCATTGACCCTGACGGAGATGAACTAAAATTTGGAATACGAGATCAACTCGGTAGTAATATTTTAAGAATAGAGGCCATTACAACCAACGAAGCTAATATTTATTTAGTTAAGGAATTAGATAGAGAGGTTTGTATTTTTAGAAGTAAGAATATTTTTTAAACTCTTTGTTTCTTTTTTTCGTATGGATTAATTACTAGTTTACCTACTTACAAGGTGAAATCCACGGAATAATAAAAAAGTTTTAGCGCCTACTTGATTACTTTTCTATTTGCGAATTTCGTTTATGAAGGCACTGAAAACTTATTCTTAACTAGGTATGTAAGTTAATAAAAAAGAATAACAAAAGGAAAAACTGGCCATCATAACTGAATAAAAGCCATTAAGTAAGCAATTAAAAATGATGTTCATTTTCTTTTTAAAATATTTTATGGCTTTTCAATGGATTTCATGGATTTTTTTAACAATCATGGCCAGCCATTTTATATAAGTACGTAAAAAACAGGAAAAGAGCTTTCATTGTACTTACCCAACTAATCGTAAAAATATTTTAGGTTCGTGATGAATATTCGTTTGTCCTAACGCTTACTGACGGCCATTTAGGGGAAGGAAATTTTATCACGCAAAGTTTTTTGCTGTTAGTCGAAGATGTGAATGACAATGAACCCATCTTTAAACCATATCCCTCCGCAATCACTGTAAAAGAAGATGCTTCTCCAGGAATACTTACTACAGTCGAAGCGACCGACCTAGATGAAGGAGCTTATGGACAAGTAAGAATACCCCCTTGTATTATCTTCGCAACACATTGCAAGAAACGGTTTTTCCGTGTGCTTGTGGTTAATTGGTTTCCGAAAAACGTCTTAATTAAACAAGAACTGTGATTTTGTTAATGTTTAAGCTGATGGCCTTGTAGCCAATGCTATATAATATTTAAAAAAAACGGGAACTGTCAATGTCAATGTCATTTTTGAATGTTGAGTGTTTACGTACGAATACGAAACTTGTTTTGTTGTTTTATTATTTGATTTTAATTATTTTAGGTGTTATACCATTTACAAGAACTAGACGGAGACGTAGAGAACTTTGCGATCCAAACAGTGAACGGGAAAGGTGTTATCCGTTTAACTAAAAATCTAGATTACGAGCGTAAATCGTTGTACCAACTGAGGGTGCTAGCTGTTGATCGTGCAAACCAGGGTAGGGTGAACACTGGCACTGCAGCGATACTGGTGAAGGTCCAGGATGTAGAAGACCAGCCTCCGGAGTTTGTGGTGGCTAGCCCTGTCACTAGGATAAGTGAGGATGCTGAAATCGGAACATCAGTTTTACAAGGTACATTTTACGGCTTCGCATAATTTTCATTGAATACGAAGCGAGGTAATAAACTTTTTGAAATAAGCAGCTGTATATATGTGATAATGGTAATACAGACTGTTTAAAAAAAATACTGATAGTAGGGCATCCAAATGCCTGTTTTTATATTTACCAATTTGAATCTGCATGGTACCTAAGTTAGTTACTTGATAGAAAATTATTAATTTTCAATAATAATCTATTTTTAGTGCGAGCTATTGATGGAGACCGGGGCATCAACAACCGCATCTCATACAGCATCATATCGGGCGGGGAAGAGCACTTTGACATTGACAGCAGCTCCGGCATTGTCTACACAATCAGCCAACTTGATCGAGAAGACCCCAAGAATAGCAATGGCGCCTACATATTGGAGATACTGGTTTGTAGCATGGAAATAACAAGTAGTTCGTACAACTGGAATGACATCTCTCTAATATTAACGTGGTTGTACCTAAACTTGGAATAAAAAAAAGTGTGAAAGGGACGTCACCGAGGGTGGGTCTATCTCTTTCTATACTTCTCTGTGTGACTAGCATAAAATATTGTACCACTATTAGTGGATTGTAGGAGTTTGGTAATTTGTATTCCAGCGCAAACCAATGATGATGATGATGATGATGATGATGATGTGTGGGGACGCAGCAATTTGGGTTTACGAAGGGCCGCTCGACAACGGATGCGGCTGCAAATCTCATGAAGCACATTTATGACGCATGGGAACAATCGCAAGATGCAATAGGAATATTTTGCGACCTCTCCAAGGCATTTGATTGCGTGGAACACGAGACGCTTATCCGCAAACTTGAACACTACGGACTCACAACTAATGCACTGAACCTTGTTATGTCCTATCTCAGTCAGAGAATCCAGAAAGTAGACATACATAGAGTGCAGTCATGTGGATCACCGGTGAAGCTTGGAGTACCACAGGGCTCTATTTTGGGTCCGTTTCTCTTCTTGGTGTACATAAATGACTTGCCCCAGCTGCTAGAACACAAATGTGACATAGTACTGTTCGCTGATGATACCTCTCTCATTTTTAAAGTCAACAGGCAACAGGAAGATCAAAGTCACATCAATGAGACTCTAAGAGATGTGCTGAAATGGTTTACTGCAAACAATTTACTATTGAATGCAGCTAAAACGAAATGTATAAAATTTTCGTTGCCTAATGTAAGACAGGTTGACACTACTATCAGATTAAATGGAGAGAAGCTGAACCTCGTGGATGAGACTGTTTTTCTCGGGCTTACCTTAGATCGCAATTTGCAATGGAGCCCACACCTATCTGGTCTTGCTGGTAGATTGAGCTCTGCCGCTTATGCTGTACGAAGAATCCGGCAATTCACCAATGTAGAAACGGCGCGGTTAGTTTACTTCAGTTATTTTCACAGCATTATGTCTTATGGCATCCTAATTTGGGGCAAGGCGGCCGACATAGAGACAATCTTTATCCTGCAGAAGAGGGCGGTCCGGTCTATTTACAATCTTGGCTCCCGAGATTCACTTAGAGAACGCTTTAAAGAAATCGACATCCTTACAGTAGCTTCTCAGTATATATATGATGTAATATTGTATACACACAAGAACATCAAATCTTTCAAGAAAGTGTCGGATGTGCATGGTTTCAACACTCGGAATAAGCATAAACTTGCCGTCCCTAAATTTCGTCTACGAAAAGTCAGTAAGTCTTTTTTGGGAAATTGCGTGAGGTTCTACAATAAAGTGCCTGTAGATGCATGGGAATTGCCTCACAATTCATTTAAAAGATACATAAAGACCGCTCTCTTGAAAAAAGCATACTACAAAGTGGATGAATACTTATGTGATGGCACCACCTGGCCAAGGTTGAAAACAGAAGATAATTAGGACATCAATGTGACTTGGCTGCGTCCCGAAGATATTCGTGTATGGTGTCCGGCTCTGTTGCCGTTGTCCGCTGCGTACTAATTGTAATACAATTGACAAAAATAATGTTTTATTTATTTGACATGATGACATGAAATGTATATTTCATAAATTTTTGTTATTTGACATTTGGAGACCATATACATCTCCAGTTTATGTATATGTATTATTATACTTATTATTTGACCGTGGAGGCGTTTTACACCTCTGCTGATTTTAATTTAGTTTAAATTGACCCTAGAGCATCTCTAAGCCATTTAGATTAAGTATTATATTATAGTATTAATTCTGGGACCCTATACATCCCTTTGTAATTTAAATTTTCACAGATATTTGACCTGGAGACCCTATACATCTCCTGCTCAAATAAAACGTGCCAGTAAAGTAAAGTGTTCTGGTTTTGCTGTTTTAATAATTACTTTTTACACTTGTTTCTAAAATGCGGTATTTTTTTTTCTCTCTTAATCTTTTAATGACAGAGTGAGGTTTCTTTGTGTGGTTTGTCTGTGGTTGCGTATTGTAAGAGCTAATGTAACTTATTTTTAGAAAAAATGACTTTGTGCCAAGTTTCTTGCGGCGCATTCTTCTTGGCAATCATGGTCTTTCCGAAAGCGCTGGTAGACTCAAAAAAATGACGTGTAAAAGAGCATTCAACTGCCTATTTGCTGAATAAAATTTTGAATTTTGAATTTTGACGCCTGGCTGGATCAGGCGGGCTGTCGATCGTCTTGTGCGTTCATTCAGCCCAGTTCCCCGTGGTTTGGAGCCGACGGTTACTGCCCCAGCGGCGCTCCCACGCAGCATCTCTCCTCGAGTCTCCTCGTTCTCCTGCTGAACATGTTGATGATGATGTGTGGGGACGCCTGGCTGGATCAGGCGGGCTGTCGATCGTCTTGTGCGTTAATTCAGCCCAGTTCCCCGTGGTTTGGAGCCGACGGTTACTGCCCCAGCGGCGCTCCCACGCAGCATCTCTCCTCGAGTGTCCTCGTTCTCCTGCTGAACATAAGGACATCTTTTAAGTTGATATCCTTAAGTTCGTCTTCTCTCAGCTCATCGCTTCCGAATGCCTCGCGTCGCGCAGCCGCATACATGAAGCACTCGGCTAGGACATGCTTGCTCGTCTCCTCCTTCCCACAGTGTGGGCAGGAGGAGTCGCTTTTAATTCCCATCATACTTAGATATCTGTTTAATACATTATGTCCAGTGATTATACCTGTCATAAGTCTTAAGCTACTCTTACCTAGGTTTAGTAGATACCTGGTTCTTCTTTGGTTGATACTACCCATTATCATCTTTGATTGACGGCAGCCCGCATCCTGTCTCCATTCTGCGTTTGCTTCCTGCTCCTTGAGTTTGTCCATAACTCCTTTGGTGACGTCCGCTGAGATTGGAAGTACTGGTTCTGGGCCTATAAATTCCATTCCAGCTCCCTCCCTGGCGAGTTCGTCTGCTCTCTCGTTACCCATTACTCCATGATGTCCTGGTACCCAGGCCACCGTAACCTTTGTGCGGTCGCAAAGTCCATTAAGCGCCTCTCTACATTCCCTCACCAGTGAGGAGTTGATTGTTGGTTTCTTCAGCGCTTTTAGTGCTGCCTGACTGTCCGAGTATATCACCACCGATCCCACATCCCGTCCCTCCCTTAGGCTTTTTTGTATCATATGAGTGCATTTTGTCACCGCATATATTTCTGCCTGGAAGACACTGGCGTATTTACCTAGTGGTGATGACTCTCTTGCTCTTAGTTTGGGTATAATTACACCCGCTCCGGCTAGTTGGGTCGTTTTCCTTCTTGAACCATCCGTGAAACAGATAGTTGACGGATGTTCGACCTCTACCTTCCAGCTCTCTCTTTCTCCAATATGTACTCGATACTTCTTGTCAAAGGTCTTCTGTTTCTTAATGAGGTCATTGTTTCCAGTCATCATTCCTAACTTCGTTGCCACCTCCTTCTGTATGAGTGCATGCCTCTTATCGGTGTGGTTTCCTTTCCACTCCCCGCATGCATTCATTCTATACCACTGTTCCATGGCTCTCTTTTCTATCTCTAAGTGTAACGCCTTAAGACCCAGCATAACCTCCATTGCTTTCGTGGGGGTGGTTCTCATTGCCCCAGTTATCATGAGGCATGCTAGTCTTTGCACCTTATTCAGCTCTTTTTGATACTCTTTGATTCGGGCCCTGTGCCACCACACTATAGCTCCATAGAGCACTCTTGGCAGTATGACCGCTTTGTATATCCAATTTACCATTAGCGGTTTGAGGCCCCATCTCCTTCCCACTGCCCTTTTGCATTGACACAGTGTCCTAATAGCTTTTGCAGCTTGTTCTTTTATGTGTGTCTTATATCTGAGGGTATTGTCCAGAATCACCCCCAGATATTTTATCTCTTTTAGTACTTCAAGGTTCTCACTGTGAATGCTAATTGGTGTCATCTTCTCTATCTTCCTTTTGTTAGTGAATAGCACCACCTTCGTTTTTGCCGGGTTGAGGTCTAGTCCTCTGCCCCTGCACCATTCTAATGTCTGTGCGATTCCTCTGCTCATGATCCCTCTGACAATATTCAGGACCGTGCCCTGGACTAATATTACCCCATCGTCAGAGTAAGCTTGCATGTAGATTCCTCCTTTATTTAATTTTCTTATCAGAGAATCCAGTAGTAGGCACCACATAAGAGGGGACAGACAGCCCCCCTGCGGGAATCCTCTTCTGGGTCTGATACTCTTCGTGGTTCCGCCCAGTTGAGCTGTTATAACCCTTTCCCTGAGCATCTTGGTTATCCACCTTCCTATGGTCGGGTTGATCCCCTCTCTCACTAGACTTTCTTCAACCGCCGTGTGTGTTGCTTTGTCGAATGCTCCTTCTACATCAAAGAAGCATCCTAATATGTATTGTTTAGCTTCTAGAGCTCTCTCCACTCTGATAGTTAGGTGGTGCAGAGCCGTCTCTGTTGATTTCCCCGCTATGTACGCGTGCTGATTGCTGTGTAGCGGTTTCTCACTGCATTCTATCTTATGTCTCAAGTGTGTGTCTATCATTTTTTCCAGTGTCTTTAACACGAACGATGATAGACTTATGCTTCTGAACGCTTTCGCATCCTGATATGTCTTCTTTCCCGGTTTCGGCAGGAAGACCGCTCTTACTTCCCTCCATTCCTTAGGGATATATCCCCACGCTATACTACCCTGATATATTGCTATCAGGTTCTCTTTTATATATCTGTAACCTTTCTGAAGTAGCGCAGGTATTACACCGTCAAGTCCCGCTGCCTTGAAGGGGGCGAAGGATTCAATCGCCCAGTCAAGTATTTCCTCTCTCACCACCTCTTCGGCAGCACCCCAATTCGGTGTTTGGTTTCCCACCTGTTCTTCCTCCTCTGTTGATGCCTCTTCACACTCTGGGAAGTGTGTTCTTAGCATGATTTGCAGAACCTCTTCCGGATCCGTGATCAAGTTCTCTCCTATCTTCAGGCTTCCTAATCGGCACGTACGTTCGCCAGCTAGTAGCTTCACTATACGCGCTCCTTCTGAGTACTTTTGTATTTCTTCTGTGTATGTCCTCCAGCCTTTGCGGCTTGTCTGGTCTCTTAGCCTGGAGTACTTGTTCCTTGCTTTCCTGTACGCGTCCCAGCTTTGAGTGTCGCCTTTCTTGATGGCTATCCTCATTGCCCTGCGCGTACCTTTCCCCTGCTGAACATAAGGACATCTTTTAGGTTGACATCCTTAAGTTTGTCTTCTCTCAGCTCATCGCTTCCGAATGCCTCGCGTCGCGCAGCCGCATACATGAAGCACTCGGCTAGGACATGCTTGCTCGTCTCCTCCTTCCCACAGTGTGGGCAGGAGGAGTCGCTTTTAATTCCCATGATACTTAGGTGTCTGTTTAATACATTATGTCCAGTGATTATACCTGTCATAAGTCTTAAGCTACTCTTACCTAGGTTTAGTAGAAACCTGGTTCTTCTTTGGTTGATACTACCCATCATCATCTTTGACTGGCGGCAGCCCGCCTCCTGTCTCCATTCTGCGTTTGCTTCCTGCTCCTTGAGTTTGTCCATAACTCCTTTAGTGACGTCCGCTGAGATTGGAAGTACTGGTTCTGGGCCTATAAATTCCATTCCAGCTCCCTCCCTGGCGAGTTCGTCTGCTTTCTCGTTGCCCATTACTCCCTGATGTCCCGGTACCCAGGCCACCGTAACCTTTGTACGGTCGCTCAGTTCATTAAGCGCCTCTCTACATTCCCTCACCAGTGAGGAGCAAACCAATGATAGCTCACGTCTTGTCATTAATAATCAAAAAAAGAAAAGTAGCTAAAATGGTAGCAGCAAAGGTTGACAAGCTTCTTATTAGCAAAATATGAATATAATAATTAATGACGTAGTTATTTGAATTGAGCTCAGGGGTAAACTTTTTAGTAATTGGCAACTCGCTCCTGTGAGGTAGTTGTTTTGTACATTTGTGTGCATCTGTGAATAGAGGTGACCACGCTTTAACATCTGGGAAGACGGGCCACGACAAGGGAAAAACTACATAATATTATTTTATTTAGAAATTTGTAATAATAATAAATGTAAATTTATTTAGATCACATGTGTGTTTTTGTAACCTATGACTACACAGACGTATGAATGTAGGTTCGGTTATAATGTGAAAACTGCTGAACTAATTTTGAATGTTCGAAATAGTTCGAATATGGTTGGATTTAAAGGTTTTAATATCAAAAAGTTTTATTGTACTAAATTACGATTACGACATAATTTTGTTATTGAAACTTGAAAACTAATTTTTCTTTAAAAAAAAATTTTAATGCAAGCTTTTTCGTCGGATGTACTTGTAGGTACTTATTGTTGTCTGTATTTTATTGTCATCCAACTTACATACCCGTACCAAATTTCAGGTCAATGCCATACGGGTCAAACTGTGAACCTACTTTTTTTTTAAGTCAGTTAAAAAGCCCTTGTGGTCCTGTTTGTCCTACGATACCCTAGTCACCATAATCAGAAAGAGACAGTACCGCCCTTGCCTAACGTCCTTGTCCTTTTTTTTTTTAATTCATTTTAAGGTCAAATAATCAGAGCCCCAACACTTCTTGGTAGATCTTGTTCCAGCTCTAGTGGAAGTTCCTTGGTTTGTAGATGTTGTTACAATCAAAGATTTAACAAAATATTTTTTAACTAGAATACACAGAAAACCTGAACAATATAGCTTCCCTAGCAATACAGAACCCAGATCCTTGACATTCCATATCACATAATAAAATAATAAAAAACTTGGAGAAAAAACAAAAAAATGTCTAATGTGTAAAAAAACTATGCCATTCCCTGCCTCTTCTTTACATACGAAGTTTATCAACAGTCCCATACACAGAGATTCCATTGTCGTAAAATAAAACGGCACCAAGTGCCCTGTTGCCTTATGAAGACTGGGCACAAGTGACACAACATGATGTGTGCACTTGTGCTATCATAGCAGGACTGAACACAGGCCTTTAAATTTTTTTCCCCCTCCTCTTTAGCTCTCTTTATGTTTTTTTTTTTGTTAATTTTACTCCATTTGCATTGTAAAATTGTAATCTATATGCCACAGAAGAGTCTTGCATGACTTAGGTACCTACCCAATATCACAGCAGTTATCAGTGACTGTGACACTGGATTTTATGTCACATCAAAGCCATTAAAACTCAACAATCTGATCACAAATATAATAGTTTTTAATAATTGTCGCATGTAGTAATATATTGTGTTAATGGCCACTCCTAACTAACTAGCGAATATGTGGTATGAAACTAGCAAACGGATCAATCAACTTTTAAGTGTTGCTCGTTGCCATGGCGACGTCTCCTCGGTCACTCATTAAAAGTATGATTTTCTAGGGAACAAATCCACTAAAAGTTAGGAGTTGTAACAGTTATAAGCCTATTCCTTCATGCCTTATCTCGTAAGCATGCTAGTACTATTCATGACAACTAAGCAACTGTACACTGTATATTGATTTAAACTTTCGCGATTTTCACACATTATCATGATACTCGGGACTTAATCGCGTAAAACTCCCTAGTCCCTAGTAGGGAGTCCCTTCGAAACCATGGACGCAACTTCGCGTCCGAAACGTCGAGGTATTTAATTATTTTTTTTACGCGATTAAGTCCCAAGTATCATGATAATGTGTCAACTGTACACTGTTGTCTCCTGAGTGACGGGACAGAATAACAACACTAAAAAGTTCATTGACCCAAATACCTGTCACCCTCAGGCCACTGAAGAGTCCCGCATGGTCTCGCCGATGCCAAGCGCCACCACGGAGGTCACGGTCATCGTCACGGACGTCAACGACGAATCGCCGCGTTTCCGCAGCGACAAATACGTCGGAGAAGTGTTGGAGAACGCTCAACAGAACACCCCCATAACTTTTCTGCAGGATGCTGTGCCTGAAGTTTTCGATTATGATCAGGTATGAAATGGAAACGGTCATTTAATGTCATCATCAGCAACATCACCAGCCTTTTTACGTCCCACTGCTGGGCACAGGCCTCCTCTCAGAATTAGAGGGCTTGGGCTATAGTTCCCACGCGGGCCCAGTGCGGATTGGGAACTTCACACACATCATCATTGAATTGCTTCGCATGTGTGTGCAGGTTTCCTCATGATGTTTTCCTTCACCGAAAAGCTCATGATAAATTACAAATGTAATTCCGCACATAAATTCCGAAAAACTCAGAGGTGCGAGCCGGGGTTTGAACCCGAGACCCTCTGCTTGAGAGGCCATAGGTCAAACCACTAGGCTATCACGGCTAGTGGTGGCACGGCGGTCATTTAAATTACTCACTTATTATGTGTAGAAACGTTTTTGAACACTATTTTGTGTCATAGTGAAATAAACGGATCACTACCACGGGAGCATACGACCCAGCGGCAGCGAGATGCGCACACTACGCGCCGCAGCTCTGCTCGCGTGTCTCGCTGCCGCTGAGACGTGCGCTCCTGATAAAGGACTACAAATTAGTCCGAAACATGTTGAGCTAAACTGGAGAAAGTGAGTGATCCATTTATTTCACTATGATTTGATTGAGCGTCGTGGTATATTTAATACCCCTTGACACAGCGAATGAAAATTATTAAAAATATTGATGAGTTAGTATGTCAACCGTTTAAGTGGTGAATTGTCGTGTTTTGCTGCTAATACCTTATTTCATGCAAAAGCTTAAGAAGGTTATGACGAGTTTCTGCACGAGTTTAATATGTCGCACAGACACAGCTCTCTGGCATGTAAGGTCACAGAGCAGCAAGATTCTTTTCAAGATCTTAAAGATTGGTCTTAGTTCACTGATTTGGTCTCCCGCAAGGAACATCCTGACTTAAATCACTGACATGATGTAACCTATAAAATATTCTGTTCAGGGTAAAAACGGCACTTTCGAGCTGTTCCTCCAAGGTGACAATGGCATCTTTGACGTGACGCCGTTCAAAGGCATCAACGAGGCTTCCTTCTTGATTAGAGTCAATGACCCGTCATTCTTGGACTACGAAAAGGTCACTGTCATGAACTTTAGTCTCATTGCCAAGGAGGTTGTCACTAATAACCCTAAGATCAGGTAAGTTTTTTATGTTAAGAGGTCCCGAGAATCCTTTCAGCCAGTTTGACACCTGTCACTCCCATGTAAATTTGGGTCAATCAACTTTTAGGTGCCGGTCGTTGCCATGGAGATGTCCCCTGGACAACTCATCAAAAATATGATTTTCTAAGACCCCACTCCCTGACAGATTTGCATGAAGGAATTGGCATATAACTGTGGAAACTCCTAACGTATGATGGAGTGGTGCCTTAGAAAATCTTGTTTTAGACGAGTTACCCAGGGGACATCTTCATGGCAACGGGTGGCAATTAAAAGTTGATTGACCCATTTGGACCAAGCCTACTAAGGAATCTTCGAACAATGCGTCGACTTTGCACTTGTCCAAGTGCTGTGTTATGTTCCGTACGAAGTCATTATTTGCTACATTTAGGTACAACTGGTCTTATTCGTCGAGAGTCCTGACTATTACGAGCTATTATAAAGGAAGCGGAAACCTTATTATTCGTCATCTCTCTCTAGCGCCATCTTAAACCGTTTGAAGAAAGATATGGCTGATTATCACACTTAATTCTGAAGCTTTATTTAGTGGTTAATGAACCAATATTCCTAACAAAGTATCAAGCTTAACGTTTTTCGGTTTCAGCGTAGTGCCAATAACAGTCCACATAAAGGATGAAAACGACAATTTCCCGGAATTCACCGAGTCTCTGTACACGGTGTCGGTACCAGAGAACTGTGGGGTCGGTACAACCGTGGCCTGGGTGCAGGCGTTAGACCAGGACTCAGACAATTTCGGCACTCGCGGGATCCGTTACACTGGACTCGGCGGTGGCATCGCTAACCTGTGAGTACTGCTGTAGCGAACAGCGCCATCTGGTACCGAAAAAATGAACTGCTACGATGAAGGAGGTTTGACGCGTAGTGACGTCAGTACTGTTTAGTCTGTGTGCAAGCATTAGACCGACAGGACACTTCGGCACTCGCGGCATCTGGTACACCGGGCTCGAAAGCGACTCCAACCTATATAACTATGCCCTTTCTGGTTCTGGTTCCTGGTTCAAGGTAAAAGTAAGCATGTCCTATGTAGGCATGCTTCATATTTCACGACCTCCTAACCAATTATGTGAAAACAAATCTGTAGACTCCGTCATCGATGTAACAATGATAAGAAGCCAATTCGTCTGAACTCAACTCTCAAAATGAGGACTACCGCGAGTAAAAAACCGCTTGGATCGTCTATCTGTAAATTTTCACCAATCGTAGGCCAGTAGCTTGTCTCTCATTGGTGGAGAATGACAGATAGTCCTCTCCTCACTCGACACTAGCAATCCTAGCCATTTTTTGATTAGCGAAAGCCCTCATTACAACCACTAATCCGTTACAGATTATACCTCAACCCGATATCCGGCGTTATTACCGTAAAGGTAGCCGGTGGCGACAGCTTCGACCGCGAGCTGATATCCCGCCACTACCTCACGGTCGAGGCGAGGGACGACCTCGGCAAAGGCAACCGGAACACCGCGCAACTCATCATCAACATAGAAGACGTCAATGACAACGCGCCAATGTTCCTAGCGAACAAGTACGAAGCTAGACTGCTGGAGAACGAACGACAGTTTGAGAACCCTTTGGTTTTGGAGGCTAGGGACATCGATTTGAACGGTAAGATATCGACGGTAAGACTCAACCTCGTATATAAAGTTTGACGAAGTTGGAATAACCACCGGAACACAACAGTGCAAGCACTGCTGCTTAGCGGCAGGATTAGCGAGTAAGATGGTGGTAGCGATAAGGACGGACCTCGCACAAGGTCCTACCACCCGCACAACCACCACCAGCTACACCAGACTTATTATTTTAAAGGAACACAAGGAACAAGACATTGGCAGTCCTCTTGGTTTTTTCGTCCCTGTAGGTATTCCAGCATACTTTTACCCTGTTATTCATAAACCTATTTAAACTAAAATGCCGTTAAAGTTCGTTTGTCCTATTTTGTCACATTGACATTTCCGTTAGTAAGAAGAAGACAAAACCTATTTTAACCAATGGGGGGTTGAGTGACGTTTATGAACAAAGTATATCGACGGTACTCTGACGCAAACTCGTATATAAAATTTTACGAAGTTGAAATAACCACTCTAGACCGCGTACCTAAGGTGGTTATTCCAATTTCGTCAAAGTTTATATACGAGGTTGAGTCAGAGTACGTCGATATACGGTGTGTGCCGTGTAATTGCAGTGTTTTGTAATGTTACTCTCTGATTTTATCTTTGTTTCAATGCCGCGGTGACACGGTTTAGATTGGGCGACATTGAATGTGCAACTTATAATTAGACTCATCAGTGAAAATAATCCTCTTGTTTTGCTAAATAAAATAAATAAAATAAGTTTTGTATTAGTGGTTTTTAATTTTGTTTTTGTTTTATTGACCTCTACTGCTAGAGGTCAATAAAACAAAAGTCATTTCAGATCTGTTATTTTTATAAAACACTACCGTGACTGTTATACTTTTAAATTTTCACTGAAACATGAATACACAGAAAAAAACCGGCCAGGTGCGAGTCGGACTCGCGCACGAGGGTTCTGTAGAAAGATGTTAACGCTTTTCCCCAGTGTTTTAAGAAGTCCAGTGTTAGCAGAACCCTGCTTCTAAGCAAAATGTACGCAGTGTGGGGTCAACTTATATTGTTTTCCGAAATGTACAGACAGACATAAAATTTTTAGATTTTGAGACTTTCCTGAGTGGTTGTGCTATAAGAGCTACCTTCGTACCAAATTTCAAGTTTCTAGGACAACCGGAAGTACCCTTTAGGTTTTTGGATTTCGGCAATTTGTATGGAAATAACCTTTTTAATGACCGTATCGTTTGATTGCGTTGACTTAGAAGGTTGATTTTTTTCACAGCTTCAAGGGACCGCAGGCTTGAGTATTTGATATTAATTTCAGCATGCTACCTCCACGCGTTCCAGAGAAAAAGCGTCTTGACAGACAGACGGACAACAAAGTGATCCCATAAAGGTTCCGTTTTTTCCTTTTGAGGTACGGAACCCTAAAAACCGAAAAAAAAAATAGCTAACCCCGGGACTCGAACGCGTTTCCTCGGCATTCCGTATCGCGTGCCATAACCCCTACACTACGGCTAGCATAGGATAGCACGTTGAATTTTTCCACGTATTCAAATCTCAGCTCGTTATCACTTCCTGCAGTGACTACCGTGTGACTGTTGACAGATAACGCACAAACATTGAAGTTAAAGACCTGAAATTTCGTAGACATATACGTCGAGTACCATAGAGGTTCACTAAGAAGCGATTTGTCCTTCTTGCACTTGCATATTTGTTAGAAAGTGACGAATGCTTTATGTCGTCGATAAAATATGTAGCACTGCAGGCATGAGGCAGTTTGTTACAAATTGTTTTTTTTTTGTCATGCAGGTACAAAGAACAGTCACATAGAGTACTCCATAGTGGGCGGGGAATATAAGAACAATTTCTCCATCGATCCAAACCTAGGCATCATCACACCAATAGAGGGACTAGACTTCGAACAGATTCCTGGGGACAACACTAACATACGACCGATACATTTGACTGTAAGTTCTTACCAATGTTTTATTTAGGTAAGTAACTGACATGTTTTTAAACTGTTCTAATTTTAACAAATTCTATCGGTTGGGAATGTTTTGAAATCAACTCTGGCTTAAGAGGAAATTTAATATGAATCTATGACAGCTTGTACCGTAGAGAATCAGCCTTATAAACTTCAAACCAGGGTGGATTTAAATAAACATCATTCTTCTGTGCTTATATGAATACCTAAGCAAGGCAAGTCTCTGGGGTCGCTTTGGCGCTTAATATCAACACGGACGAGCCGGCCCATTCGTATGGCAGCAAACAGCTATAGCGTAGTTTCCCAAAGTGGTACATACCGCCCCCCAGTAGTCCACGGAAGCAATTGGGGAGCGTTCATGCTGCCCAGAGGGGTACTCTCACGTTATGAAAAAGAAACCTAAAATATTAGTTAGTACGAATAAATGTATAAATTCCTTTAAATAGAAATACCTAAATACACAGTTTATTTGTGGTACCTACCTTTCTATCATTGATATTCTAGTATCGCAATTTCAGTTTTAACAAGTTGAAAATTTTATTTTGTGTTTTGTAAATGATAAAGTCTGGCCAAGAAAGCTGAACCAGGAGAAACGCGGTAATTTCAAAAAATCATGACAGGGTAACACAGGGTCACTCACACAGCCGCAATTTTCTCAGATACATTTCAATTTGATATACGACAAGACACCTCAGATAGACACACATAGAGACAAAGTGTTGCCAATGAAATAACTACGCGATTCAACTTTCGTTTGCCAGACTCTAGTCCAATTATTTCGTGATGGTGTTCGCTGAAATATTTTTGATACCTAAGTGGGCGATGGCCAAAAAGTTAGAGAACCTCTGAGCTACAGTATGGCTCTCCCACTACTAAAAGCTGTATCCAGGTGCGGGCGAGGGACTTCGGGGTCCCGCCGCTGTCGTCCACGGTGCCGGTGACCGTGTACGTGCAGGATGTGAACGACCACGCGCCGCTGTTCCAGCAGATGCTGTACAAGCGGTCCATACCCGAGGACATGCCGGGAGGGACCAGCGTGCTCGAGGTAGGTCTGACCCCGCTGTTCCAGCAGATGCTGTACAAGCGGTCCATACCCGAGGACATGCCGGGAGGGACCAGCGTGCTCGAGGTAGGTCTGACCCCGCTGTTCCAGCAGATGCTGTACAAGCGGTCCATACCCGAGGACATGCCGGGAGGGACCAGCGTGCTCGAGGTAGGTCTGACCCCGCTGTTCCAGCAGATGCTGTACAAGCGGTCCATACCCGAGGACATGCCGGGAGGGACCAGCGTGCTCGAGGTAGGTCTGACCCCGCTGTTCCAGCAGATGCTGTACAAGCGGTCCATACCCGAGGACATGCCGGGAGGGACCAGCGTGCTCGAGGTAGGTCTGACCCCGCTGTTCCAGCAGATGCTGTACAAGCGGTCCATACCCGAGGACATGCCGGGAGGGACCAGCGTGCTCGAGGTAGGTCTGACCCCGCTGTTCCAGCAGATGCTGTACAAGCGGTCCATACCCGAGGACATGCCGGGAGGGACCAGCGTGCTCGAGGTAGGTCTGACCCCGCTGTTCCAGCAGATGCTGTACAAGCGGTCCATACCCGAGGACATGCCGGGAGGGACCAGCGTGCTCGAGGTAGGTCTGACCCCGCTGTTCCAGCAGATGCTGTACAAGCGGTCCATACCCGAGGACATGCCGGGAGGGACCAGCGTGCTCGAGGTAGGTCTGACCCCGCTGTTCCAGCAGATGCTGTACAAGCGGTCCATACCCGAGGACATGCCGGGAGGGACCAGCGTGCTCGAGGTAGGTCTGACCCCGCTGTTCCAGCAGATGCTGTACAAGCGGTCCATACCCGAGGACATGCCGGGAGGGACCAGCGTGCTCGAGGTAGGTCTGACCCCGCTGTTCCAGCAGATGCTGTACAAGCGGTCCATACCCGAGGACATGCCGGGAGGGACCAGCGTGCTCGAGGTAGGTCTGACCCCGCTGTTCCAGCAGATGCTGTACAAGCGGTCCATACCCGAGGACATGCCGGGAGGGACCAGCGTGCTCGAGGTAGGTCTGACCCCGCTGTTCCAGCAGATGCTGTACAAGCGGTCCATACCCGAGGACATGCCGGGAGGGACCAGCGTGCTCGAGGTAGGTCTGACCCCGCTGTTCCAGCAGATGCTGTACAAGCGGTCCATACCCGAGGACATGCCGGGAGGGACCAGCGTGCTCGAGGTAGGTCTGACCCCGCTGTTCCAGCAGATGCTGTACAAGCGGTCCATACCCGAGGACATGCCGGGAGGGACCAGCGTGCTCGAGGTAGGTCTGACCCCGCTGTTCCAGCAGATGCTGTACAAGCGGTCCATACCCGAGGACATGCCGGGAGGGACCAGCGTGCTCGAGGTAGGTCTGACCCCGCTGTTCCAGCAGATGCTGTACAAGCGGTCCATACCCGAGGACATGCCGGGAGGGACCAGCGTGCTCGAGGTAGGTCTGACCCCGCTGTTCCAGCAGATGCTGTACAAGCGGTCCATACCCGAGGACATGCCGGGAGGGACCAGCGTGCTCGAGGTAGGTCTGACCCCGCTGTTCCAGCAGATGCTGTACAAGCGGTCCATACCCGAGGACATGCCGGGAGGGACCAGCGTGCTCGAGGTAGGTCTGACCCCGCTGTTCCAGCAGATGCTGTACAAGCGGTCCATACCCGAGGACATGCCGGGAGGGACCAGCGTGCTCGAGGTAGGTCTGACCCCGCTGTTCCAGCAGATGCTGTACAAGCGGTCCATACCCGAGGACATGCCAGGAGGGACCAGCGTGCTCGAGGTAGGTCTGACCCCGCTGTTCCAGCAGATGCTGTACAAGCGGTCCATACCCGAGGACATGCCGGGAGGGACCAGCGTGCTCGAGGTAGGTCTGACCCCGCTGTTCCAGCAGATGCTGTACAAGCGGTCCATACCCGAGGACATGCCGGGAGGGACCAGCGTGCTCGAGGTAGGTCTGACCCCGCTGTTCCAGCAGATGCTGTACAAGCGGTCCATACCCGAGGACATGCCGGGAGGGACCAGCGTGCTCGAGGTAGGTCTGACCCCGCTGTTCCAGCAGATGCTGTACAAGCGGTCCATACCCGAGGACATGCCGGGAGGGACCAGCGTGCTCGAGGTAGGTCTGACCCCGCTGTTCCAGCAGATGCTGTACAAGCGGTCCATACCCGAGGACATGCCGGGAGGGACCAGCGTGCTCGAGGTAGGTCTGACCCCGCTGTTCCAGCAGATGCTGTACAAGCGGTCCATACCCGAGGACATGCCGGGAGGGACCAGCGTGCTCGAGGTAGGTCTGACCCCGCTGTTCCAGCAGATGCTGTACAAGCGGTCCATACCCGAGGACATGCCGGGAGGGACCAGCGTGCTCGAGGTAGGTCTGACCCCGCTGTTCCAGCAGATGCTGTACAAGCGGTCCATACCCGAGGACATGCCGGGAGGGACCAGCGTGCTCGAGGTAGGTCTGACCCCGCTGTTCCAGCAGATGCTGTACAAGCGGTCCATACCCGAGGACATGCCGGGAGGGACCAGCGTGCTCGAGGTAGGTCTGACCCCGCTGTTCCAGCAGATGCTGTACAAGCGGTCCATACCCGAGGACATGCCGGGAGGGACCAGCGTGCTCGAGGTAGGTCTGACCCCGCTGTTCCAGCAGATGCTGTACAAGCGGTCCATACCCGAGGACATGCCGGGAGGGACCAGCGTGCTCGAGGTAGGTCTGACCCCGCTGTTCCAGCAGATGCTGTACAAGCGGTCCATACCCGAGGACATGCCGGGAGGGACCAGCGTGCTCGAGGTAGGTCTGACCCCGCTGTTCCAGCAGATGCTGTACAAGCGGTCCATACCCGAGGACATGCCGAGAGGGACCAGCGTGCTCGAGGTAGGTCTGACCCCGCTGTTCCAGCAGATGCTGTACAAGCGGTCCATACCCGAGGACATGCCGGGAGGGACCAGCGTGCTCGAGGTAGGTCTGACCCCGCTGTTCCAGCAGATGCTGTACAAGCGGTCCATACCCGAGGACATGCCGGGAGGGACCAGCGTGCTCGAGGTAGGTCTGACCCCGCTGTTCCAGCAGATGCTGTACAAGCGGTCCATACCCGAGGACATGCCGGGAGGGACCAGCGTGCTCGAGGTAGGTCTGACCCCGCTGTTCCAGCAGATGCTGTACAAGCGGTCCATACCCGAGGACATGCCGGGAGGGACCAGCGTGCTCGAGGTAGGTCTGACCCCGCTGTTCCAGCAGATGCTGTACAAGCGGTCCATACCCGAGGACATGCCGGGAGGGACCAGCGTGCTCGAGGTAGGTCTGACCCCGCTGTTCCAGCAGATACTGTACAAGCGGGCCATACCCGAGGACATGCCGGGAGGGACCAGCGTGCTCGAGGTAGGTCTGACCCCGCTGTTCCAGCAGATGCTGTACAAGCGGTCCATACCCGAGGACATGCCGGGAGGTAGGTCTGAACCCTTTTTTTAGGGTTCCGTACCTCAAAAGGAAAAAACGGAACCCTTATAGGATCACTTTGTTGTCCGTCTGTCTGTCTGTCTGTCTGTCTGTCTGTCTGTCTGTCAAGACCCCTATTTCTCTGGAACGCGTGGAGGTAGCATGCTTAAATTAATATCAAATACTCAAGCCTGCGGTCCCTTGAAGCTGTGAAAAAATCAACCTTCTAAGTCAACTAAATCAAAAGATACAGTAATTAAAAAGGCTATTTCCATACAAATTGCCGATTTCCAAAAACCTAAAGGGTACTTCCAGATGTCCTAGAAACTTGAAATTTGGTATGAAGGTAGCTCTTATAGCACAACTACTCCGAAAAGTCTCAAAATCTTAAATTTTTATGTCTGTCTGTAGATTTCGCAGACCAATATAAGTTGACCCCACACTGCGTACATTTTGCTTAAGAGCAGGGCTCTGCTAACACTGGACTTTTAAAACACTGGGGAAAAGCGTTAAAATCTTTCTACGGAACCCTCGTTCAAGTTGGTTAGGGTATTTTAAATACAATACAAGCTTGCGTTTTGGAATTCTGACAACATAATATTGTAAGCCCGCCTACTTCTGGACGACCTCAGAAAAAAATGAGCATGGTGGAATAAGGTCGTAAGGTTTTCTTGAGTCGATAAGGTCGTAGGGAGGAATTTGCTTTCGTCTAGAGGCTTTCCTTCGTTTCCGACAGCTAATATAAGAAAACTCTTGAAACAGAGTAAAAAATGATGACAAGTCGACGTTTTGGACTTCTCACTAAGTTGCGTAGCGCTTGAGATCGATCATTTGAACCGACCTCTCATTAAGTAACATTGATATAGACATAGTAGAAAAACCTTTTCCACGGGCCAGGCAAAAACCAATCTTATGACAATGTCATAAACATTTTGAAAGGGGAAGGCTTTTCTCACCTTAAACATTTTTACCCGTTTTTAACTGTTTATTACACACGACTTGTTTAATTTCGTAGGTAAAAGCCCGCGACGGCGACGGCTCATCCCCCAACAACCGAGTGGTGTATCGTATACAGCGCGGCGCGAGCGATAAATTCGTCATCGATTCGCGCTCTGGCGTCGTTTCCGTGGCGAACGGTTCCTCGTTAGACCCCGACAAGACGAATCCGAAGAGCAACCGATACACACTCACAGTCGTAAGTAGTTTTAACTATATTTTTCATCGTCATATCAGACGGAAGACGTCCACTGCTGGACATAGGCCTTCCCCGCGGATCTCCACGACGATCGGTTTGTGCTACCAGCGGCCAATGACTTCCCGCGACCTTTACTAGACCGTCCGCCACTCTAGAACCTTACGGCGTACAGGTCTAGCGGCCATCAGTTCTACGAGCAATGTGACGCCCTCTGCCACCTAAAGGGTGCAATTTGTTGAGCTATATCCGGTAACTTCTGCCATTAAATGGTAGTGGTAAAAGGATATTTATCTACACACATATCAAAAGTACTCTATAATACGTTCAAAAACCGTTATAATCACTACGTTTCATTTATGATTAAAAAAAACAAATTTGTAACGGGTTTGTTGTGCCTTTGGCTTCTGAACACATCTTGGATTACTTATAATGTGTGTGGATAAAGTAATGTATGCAACTCTACATAATTAGGCCTTAAAACACTTGTGTAATCTAATTATGAAATTCGTCTCGTTTCATAAAACCACGCTCGTGTTTTAAGGATCCTCGATTTTGACATCAGTCGTCAACCCGATTGTTCCCAGGTGGCGTTAGACGGCGGTATAGGCGAGCATCAGCTGAGTGCAGCGGTCCTTGTCAACGTCACTATAGTGGATGTCAACAACAAGCCGCCAGTATTCGTCGAGCCCGGGACTATCACTATAAAGGAGAACACACAAGTACGTGCCATCGGTTTTAACCCATATTTCGTTTATTTTACCATTAAAAAAAGAATTTTGAAAATCGGTCTACAATTGATTGAGTAATCGATGTACATACATAAAAAAATACAGTGAAACGTAGAACCTCCTTTTTTTTGAAGTTGGTTAGAAAGAAGGAAACAATCTTGACGTGTGTTTTTATTGAATTAATCTAAAACTAATCCTGTGGGTGCTGACGGTTTCTAATTTTTGATATGAATTTGCGTCATTGGGTAATTAAGGAATATAAAAATATATAAAGTGAAATGGATTTTTTTTTTTTATTATTTTGAACCGAAATTTGCTTCCATGGACATGTAGCCTTCCATTAACCTTACTGGTGAGACTTTCTATTAATTACTATAGTCTCTCAAAAAGTTTTCTTTTTAGTTCTGTTTTTAACCACCGACGAAAGAGAGGGGTGTTATAAGTTTGACCTGTGTATCAGTCTGTGATATCATAGCTCCCAAACGGGTGGACCGATTTCGATGCGGTTTTTTTAACCGAAAGCTAGTTTAATCGAGATGCTTCTTAGCCAAGTTTCATTAAAATCGGTTCACCCGTTTTTTAAATATTGAACTTTGAAATGGCAATGTCGGGGGTTATTGAACTTTTCTTAGTTGATTAGGTTATTGTACCAAGCCAACTCATTAATTTGACAGGTGGGAACCCTAATATACCAAGCGCAAGCGCACGACCCCGACGAGCAGCCGGTGTTGCGCTACGCGGTAGACAAGGACGCCAGTAGCGCGCGCGACGAGGACGGCGTGCTGGTTCCCCCTACGGAGTACGACCACACTGCCCTGTGGGATCTAAACGCTGTCGACGGGACTCTGAGAGTTGTCAGGTTAGTTCATACATGAAGGGTACACGGAAAGAAATTTCTAGTCACCTTAGCAACTTTTTGAGTTATCGCGATTTGAAAGTTTGGAACGATGTAATTATTCGTATAATTCTCGTATACTTACGTCTTTTTTTTAAAGTGATAAAACGACAAGTTACATAAATATTTGTGAAGCCATGATAGCCTAGTGGTTTGACCTATCGCCTCTGAAGCAGAGGGTCGAGGATTGAAACCCCAGCTCGCACCTCTGAGTTTTTCGGAATTTATGTGCGAAATCACATTTGTAATTTATCATGAGCTTCTCGGTGAAGGAAAAACATCGTGGGGAAACCTGCACACTCCTGCGAAGCAATTCAATGGTGTTTGTGAAGTTCACAATCCGCACTGGGCCCGCGTGGGAACTATAGCCCAAGCCCTCTCATTCCGAGAGGTGGCCTGTGCCCAGCAGTGGGACGTAGATAGGCTGATGATGATGATAAATATTTGTATCTCCAACTGAGTGGTAACTTATGCCGTTATTCATAAACGGCACTCAAGCCTCCATTAGTTTAAATAGGTTTTGTCTTCTTCTTACTAACGGAAATGTCAATGTGACAAAAAAGGACAAACGAACTTTAACGGCATTTTAGTTAAAATAGGTTTATGAATAACAGGGTTATAGTCTATTAGTACTTTAGTACTATTAGTCTTTCTATTCATTATTATGTCTGAGTCTCACGGTAG
Organism: Clepsis dumicolana; assembly: GCA_963691665.1. Taxonomy (NCBI): domain Eukaryota; kingdom Metazoa; phylum Arthropoda; class Insecta; order Lepidoptera; family Tortricidae; genus Clepsis; species Clepsis dumicolana. Next base: position 4,975,741 of record OY829512.1, on the reverse strand, counting down.
ATTTCTACATAAATTAAAACTCCCCTTCCAGGTTAATAGACAGAGAAAAGGTCGAGACCATCAAACTCGTGCTCACCGTCGAAGACATGGCGGCCGTGGACGGCAACCCGCGCCAGGCCGCGTCCGCGACGCTCACCATCGTCGTCGAGGATGAGAACGACAACAATCCCAAGTTCCGGAAACCGTACTACAAGACGTCGATACCCGAGAACTCGAAGAATGGTGCCAACATTGCGACGGTGATCGCGGATGACGCGGATAAAAATCGGACCATGACGTATTTTCTTGAAGGTTAGTTTCACAGAGCTTCGGGATAGATGTAAAGAGTGCTTGGTGCATGTACCTCGAGTGCCGAAAAGAAGGGCTGAGAATCTCATTACACGTACCAGCTCCCGACTGCTTTCCGCGCGTGACGTCAGATTTGAAAAAAGAATTATTGTTTAACAATTAACTGCTCAAACATCACCACAAAATTTGGAGCTGTTAATAATAAAATAAAATAAAAATCGTTTATTTCGGACAACATTTGGATCCATATAGCGTTAGTATTATAACTTATATACTATGTTAGTTAGTTAGGCTCATAGTATCAAGGAACGGTGCAAATTAGCCCAGTATACATAACGACTGTATGCTGCTTCTGTTGGTGATGCTTGCGAACGGTGGCTTGGAAACCGTCCAGGCGGGTGTCCGCGAACATACCAGAAGCACTGCATGCGCGCGGCAGCTCCAGCAGCCTCCTGTGTTGTATTTTCTCACTTAATTATACTCGTGACGTCAAAATACCTACCTACGCCAAATGCTACATACAAATCGATTAACTCTTTCCTTCTTCTTTTTTGTATGATTGAAAGCAATTTTTCATACCCCCAGGCCCTGAGAAGCTACTGAACCTGATTCACATGGATAGTTCGACCGGCGAAGTGGTGGCAGCGAATAAGATCGACCACGAAACGCAAGCGTGGATCAACGTCACCGTCAAAGCCGTGGACAGCGGCGTCCCGCCGCGATATGCCGTCGTTGACTTGTTTATACAGGTAATCATCATCCCTTCGTCTTCGATCGCATTCCTCTGCGTGCTAAGGCTCTGCTCGCGTAGCTACAAAGCCCTTTATTGAAAACCACATAAAAAACAAAGCAGAATAAAACCCGACTGCAAAAACACTTTCTACAAATGAAACGAATCTAATGACACTTGATATGGTCATCTCAGTGGCAAAGTAATGAAACTGCAAGTTGGACAAAAATGAGATTTTGATGCCAAGTGGTTCCAAATATGGGAATGCATAATCGTGTAAAATTTTCGTATTTCTAGCATTATTGCAGATTCGCGACTTTACAATTGTTGTGACGCTATGTTGAAATCCGTTAAACGGTTTAGGCCGCAGAGCGGGCAAAAGAATTGGCCATACATACATATACATACATTACGTTCGAAAAACATAACCCTCCTGCGGCAGTCGGGTTACACAGAATATTACCGATAGGCTGGCCTTGAGGTTACAGAGCGATACGAAAAAAGCCATGCCCGGAAAACCCAGGGGTTTTAAAGCTTCCTGAGTTGTAGTTGTTTTTACCCGACTGCCGAAAGGTTACGATGGTACAACGTTTTTCCCCAGGTGCTGGACGAGAACGACAATAACCCTTATTTCGAGAGCAGCTCGTTCGAGTACCGCGTGCGCGAGGACGTCGAGCCGGGCACCACCATCGCCCGCGTTGCGGCGCACGACGCCGACGCGGGCGACTACGGCAAGGTCACGTACCTGCTGGACCGCGTGGCCACGCAGGTTGGTGCTGTTCTTGCCTGGCGAAGTTTTGTTCAGCCGCGGAGACAAGGGGTGACAACGATGTCTTGTGTAAAAAAAAAATGTTGTTTTTTGTTGTACCTTATTTAACCTAATCCAATCTAATCCTTATATATCCTACTAGTCTTATTTTTCTGTCTTACTAATCTTATCAAATCCCATTATACCATCATATCCCCTCCCTCCCTCTCCAATCCTACTTTATCCTACTAGTCCTATCATATCCTACTAATTCTATCCAATCCAACTAATCCCATCATGTTCTATTAATCCATTGGGTCTTACTATATCCTACTAGTCCTATCATATTCTACTAATCCTATCCAATCCCACCATACCCTACTAAACCTATTAAAGGATAGGTAGGAGTATACTAGTAATCCTATCCAATTCTACTATATTCTACTAATCTTATCCTACTATACCTTACTAACCCTATCCTACTAATCCTATCCAATCCTACTATATGTTACTAATCTTATCATGTCCTACTAATAATTATAATTAGTTTGATAATTAGGATTAGTAGGACATGATAAGATTAGTAGCATATAGTAGGATTGGATAGGATTAGTAGGATAGGGTTAGTAGGGTATGGTAGGATAAGATTAGTAGAATTGTATAGGATTAAGATTTCATAGGATATGGTAGGCTCTATATCCTAGGAGTATACTACTAATCCTATCCAATCCCTCTATATCCTACTAATCCTATCCAATCCCACTACATCCTACAATAACCTACTAACCTACCCTATAATACTTGAAAATAAAAAAACTTTTTTTCTTCTTGTCCAGGGCAAATTTCTAATCAATGCAGACACAGGCGCCCTGACAGTGTCGGACTGGCTGGACCGCGAGGCGCGCGCCGCCTACAGCCTCGTGGTGGAGGCCTGGGACAACTACCAGTTCGGGTTCCTCGCAGGGGAGAGCCGGAACGCCTTCAAGCAGATCGTGTGGGTACTCTACTGATGCTGGCTAACTCGATAACGGGACAGGCCTACGAGGGCTGTTTGATAAGTACCCGTTTATGGAAAAAAAAAAAATTTTTTTGTACGTATGCATTTATTTTTCTACGTAGTCACCTTTTAACTCTATACATTTGTTCCACCTATACTCTAGCTTCAATAAACCATCCAAAAAGTATGATTTTGGAAAGTCATTAAAATAGGCCTCTGTGGCGGCAATGACTTCGTCATTTGATCCAAATCGCTTGCCACCGAGCCATTTTTTTTAGGTTGGGAAACAAAAAGAAATCGCATGGGGCCAAATCTGGAGAATACGGGGGGTGAGACAATAGTTCGTAGCGTAACTGTGTTAATTTAGCCGTCACAACTCTGGACGAATGAGCCGGGGCGTTGTCTTGATGAAACAGTATTTTTTTCTTTTTTAAATGGGGTCGTTTGTCCTTCAACACGGCGTCAAATTCATCCAATAAATTGGCATAGTACTGCTCTGTTATTGTTTTTCCCTTTTCTAAATAGTCAATATGTATAATACCCTGCGAATCCCAAAAAACGGTCGCCATGACCTTTCCAGCCGATGGGACGGTTTTTGCTTTCTTTGGAGCAGGTTCACCCGGTAAAATCCACTGCTTCGACTGCTCTTTCATTTCCGGGGTGTAGTGGTGGACCCACGTTTCGTCCACGGTCACGAAACGACGCAGAAACTCCTTCGGGTTACATTTGAACACGGCCAAACACTGCTCCGAAGTAGTCAGTCGGTTCCGTTTTTGCCCCTCCGTGAGTAAACGCGGCACCCACCTCGCCGATACTTTCTTGATACCCAATTTTTCTTCTAATATGTGTTGTACCCTCTCGATTGAAACATTTATAGCATCAACGATTTCTCGAAGTTTAATTCGGAGGTCGGCTAAAACGATATTTTCAATTTTCTTAACCATATCGTCTGTAGTCACCTCAACTGGCCGGCCTGGGCGATCCTCATCAAAGACGGTTGTTCTCCCCCGCTTAAACTCGTTATACCAGTATCTGACGGTTGTCATAGAAGGAGCACATGCATGGTAAACCGCTTGCATTCTTACTTTTATTGCATCACATGTTTTTCCTTCCAAAAATAAGAATCTAATTACAGACCGATACTGTTCTTTCTCCATTTTAACAATTTTAAGTTCACGCCTTCACTGAATCGTTGTCAAATGAGAAAAAAAAACAAAAGAATGCCATTTTTTTTTAATTTTCCCGCCTCTGAAAAATGGCTTAAAAGGGTGGTATACTTATTTGCGGTCAGTGATATTAATATATTTAGAAAACGGGTACTTATCAAACAGCCCTCGTATATAGATTTACGCATAAGGTGTAACCTTGTGTATTGGGTATAGTCGTCGTCAAAAGCAGCCTGTCATTATTGTACTCCATCACTCTAATGTCACATACTAATTGTCTTACTTACATAACTGACATACGTATAATATGTTGACTCAGTATTGTACAATTAAGTCTTATTTGATAGAAACTAAGGAATAGTCAGTTATTTAACGACAGTAAATTTTCAATCGCATGATTTTTAAATTAAGAATGTAGTGTCCATTTCTAGTGCTTGCCAGCTTAAGGTACAAAAACGAATTCTTGCCATTTGGACAGTCCATCACGGGTACAAGGGGCACAAAAATGTTAAGTAACCTACTTTTGCCCCTAATTTATTTTGGCATTCGTGACAAAAAAGTTCAATTCAGTTTCAAAAACCGGTGAACCGATTTTAATGAAACTTATCTAAGAACCATCTCGATTAAACTAGCTTTCGATTAAAAAAACCGCATCGAAATCGGTCCATCCATTTGGGAGCTTTGATGCCACAGACAGATATTTGGGAAAAAACATTTTTAACAATCATTGGGGTGTCGCAATGTTCATAAAAAGCATCCTATAGGTATGTGACCTTGCGTGCTAATGACGTCATCGGCACCGAAGTCTCGCTCCCTGCTGATGAGCAGTGTGTCCCCAGTGTGCACATAGAGGACGTGAATGACAACGCGCCCGTGCTGCGGCTGCCCGCGGACTGCGTGACGGCGAGCGAGTTCCACAAGCCGCGCGAGCCGCTCGCCGCCGTGTCGGCCACGGACGCCGACGACAGCGCCTCGCCCAACGGCCGGGTGCAGTTCACACTCGTCGGCGGGAAGGGACATGGTTCGTGTCGCTGCAATACTTTTTCAATTATGCAGATGGCAGTTTGACATTTTTGACTCAAAAAATGGGCATTGTGGTCGATTTCATATAATTTGCCATTATTTTTAGGATTCAAGATGGCGAATGACAGTTTGACATTTTTGATTCAAAAAAGGTCACGGGCACAGATTTGAATATACGCTAGTGTTATCTAAGTTTATGGTCACAGGTGTCGATTTTATGTAATTTGGCTGCGGTTAACTCGAATTTGACATTATTTGTATGATCCAAGATGGCGGATAACAGTTTGACATTTTTGACTCGTAAAAGGTCATGGGTGTCGATTTTATATAATTTGGCTGCGGTGAGCTGTATTTTGACAGTATTTTGCGGATGGAAAATGGTGGATGACAGTTTGACATTTTTGACTCAAAAATGTAACATGGTTGTCGATGTCATGTAATTTGGCTGCGGTGGGCTCGAATTTGACATAATTTTTCGTATCTTAAATGGCGGATGACCGTTTGACATTTTAGACTCAAAAAAATGTTCGGTAGTCCATCCAGGATCGTCTCCGCAGGAGGGAAGTCTTCAACTTTTGATGGTATTGTTTTAAAATGTGTAAGGATATGTAAGTTAGATGACATTACAAGTACAGACAGCAAAACGTACAGTCTACAAAAAGTACAGTCGGCAAAGAGCTATACTTTTTATTTAACAGAAAACTTATTTTTCGTCCTTTCGCAGACCTATTCCGCTTCGAGCAAGTGGGCGGCGACGCCAACACGGGCCGGCTGTTCGCGAAGCAGTCGCTGAAGGACCGCTTCGGGAACTACTCGCTCACCGTCGAGGCGCGGGACCTGGGCGCGCCGCCAAACGCCGTCCGAGGCGAGCTGAGGCTCTGCGTCACTGACTTCAATGATCACGCGCCCGTCTTCGTTCATCCGCCGCAGAACGTCACTATTAAAGTACCCGAGGTAAGTGAACATTTACTGCAAGAAGGCGTTTTTATAAGGCTGCCCTTCCATGACATTATCATTGATTAAAAGTTTGCCGTTAGTTTTGTTGTCCTTTTGTTAAACAGTGAAAGTAAATGTTGGTAATATTTTGGAAGAGCTAGATGTCGCTTGCAGATGATGTCATATTTCTGGATCGCGCCAAATATAGGCAGATCCGGAACTTTTAAGTATTTTGAGAACATTCAGTTCATTAAATTGTCCTAGCAAACAGTTGCTTAATTTTCATTAGCTAGATGGCGCCACGATGATAACAACATTGAGGTTGAAAATTATTGTTATGCTAAGAGTAGTAATTCTGACAAACAGGAAGACAAACATGAAGAAACTATACCCGTGTATAATTTGGGCTTGAGGCACTTTTAGATTGCGGCACTGAATAACCCCTTTGTCCTCAGAACGCGACAATCGGCACGACAGTAGTGGAAGTGCGTGCGATTGACGCCGACATTGGCGCCAACGGGGCCGTCCGGTACCGTATCCGGCGCGACGCGGGCGGCGCCTGGCGCGCCTTCAGCGTGCACGCCACCAGCGGCGCCCTGCGCACCGCCGCGCCGCTGCGCCGCGACCTGGCGCCGCGCCACCAGGTACCGCGCACGCGCACACACCAGCGGGCTTATTGTCTAAACTAAAGCGAGTGGCCGAAGGGCGAGCTTTACCATAGTAAGCTCCCAAGCCGCAAACAAACCCTTAATAAGGCCTCATTTATTGGAACATGGAACATACTATCACTGAATCAATAACAGCTATGGAATACATACCCGACAAAGGATATTTTTGAAGCAAGTCGCATTTTAAATAAACACAATTGATATTGTGCTATATAATTCAGATACTAAGATTGAATTTCCGTGGTGTGGTCGTTAAATCGCCTCGGCCTTATTAAGGGTACGTCCAATCAAAACGAGCAATCATTTTCATTTGAACAACTACATGCATTTGATTGACTTAAGTCTCGTCCACAGCTAAGAATCGAAGCGTACGACCTCGGCCTGCCCACCCCCCTCAGCTCGGACCTGGACCTCACGATATACGTCCAAGACGTCGACAGTTACCGCCCCCGCTTCCCCGACAAGCGGCTGCTTGTCAACCTGACAGAAAACATGTATGAGGAGGAACTGTACCTGCCCAGCGTGATCGAGAGGGACGAGATGGACAGGGGGGACGAACCGGTGCTGCCGGTGTGTTACTACGTGGTGGAGGGAAACGAGGATGGAGAGTTTGAGTTGCATCGTAATACGCATAGGTACGTACTTATTTATATATATATCCGATAAGGCAGGCAAACGAGCAAGTTCACCACTGCCCATAGACACACGCAACCCCGGGGGGTTTCCAGATGCGTTACCAACCTAGAGGGCTAAGATTAAATGCCTCTTGTGTCTATGATTTATTCGGCTGTCTTACACTCCACACTGGAACACAACAATGCAAACACTGCTGCTTAGCGGCAGGATTGGCGAGTAAGATGGTGGTAGCGATCCGGACCTCGCACAAGGTCCTACCACCGGCAAAACAGTTGTTTTTAGGGTTTCGTACATCAATTGGAAAACGAAACCCTTAGAGGATCACTTTGTTGTCTCTCTGTCTGTCAAGGTCAGTCAGTTTTTCTCTGGAACGCGCTTAGGTAGCATGCTGAAATTAATATCAAATACTCAAGCTTGCAGTCCCTTGACGCTGTGAAAAAAATCAAACTTCTAAATCAACGCAATCAAAAGATACAGTCATAAAAAAAGTTTGTTTCCATACAAATTGCAGTGGAATCAAAACCTATAGGGTACTTCCAGTTGTCCTAGAAACTTGAAATTTGATATGAAGGTAGCTCTTGTAGCACAACCAATCAGATAATGTCGAAGACCAATATAAAATGACCTCGCACTGCGAACACTTTCCTTAGGAGCAGGGCTCTGCTAACACTGGACATTGTAAAACATGCTAAGTGAAATATTTCCATACCTACACGGAACTCTCGGTGCGCGAGACCGACTCGCACTTGGCCGATTTTTTTTCCTTGTAGGTACGCTCGAATAAATATAATAATTGATTTAATCAGGCGTTATTTTGCCCATACACGTTTGACTTCATCTACAATACTCTACATTCAAATTGTTCACAGGTTAGCCCCCCAACGCCCTCTAGATCGCGAAAAGAAAGCCAACTATACCCTTACTATACTGGCCACAGAAGACTGCGTAGCAGCCCCTAAGTACCAAGAAAGTGCGGACGCTGTGAGCACCCTGAAAGTCTATGTTAGTGTCAATGACCTGAACGACAACGCACCCAAGTTTGTGAGGAAAATATTCACCGGCGGCATTACTACTGAAGCGGATTTCGGGATCGAGTTTATGCATGTTAAGGTATTTTTCCGGTTTTTTTTATAACTACAATCTACTATAACTACTTGCACTGGACTTGCATATCTAATTTTTGCGTACCTATTTAATTAGACGAGTTACCCAGGGGACATCTCCATGGCAACGAGTGGCAGTAAAAAGTTGATTGACCCTTTTACAAAAGAATCCTGAGCGTAGCGAGGAATTCAACATACGCTGCCTAGGCATTTATCTGCATAGTCTGTAGCCTTTTCATGTTCCGTTGTAATATTTTTAACGCTCTGTTGCAACAAAATTGTAAGATAAAATATAATACAGAGTATACTTAGCTAATAATGAGATATTCTTGAAATATTTTGTTCATTCATTGACTAAATCATTATTTACGTGAACGGAGTCAAGCACTATTCAAATAAATATGGTATCATTATTTCGCAAAATGACAGTTGACTCTGTCTGTCATTCTGTTGCAGTGATATGAATGTTTGACTATCATCATCATCATCAAACTTAAGAGTTACACTCTTGTCGGTGGAGTTTCTTCCAATCATCTCTCCTATGAGCCAGTTCCTTGACCTCCTGATACGACACGACACCGGCCTTCTCCTTTATCTGGTCCATGTAGCTTCGCCCAGGCCGACGTCTTCCTCTCTGTCCTTCAATTTTTCCTTCTAAAATGGTCTTAAAGAAATTGTCGTGTCGTATCAAATGTCCGATCGTTTTCCCGCGCCTATTCTCTATGGTATTCAGGATCGTTCTCTCATTAATCATTGATAGTACTTCCTCATTGGCCTTCCGTTCCATCCAAGTTATGCCTTTCATTCTCCTCCAGCACTACATCTCAAAAGCTTCCAATCTTTCCCTATCTCTCTGTGTCAGTGTCCACGTTTCAAATCCATAAAGTACAGTGGTCCAAATATACACCTTAACTAGTTGTTTCCTACTCTTGCATGACAATCTGCGTGATAGTAGTAGCTGTTTTTTTTATTAAAAGCTGTTGCTGCTGTGTTGGACTATACATGTCTGAAAATGCCTACATAAAACAAACTACACACGTAGGATACGTTGTCAAAATGTCACTAGCGATCGCATAAATAATTTATTGTTGACTCCTGCCTAACTGTCTTTGACGTCATGGCAACGTCATATCATCGTCATATCGTTTGAATTACAAAGTATTGTACAGTCGGGTTCTCCAATATCTGTACTGAAAAGATTTACAGTATATATGTACAGTATTGAAAAGAAAAGAAAAAATATAAAAAAATAAAAGACTAAAGCGCCGAAAAAATTATCGGCGATAATGAATTGAGGAAGCGGGACTTGTGGTTGGATTTTTACTCCGTGCGAGTCAGGGATTTTCCCAACTACAAGTCACCTTTTCTAAAAAAAAAATCTGTACAGCCAATGGTTCAAAAATATCTAAACACGGACCTTATGTAACTGGCAATAAGGTCTGTGTATACATATTTTTGAACTGTTGACTGTACCTATAGGTATCGGAGAAATCGACTGTAATACTTTACGTAGTTAGCTACGTCGATTTCAATTTTGCCCTCCAAATAATGACATTAACAAACAATCTGATACCTACATCTACACATTCTCTTTACCTTTTAATTTCGATTTTGCATTAAAAATTAGAAGTAGTAGATAGATATAAATTGTCCAATGTTGCTTGTGTTTCCTTGTTGCGACGTCAAATGATTTCGCATGATAACGATAAAAATAGATCACTTAGGTCATTACATATTGTTTAATCTGATAAAGACGAATAATATTATGATTTATTGTTCCTAATAACATGGACTTGGTTCTCACATTGCACGCTACGAGTACGTTACTCAATCGTAGTCGTAGTCAATTACATTCTTCTTTTTTGTAGGAAAATGTGAAAACGTTATTTACTAAAGTTAAAATGAGAGAATGAAAATAATCGATTTATTGATTATTTTTGTTTTTATTTTTATGAAACATTCATAGAATGAAATTCAACATACAATGACAATGCAAAGAAAAATTCGTTAAGCAGCTGGACTTGAACCAGCAACAGCATTATTCGTCTTTATCAGATTAAACAATATGTAATGACCTAAGTGATCTATTTTTATCGTTATCATGCGAAATCATTTGACGTCGCAACAAGGAAACACAAGCAACATTGGACAATTTATATCTATCTACTACTTCTAATTTTTAATGCAAAATCGAAATTAAAAGGTAAAGAGAATGTGTAGATGTAGGTATCAGATTGTTTGTTAATGTCATTATTTGGAGGGCAAAATTGAAATCGACGTAGCTAACTACGTAAAGTATTACAGTCGATTTCTCCGATACCTATAGGTACAGTCAACAGTTCAAAAATATGTATACACAGACCTTATTGCCAGTTACATAAGGTCCGTGTTTAGATATTTTTGAACCATTGGCTGTACAGTTTTTTTTTTTAGAAAAGGTGACTTGTAGTTGGGAAAATCCCTGACTCGCACGGAGTAAAAATCCAACCACAAGTCCCGCTTCCTCAATTCATTATCGCCGATAATTTTTTCGGACTGGACTTGAACCAGCAACAGCTGCTTAACGAATTTTTCTTTGCATTGTCATTGTATGTTAAAATGAGAGAACTTTTCCACATGTCAGGCGAAAATCAATCTTATGTCAAAATCATAAAGACTTTAGCATAGAAAAACAGTAGGTACGATACAAATATTCTTTATTGAACACAAAACAATACCTACAGTGGGATTACAAAAAAAAAACTTTTTTTACTTTAACTAGGTACTCTAAAGTGAAAAACTTTCATATAACAGGTGGACTTACTTTTGCTTGTATAAAAGGAAAATACGTGGCGTTCAAAACTTGAACCTATTAAGTATGGATATGAATATAATATAGTTGAATTGAGAAATGTTTTTATGACAGTGTTTATGACCTTGATATAAAATTAATTTTTGCCTGACCTGTGGAAAAACTATTTTCACTATATCTATACGTACGCGCTGTGACGCCGTTGTCATCTGTTTTCCATCTTTTGTTTTTCCTTTTATAGGCTATAGATCTGGACGAAGGCGACAACGCAAAAATAAGCTACTGTTTAATAGGAGAGGTCAAGAAGACACTCACGGAAGGCTTGGAGAATCTCGCCGTGTCGCCTTTCCTAGTCAACGAGGAAACGGGGGCCATTGCACTTAACTTCGACCCCCAGAAAGGGATGAAGGGGTATTTTGATTTTAAAGTAAGAAAGCTTGCTTTTTTTTTATATGAGCCTGCTGTACTAAAATCAGTATCGTTGATAAGTTTTTAGAGACAACATATTCTGCATTAGACCTTTACTAACTAATTCCTAGACTGTCATCATCATCATCATCATGTCAGCCGAAAGACGTCCACTACTGGACATAGGTTCTCGAATGGCGTCCACGGACCCGGAGACGAGCTGTCGGTAGGCCTCCAACAAGATGGAGCGACCTACACTGCGATACAATAAAATTCAGTTGTTATTTTCATCTTAGAGAAAAGCACCCAGCGCATCCAACTGATGACTAATAACTAGACACTTTCCCAGTTAATTGCCGTGTCTTAGGCCATTCACAACGGTACAAATCGGCATTAAACGCCTTCTGTGGGTCACGTAAAATCGAATAGTAAACGTTGTCGAGTTTGTATGACGTTTGGAACAGCGCCCGCCCGTGAGCGTATTTGGAACTAAAATTTAGTATGAGGTTTCTCGATCTCGATACGATAACCGTAACGATACGCAGCATTCGTAAAGTCGTGCTCGACCCTCTGACGTCGATTCGCGTCATTGACAAACCAAACTTTATTGAATCAGGCGTTACTTTGCGGAGGTCCATATTTATGAACTAAAAACAATTACTTTGCTCACCCGCGACCACAAGTGAAAGATAGTTATATCTGTGTGGCAAATGTATGTTTCCATGCAACACCTCCACCTCCACTGCTATGGTGGCATGTTGAACGGTTGTTGTGGTGCTTCGTTAATGGCCTCGTGGAGAGTGAAACGCGTCAGCGTTTAGTTTAGTGGTGATAGTTGGGTCTGTGTTGATTCGTGTAGCATTGAAGGTGGAGGTGTGCATGGAAACATACATTTGACGCACAGATATAACTATTTTTCACTTGTGGTCGCGGGTGAGTAAAATAATTGTTTTTAGTTAATAAACCAAACTTTCTCAGGTGCTGGCCAACGATACAGGCGGCCTCCAAGACGAGGCCCACGTATTCATATACCTCCTCCGTGAAGACCAAAGAGTCCGCTTTGTACTCCGCGCCCATCCGTCCGAAGTCAGAGACAAGATACACATATTCAGAGACAAGCTGGCGCAAGTTTCAGAGTCTGTGGTCAATATAGACGATTTGAGAGTACACGAGAACAAGGATGGTTCAGTGGATAATACTAAGACTGATCTGTACCTCCATCTGGTCAATGGGCAGGATCATTCGGTTCTGGAGGTGAATCAGGTGCTGCAGTTGGTTGACAAAAATATTGAACAGTTGGACGATTTGTTCAAGGTAAGTTAAAAGTTGATTCATGCATACTGTCATGGTTTTTACACTGGGCTAGGCTATCGCGAGTCAAAAATCTGCTAGGACCGCTATAGTATCGAGCGAGGACTATCTGTCATTCTCCACCAATGAGAGACAAGCTACTGGCCTATCATCATCATCATCATGTCAGCCGAAAGACGTCCACTGCTGGACATAGGCCTCCCCCAAGGCTCTCCACTCTGACCGGTCCTGTGCTTTCCGCATCCACCGCGGTCCCGCGATCTTTACTAGGTCGTCGCTCCATCTTGCTGGCCTATGATTGGTGGAAATTGACATATAGACCTCTCTCTCCACATTAGCGATCCTAGCGGATTTTTAAATCTTGATTATGATGTTCATTTGTTTAAGGACGCAATGATACTCATAGTCGATTGAGCAATTATACTCAATATGCCTAACCTACTCATATTTTGGCCTCTAGGAATTCAACGTCCTCGACACACAGCCGGCGGAATTCCAACCTCTAACAGCAGACACAATCACATCGAACCAGACAGTTTTCTGGCTGGTGTGGACGACTCTCTTCCTAACTGTTTTGCTGGTTCTGTCACTCATGATGTGCCTGTCGCAGCGCGCAGACTACGTGCGTCGGCTGAAAGCGGCCACAGCCACTGCTTACTGTAAGTCAGTTATTTCGGAGCAAGCATCATGCACACAATGAGGCGCATGAGGAGTGTCCAGTGAGGTCTATCTGTCATCCTCCAGGTGAAAATCGTAAATTGATTACACGGAACTAGGAAAACTTAAGCTCACAGGAGGTAATTAGTTAATGCTTAGGCTAGTGCCCCCATCTTTTTCAGTTTCAACCCAATAACCTGAGTTAGAATAAGATGGCAAGCAAGAACAAAAAAAACCTTTACTTTGAGGGTAGATACCGTATTTACAACGTCGTTACATTCTATGTCATCAGTGCAGTAGAAAGAGATGAATATTGTTATATAGTTCCATAATGGCTTGAATAACTCAGTGATCAAATTTCTAGCAGACACAAATCCGGTAGACTGGTGTAGACACCACTTTCGGGCACATAAAATAATGTGCTACAGAAAATTATATAAATTATAATTTTAATTTATAACAATTCCATATAGTATTCATACTCCACTAATTGGACTATTTACATATCACAAACCAAACGATGCAGAAAAATCCAACAACGGTTTATAGTTACTCACTGTGGGCGTTTTTATCGTTATCAAAACTGCCGCCATATAAAATGTAAACGCGTTGTCATTGCATAGTTGTGATGAGAAGCTACTTACATACCTGCCTACAGAAATAGTAACTAAAGTAGCAGCAAATGTATGTACTTATCTATACCTACAAAACAGTGACTGACTGACAGACTACACAGCCTAAACCACTGAACCTAGAGACTTGAAATTTGGCAAACATATACCTTGAGTATCCTAGAGGTGCACTAAGAAGGAATTTTTCGAAATTCCCACGGGATAGGGAACTAGCCCGATTTGAAATTTTCACGGGGGCAAAGCCGCGGTGCATAAGCTTGTTTACTTATAAATAATCAAATGCTGGCGTACATTGCACTGCCATGTGTCATCCAAATACAGAGTTCACTGTAACCATGACAAATGTTTTTTTTCTTACAGCGTCGCCAACGCCTGGCGAATCGGACATGACCATTCGCAGTTCCGGTGGCCGCGTGCCAAACACGAACAAGCATAGTTCCAAAGGATCCAACCCCATTTGGCTGCACGCGTACGAAAACGAATGGTACAAGTCGGACGACCAAATCTCCCACTCGGAACGCGACTCGCTCGACGAAAACGCTGTAGACCAAGACTTGTCAAATGAAAAGCCTTACTTCATCACCACAGGAGCGTTCCCTTCCATTGATTCTAGTGCCACGGAACCGCAAACGAATCAGGCCAAATACGATTTCTACCAGCAATTGGAAAAGATGAAGAACGCAAAAAATATGGAAACTACAGAGTTGTAAAGTCCATTGGTGCTTGAACAATCCGTACATTGCATTTATGTACACTTAGATAATATCTATAAATTGATTCTACAATCTACAGATCTTAACTGTGATGTGGTCACGAATTGATTAGATAAGTATCTGCATGTATTGTTACGTCAGATGGGGTAAGTGAAACATCGGGCGAAGAGGGACGAAAGGAAATAGCCATGTGCTTGGAGAAAGGTTTACTTACTACAGGGGCGGATCTACAAAAGGGCTGCAGCCGTGGATATAAAAGGTCCCCGGCGCCCACTGCAGTCAATGGACAATATTTAATTAAATAAGATAAAATAATAAAATCGCAATTTGTTGATTACTCGACAAATTCACGTCCGCCCATGTCTACCTACCTACTATTTCCTCTGTGCCCTCTATAAAATATGTCAAAAATTGTACTTATTAACTACTATTCTTACGTACTTATTTATCTTTTGTATTTGGCATTTACACTGCTTTAAAGGTGTTAAAAAATATTGTAGTGGGGTTGCCCATAATCATTGCTTCAAGTCTCCTGTGCCTTTTGTAAATTATTTCCTAAGTAGAATTATTAAGTGTGTTGAACAATAAATATCGTAGTACAAAAACTACGGATAAAACTAGTTTTTAGGATAAGTAATATAGTTTTAAACTTATCGAAAAAAGCTAGCTCATGGTAACTCGTAGTAAGACAATGTTACCCTCTATAGAATTTAGAATATCTACGTAATAATATCTTAGTTTGTGAATAAATAAATTGTATCTGGATTTGGATTTTTATTTCAGTTGAAAACAATACATAACGCGTTCCCTGTCCGGGTGCGCCCAATGTGGGATCATGAAGCTTTTTTTTTACAGAAGTCCGCACCCCCAATACGGAGTCACATCCCCATACTGGATGCACAAGCTGTGTGTATTCCTAGGTCAGGTTAGGTTAGCACTTCGTCAAGGGCGCGAAGCGCCTCAACAACGCGGAATAAGAGCTCTGCGAAGCGGAGCTCCGTCGACCTTGTGCCTTACCTACATAAAAAACACATCATTCACATCAGTCATCAAACATTACAGCGAGCGGTGGACCACGGGTAACAGGCAGTTCTGTATCAATTACCTATGGACCCACCAGTTAGAGCAGTGGACCCACGGTTAAAAGGGGTGAAAGAAAGATTTAACTCTTCCCCATAGAGGCAGATTAGATTATATGTAAGTATGTCAGTTAGATCAACATTATATATTTATAGAGCCATGAATATTGATATTATAAGTAGGTCTGTCTATATATGTGATACAGGGCGGTACACGCCGAAGAACTCCCAACTCGAGCATATTAAAAAATATATACTTACTGACGTAAAAACTTCACAGCCGGGTAATTTAGGCCGGTTAGACTAACAATGAAGCAATACGATTCGAATCCTATTAGGGTGATTAACGTTCTCCACTCTCAATCACGCGAAGTCGAAGTTGCAATGAACTCTTTGTAAAGGTCTAAAGATGATTGGTCAGTTGCACAGTACAGTCAGCAGCAATAGTTGCTAAGCAATCGAAGCGCTCACAATGATCTAAGCACGGCTTCGGTTGCTTAGAAACTATTGATGCTGACTGTAAGTAATATTTAAGTTAGTGTCAGTAGCGGTCAGTACCTAGTCAAGTCATTCCTGTCCCGCTCTTACGATTGCTAACTTGCTGAGGCGAGGTAATGGCGTGGCCACGACTTTGCGCGATCTGCGGCGAGGCAAGCGATTTCTCAGTTCATTGCGCGCTCGAGACTCCTACCTCACTTCGGTTAATTTACAATGCCCACCATGTATTAGGAATACGCTTGCCGAGCCGCTGGTCGCGCGAAGTCGTGGCCACGCCGTAAGAATACATTGAGAAAAGAAAAAGGCAGACTTGCACCGACCTGGGTTAAACACAAACCCGGGTTTAACGTAGCGTCAAGTGATACAAATATACAAATACGATAGATCGGTGCAAATCGTTTTAACTGTAGTTTCGTAGTTTTTTGAACAAATTGCTAAAATATTTAACGTGTTAGTACCTAATTCGAAGGTAAGCACACCGTTTGACCTACATTCAATAGTATATTTTTGTCACTCTTCTCAGTAGTTTCGCCACATTATTTCCTATTCAGGGCTAAGAAAAACTCACTTTGCACATTGATTTAGCATTCACTACTCCGAAGAATCAGCCCTTGTAGTAGGGCTTTTGAAGAAATATTTAAATTAAGAGAAACCCGACTATTCCGTAGCTACCATAATTACTGTTCTAAAATAAATCGGATGCTCTGTAATAGGAAACGCTTCGGTGGTGTCATTACAGCATAACAAAAGTAGGTCTCTAGTGCTCGACCTCGTTACCATTCTGTGACACTGAATAGCGATTAAATCTAATGAATTTAATATGCGTTGTTAAAAATTAATGAAATAGTCACCTCTTAAAAGGAATGTGACTTGAGGTGCTAATATAGATTTAGTGTGCGAATTTGCAACTCCAAAACATTTAGATAACCAACCCTTCTACGGAAGTGACCGTTTGTAATCAAATCATCAGATAAAAGCCAATTTGAGATTTCAGTGTGATGAGGTCACTCGATAAGATCTTTGAACGTGGTTTTGGACGGCAGAGTTATTTCCATCGCCAACGGTCCACCTGTCGCGAAGGACATCACTATTTACAGCCGCGGAGGGCACACGCAGGAAGACCTAAATAAAGCTCGCCGTTATTTACATACACAATAATTTATTGTTTCTTACAATTTAGTGAAGCTAAAATACAACTTGTTGATTGATTACAATTTGAAAAGCTTTAAATTTAATCTCCCTGTGTTGAACCCAGCGAACAAAAGCTTCCTCTTGTAGCTGTACGTAACACATCTTGCTTGCCACGCCGGCGGCGACCGGCCGCGTTTGTTCATCGTGTTGTCCCAAGGAACGAGGGATGGTACGTGGATAGGATCATTCGTGGAAATCACAACGCAAGTATCCTTACAACCACAATATATATTAGATAAAATTATAAAGAACGCCATATTGAAAAAATCTAGATTAATCGTAACTTATGATCTTATGAGATACACCGTAATTTATACTGGATGCTGTAGCTATTGGAGCGCTTTCCTTCCTTTGAAAATATTGTGGATGAAAGAAAACTGACCATTTCAACAGATGTCAGACTGGTCTGTAGCACGCTACATTAACTAACTTAAAAAACATGTTTCTCTAGTAAAAAAATTAACACCCACTCGACTCCGTCTACGAGCTCGTATTGTAATACCACTTATTTATATTACTCAAAATGTTTTGAACACTTAAGAGCCCTTCATACATTTCATCGACAAATTCCAGAGTGATTCAGACAGTGGTTAGCAATTAACGCTCCATTTCCTAATCATATGGCTATTGTACAGTTCACAATGTAATTTAGATCTAGTTAAAGTACAAATTCTTTAGGAATACAATTATTCAAATCATGTAAATTTAACTAATGTTTAACTTGAACTAAATGAGAATATGCAATAAGACATCTACTGACACATCAATGTTGAACGGAATAGAATTTTGCTCTTATGTAGAAAAAGTTTCTTATTAGATAAACAGAAACTATATTTGCACATGTGTGACGTGTTTACTTATGATGCGATTATTGGCATTAAATTATTGGACAAGACAGAAATTAGGCAGACCCTAGTTACTGTTGACAATTTATACAAGTTGGAGTTAATATAGGTCATTGATAAAGATTTCAGACGAACAAGGTTTTGGAGTAGGGAACTGGGATGGGATGGGATGGGAACGGAAGGGAGGGGGAGCCGGGGCTGTGGCGATGTGTGTGTGTGTATGTGTTGCTGACGTCACGCCTGACTCATCACATGGCATACTTCCTCGTCCACTCACGGGCTAGTTCATTGTACTTTTCTCTGTCCGTTTTGTAGATCCTAGCAATTTCTGGCACCAACGGATCGTCAGGGTTTGGATCACATAACAGTGAGCAGATTGAGAGCAACACTGAAAATAAACAAAAGAGTTCTATTAGTCAAGACTAAAAAAAAAAACAGTATAATGCTTAAAATCAAGGGAGAATAAAATTCAAATGAAATGTCAGCAGCAAGTTATTATTATTAGCCTGATCTGTCCCACTGCTGAGCAAAGGCCATGCTTGCTGAGGACCGAAAGCAGCCACAAGTACTATTAGATTTTTTTCAAACTGCAGATAAGTACTTGATAACTTTTTACTTTTAATTATTAATGTTTAGTTTAAACCTATATAACATGCTTATTTAATGTCCAGGAGACTGCTGGAACTAGCACAAATATGCACGACATACAAAAGCTGTTTTTGCAAATGAGGCTCAAAGATAAAATGAGTAATGCTTAGTGCAAATATTGCATTATCATCGATTTCAACTGCCTTGGTTAAATGGTGCTTTATTTTATTACTTTTGGACTTGCACTGCATCCTATTTTTGCACCTAAAATTTAAACCATATTATTTCGTATTAGTAGGTATTTTTTGTTCTTTTCCTGCTGCAAAACTATGATCGAAGCCATAGAAAGATGTATCGAAAATAGGTCAGTACTTTGTACAGATAAAGAAATATATGGAAAACAAATCTACAAGGGAAAATACATACTTATTATCTGATAAAGATAAGATAGGGTCATTATATATTGTTGTAATTTACAACGCAAATGTAAAGGATATAGTCAAATGTCAAATTGTCAGATATCATTAAAACAGATACTAATGACGTAAACAGGAGATAAGATGATGATGAGGTGCTATGAAATCCAACAACTCTTTGGGTGTTATTGAACTGACACAATTTCGGATCTGGATTCAGATATAGGACCAATATTACATTCGTTTCAGATATGGTTATGGATATACCTACATTTTTTTTAGATTATAGCAAATAGCAAAATTATTTGATACTATTAAACAGGTTTTTGCTGTCAAAACATGTCTCATTTAGACTCCACCCTATACAAGTTATTAGAAACA
This sequence comes from Clepsis dumicolana, assembly GCA_963691665.1. NCBI lineage: Eukaryota > Metazoa > Arthropoda > Insecta > Lepidoptera > Tortricidae > Clepsis > Clepsis dumicolana. The sequence continues at coordinate 4,955,936 of OY829512.1, read as the reverse complement.
TTTGTATTGGTAAGGGATAGACTTTTATTTTGTATAATAAAAAAGTGTTGGTTATGATTACGGAGCTTCATAAAATCACTGGTAAATAGACATAATTCCTAACAGGATTAAGTATGGTATATTACCCACTAATGTCAAAAAAATGAGTACCTAGCAACTTTAAAACTAGAACTAGGTAATAAACAAGAGGTATATTAGGGTTGCCAACTATTTCTTGGGCAAATATAGTATTTTCCAGCTCAAGGTATAAAAAATATAGTACTTTGAAAAAAAAAGTTTTTACATCCTGACTGTGACCTGACTTGCACAGAGTGAATAGTAAAAACGGCCAACCCAAACCGCGTGTAATAAGACATATAGTATTTTCGGGTACTATATATTCGTTTAACAGTATATAGTACACAGAGTCAAAATACAGTACAATATTATAAACTATATTAATTATACTATGGTTGGCAACCCTAATTACTAATCCAAAACAAATAATTCACAACTAGGTAGATAGGTATGTACCTATTCCTACTCCCAATTAACATGACAAAGCATTTTTTTTCTGGGGCCTAAAATAAAAATAACAACTAAGAAAAAGCATTATGGGAAATTAGCTGTACCTATTAGTACAATTTGTACTTTGAACCAAATATGTGTGATTGCATATTAATACTAAATCATAATTCATATAGGTATTTAGTTAATTTTTTTTCTGGTTTTCTGTGTATTCCTTTTTCAGTAGGTATTTAAAGCTTAATTAGGTACACATTTATACAGGAACACCATAACAATAAAAAACAAAAAATACAAAAAGATACTCTAATAAGATTATCATAATTTCATTTCAAAATATAGGGGATAACATGAGACGAGATTTCAGTCTTTAGAGGTAAAATATATCCAAAAACATGTAAATTAGTTGAAATGTATAAAAAAAACGTGTAACTAGGTATTTCAGTTTCATACATCAACAGAAAGTGAAAAAGTTCCCAATCAACATGTAATTGTGGAAAGGAAACCTTCAAAAGCAATAATTGCGTTTCCTTAACACTGTTACATGACATTTGTATGAACTTCATTCTTTCACCATTATGTAAAGTGAAGTTACCTTTAGATATAGTGAGCGCTGGGGACCACTGTGCACGCAGGATGTCCAGGCAGATGGAGCCATTACTGTTTATGTTGGGATGATAGATGCGTGTTGTAAATGCAACTTTAGGTGGCTTGAATGGATAATCTGTAGGGAAATGTATAGTCAGGAAGAATACACCTCCTTGATAGGGACTGTCGACCTGGAATATGAATAATAGAATGTTTAATATTCTATCTACAACCATGTTATTGACAATACTTTTCTAGTTGTATCAAAAAGCTACTTACTGGACCCATAATTGTGGCTTGCCAGTGGAATACTAAAACAAAAAAACATCATGTTAGCAGAAAGTTCATAGCTCATAATATAATTAAAAAATCATGAATCATATATGAACAATTAGCTCATTTATAGAAATGGTATGTGTTAGCAACAAAACCAGCATTCATTATGGCTATAATAACTATATGAACAAAACTGTCATATGTTCAAATTTCTTTTCAAGTTTATTGTTAGGTTTTCATACACACTTTCACAGTCACTTAAGCCTTTATAAGACTAACCATTATTAACAATATTTCTCACTATTATTGTAATGCGACAATGAGTCACAAAAACGATAGGTACCTAGATCAATAAGGCTAATACTCACAATCTTCGCCGTGTGGACCTGCAGAACATTGTGCCGGGGGATCTCTGCCAAGGTCTTGTAATTCCTGAAAGCGAAACCACAAGACGTGTACACAGTGTCACAACACGGCCAGAAACAATACCAAAATCAGTCAGACATGTCATCATTTACAAAATAAACCGATGTTCGATCATAGCTCGAAACACCACCAGTGTGGCAGACATTTCCTCATCACAAAGCAGGCTGGCAATATGCTTTTATGGTATTTTCACGCTGCACACTTCATGTAAAGACAGGAAAACCTCAAAATTGGCACATAATTCCGACATTTTATGTACGCCGTGTGCACAGAATTGTCACCTACGTAGGAACATTGATTCACCGTTATCTTATAGCAAACTAATTGCAACGTGTAAAATATGAAAGTTCACACTATTTCAGCAAAACAATCACGCACAAGGAAATATCCAGAAGGAATTTCGATAATAGGTATTCACAATGACGAAACGTTCACTTCCAAGTCTGGATACATATTTTACAACACTTGGTTTATAGCGAATTGATTATAGTAAATATAAAACCCATTTATGAATACGTACCCTATTAATTCGTTTTAACGCCATTTGATTATTTTATGATGGAATAAACTGACTTTCAACTAGACAACGAAACTGTGAGCCAAGGACCTTTGATTAGAGATTGCAAGATGGCTCCCGTCTCAACGCAAAAGTACCACCAAGTCGTTTTATGCAGTAATATTCATTTATGCACAATTACACTTGCTTTGGAAGTCATAAATAAAAATTAAAAATAACAAATATCAAGAAATAATAATATTTAGAACAGAGCACGGTTTATAACAAAATTAACACACTCTCGGCGAGTGGAGACCAGCAAACAGGAAAATCGACCATTTCTAGAGGAAGATCAGAGTTGCTAACGGTAAATTTTAATAATTTAATGTAAAATATCCTCTTTTTTTTCATTCTTAATCTCAGAATAACTTCAAATGGTTCTCAAATGATGTAAAATACAAATTTAGATCAATTCCGATTTGAGAAAGAGGTGGAAATCTTTTGAAATCATACTTAAAACGTTTTTAAACAATATTTTTATCTATGTCATTTCTTTTTTTTATCAGCAACACTCAATTTCCGGAAATGACGATATGGCCTGAAAGAGGAATTCACGGCGCTATTTTTGGATTGCGAGTAGCTATTTTCAAACACATTTTTGCAATATGAAACTTTCTCTGTTCCCAGGTAGTAATGTCTCATTTTCTACGCAAATTATGAACTGAAATGGAGGCGGTTTTCTAAGTTAGTCAGTGTGTTTTACGGAGTAAGAGTAACAATCACTCATTTGTTTATTACACGACTGCCCAAAGAAAATGAGTGCATTGTTCTAATATGTACTACGGTAGTACACAAAATAATAATTTCATGATTTATTTCCATTCACCCAAAGACTACAGTAGTATATATGCATTCACCGCTAAGGATTCGCACATAATGGTACTCCTTGATAATGACTGAGGTAGCATAGACAATATACGTATGTATATATAGACATTCAATTCAGTACATTAGTGGGTACTTAGGTACTTTAATTCATAAAATAACATCAAGCTATTCTACGCATGCTCACAGAATACATAATAGTACATTAAAATAAATGTATAAGTAGCACGAAAGCATGCTACCAGCAAGTAACCGTACTTTTGCAAAATGTACTATTATGTATTCTGTGAGCATGCGTAGAATAGCTTCATGTTCTTTTATATGAATTAAAATGGCCTCTGAAGTAACATGTATTTCACTTATTTCTGACTAAGTATGTAAGTATTTTAAGAAAAAAATATCAAAATTACAGGTGACCAAAGGGCTGCGCGTTCCTCGGCCAACGCATAGGCATTGCTATACAAAGAGGCAACGCCGCCAGCCTTTTGGGCACCTTGCCCCGAGGTAGCGGCCTCGGGGACTCTAGGTTCTAGGTTTAACTAGGTACTATTATTATTATTCATTTTGTTTTTGTATATTGATACAGTTAAACGAGAGATGCCAACGGAAAACTTGGCTTTATTCTACTAAAATTCATAGTACATTGTTATGAATGATTAGTTGACAAGTATGACGGAAAAGGAAATCATAGACAATTAAAAGCATAGACACACACTACATTCACCCCCGCCAGATTCGCTTCGTCTTCGCTAGTCTAGGTCTAGTATTGAACATAATCTTGAAAATGAGCTGGCGGTTGCCTCACGCGAGTAGGACGACGTGAAGGCTGCACTGCTGATTCAACGTGTTCAACTTCGGAACATGGAGAATCCTGTTGTGGAGACCGTGCCGCTGGTTCAGCGATTCCATGCTCTGAACCTGTAGTGTCTTGGAGAATGCGATCACTGTCAGACTCACCAGTGGCATATTCAGAATCTTCTTGCATCGAGGATTCCGCGTAAGATACATCAGATTCCATATCCTCTGTAGGTAGTGGTGCCAGATGTCGATTTGAAACAGTAGACTCTCGGCCATCAGGCATTCGTACGTAAGAATAAGATGGATTTCCGTGCAGCAGCTCCACTTCTTCTACAATGGGATCATATTTTGATGAGCGAACATTCTTTTTCATAAGAACTTGACCTGGTGATAACAACCATGAGGGAATTGAATCACCTGTCGGAGATCGTCTGGTATGGAAGAAGAGACGTTCGTGTGGAGTCTCGTTTGTCGCTGTACATAGTAAAGAGCGGATCGAATGTAAAGCGACAGGCAAAGCTCTTTCCCAATCTGTAGTGTCCATTTGTCTCGATTTCAAGAAAAGTTGAATGGTCTTCCATAAAGTTCCATTCAAGCGCTCAATCTGGCCGTTACCCTCTGGATTATAGGGAGTTGTTCTGCTGGAAGCGACACCATATGAAGAAAGGAATTGTTTAAATTCTTGAGACATGAACGCTGTTCCCCTGTCTGAATGAATATAGGCTGGAGAACCAAAGGTTAGAAATAATTCCTTCAAGCACTTAATGACAGATTGTGTTGATAGGTCGCTGCAAGGATATGCAAACGGAAATCTTGAGTATTCGTCAATGATATTGAGAATGTATTTATTACAAGACTTTGAGGGCAAAGGTCCTTTAAAGTCGATGTTGAGACGTTGAAAAGGTTGTGTAGCTTTAATTAGATTGCTCTTTGTTTTGATGAAGCGTGGTTTCAGTTCAGCACAGACTCGACAAGAAGCAGTCATAGATTTTATATCGTTAATCGAATAGGGCAAATTCTTGGTTCGGACCCAATGCGCCATTCTGACAATACCAGAGTGACAAAGAGAGTTGTGCAATTCGTACAATTTATCAGTGCCCATGAAAGCACAAACCCTTGATAATGCGTCCGCAGGAACATTTTCTTTTCCTGGGCGATAGACCACGTCGTATTTGAAACAAGAGAGTTCCAGGCGCCACCGTTCAATTTTCTCATTTTTTATTTTGCTGGCGTGCTTTTGGTTCAGCATAAAAGCTACTGAGCGCTGGTCTGTAATTAGTAAGAAATGCCTACCAATCAAATAGTGACGCCATTTTCGTAGAGATTCCACAATCGCGCACGCTTCCTTTTCTATAGATGGGTGTTTCTTCTCTGAATCGTTGAGCGTACGCGAAAAGAATGCTATTGGCCTTCCATTTTGAGATAAGGTTCCGGCAATAGCGTACTCTGATGCATCTGTCTCCACGGTAAGTAAATCAGAATCATTTATTGCTACCAATGCAGATTTGGCAATTTCGGTTTTCAATAGCTGGAAGCATTCAACGGATTCTTGATTAAGTGGAATGTTCGCACGTATGAGAGGTTGTATTTTTGAAGAAAAGTTTGGGATCCACTTGGAGTAGTGCGCAAACATGCCAAGTGTTCTTTTTAGACTGCTGGTGTCGCTCGGTAATGGTATATCTAAAAGAGGTTTGAGGCGATTCTCATCTGGTTTGATTACATTATTGTGAATTGTATATCCAAGCAAATTTATCTCTTCTTTGTTAAAGATACATTTTTGTTCATTTAAAGTTAAATTGTATTTAGTCACAGCATTCATAAATCTTTCAAGATTTTTGTCATGTTCCTCTTTGGTCTTGCCACAGACCGTGACGTCATCAAGGTATGAGAAAGTGCCATCTAGCTTTTCGGTTTATATGATGAAAGACAATGTTCTTTGAAACGCTGCTACGCCATTAGTGACACCGAATGGTATTCGTGTAAATTGATAAAGATTACCGCAAGCTTCGAATGCTGTCATGGGTTTTTCTTTTGGTAAAATTGGCACTTGATGATAAGCAGATTTTAGGTCTGTTTGGCTGAAGAAATTGTATTTTGACACTTTGGATATGATGGATTCGATTTTCGGTAAAGGAAAGGCATCTAATTCCGTGTAGCGGTTAATAGTGCGGGAATAATCTATTACCATTCGTTTACGGTGTGTGGTTCCTCCCGTCACCAAAACCTGAACCCTCCAAGGCGACATACTTGGTTCGATAACTCCGTCCTCTAACAAGTTAGATACTTCCTCCTTAATAAAATGTTCATCCTCATCAGAGTAGATTTTAGATTTGTTGGCAATGGGCTTGACATCAGGAGAGAGGTTAGAAAAGACAGAGGCTGGAGGCACGGAAGCTTGCATAACGTTGCAAATATGTAAAGGATCTCTATCGCCGCCAAATTGGAATTCTAGAGATCGATGATTTCTCAGTAAATCGTGTCCAATAATTACATCAGCACATAAATTTTGAACTATGAGGAGATGATGTTGCTTGTAAGTGTGTCGGTCTAGTTTAATAGTTGCCTGGCATGATCCGTTGATGAACGACACGTGATTTAAAGAAGCCAAAGTCACGGACTGATTGATTTTCCTTCTCTTAAGGTTCATTGTTCTTGCTAAAGTTTCGTCGATAAAGCTCACAGAACTTCCTGTATCAATCAATGCGTCAGCGCGAGTCTCGTTCAACAGGATTGGTATTGTCGCTTTCCTTAGACTGGATGGAGACGCAGCTGAGATACAAGCGGTGTTTTCATCGCCATTTGAAGTAGCATTTGCCACTGGTTTTGGAGATCGACATACATTAGCGAAATGCCCTTTTTTTGAACAAAGTTGGCAGATGGAGTTATAGGCGGGGCACTTAATGCGCTGATGAAGGGTGTTAGAGCCGCAAAAGAAGCATCGTTTTCTCCGTTGTGACGTAGCAGCTAAGTTGGAGCTTTGGCTTGTTTCAATAGGCAGATAATGATTATTTGTTGTTACAGCATTGAGTTGTGACAAGTCAGGTGAATTGACAAAAGCAAGGCTATTTTTCTCAGCAGATTCAATAGTGATCGCTTGTTTAAAAGCATCGTCTAGGCTCAATGTTGTATTTTCTAGCAGTCTCTGGCGAATTTTTTGAGATGAAATACCTGATATAAACGCATCACGGATATATTCTTGCCTGTATTCATCAGCAGTCACATTTCGGAAGTTACAGTCTTGCGCAAGTTGTTTCAAAGCTTGAATATACCCGGATAACGATTCAGCGGGTTGTTGCTTGCGGGTCGACAAAACATGTCGTGTATGAATTTCGTTTTTAGGTTTGATGTAAATTTCATTCAGCCGTTTTATAGCATCACTAAACGTATCGCATTCGTCAATAAATACAAAAATCGTTGGTGACAAATGATTCGCTAGTAGTTTCAGTTTCATAGAGTCAGAAATATCGGAACCTTCTTCTGTTAGAAAATTAGAGAAAGTCTTGTACCAATGTCTCCATTTCGAATCGGCCGCCACCGCTCCAGGTTCAACATCGAAACGGTCCGGTCGTAGGTATCGCGACATGCCGCTATTGGCCATGCTGGAAGATTTTGGTACATCCGATTTCGTTTCGTTTTGAGGCATTTATTAGTAGAATAAATTGATACAGTTAAACGAGAGATGCCAACGGAAAACTTGGCTTTATTCTACTAAAATTCATAGTACATTGTTATGAATGATTAGTTGACAAGTATGACGGAAAAGGAAATCATAGACAATTAAAAGCATAGACACACACTACATATATTTTGTTGTAATAAAAATGGAAAATGTAAGTATGTAAGTAAGTACTTCAATTAAATTTTTTGGGATAATAATGCCCCCATCGATCGGTGCGATGATTCCGCCAATGTCGAGGTTGGATAAGACACTGCCAAACGACCTCTGGTCTTGTACGGTAAAGTTGCCCGTGTTCGGTAAAATACCAGACACAACCAATCTAAAACAAAAAAAAAATAACTACACCAACCACCACAGAACAAGTAAGTACTTACTTACACATAAATTATGGAAATGACTGCTGTCAAATCGGAACTTAGATTATCATCAGACGACCTACCGTCACAATCAATTTATTTTCACCTAGGTAGGTAGGTATATAATATCATCCTGGGACACTAGACTGTCTACCGATAGGGGCAATGAATGTTCCGGGAGGACAACAATATAAAGATTTCTTCTCTCCAGGCAGGTGTTATGCCTGGAACCGAAGTTCGAGAAAGAAGAAAGGTGGAAGTTGTGTGCAACCGACTTTAGGAACTTCGTCGCAGAATAATAGTTTTTGTACTCGATGACTAGATGACGCTGGGAGTCGCTACAGTTCTCCTACTGGATCACAGATGGCGTCAACGTCGCGACAAAACAAATTGTGTGGAATAACATTTTCTTTTTTTAACCGACTTCTAAAAAGGAGGAGGTCCTTAACTTGTAGCAGATGCAGCGTTCAATCTTCAAAATGAGAGCTATCGCAAGTCAATAATCCGCTAGGTGATGAGAGACAAGCTACTGGCCCATGATTGGTGGAAATTGACAGATAGACCTCACTCGACCCCCCCCCCCCCCCCCCTCCCCCGACTACGAAGTGCAAAATTCGAACTTCGTATCGTGCCGTCTCTTTCAAGCTAATATTATTTAACACGAGAGTGAGCAGGACAATACGATACTTCGATTTTCGAATTTCGTAGTATGGGGGCTAGTCTCCCTAGTGATCCTAGTGGAATTTTCACTCGCAATAGCCCTCAACAAAGTGGACACAGTAGTGTCGTTAATTGAATTTTAGTTTATGTGCCTAATGTTGTTTGGTGGATAATAAGGATTGTATTTTACAACAAATTAACGTGACAGTGCCCTGCAAATGAAGAATTCAAGTGAAAACGTGTTTCCCTCTGTTGGTGACCCCCAAGTATTCGCCGGCTGCTGCTCGCCGTAGCTCGCCGTAAAGTACACTATCGCTTTACGGAAGGCATGAGCAGCTGATAGGACGTGACTAGGACAGACTGACAACTCTGACGGTGACAGGACTTTAATATACAGAAATTTACAAAACGCACAAAACACATCAGACGTGGCTGTATGGACTCAGTTCCTTTGCCTATCCCTTATGGGATGAATTAAAAAAAAAATGCACTGACTGTCAGTCAGACTGTCACTGCCGTCGCCGTCACTGTCTTTCACTGGTCAGACGTCAGCGCTCAACAGTGATACAGTGCTTGTTAATTTTTTAAAGAATAAATCTAAATTAAACAATGGTTTAAAAGTGATATCACAATTAAAAAACATAATACTTTAACAAAATCGTGCAGTGATTGCTTTGGCTGTGGTTTTAATTAATAAACAAAATTTACATCATGTATAATTTGTAATTAGCACTGTACGTAAATAAGGTGTGAATTTACGTAAATAATCGTGCTTACACACAAGAACAATAGAAAGATGACGTTAACTATGACAAGAAAAGTTAGCGAGTGTCAAGCGGAAACCGTCCAATTTATGTCATTAGAAAAAGTAAGTACAAATACTTTGTAAAAATAATATAAAACAACTCTTTAACCTCTTGTATGCTTAGTCACAGATCTGTGCCAAATTGAAGGCTGTCTTTTTCTATTATAAATAAAATATTTTTTCTACTGTAAATTAAAATAAAAGAGACTTGAATGCAATTTTTTTTTACTTCCTGCAATTTTCCCTTGAAAATATTGTTGTAATGTGCCTTAATCTTGATTTAAAAACAAGATCTGGTTCAATCAATAATTAAGAAAATTAACTATCAATTGATAACAAATTATCACAGGTAGATGAAGAATGTCGGCAAGAAGCAGATTATTGTTCGGGCTCCACTCTGCTCCGACGGGGTAAGAAACTGGAAGACAACAATAACCTGACCAAAGAGGACATTGAATATGTCAACTATCGCCAACTGCTGAAATTTGAGCAGGCACCAGAGTACCTACAGCACAATCCATACATCCGTGATGGATACAGAAAACTATTGCCCACACGGTTATGCTGGGAGAGGTAAGTTATTGTTATTATTTTGCCAATGGAGCATCAAATTTAGAGGAGGCAGTCTCACTAACAGACTAACCCAGTGCCATAACTATTATGTACCCGATGCGGGTTACTGTAGCTGCACCCTTAAAACCCAAAACATGGCCCTGATCTGATCATTTCTGCGCATAATTGCATGGAACTAAGAATTCTTACAATGCAAAAACTCTTAGCAATAAGTGGTATTATCTCTATAGAATGATCTCTTTCAGGCAACCATAATGCAATGAAGGAAAAGTACAGATCAGTGTATAAAATATATAACTAAAATATGTATTTACAAAATAAAATAAGCTGCCTCAATCTTCTTATTTTAAAGCATAAAACTTGATGCAGTTTCTTTTGCACGCTTAGTTACTTAATATTTTCTATATTAAATAGGTCAAGTCAAGTCAGTTTAGATTTGTGACCAAATTTTGTTACAAAGAACTTTGATGCTTTAGCAATGCTTTAGGATAGGATACATGATTCACCACCAATCATGAAGAAAAAATACTTTCAGTAGACAAAATTTGAGATGATAAAACAAAATCTATGAATCTATTCACTATACTCTTTCTGCACTAATTTTGCATCAATTACGGTAGGTACTTGGTAAAGTTATCTTTAAACATATTTAGTAAAGGTACTCTTTGGCGTAACATTCTCTGCACAATACAAGAGCATAACAAAACATAAATTCAAGTCAAGGTACCATGAACCTGTCAAAATTTACCATAACACCAAAGTTTAGATAAAGATCAGACATTACATTACCATTAGTTAGATGTTTACATGCAAAACTTTACACCTACCATAACTTTCTTATTTCATGTGAATTACTTTTAACCACCAACCATTAAGGAGTAGTACCTTCCATCACCAGTTCATCAACATGAGATGGTGATTACCAGATGCAAATACTTGAATAGGTTTTGAAAATATTTGAAACATGTAATACCTATGTGCCTATAAAATTTGAGGGCTGCCCTTAATATCCCTGCGATCCCATTATCAGATCCTGACTTGGTGACAATGGGACCACCTAGGGAGTATACTTACTCTTTCAAACAAAAAAAATTTGAAAATTTGTCCACAATTGACAGAGAAATCGGTGAACATGAAAAAAAAACCATACAGTGGAACATAGAACCTCCTCCTTTTTTGAAGTCAGTTATAAAAGGATATATATTAGGCGTCATTAAAGTCATTAAGTATGATAAATGATAAACGTCAGCCTGTGTGCTATTGCTATGCTATCACAGCTGTGTTAACCAGAGTGGAAGAGCCCGTTCAGAATTGCATGTTAGTTATGTACATTAGTTAATTGTGTATGTGTATGTAGGACGGCATTGCTTTACAGGCACAGTTATGAATTGGTGTGTATAGGAAATTAATGCCAATTTCCTAATGTGAATTACATAGAATGGAAGTAGCCACAGTACTCTGACTGGGCATTTATAAACGAGTTCCCAATTAATCCCAATGTCGAGAAAGAGGGTGAACCTTCACCCTCTTTCTCACTATCATAAGGTCATAACTTTGTCCGACTACCTATAACTTGAGTAGGTATCGTTGATTTGAACTTCATGAAAAGTAGGCGAATTGGCGAGTAGTTGATGTTGATATGAATACAATTTTTAAGTTTGAACGGAATATGTTCAGGGGTTACCGGCATCTAGACCTGGGGAGAATAGGAGACGTCATTGTCTATGCTAAAGAGTATGCAATGTTTGACGATAAAACTAAGTAGTTTTACCAATAGTCTTTGGTTTTTATAGATAGATGGACAACTTTGTTCTCGCCCTGTCTTGCTTACCGTCTTTTTCGATCTTCACCCCCTTTGTCGTCCGTCCCCCCAAACAGCGTAGCGTAAGCGAGTTAAGTTGTCCACCTATGTACAGTCAGCGTCAGAGAAAAGGTCCAACTGTCCTACTGGGTCCTACCTGTCTATACCTACTTCTTTTATTTTAAGATTTAAATTAACAGTCAAACTACCTACACGTTTTTCGGCAATTCGAAGACATTCATTTTGTTTTCCTCATAGGCATAGTAAATAACACAATTTTAAATACGTTTTTGTTTTACATAAAAACGTGTGCGAGTTTAACCCTTTGATTTGACCGTTAAATTTCTAATTCTAATCATAAATAAATGGAGTACCCATAGCCATTGATTTAAATGCAGGGCAATGTTTGAAGGGCTATGGTTACAAATACAAATTAACCACGTAATGTGGAATGGAATATTATAGCTAAAATGACATTGGATGGAATGGGAAAAATTGCGTTGGTAGTGAATTATGGCTGTAATTTTGGTAAAATTTAATTACTTTTCGGTTCATTGATGTGAGAAAGGCTTACAAAACATAATCAATCATATTCAAGCGTCACAATTCACACAGCAAAACAACACCGAAAAGTTGATTGACCGTGTCATTGTTTTCACGTGAGTAATTTATTGCAGCATATTCTGGTGGACGAACGAAACGATGAACATATGGACGCACCTGTTCGGCTTCTTCCTAGTCGTCGGGCTCACCATCAACGATCTAGTGATCATCAACATCCACGCGACCGTTACCGACAAAGTGGTGGCCGCGATACTTCTCTCTTGCTTCATGGTGAGTCTCTAACCTAATTGGGATCTTACTAACAATCACTTCATGGTTAGTCTCTATCCTAATTGGGATCTTACGAAAGTAGAATCACACGTCATTCTTCATAACTATAAGCTGGGTAGGCATATGTACTTGTGTCCGCTTTCCACTGCTGTAAATGGCGCGGGCTCAGCAAGGTCTCCGTTTAACTCGCGACAGTAAATCATCATCACTACATAGTATAAAACAAAGTCGCTTTCTCTGTCCCTATGTCCCTTTGTATGCTTAAATCTTTGAAACTACGCAACGGATTTTGATGCGGTTTTTTTTAATAGATAGAGTGATTCAAGAGGAAGGTTTATATGTATAATAACATCCATTAAATAGTGGAGAAGTACTGTTATTTTTGAGGTTTCTAATGTGATGTCGTAAATAATTACATTTTTTCCGCTTACATTGCAAACGCAAACGAGTTTTATCAAAATAATGTACTAAGTATTGTACACATTGAAAAGGTCTACAGAAAAGTCCGTGATGGTATATGTCTATCTCTTATGGATAACCCACAATAACTTTTTTTTGTCATTTACTTTTTAAGACAAATAATGGCTAATTTTCGAAGCGATTTTAACCAATACAGCATTAATCCTTAACCAATTACTCCAAATTTAACGCGTGCGGGCCACGGACAGTAATGAATAAATCAAAACTACTGAATCGATTTTAATCACATAGGCTATATATTTTATACTCGTGCGAAGCCGGAGCGGGCCGCTATGTTTTTATATACAACGTTCACAGTTGTTGGTAGCCCTTTGTGTGAAATTTAGCTTTGCGAGCTAGCCGAAGTCCATATGGTGCTCGCTCCGATTGCAGTGGAGGCAGGCTTACTGTTAGAGCGAGCTGATTCGTGAGCTAGCTGTATGAGGATGACAGGTTTCAAATTCAAAAGTGCCCGGCTCGTGAGGCGGCTGTCTCAGTAAAAACCCAGTAACTTGCTAAAGCATATAAGCATAGGCCAGTTGATTCATCTGTTTACGAGTAAACAGCAGCTTGCGATGCCTTTGAATTGACCATCGTCGCAAGGTCAAGTCATGAGATTATGGCCACCTGGGGAAGGATGCATTTTCTGTAGCTATTCCAGAAGATCTAGCACGCACGTTTTATATGACTAGCAACTCTATGCTTTCTCCTCTGATTGACCTGGAAGCTACGCGTGCTACGGTGCTGGTAGAGTAAGTAAGTAAGTAAGTAAGTAAACACTTTATTGTACAAAAATAGGATAAAACACAAGTTACAACAATAACATTTGAGTACAAAGGCGGACTTATCCCTTTAAGGGATCTCTGCCAGTCAACCTTTGAGTGGTGGAGAGGAATAGTTCACTGGGGATCGAGACAAAGTGAGTTCATAATTATAAATATCGAGAGACAATACAATACACACACACATACAAAAACCTACCATATTACAATATACTACTAAATGCAAAGTAGAAGTAAATACCAATATATAAATAAATAAATATATATATATATACATATAATACATACAATAAATAACAAGCACAACATTAAAGGAGAACTCCCAAATATTTAAGAAGAAGGGGTGAGCCACATCTTCTTCAAGCTTTCCCTGAAAGAATACACAGACGAAGATTGCCTGATGGACGTCGGTAACCGGTTCCACAGCCTGGCAGCGTGCACAGAGAAGGATTTGGAATAGGTTCTGGAAGAGGTAGAATGAGATGCTAGCAGGAGATTGGTACTAGACCGTAAACGGTGCCCGCTGCCAGCAGCTAAATAGCTGAAGCACTCGGAGAGGTATGGAGGAGCGGAAGGATTAAAAAGAATGTTGAATAGCAATGACAGAATGTGGACGTTCCTACGATCCCTGATAGGCAACCATTTCAGTTGCGCGCGAAAGTGTGACACGTGATCGTACTTACGAAGCCCAAAAATGTACCGAATACATACATTCTGAAGCCGGTCAAGTTTGTCAAGTAGCCCCTCAGTAAGATCCAAGTACCCAATATCACCGTAATCAAGGAGCGGGAGCAAAAGGGATTGAGCTAGCGTGATTTTGGTTTGAAGCGGCAGAAAATTCTGCAAGCGTCTGAGCGAGTGAAGCGAGGCAAAGAGCTTTCGACTGACCTCGGCAACCTGAGCCGACCAAGAGAAAGTCTGGTCCATGATGATCCCCAGATTTCTGACGGTAGGTGAAAAAGGAATAACTGTACCATCAAAATACAAATGTGGAACTACCATGTCAGAAATCTGAGAAATGAAATGTGGACTGCCAATCACAATAGAGTTGTAGAGAAGTAGGTATTTCACATGAAGAAGAATAGTTTTTTTTTGTTTTCTGTTGGTAAAGCTACGACTTTTATAATGATATGCCGGGCCTGGCCAGGCCAATGATCTAAATACTTCGCGGCTGAAATGTTATTGCACATTGTTGTTGTAAATCGTAGGCATTGTTATGTTGTACTTACCTACATGTACACCAATCTTTATAACAAGTGTTTAATGTACCATTATCTGCCTCGATACCGCTATTGCGGTATACATACTTCATTCTATAGATGCTTATAGTGACAGCTAATTTTATACTCATTATAGGACTATTATTTAGAAGCGGCAAAATGCATGTCACCGCAACGATCGCTTAGAAATAAAGTCTAAATAAATTGTATGGCTGTAGTCATACAGTTAAAATTAGCACCTAATGTTGTGCATGTTACTTGTGTCGTTTAACCATTATCAAGTTACCTTGATGATGATGAGACCGTAAATTGCTTGTAACGAGAAGATAAGAAGAAACAGTTCGAGGTATGGGCAAGTTAGCAATTAGAATTATATCTACTATCTAGTGTATTAAACGGTAGGTAAGTAGCTATATTTCTACAAAACCCGCTGCATGCAAACAAGAATGCATCAGACTTTCGTCTATTCTTCAATCATTTCATTACTTACACTTCGGTATACAAATTTTGGACTCTGCCTCGATCAGTTAAAAATAATGTACATTTTGGAGTAGAGGTAAAATGGTACCTCTATCTACAAAGCTAACGCAACGTTTGGACTCCCGATCCTTAACTTATAGTGATAATTAAAGTTAAACCAGACATTAGTACCTACCTAATTATGTAATGTATGCCAATGAACTCGTGCTCACGCGCGGACATAACGTACCTATCTTAATGAACCTGCTGTTTTTGCGCGCAGTCTACAAATATAATCTCGCCAAAAATATCCATAAAAAATCGTGACCAAGTCATTTTTCTATATACAGAGTGCGTATTAATGAACCGTCAAATATTCAGCCATGGGTTAAGTAAGTCTAAAGCGACCACTCTTGTGAAGTTATTATTGAAAAAAAAAATGTCACATCACATGTAGGTACCTATGAGACTGTTTTTTTTTTTACTTATGGCGCTCACTAGACTTAATCAAACCCTGGGTGAATTCTTGACGGTTCATTAATAAAATGCAACCTGTATAGTTCGACTTTATCCTCTATTACCTTGTTAATGTTTGTTACCTGGTAGAGATCCCTTAGAGGGATAAGTCCGCCTTTGTACTCAAATTGTTTTGTTTTTGTAGGACAATAAAGTGTTTACTTACTTACCTGCTTAAAGCTATCGATCGTCTTAGCTGTGTACTTACTTATTTACGATTTGACAAGTTCGGGTGTTTATATTTAATTCATACCTATCGAATAATCGGCATTTCAATTAAATCAGATCGAGATCGCACTATTCAAGCGATATTTTAAAGAAAAAAACTGGTTTAATGTCGCAGGTCTGTTAGTTTGGGCTGCGTGCCGATACGGACGAAACGAAATAGTGAACGTCATAATAACAAGCACACTGCGTTTGGTAGCTTCATTGATCGTCTCTTCTTTACCTCGTTAGCTTCATTCTTTGCAGTTTTGAACACCCTAAGACGAATAGCGAAGTCTTTGAGTTTATTCCATGATGACTATCCAGTGTCGCAAGATTTGGTTTTCTTTAACTACAAGTAAAAGTATAAGTTCGCCTTTGTACATTTGCATGAGACATAAAACTGTTATTCTTTTCGTTGCCTATCTCTGACCTCTGTAGTTATTTATTTACTAGCAGTTGCCTGCGACTTCGTCTGCGTAGATTTCGGTTATCGCTGTCCCGCGGGAACTATACAATTTTCCCGAATAAAAAGTAGCCTATATTGTTCCTCAATGTTCAAACCATCTTCTTGCCAAATTCCATTTAGATGGGTGCAGCGGTTTTTCCGTGAACAGGTAGCAAACAGACAGACAGAGGTACTTTCGCATTTATAATATCATTTATTTATTGAAAAACGGTGATCTCTGGACTGTGTCGTATTCCAGCCGAGACCAAGAAAACTGGAGTAATCACGCATTTTCTCCACATTTTCTTTTTCCACGGCTTTAGTTACCGGCTCGCATTGCGTACTCCATAATTTCCTTCGTGCAGATTATTACGAAATATGAGCTATGCGCTGATTGGTCAGGCGCTCGAAAGCCGAGTCAGCCGAGATGCGACCTGCTTTTCTCTAGTGAAAGTATGCACGGAGACCTGCGTCTTTATAAATTAACAAAAAATCCACGCTAACTCTGCTACTTCGCGGTCGCTCCTATTTTGTTTGTCTACTAGAACATTTGTTTATAACTTTATAGTTGTTTTTCTGGCTGTTTTTACTTGCTAGATAAGGTTTTATTTCGTCGCATTCATGCGCAATATTGATACTTAGGTGTTATTAAACAATCAATTTGATAAAATACCTCGTAACCTTCGTTAATTTTATCTTAATCGACCTAATTCATAAACATATCTCTCTTTACCTACAACCTATACATTAAAGACTCGCGGGGACAATAGCCCAAGCCCTCTTACTGTGGCCTGTGCCCAGCAGTGGGATGGTTACAAGTCTGAGTTGGAGTCGACGACACGGCATTGAAGATGCGTTCAAACTTTCGCCAAAGCATACTGTACGCTGCATTGCAAAGCTAACAAATCTCCATTGTGTCCATTCAGCTTTTAGGACAGATATCAAAAACTTTCGCTGCAGCGCTGATCGTAAAATGCTTTCACTATCCGTGTTGTTACTTAGCACTTCTGAACAACACATGTCGTATGACGACCGACACTATGTTTGATGTTGAGATTCTTTACCTCCTGCCCTAATAAAACAAATTTAAACTGTTCAAACAATAGTCAAACGATGGTCGAATGCCTAGATAGGTGGACGACTCTATGCAATTCAAATTGTCTTAAACGAAGACGAATGTCCAAAATTTAGCCAAAATTTGAATTATTTAGGTCATATTTAAAGATCCAATTTAGTGACAACCAAATTACGTGTCGCGTGCCTCAGATTTTGACAATTGGGGAAAAACTACTACACATTATAGAACCCTAGTTCACCCCACTATTCGCTAACATTAATTTCTGATATGCTTAATTTAAAGTTGTATCTGTATTAAAAAAATCATAAAGTTAAAGGAATCGGGTCATGCAGATCGATATGAAACACTAGCTTTAAAAAAATACATGCACGTAGGTAGTCCTTTCGTAATTAGGTACTGTACGATTCTTGGTAACAGTACAGTCTAGGGTAACAGTTACGTTGAGGCTACACCGCAATTAACTACACCTAAGTGTAGCTTTAGCCTAACTATTACGCGTAGCTAACTGCATCGTAGTCTCAGCTATGTAATAGGTAGGTCCTACCTATATAACTTTTGGTGATTCGCTTTCGTGTCGCAGAGTGGGAGATGTCCTTAGTTTATTTATTTACCCTATTATTCATAAACCCATTTTAATTAATGCCGTTAAAGTTCCTTTGTCCTTTTTTGTCACATTGACATTTCCGTTAGTAAGAAGAAGACAAACCTATTTTAGCTAACGGAGGCTTGAATGACGTTTATGAATAAGGCCCTTAGTCTTTATCTTATTGTTACATTTCATATACAGGCTATACTAGTTTCAGAGTGTCAATGACGATTACCGCGAATCAAAAATCCGCTAGGATCGCTAGTATCGAGTGAGGTCAATCTGACAATTTCCGCCAATCACAGGCCAGTAGCTTGTCTCACATAAGTGAAGAATGGCAAATAGGTGGACCTTACTCGACTCTAGAGATGCTAGCGGATTTTTGACTCGCCATAGCTTTCATTGCCTCCGTTGACTACAAAATATTAGGGACAGAGCAAGCGTTCTAGTAACCTCTAACCTATTACAAGAACTATTACCACGAATAGCCATTTAAACATTAACCACGGAAGAAAGCGGCCTACAAATGTCGTATTGCTGAACAAATGTCTGATTTTAGTTACCTAGCTACTCGAAGCGTTTTTGTGTCATAAACGGTTGCTCAATGTGAAGTTTGTATTTAATTATTCAAATATGACGTCATAATTTTCAGTAATAAAACTGTGTCCTTTACCTTTGTTTTTTTTTTAATTGCTTAAATTGCTATAATAAGTGATGTCTCGGTTTTTTACGCGAATTTTCGAAAGCTCGATTAAGTGGTATTGTAAAATGATATTATATTAACCTTAGTCATCAATCCAATGAGTCAAAATTCGCTAGTGTCGTGTGAGGCCTATCTGCATTCTCCACCAATGAGAGACAAGCTACTGGCCTATCATTGGTGGAAATTGACAGATAGACACTATAGCTATTCTAGCTGATTTCTGACTCGCGATAGTAGAGTTGTGCCTACTCGGTCTTTAAAGGGAGCGCTCCGATCTCTATCAATCGGTGAAAGGAACTAGTTCGGACTTTTAGTTCCTTTAGTTCAGTAGTTCAGTGAACGAGTTAGAACTGTTTCGATCTGTGAAGGACACGGAACAGAATGATAGTTCTTCATCTCGCTCCCACTTGCCCTAGACACTAGACACTTTGAACGAGCGCTATTTATCTCGCTCCTCGGTCTCGGTCACTCTCACTCGCTCCGTTCCGCTCAAGCGATTCATCCACTCCACTCCTCTACCTACTGAACTAAAGGAGCGAAGACCGATTCAAATCGTGCGAAAGGATTTAGTTCCTTTCGGTCCGCGACGGGAATTCATTCCTAACAGTTCTTAGTTCCTTATCGACTCAAGCCTAGTGCACAGTACGAGTGTGCCATTTAATACGTTTTATAGCAGCACTTCGCCTGTGTGCGCTCACCGTTATGATTGAGATGAACCGGTACAAGACGGCCTCTCTTTTGGCTACTATGCATTTCGATTCAAGACAAGAGTTTTGTATGAAGTTCTAGGTAGTATTAGTAACTATGTTGCACTAGTTATATTAAAGCTAAGTTTTCATCTATTATAATCTATACCCCGCAATAGGATGACATATTACAATCCGTCGTAGACTGCTCGTGAACATGAGATGGGACCTGAAATAGTTAGGATAGGATAGGTACGCGTAGATATAATTCAGTTTTAATTAATGTTTGCAATTTTTTTTATTAAATTCTGTTTCTCTACTTATTTTTGGACGGGGCTATAATTAACAATGCCATTTTACCAGTACAGTACGAAACTTTTGAATAGTGACCTCGGTACTATGAAACCTTTTCAGAATCCTTTTTATATCATGCCAATTGATAATCATAATCATTTATTTATAATAATCATAACCAGGTAGATCTTGATACGATCTAACACATTAATTCACCAAAATTATTGGGGCAACGTTTGTCAATCGTTGGATTACAAATGGTCCAATATACATTATAATCTTACTAATTAAGTTTTCGGTATTCTAATGAATGACATTGTTTTTTTTTTTCTAATTCCAGGTATGCATGGCTCTGTCAGCGCTATACCACACATTCTCGTGCCGGTCAGAATGCGACTACAACGCTTTCCTAATGTACGATCTATTCGGCATCGCGCTCTCTCTGCTCGCCATATACACATCCGGCGTCTACTACGCCTTCTGGTGCCACTATGTGAGTTATGTAATGTTTAGTACACGTGTACTTAACAAGTTACGTCACTGCTAGAAGAATTTCGGCATTTGTTTTTATGCCCGCTATACTGCCATCTTAAGACAATAAGTGGTCAATTTTAGACATTTCGAGTATAATTTGAGAAAACGTGAAAAAAAATATTCGCGACACCTTATGGTTTATTTTAACTAAAGGTTTTTGCGGCTCATCTAATGCAGAATGTCTATAGTATAAATAACTCGATAAGTGTTTTTATTTTGTGACGTCGACAGACCTCAGAGATGCGGTTATACGTGAGTGAGATGATAATATGTGGTGCTCACTCTAACTTATAATCGCGTCGCTCAGATCGACCGACGCGACGTTGGCCCAACATGTATGCGGTTTTACTAAAAGGCTAACCAATTTTGCCGCTTTTCATAACGCACATTGTTAACTGGTTTCTAGAATTTTTAGTTCATTTCCTAAATTCATTGGACCGAAAATTGGAACTGGCACATGCGTGCTAGTAATTTAACAGAGCCAATCGCTCGTGGATGTTGGGCACGTAATGACAATGACTACAGTAACATACACGACCTCAATTGAAAAGTTACATGTCACAATTTAAGAGAAGCAGTAACTGTTTTGCACGGCGGCATGGAGCTGCATAATCTGGCCAAGAGCGTGTCGGACACGCCCAGGATAGGGTTAGCGAAGCTCGTGTTATAAAATCCTTAATGATAGGTAATGACTGTCTGTAATTCCAGGAGCTAAAAACGTTCTACATGGTGTCAGTGACCCTGATCTTCGTGCTCGCTATGACGCTCCAGATCCCTCGGCTGGGGGTGCCGTACCTCGTCAAGATGTGCGTCTTCATCGGCTGGGCGGCGTACGGCGTGCTGCCCACCCTGCACTGGATATACGCCATGGGCGGGCTGGAGAACCCTATGGTGCAGGTAAGTAGGCCATTTTGAGAGAGAGAGAGATACTCAGATTTATTCACACACCCAGAAAACAGTACATTTGAAGAAACCAACCCTAAAAATGAACAAGACGTGAGTGAGTCACAGACGGTTCTGACAGAAAATCAGCGCTGCGCAGGCGTCTAACGCCACAGCATAATGCTGAGTCAGCGACCGTTTCATTTTTGCGAGGACACACTTCCTTGAGAAGAAATGTGTGAAATTGTGTATGTATATTTTCTTGTATTTGTGTCTACTAAAGTCACCGACATTGCTCAAAGAATTAGTTCGTTGAAATGACTTTGGGCTGGCCACGTATGTCGTAGGAACGATGAACGGTGGAGAAAACGAGTCCTCGAATGGAGACCACGGACGGGGAAACGTAGTGTGGGGCGTCCTGAGGCACGATGGACGGACGACCTCAAGAGAGTTGCTGGCGGCGGATGGATGCGGGGGGCCGAAGACAGAGTGTTGTGGCGCGCCATGGAAGAGGCCTATGTCCAGCAGTGGACTGCTGCGGGCTGATGATGATGATGATGTGTCTACTTGTGAAAGAGAATAAATGTCTTTCTTTCTATCAACCAAAACTTTAGATACCTATCTAATTTAACATTAAAAGTTACAAAGACAACAGGATTTTGCCTAGTCGAAGTCTAAGCTATACCAAATAGATAATAGTTGGATTTCACAATAGATAACAATGCCATTCTTTGGCAGATGGTAGCGGTTTGCGGGTGGCAGGACCTTGTGCGAGGTCCGTCTAGATCGCTACCACCATCTTACTCGCTAATCCTGCCGCTAAGCAGCAGTGCTCGCACAGTTGTGTTCTGGTGTGGAGAGTAAGACAGCCGGTGTAATTACGGGCACAAGAAGCATTTCATATTAGCTCTCTAGGTTGGCAACGCATCTGCAATCCCTCCGGGTTCGCGGGTGTCTATAGGCAGTGGTGACCCACATGCTCGTTTTCCTTCCTTATTGTCGTATAAAAAAAAGATAAGTCTACTGTGCTGGGCTAATGATTATGTTTGTCTCGATTTCAGATGTTCTACCCTAGAGTTATTGGGATGTACCTCATAAGCGGATTTGCGTTCCTCATTTATGCTTTCAAGGTGGGTTTCAAGTTCTGTAATTATTATAATTGGATTTTTTAACAGCCGATATTTGACAGCCGTCATCCCAGTAAAATTTGTGTCATTATTGACATATGATGACACTAGTTTTACTGGGATGACGGCTGTCAAATATCGGCTGTTAAAAAAACCCAATTATAGTAATTACGGAACAAATATATATTATAGTAATTAAAAAAATCTAACTATAAGGGATCGACGTACGCAATATCAGGCAGTCAATGAAAATTGTATTTTTGCCAAATACTCGCCTACCAAATTTCATGACATTAAATTCTGATCAACGATACTCAAGTTAACATAGTTTTGACAGTCGTGTTTCAGACACTTTTGTGTCGTCCTTGATGTATATCAGTAGGGTTAGCTAATGGAGCAAATTATTCGAATAATTCGAATTCAAATTTTGACCGACCGAATAGCCTAGTGGTTAGAGACCCTGACCATGAAGCTTGAGGTCCCGGGTCCGAATCCCGGTCGGGGCAGATGTTTGTATGATGAATACAAATGTTTGTTCTCGGGTCTTGGGTGTTTAATATGTATAGAAGTACGTATTTATCTATGTAAGTATGTTTATCCGTTGTCTAGTACCCATAGTACAGGCTTTGCCTAGTTTGGGACTAGGTCAATTGGTGTCAATTTGTCCCATAGTATTTATTTATTATTAAATTTAATTGCTTACTTTCCACAGATCCCAGAGCGCTGGTTCCCAGGCAAAGTGGACTACATCGGACACTCGCACCAGTGGTGGCACGTCCTCGTGATGGCAGCTCTCTACTACTGGCACAACTCTGGCATGATGTACGTCCAGTATAGAATGAACCACGGCTGCGCTAATACTATGAGAATATTCTAGAATCTTCATCGCCTTAAAAATGTTTAGAGCGCTTTCAATCACGAGTATAAACTCTTATAAAACTTGTATAAAGCTGTGGGGCGCTAAACTAGGTAAAGCCGTTCACGGTTTCCCGTGGTGAGACACGGTTTTGCCGTGAACGTCGAACTGTAACAGCGTTCGTCTCTGATAGATAGTAAAAACGCCCTTAAAAAGACGAAAGAAACCACAATGAATGATATTATACACGACAAAGCCTGGTTTGTGAGTTCTAGTAAAATACACTGTTGAGGTGTAATGTCTGACGTTTGACAAGGTGGTATAATTGCATCTCTCTATTTGTCTCTCTCTCTCTCTCTTCCCCCTTCTCTGTTAATAGGGGATTTTGTTCAGATGTGTGTATAATAGTTCAATGGCACTTAAAATCAGACCGGGTTTCACGCTACATTGTAGAAGCGAAGATCACAAAAATATACTTAAATGTTGGTCACCAATTGTCACTTTAGCTCTGTCCCTTCACTTTATACTTACTCCGGCAGACTTACAGCCGTTCCTGATATTAAATCTATCTCTTGTTTAGATTTACTCTCTCTTAAATTTTGCCGACTCAATAAACTTACTATAGGTAAGTAATCCAATGTCTGCTTGCTATCTGTTGATGGGAGAATATTGAACCATCTACAGATATAATGAAAACGGGATATTACCTTATAGGTCTAATGCAATTAACCGTGAATCATTTAAAACTGTCATCTACAGATACCAAATTGTTTGATTGTATAATTATAAAATTAGTCAGTAGATTAAAACAAGAAATAGAAATAGAAATCATTACTAGGAACGGCTGTTATCGCATTCGCCATCTCTTTCGTCAAACGGGTTAAGATGGCACGTGAAAGAGACGGTGAATGCAATAGCTAGACAAGTGTGTAAGAAAAGACAAGACCTCGCTTCTCTATTAAATTATAGACTCTCTCTCACGCTTCAATATTCAATGTATATGAAGAATTGTATTTAATTTAAGCACTGTGAGGACATATTCTCACTAAATAGACATTCTAAGTAGGTAGGTATCTAAATGCTCAAAATATTGTAGGTAGCCAGTTCTAATATTTTAAACATTCCATTGGATATTCCAATTTGGAGAGCCTTACACGATTGTGATTTTGCTTATAGGCGGATTCTCTTCGGCAGAAATAAAATTTTAATTGTTGCTTATTGG
Organism: Clepsis dumicolana; assembly: GCA_963691665.1. Classification (NCBI taxonomy): domain Eukaryota; kingdom Metazoa; phylum Arthropoda; class Insecta; order Lepidoptera; family Tortricidae; genus Clepsis; species Clepsis dumicolana. The sequence continues at coordinate 4,931,199 of OY829512.1, read as the reverse complement.
CATATAATCTTGGCTTAAATCGAGTGTACTTAATACTTACTTAATTAAACTTATTAGAAAAAATGGCAGCTCTTAAAAATGTACTCGTTCATAAAACTTAAGTTTTCTCTTTTAATTAATTGTGAACTAGGTAAGTACATCATTTTGATGGTTAATTTTTGATATTTTTTTAATCTGTGATTAGTGTATCATTTACATTTTTACAATATTATTTATTTTTCTTGTTAATTTTTAATAATTTTACTGGATGGGGTCGTTTTTAAGGTTATGTTATTAAAAGTTTCGATATAAAATTAGTCTTTTATTTAAGTATATTCACTACTTGAGATCTAAGCCCGCAACGACCGGATGGCCTAGTGGTTAGCGACCCTGACTATGAAGCTTGAGGTCCCGGGCTCGATCCCCGGTCGTTGCAGATGCTTGTCTTGGATGTTTAATATGTGTTTATCCGTTGTCTAGTACCCATAGTACAGGCTTTGCCTAGTTTGGGACTAGGTCAATTGGTGTTAATTGTCCCATGATATTTAATTATTTATTTATTTTACTTCGCACCAAGAAAGGCTTCATGATTATGCTGAAATATCTTTGCTATTCGTGGTCGGGTGTTTGTCGTGCTTGGCCAAGAATTATTTCGTGTACATTAGTGTACATACAACAACAAAAGAAATCCTATACTCGTTTATTTTAACATTTGGGATTCTGCGGTCAAACTTGCACACGTTTTTAAGGAAAACAATGACACTATTTAAAATCGGAAACGAACACTAAGGGTCTTCCAAGCATCAACATAGTGAAGTATCAAAATAGTATCGATGCTGGCGCCATCTCCCGAGTAGTAGTATTACTAAAATGGCGACGAATAGACTGTCGACATCTAGTGTCGAGTAGTTGTAGTAATTAGTTTAGTACTACTCGATACCAGATAGCGTTTGAAACTTAAATACCACATTCTATCACTAGATGGCAGGATGCAATCTAGCATTATATTAATATACCTTTTTTCGACCCCGTCAATTTTTTTTTCTTGGTGGCAGGCGGTCTACTTCATGTTTCGTTTTCTCGTATGAAAACCTAAACAGTACCAAACCAAACTAAAGATGCCTCCCTACCTAGTTAACCTGGGTGAAGTGCATGCCTGATTATTCTCGTGTTTCGAAAATTTATGTTAACCACTTACTGCTTTAATTACTTATATTAGCGTAACTATAGTACCTAACATATAGCGCTAAGCCAACTCCACGAGGCAAAATATTAATCCAGGGTACCATTACAGTAACCTGCTCACACCCACCAAAGTCCTGACTTTTTAACCGACTTCAAAAAAGGAGGAGGTTCTACGTTCCACTGTAGTATGTACGTTTTTTTTTGTTTTTTATGTATGTACATCGATTACTCCGTCAATTGTAGACCGATTTTCAAAATTCTTTTTTATTCGAAAGGGTATACTCCTGAGGTGGTCCCATTGTCACCAAGTCATGATCTGATAATGGGATTCCAGGGAAATCGAGGGCAACCCTCAAATTTTATAGGCACGTATCTGTGTTTCATATTTTATATTTTCGAAAGCTATTCAAGTACTTGCGTCTGGTAGTCATCATTTCGTGTTGATGAGGTGATGATGGAAGGTACAACTCCTTAACGGTTAGGAGTTAGAGAATAATATTTTAAATTATTAACGTAACTTAAAATTGTGAAATAAAAAACCTTTAAAAAAAAGTAAAACCGCCTTCAAAAAAAACCTAAGAAAAAAACATAAAATAATCCTCTAAAGCCATGAGCCCATCAGAAATATGAAGTCGGTGCTTCATTCAAAGAATATTCCGCTCGCGCCGCACCAACTGGATTATTTTATGTTGTTTTTCTGACTTTGATCTAATATAATCTTTTAAGCGGTTACAATGTCGTGTAGTCTTTGCGAGCAATAATTAAGATCCCACGCTGCAAATGAGTCGTTAGTTAACGAGCGAAGACGCCTCAGGTAGTATACCTTAGAGTTTACCTGAATCTAGGGCCGGGTCGGGTAGGGGTGGGGCGGGGTAGGTCTTGAGGTGTGTGGCTGCCGGGACGGAATACCGTCATTTCTGGCAGAACGTTCCTCCTGTTAACTTGTCGTGGTGTCTTTGTGTGCCGTAGTTTTTGAAGTTTTAAATATGTCTCAATCAGAGTGCTCTTTGAGTGATCGTGAGTACGTCGATCTAGAAGAGGAGGTAAGTTTTACAATTGTATTTCTTTTTACTACATTTTATCGGCAGTTTACTGTTCCTGACAGAATATAATTTAATTTATTTTGACTAGTATAAAGTAAAATGTTATTGCATTAATATATAATTATCTTTTATTTATTTCTAGGATCCTGTGTCTGATATGGACGAAGATACGTCTGATGACGATGACACTTTCGTTTACGCAGATTCTTCTATGGGCGAAGAATTTGAGGAAGAAACGGAGAACGAGGACTCTGGCTTTGAAACTGAATCTCTACCAGAAGAAGAGTACGAACCAGAGGACGAGGCAGTAGCCCGTTCCAAGGAATACCAGGAAGCATGGGATTACAAATATGATACCGATTCTGAGAGCGAGGATGAAGATCGGTTCAAGAATTTAAATTTGTTTTATATTTGAGTAAAACAATTTAAATTTCAAGAAGCTGCAAAGTGCCAAAAAGCTTTTCTCAAGGCTGACAAACAGCCCTTTTCAGGGCTACAAAAAGTCCTTCTCAGGGCTATACATGATTCTGTTTCAAACATGACGTCAACTAGAACGTCAATCTACTTGTTGAGATTGTTTTTAAGCGTAAAAACAAGATTAATATCCTAATGCAACAAAATATTCATCTCAGCCACAGAATTTATAGACCTTCAAACATTAACACTTGGAAGTACAAACTGCAACTTATCATGATACTAGGGACTTAATCGCGTACAAAACATATAGGTATTTAAATCTTTATTTAAATACCTCGACGTTTCGGACGCGACGTTGCGTCCATGGTCTCGAAGATGGATGGTGGATGGTATGTTTTTTACGCGATTAAGTCCCGAGTATCATGATAATGTGTGAAAATCGCGAAAGTTTAAATCAATACACCTAACTTGTTCTCAATTGACATGACACTGACGTGTACACTATAATTTTACGACGAATTTATAGGTATTAAGCACGTACTTAAATCTTAAATAGATATCTTTCGGACAAACATACAAAGCTGGTGTGTCTATCACTTTAGCATAGTATACCTACTCGTGTTTTTCTTTCGCCAATGCAACGTTTCCCCGAAAATTCCTTTTCCTTCGATTACCTGCTATAGCCTGCCATGATGTCTACCTGTACCTTACCCTACTGTGCAAGTCGTTCCTCGAAACTATGCAGAAATATGAAGTCGGTGGTGCGGTGCGGGCGGAATATTCTTTGAATGAAGCACCGACTTCATAATATATTTCTGCTAGGCCATGAAACTCATGGCTTTAGAGAATTATTTTATGTTTTTTTTTCTCAGGTTTTTTTGAAGTCGGTTTTTTATAACAGATGTGGTGCCTCAGATCGAGAAAAGAGGACCCTTTTTTATAATTTTGGAAGTGATTTCCGCATACTAAAAGTTTTTCTTCAATGAATAATTAATTGTACTCTACATACCTACCTACCTACTTATCTTTACTATGGATTTGTGCTTTAACGCGGAGACTTACGAGGGTAAAAAATAATAATAATAATTAAAATATCAGTACACTGCAAAAACATTTCACTCGGAAAACCCATTACAAAAAATTGACTGGCGACACGAAAAAAATGTGATTGCACATATCGCCAGGCTGAAATCCATTTTAGTTGTTGCAAAAATGGATTCTGTCAGTGCACATACATCCGGGCGTGAGCAGTTAAACCGAACAAAAAGATAAAGGGTAATATTTTCATTGCGTCGATGAATGGGTCGTGTGTTGACTCAACGCGGCGGAAAATATGAGCGGAGTTCCGTCGTTGGGGGTCGCTTAGGACAGTACCTACTGTTTTGTACCTATTAAATTCTACCGAATTGATTTTTAATGTAATCTTTAAATACCCGCTAATTGTAGTTAACTGCACAAAATAATTAGGCACATCAGTTCAAATCTCACCGTCACTTGCATACTTTTATTTAGGCAGTTTCATTTTTATCGTCATTGTCGTCTAATTTTTTTTATACACCACAATCACGCCTGATGGTAAGCAAAGATGTGGTGTACGATGAAGCACGCTTGCCTAGCAAAATGCCCATTCACCCTAGACTTGAAAACGGCCAGATTATAGTGTTCAGGGAACACAGACGCAGGCAGGGAATTCCACTCCTCAGCCGTACAGATGATGAAAGAAGAGCGAAAACGCTTTGTGCGGTTTTTAGGAATGCTGACAACATAAGGGTGGAGACCCCGCCTACTTCTGGTCGACCTGTGAAAGAAAGGAGCTGGTGGAATAATGTCGTGAAGTTCTGAAGCACGCTCACCGAAATGTATACTGTAAAATAGCGAAAGGCAAGCAAACTTCTGCGATGGCGAAGGCTCTGGTGACAGGAATTCGCCTCAGACTCGTCGCCGATAAGCTTATTCGCTTGCCGTTTCACCGAATCCAAAGCAGCCAGCTGATACCGGCCCGAGCCGTCCCAAAGGTGGCAGCAATACTTCATGCAAGACCGGACTTGGCCTCGGTAAAGACTAAGGAGCTGTGAAGTATCGCCTATCCTTGGAAAGGATACCCAGTTTTTTCGCGGCGGTTTTCGCCGAGGATTCGATTACCAAAAAAATTGTGTATTATCTAAATTAGTGGCGAGGCGTCTAATGTGAGGCGGCACTTTACTCACGTAAGAGGCCTATTTTATAATTAGAAAACTGTACAATTTTCACAATGCTATCACCGATCACCCTCAGACTGTGAGTCTGCGAGGCATACTGCCGTGCCAAATCTCAATACGAAATTCAAGGCAATTACGTCTTCCCCGTAAGAAATTCGAGGCAATTACGTCTTCCCCGTAATAAATTCGAGGCAGTTGCGTCTTCCCCGTAAGGAATTCGAGGCAGTTACGTCTTCCCCGTAAGAAATTCGACGCAGTTACGTCTTCCCCGTAAGAAATTCGAGGCAGTTACGTTTTTTTAAGTTTGCAGGGCAGCATACCTTTTAGGGAGATTCTTGGAAGAATCCGACCATTTACAGTACCGTAAAGACTAACAATAAATACTGATTATTTTCTGCCCTCACCTCTCCACACGGTCGCGTCTGACCGTCGTAGTGCGAGACAGGTAATCCCGGCTGAATGAGCGATGTATAAAAACTTCGCCGTTAAATTGATTAACTTAGCCCGGGCTGTTTCACAACGCACTAATTATGCTCAAAACGAATGGCCGTATGGATTGAAAGCATTGTGGTTCCGAGGAGATTATGTCATGGCAATTTCTGGACACATTTAGAGATCTTAGGATGCGGTGAAAAATTTTAACAACATAGAACATTTCACAATACAATGCTCACGTGAACAAAATGTAGAGCCCAAACATTAGAGAGACAACAAATTCTATTCGCAAGTGCAAAGTGAACGTTTTTGTAATGTCCCTGAAGATTAATTTCAGTGGTAATTTTCTACTAAAAATATATGTATACCTACTGTGCGGTAACACAGATTTTTAGTTATGAAGAAAAAAACTACCACCCGAACTCAATAAATCTCCTCCTTAGGTAATTAAGTATTTCATATGAGGGCATAAAAGTCATACCTATAGTTGAAAAGATAAAAATATCACGAAAGATCACAGCAGGCTTCTTCACAAGTTTTTGAGTTCTATCCACAAATATTATTCGTCCTCATTCGCATTACCCGTCACATTAGCCAGGTCACCGAGCGTCAATCGACGTCATCCCCAGAGACTGACGTCCACTGACGCCCGCTGATGTCTGCTGACGGATTGCTTCGCGATTGAGAGCGACGCGCACGCGCCCGTCCGCTGCTGTTCTCTGATAATGATAAACGTTTGATGTTTTGACACGATTCACTTTTGTTTTTGGGCCCAATAACTAAGCTGGCGGTATTTTAATGGTGGATTTTCATCGGATTTACACAAGTAATAAATTGCAATACGAGCCTAAACTTAATGTTTTTTTAACGTACATTTTCGTTTGCTTACCCATTTGCTTGATGTAAACATTTTAGGTTTCTACTTATTTAGTTTTTCTGAGAGCGTTGTCCGACGCTAGAGAAGCGGACATTTAAGGAAATTACTGCTTGTAAACAACAAGAAAATAGTGTTAGCCGTTAAAGAAACTAAAAATTGCACCTTTTTTGCATGTTTGCGATACAGCGCAATAGTTATTAGCATAAAACCCATACGCGACGCTTCGCGCCCGCCCACCGACAGATGGAGGTATTATACGTATTATGCGATTTTTAATATGCGTTCTGTATGCTAATATTTTTTTTTACATTTCATCGAAGACTTTACCGGCACATTGTAAACTACTTTTTTATGGAAGTCATAAAAAACTGTGGGCACGCGCGCCTCGCTCATAAATCTTTTTTTTTTTATTATGAATATTTTTTGTTGTTTTGTAATGCACCGTTTCAAAAAGTGATTAGTCTATTAGTAGAAAGCATTAGTTTTTCTTTCACGGTCGTTTAAAACCACGTTGACAACCCATTAAACTGCAAACTTTAATGATTTATGATTTACATTCGGTTCCAGTTTATAATGTTGTACCTATCTAGGTAAATAAAAAAAAAGGATTAGAGAAAGGAATTGGCTCCCAATGGTAGAACTCCCTATCCTGTGGGTATCCTCGTATAGGTATGTCACAGAGGAAAGGTCCAATAGTTTGGGCTGGGAGTTGACTACCTACTTTTCTTCTTATAGGCATTTATTTAATCTGTAGGTCTATCATCATCGTTGTGAATTAGGTACAGTTTCAGGTAAACATCTCTGGTATACACAAATTCCGAAAAATACATACCAATTTAAATATGTACAAACTTACTTATTTATTCACGAAACTTAAACTCCTTTAAGACGGGTCGAAACACCCTTCCCACATAATATACCACATACAAGCATAACTAATTGCCCTTGGTAAATTTTCTTAATTTCGGCACCGTTTACCAGGAGAACACCAACTTGTAGGTAGCTGTGTGATTAATCGCCTACATGAATATGTATGAGGATAGGGTTGGCAGGTGGGCACCTTTAAATGATATTAAATGAAACATATAGCCGCAACTATAATATATGCGGTCTTTTGTTACTGAAATTGGTGTTGTTTACCGCGATATTATATGTACCTTCAGTATGTTGCTTGTATGCATACGGTTATCAAAACAAAGGTGGGTATTTCAAGATCTATACCTAAATACTTACGCTCCTATGAAGATGAAATATGATATTAAGTAAGTATGTAGCCTTTATAAGTAACTTGTGGATGTGATCAATGCTTTATTTTACACCGTGCAAGTAGGTACGGTTGTAGCCTGATTTTTGAAACCACAGACTTTTTCTCACCCGAATCAGATTCTAGTTGCACTCCAATTTTCTCAACAACCTCTTAATAAAATCCAATAGAAAAAATCAGTGCGGGCTGGAAGTAAACAAGCAGGACACCGCACGCCCATTATTATTTCTGGCGCAGCATTACATTATCCCAATCGCATCTCCTATAGTGTTTAGGTATTTGCGCACTATTGTTACGGCGTTGTGTATAAAATCAACATTTGTTATGGAGGGCACAATATCGCGCGGCATTACCATTAGAATAGAGGCTGACGCATGGCCGCCGCTATACGGTTTTAATGGCTTTGTGCGAAATCATTGTGGGTGTCTGTGGAAGGTGAGGGTATGTTCGGAAAAGCGTGTTGTGGATTTGGGTTTTTGAACTTTGTTAAAAACAGTTGTTTTTAAAAGTGGTTCACTCTGAAAATGCGCGAATTTTTCTTAAAGGACTGCCACGATCGCACTGGTTTTCCTGTATAGTAATGGTTAGTGACACAGTATTTTTAAAGAGCGGGAGAGACACTAAGTAACAACGTGCATTAAAAGAAACGATACCTACAATACAATACAATAAGTCGTTATTGAACATCTCAAAACAGTACAAGGTGATTACCAAAACAAAAAACAGGTAAGATAATAATCTTACACATTACATTCCTTTTAAATTGCTGTAAAAATCAACAAAAATTCAATCCTGAAACGCACCAACAAAGTGGCTGTTTGATCAATTAAAAAACAATGCAATCGAGTATTTGCTTTACGATGCGAACTGATGAAATCTAAACTGAATTAGCGAGGGCGTTGGTCCGATGACACGGGTTCCGACATCCTCACGTTAAATAAACCTAGGGTTCTGTGCTCGGGGGTCCGCCGCGTGGCGGGCGCGCGCCGGCCGCGTGGCTGATGGTACCCTGGTCCCATCTCTAGTTGTACCGGATAGTATTTTGGCGAGAAAAGAGGGCGTCCATAATTCTAACAGGGACATTACACGCTAATTTTGTCACATTTGTGGATAGATTGATTTTGTGCGGCGCGCGGGATTAGCGTTATATATGGTCTTGTGGCTGTTTTGATTTATTATTCGGTTCATTTGATAGTTTATTCTTAACCGTAACGTTCGATCGACACCAGTTTGTGTGCCAAATAAATATTAGTGTACGAATACCATAATGATGTGCCTGTTTGCCCAGAAGTGGGACCTATTTACATACATTCTTACGTATAGACTAAAGATATAGGTATTTACCTATAGTATTGAAGGATAAAAGTAACACCAGGAGGCACTTTAAGATCTTTGCCGTTGCACATTTTGTAGTGTTTTTTGTAGCATTGGTTAAAAACTTTGTTACCACTGCTCAAATTATTGCTATACTCGTAAACGTCAATCAACTGTAACGGATTCTAACCAAGCGCCATTAAAAAACGGTTAAAAATCGTCACTAATGCATGATTAAATATTAACAACCGGCTCTGTAAGCGACAATAAGACCTAAACCTTAGTTTGCTTAAACTATTAACTCGTCTACAGTGCCCTAAGCACGACTTGTCGAATCCTGCGTCACGTAAACTATAACGAGTTTGTATGACGTTTGGAACAGCGCCCGCCCGTGAGCGTATTTGGAACTAAAATTTAGTATGAGATTTCTCGATCTCGATACGATAACCGTAACGTAACGCAGGATTCGACAAGTCGTGCTTAGGGCACTGTACTATCAGCGGCCCGAGTACGTATATTCGAATTCTGCGTACCGTAATCGAGTAGTAACGCTATCGAGAAATTTGTAATACGTTTGGAACAGCGCCCGCCCGTAAGCGTATTTGAAACTAAAATTTAGTACAAAGTTCTTCGATTGCGGTACGATAACGTTACGTTACGCTGGATGCGAATATTCGTACTCGGGCCTCAGAACCCGCCTGAACAATAACACGGGCTATAAATTAAACCTAATTATATGTAGCGGAAGTAACTAAACAACTATCGGGGTTTATGAGCCGTGTGATTGTCTCCAACTTGGAACTTTATTGATTGTTCGCAATTAAACGGCGAGCCAGAAACGGGGGGTTTCTGAGAAAATCAGCGCCGTCGTAGTCTCAGCGTAATATGAAGTGTTGAGTTAGGTAGGTATAAACATAGTAGAAAAACCTTTCCCACGGGCCAGGCGAAAATCAATCTTATGACAATGAACATTTTGATAGGGGAAAGCTTTTCTCACTTTAACTATATTCCCGTTTTCGTGCATACCTGGGATCCTAATTTTCAAATCACCTCTGTGAAAATACCATTCGAAAGTGGTATAAATCTGAGTATTGCTAGAAAAGTATGCTAGTAGTCTTCAACCTATTTACCTACGTCCCACTACTGGGCACGGGCCTCCTCTCATAATGTGAATGAGAGGGCTTGGGCTATATGTGTATTTTTTTTTAAACTGATTAAAAATACACGTTACATATATATTTGTATCTGTAACCGAGTGGCAACTTATTTCTCAAATTTATATTTAGTTGTTAGTCGTATTGCTTGCTCTACGTTTTGAGATTAAAATCTCGTTTACATGTTCTTTCCTAGGAACGTTTATAAGGGAAGACACACAAGCTTTCCTCAAAATTTTACCTTAAATTAATGTATATAGGTAAAGGTAAATATTACGGTTACGCATAATTACCCTCTTTCAAGTCTAGCGCTCACGGGCGGAAAGGGTACCCGTTACAATGGACTAAATCTAATTTTAGCAGAGAAAAGCTCAAGATGACAAACATTTAGCGAACCTTACCTGTTCTGCGGCGTTTTGTTAATTAATTTGGATACAGATCTCCGCTGAGTTTGTTCGCGTTTGGGGCTTAAAGCCTCATAATTGAGGGAACAAACTCAAAAACATGGACGGAAGTTTCTAAATTTGGTAAATTAGTAGACTCTTGTACCTATAATAAATAATATTTACCTACGTAATAGTAACGCAGATGAAATTTTATGTTATACAGTCAACATCAGAAGTAACAGTTTTGAATGATTCGCGGTGCATGTACATAATTTGTACTTATGTACTCAAGATATCGTTTTTTTGTACCAGTCGAGATCAAACATATGTGTTTACATTTAAGAGTCCCAAAAAATATGTATAGAGGCCTACGCAACAAGCTTGATGTACACAATAGTTATTTGTTATACAAGGGTGCAAAGTTGTATTTTACCCGCGAGTGTGAAATTGAAACACAAGCAAGCGAAAGGATTCTATAGTTGAACCACGAGCGAAGTGAGTGGTTCTAAAATATAATCCTGAGCGTAGCGAGTGTTTCAACACACGAGAAGTAAAATACATTTGCACCCGTGTATAACACAAAACTTTTCACCTCACTGTAGCGAGGAAAGCGCAACATGCAAGAAAACAGCTCATAAAAATAAATCTTCATCACTGGAATCACTATTTTTTACACGACTGCCCAAAGAAAAAGAGTGTATTGTTTTACGATACTATAACAGAAAACTCTGGAAGTTGTGTATTTTTACGTGAGTCAGTGAGAATTTTTTTGTTGACAATGTTGACATTTCTGACGATGCGTTGTGAAATTGCATAGACTCAACTTGTGCGTTCAGAATTATACTAAACGTCATTATAAAAAAACAAATGCATCTTACAGGATTTCAAGGACCATTAAATAAAGCTAAATTTGGTATTTTTTATTAAATTCTCAAACCATTTATCATTTATTTAATGATAATTAATATCGAACGTCACATTATTATGAGCGTTTTACGTTTTATTATCTGTCAAAAGTTACTTAAACACGCTCCACTCCAAGCTCAAATTACTTTCCCCACTAGTGAATAAAATGCGATTTTACCCGCTTGTATTAAAGGATAAAAGACGGCTTTCCGAGGTAGTGAGGGAAAAATATATTTTTGTAATTTTGTGGGTGCGGATATAGTATACCGGAATTTACCGAAAGTTTGAAATTCCAGTAATTCGTTAAAATTTTGAGAAAAGATTTTATATGAAAATTCAATGAACGCACGTGCATTATACAAGGAAATTATGTAAAATAAAGCTGACCAGCGGAAATTATAATCAATGATAATAAATACCATTTCATAGAATCGTTTAATGATAATGATAGCGTGCTACGCTAATATTTCTAGTTTGGGTATATTTTGCACATATTACATCTTCATCTTCTTCTTCTTAAATTTAAGAGCTACGAGGGCCCCGTACCCGTACCCGTACCCGTAAGTACCCGTTTTCAAATGTTATTCTTATCACTGGCTGAAAATATGTATACGAAGGTTTTAATGCATCCTTTATGGGTCAGAAAAGGTAAAAATATATCACAGCATTCTTGTCTTTTTTTCGTTTAACAGCTGTTGAAGGTCAGAATTCGATTTCAATTTGCAAATATGGAGAAAGAACAGTTTCGTTTGTAATTCCTTTTCTGTTTTTGGAAGGAAAACCATGTGAAGAGATAAAAGTATAGATACAAGGTGTTTACAAGGATAATACACCTTCTATGACAACTATCAGATATTGGTATAACGAATTCAAACGGGGCAGAACATCCGTCTTTATCGAAGACCGTTCAGGCCGCCCTATTGAGGTGACTACGGAACAGATGGTCAAGAAAATTTAAAATATCGTATTAACCGAGCGCCGAATAAAGCTTAGAGAAATTGTTGACACTATTAATGTTTCAATCGAGCGGGTACAATATATTTTAGAAAACAAATTAGGGATGAAAAAGGTATCTGCGGGATGGGTGCCGCGTTTGCTCACAGAGGAACAAAAGCTTATCCGAGTGACCACTTCGAAGCAACGTTTAGCAAAGTATGGAAGCAATTCTGATGAGTTTCTGCTTCGTTTTGTGACTGTGGACGAAACGTTGATTCATAACCATACCCCAGAAAATAATAAACAGTCAGAGCAGAGGATCTTAAAATGCGAATCGGCTCCAAAGAAAGCAAAGACCGTCCCATCGGCCGGAAAGGTCATGGCGTCCGTTTTTTGGGACTCACAAGGAATTATACATAATGATTACTTACAAAAAGAAAAACGATAACAGGGCAATACTACGAAAATTTCTTGAGCGAATTTTATTCTGTTTAAAGGAATGAACGACCCCAATTAACAAAGAAAAAAGTTCTTTTCCACCACGCGACAACGCACCAGCTCACTCGTCCACAATCGCAGGAGCAAAATTAGAAAAATTACGCTATGAATTGCTACCTTACTCACTCTATTCTCCAGACTTAGCCCCATACGGCTTTTTTTAATTCCCAAACCTAAAAAAATGGCTCAGCGGAAAGAGATTTGCGTCAAATGAAGAGGTCATTGCCGCCACAGAGGCCTATTTCGACGACTTTCCGAAATCTTATTTTTGGGTGGCTTATTTAAGCTAGAATACCACTGGAACGAGTTTATAGAGCTAAAAGGTGACTACGTAGAAAAATAAATATACGTGTTCAAAAAATACATGTTTTTTTTTTCAAAACACGGGTACTTATCAAACAGCCCTCGTATGCTCTTGTCGGTGGAGTAACCGCCACTCCGCGCGGTCTTCGGTCAGCCGTTTGACCTCCTGATACGACACGACACCCACTTTCTCCTTCACCTGGTTAAAATAGGTCAATCTTGGCCTTCCTCTGCCTCGTCTTCCTTCTATTTTTCCTTCCAGCAGGTTTAAAAAGAAATCGTCGTGTCGTATCAAGTGTCCCATCATATGCCCCCTTCTGCAATTTATGGTCTCCAGTAGTATTCTCTTTTCCTTGACCATGGTAAGAACCTCTTCGTTGGTTTTCTTTTCTTTCCAGCTAATTCTTTCCATCCTCCTTCAACACCACATCTCAAAGGCCTCTAGCCTTTCTCTGTCCCGTTGGGTCATGGTCCATGTCTCACTTCCATACAATGCAATGCTCCAGATGTACTTTTTATAAGGCGTTTTTTAGCTTTTGTGGATATTTTGGCTTTGAGTAGGTGCTACATATTACATAAGAAAACTGTATTTTTTATTGATTTTCGTAAGAATATAGGCAAGGGCAAATTAAATACTTACCCGGTTAGTCTTTTTAAGAGTACACGCATCATGATCACGGGTAGACTTCACAATTAACTTCAGTGTACGATAAATAGACAGTATTTTGAAGGTAAAATGTGTCTTTTTATTTTAATTTTGAACGAAAGATACGTGAAAAAGGGCAACAAGCACCATTTAGTAATGCTAATAATGTCAAAGTAATTTAAATGGCTCTGAATCATTTTTGCAAAATTCATTGGACTGCCGAAAATTAATTATACTTAGGTAGGCACTTACCTACCTAATAAAGCGGTTCAGTTTTCGCTGACCTATTTTTGACTCGCGACCTTAAAAAATCCAGTGGCCTTTGTTAAGCCCAGCCCCTTCTACAATAGGTTTATACAATAAAACAAGTCTAAGAGTGGGCATTAGCGCAAAGCCTTTATCTTAGCGCCGAGCTCCGCAAACATGCCCATTGTGCGAACAATAACTGGGAATCTGCATAATTTCGCCTCGTTAAGGCAATGAAATGATTAATAATAGGGACCATATAGCCCGAGGGTGCGGTGACCATGAGTTTGGGAGGTTTCAGAATATTCTAAAGTATAAATTAGAGTAAAATTATTTGACCACAAATTACTATTTACTGTCTCTTAGATCTAGTTAGGTTTAAGACTATTTAATTTAGGATTCATTAGGAACCGCTGCCCGAATCGAATCTACGTCTTAAGTTCAAATAAATATACTTAAAGGATTCCGCGAGAAATGAATCGAACATTTAAAATCGAAATGCGTTAATTCTTAGCCAAGCCGTGCAGCTGAGCAGTGCAACATAGTAATGAAATTAGCGTTTATCACAGTAAATTCCGCTGTTTCTTTGAAGTAAATTACGAGCATAGTTCTTTTCAAGGGTTTTGAGGTTAGGTAATTCATATTTTGATTGTACATTTCTACACGGAAGTTTCTTCGCAGAATCCTAGCCACCCTACCTCGAGACGTTACAATGGGCGCGATTTCGCAAAATATTAGCAAGCGACTTCCTATATTAGAAAATTAAATGAGTATTGGAGGAGCCAAGCGATGAATATTCAAAGAGAATAAATTAACCGTCGACGCCAAACAGAATTTCGAAGACAAATTATAGTACGCACGTACGCCATTAGATTAAATAAATAATGACACCCCGTTTTCAATCTTAGCGTGCTAATTCATAATTAAAGGTATTAATGCTCTACCTTACGTAATGCGAGCTCACACTCGCTTATTTTGCCATAAGGGAAATACTTCAGGGTTGTTTCAAGTTTGAAGCCTTTGTAGTACGCCTGATGAGCTGCCATATGTTTGCCATGAGTATAATGTACTAGCTGTTGAACTAAAAACAATTACTTTGCTCACACGCGACCACAAGTGAAAAATTGTTATGTCTGTGCGGAAAATGTATGTTGCCATGCAATACCTTCGCCTCCACTGCTACACGAATCAACACATGCCACACGGACTTAACTACACTAAACACTAATACACTATAAACTAGTAACGCTTGATTAATTAAGTTACTAGCTGTTGTCCACGACTTCGTCTGCGTAGAGTTCGGTTATCGCTATCCCGCGGGAACCATGCAGTTTTTAAATACCTGTAATAAATACTAGCCTAAATAAATAGTACTCTACGTATTATATTTCTTATTTCTGGTACAAAGGTTGTCCATTGCGGTTCAGCGTGGTAAAGCGGCAAGTGTTTTGGGAACTTGGGACGCGGGGCGGATTATTTGACTGATTATGTATTTTTTGAATTGTATTGTATGTTTGGTTTATTTAATAAACAAAATTTTATTTATCTATAAACTATTTTAGGTATCTATAAACTACATATATAGTCGGTACTGAGAAGTTTTTGCGTGAAAGAGTAACAAAAACCCCAATCTCCATAAACTGTAACTTTTATAATATTAGTACCATTAAGAATCTGTTTCTGTATGAAAAGGCCATCTCAGTTTGTCCTTGTGCCTAGCATACGGAAGATTACCAAACGTAATGAGCTCATAAAAAAGCAAAAAAACAACCACATATTTGAAACTGTTATCATAAAAATGTCCATCTCGATCAGGGTCATCCCGTTTCTGCGCAGTTTCACGCCAGTTAAGTAAGTCGTACGAACATTCGAAACCTGCGTAACGTAATCGAGTAGTAAACATTATCGAGAAAATTGTATGACGTTTGGAGCAGCGCCCGCTCGTGAGCGTATTTGGACCTAAAATTTAGTATGAGGTTTCTCGATTTCGATACGATAGCGTAACGCGTACGCAGGATTCGTAAACTTCATGCTCAGAATACAGCGATACTTCGGTCTACCAGCAACCGGACTACGTGAAGTTGGTCAGCTCAAATATACCCTATTGACCCCACGACCCACATCTATTCTCTGCTACTCGTCGAGCCGGAGAATTCTACATCTATACCTATAAAACAGTCCCGTGACTGACTGACTGACTGACAGACAACGCACAGCCTAAACCACTGGACCTAGAGACTTGAAATTTGGCAAACATATACCTTGAGTATCCTAGAGGTGCACTAAGAAGGGATTTTTCGGAATTTCCACGGGATAGGGAACTGGCCCATTTTTAAATATTTCACGGGGGCAAAGCCGCGGGGCATAAGCTAGTTATACATTTATCCGCTATGCCTATGCCGAGCAGTGGGTTATAAAAATAAACTTTATTGGATACCTGATGATTATGAAAATTAATACATGGTGTATGTTAAAACAAACGAGTCCATTTGATATCTTTTCGATGATACTTGATAATCGATACTAAACCTTGGCCATAAAACGTCATATTCGGCACCGATTGATTCTTTATCAACAGCTTCGCAATCGAAAACGGTGGCAGCTCTATCAGTTTAGATTTCATTATTTATGGCTCAGATAACATTTAATATTACTGCCTAAAGTCACTGTTTACGTACGTTTGCGTGATTTTTACCTGCTTAGGTTTACTTGACTGTATGTTCACGACTTATTCGGCAAATAGCGGAGCGCTGAAAGGATTAGGTGTAGTGAAAAACAGGCTGTAGGTATTAGTAATAATTTGGTAGGTACTGGAGAGTTAAGTTTGTTCTGCGTCTGTGTCTGTGAAGTAAGTGTACCTACGTATTTGGGATCTCCTTTTAGAATTCGTTTAAACGAACAAGAGGACCTTTTCTCGGGCTGTTTGGGTTCTCTATGACGAGAACATCTATATAAATAAATAAATAAATACCATGGGACAAATTGACACCAATTGACCTAGTCCCAAACTAGGCAAAGCCTGTACTATGGGAACTAGACAACGGATAAACATACTTATATAGATAAATACATACTTATATACATATTAAACATCCAAGACTCAAATGTATGTATTAATATCGGTTTATAGAATCTTTATTTCTCGTTAAAAACGATTTGTCACCTACATGAGAACTTAATATCTAATGTGGTATTTGGAGTTGACAATAAAGCAGAGAAAGAAGCAAGTAACTTACGTATATCATATAAAGTTATAGTTATTTTTTTATTCGTGATAATATGCACTTCATACATGCACTTAATATAGACTCTACGTCAATGAAACAGTATTCCTTTTAACTTTATTTTAAGCTATGTATGCTTCGTTTATTTTAGCATTAAAAAGAAGAAACAATATTGACATGTCTTATACGTAACGGTTACTTATTTTAAAAAGCGTTTTTCAATAAAAAGACATGTCAAGATTGTTCCTTTCTTTTTAATGCTAAAATGTACGAAGTATAGTATCTATTTAAAACCGTAGGACCGCGACCCAAACCTCGCAGAGTGCTCCATTGGGCTAACCAACAGCAACTAATACGTCAATCAAGGAATTGAAATGTTTTGGATAGAATACTTAGATCTAAGACGCTTCCCTGAGAGTATGACCTTGAACGCTTCGCGCCATCCTCACCCCACCTCACTTCGTAAACAACTACGTTTTAGTGACGACATCTATTAAATATCGGTCTCACTTAATTTTTACACAGTGTTATCACAAATAACGCGTCTTTTCGAAAAAAAACTTTTTTCAAAATTCGCACCGATTACGTAAATTACTTATTTATTTTTTTAAAATATTCTAAATAAAGGCCTGGTGCCCAGCAGTGGGACGTAAATAGGCCGATGGTGATGATAGTGATGATGATGATAGTTATAAAAAGGTATTTTAATAATGTTAAACATAGAAATTCTAGCCTATTAAATACTCTATACATTGGTGTAAGTCAAAGTAAATTATGCTTAACATGTAGTAACAGAATATTAATTACAACTTGACTTACTTGTGATGCAGATATCATAAGTATTAAATAGGAAAAAAATATATGAAAGATAGAAAAAGAAATTAAGATGCTATAGATACTTAGTGTATTTATATATTTTGTTTTTATCGTTTAAATAATTTACAGAAAGGCTCTAAAAAGCAGCCATTTCAGCGTCTGGGTCAGGGAAGCGCCTCAAAGAAGAAAATAAACTTGTCTTATCAGAAGGTTAAAGAAATCTCCCATCACAAAGATCAGGCTGGAGGGAACAGCATGGACTAGAATGTTACTATTATATGACTAAGTATAATGAATATAATGATGTACCTACCTGAAGCAATAACGCCTTTCCCCTTAGTACTGGGCACCTCATCAGTAGTGCTATGGACCAGAGCGCTTGGTGTATTCAACGACCAAAAAATACGACTCGAACACGTTTGCGACAACGTGACAAATACTATGAGAATAGTTTGTTGTGGATACGTGCCGCATAGGTAATGATATTTTTATTTGATGTAGTAATTGTTATTTCATTTATAAAAAAAATCTGTTTTGTTGTTAATTAAAATAAAAATAAATTGATGAGGTATAATAAAGGAAATGTAAGCAGTAGCATGTGGGAGATTTTCATGTGTCGTAACGATCTATTTCGGTTGTATCAAGACGACCGAATAGCCTAGTGGTTAGAGACCCTGACTATGAAGCTTGAGGTCCCGGGTTCAAATCCCGGTCGGGGCAGATGTTTGTATGATGAATATGAATGTTTGTTCTCCGGTCTTGGATGTTTAATATGTATATAAGTATGTATTTATCTATATAAGTATGTTTATCCGTTGTCTAGTACCCATAGTACAGGCTTTGCCTAGTTTGGGACTAGGTCAATTGGTGTCAAATTGTCCCGTGATATTTATTTATTTTATTTATTTTTATCAAAAAGTGTTTTCCGAAAAAAATCTCACCTGCAAAATATCGGTATGTAGGTAGAGCTATGTTTAAGCATGCTTTGCCTAGTCCCACATAATTAAGAGTGAACATGTATATGTATAAAAAACCTTCTTTGATTTCGTTTTCGTATTGATATCAGGACTAATAGTTGCTCAGCATTGTAAAGCTTTATCCTTCTAATTACCTATTCAGATGTGACTCTTCCGTTCACGATTATAACATTGCAAAAATGATAACATAATTGTAACTCAACTAAATCAGTGTAAAGGTCGGTCAAGTTCACCCACGACGGCTAGGCTTACGGGCCTTACTGGTAATCTGTGCCCTAAGCACGACTTGTCGAATCCTGCGTTACGTTACGGTTATCGTATCGAGATCGAGAAATCTCATACAAAATTTTAGTTCCAAATAGGCTCGGGCGAGCGTATTTGGAACTAAAATTTTGGACGCTGTTCCAAACGTCATACAAACTCGTTATAGTTAACTATTCGATTTTACGTGACGCAGGATTCGACAAGTCGTGCTTAGGGCACTAGTTAATCTTTACAGCCCGTTACAGCATGCCTCTGTATACATGTCATATCAACGTCATGTATATAGTATACTTACATCGAGAGAAATGTACTGTTTGACTTCAAGTTAGGTCATTGTTAGATCATATTGCTTGCTTTTGCGGATTTGTCGCGATTATCGTTGCTGTACGCCTACCGGTCTTAAATACGAAAATACTGATAAATGATAAAACCTCCCCTCCCTGTGCTCAATAGTAGCTTTTAAGGACGGAAAAAACATTGAAAACAATTCTTCCGCTTATGATGTAGAAAGGTACAATGAAAATTTTTAACAGACGAACTAAAGAGATTTGAAACTAAAAGTCAAACTTTGCGCTAATGGATCATTTTCAGGGTTTATATTCATCACAATACCATCCGCTTTCGTTATAGTTAGCAACGATATGTGATAGAATATTTTGTTTTTGTTTCGATTTTTGAATGGTGATATTATTTGTATATTAGACATCACCAATGTACTGTAGCCCATGTGACTAGCTTATAAATTTATAACACATTCATTGGGGTGGTACTAAACGTCTATAGCGGTAATGACAGTAGAACTTCCATAGTACAGGGGATACCGCCGGCGAAATAATTAGAAAGAAGTTGATTTGAATAACAAACGAACGAAAAACTAAGCCAGTATAATTGGTAGCATCAATATGCTGTCAGCGAAACAATTAAAAATTATCTACCTAGCTTCTATTTCCCTAATGCGACAGGCAATAGATGGCAGTGACAAAGTCTACAGTCCGATGCCGAAGTTACACCGAATTGACAGCTGACATTTGTCACGTTGGTGAAAAAATAGAGGTCTTATAGTTCCAGCTTAGACTAACGAATGTCTAAATCACAGCCCGAGTTCTCAACAGCATCAGGCTATCCCATCTGTAATATGGTCGCGAGTACATTCGTTATGATGAGATAAAGGGACGCCACGCGGAAAGAATGCGGTATTAGCCCGGTTTGGGAAATGCATGGTCTTGTCCTGCTCAGAACAAAAATAGTATACCTACTAAGTAGTAGACATAGAGACTCGTAGTAATTATTTCAAACTCTTTGTCTAGGTATGTTGCATTAAATATAATACTCGTAGTAATGATTTTAAAGTCTTTGTCCAGGTATACTGTATTATAAGGATATCTTGTGTATAATAGTTAGGTTGAGTCTTAAGCAAATTTATAGGTTCGCGTTGTTCCTACCATGAGAAAGGGGTAAGGATGTAGACAATATTTAATAGTAATTAGGTGCTTTTTAAATATATACATTATCATATTTATAATTTACCCACTTTTTTCTTGACATCACCTGCGACCGTAATGATTTTTATAAGGGTTCAAATACCGACACGAGAAACGTTACACTTTAGAGCATTTAACACAATTTAAACTGATACAAAAATAATTATAGCGTAAACCGTTTTAAATATTCAAATTTAATATTCAGATACAATGCAAATCGCTCGCTAAAATTGCATAAACACTATACATTACGATATCGTATTACCAGGGGTTCCACCCTCATTCTTGTACCCCGTACCACGAGACGCAACAAAAACCGAAACCCTCATTTTCATTTCACTCTACATAGCTTACTCAGTGTTATTCCTCAGCAAAAAATGCTTTACAACCCAGCAAGATAAATGGAATATTAGTGATATATCGTTGGGTGGTGGATATCATGGTACAAGGGCGAATAGTCTTTTTTGAGAGGCATCTGCTACGCTCGATTAGTTTGACAAATTGTTGTGGGACGTGTCGATTAAAATATCGAGTTAGTTGACGGGTTAATACGGGGGCATTTGTGATCTCATTTAGTGAGAAAACACTACCTATAGGCTGAACGTATTATGAGGAGATTACGTGGACCACTTTCTTTAGAATAGGATGTGTTAAACAAGACATTTTTAAATATTGTTGCTTCCTTGTTATAAGATGGCTGACAGGGGTTAGAGTCCAGTCAAAGCTTAAGGCACTGGTGCAATAAGAACAAATGTCTGTATATGTTGCAAACTTTCTTTGCTATCATCCTAATCCTAACTAATATTATAAATGCGAAAGTAACTCTGTCTCTCAGTCTGTCTGTTTGTTACCTCTTCACGGGAAACCGCTGCACCAATCTAGATGAAATTTGGTAAGAAGATAGTTTGAATATTCAGGAATAACATAAGCTACTTTTTATTCGGGAAAATTATATAGTTCCCGCGGGATAGCGATAACGGAAATCTACGCTTACGAAGTCGCGGGTAACAGCTAGTTATTAATATGTCATCTTACAGGTTTCAGTAAATATCACTCTATCTCTTGCAGTCATAATGTGTCTACCTTAGGTAAGTATAAGACATTGTTACCCAATCGAATGTATAATTTATAAATAAAGGACCGACTGTTGTCTGAAGTTACACACACCTACGGCAACATTAATATGGTTTAAGTATTGGCAATATCAAGTGCCATAAGTGAGCTCAAGAAGGTTGTATTTTAAGTATTGGCAAGATCAAGTGCCATAAGTGAGCTCAAGAGGGTTGTATTTTTTTCAAATGAATCAAATTATTACAAAGCACCATACATTCAGAAGTAGTAGGTACTTGGGCCGATTTGGATCCTTTAAACACCAAGACGTCTCTTAAATACGGCTGTTTAATGTAGGTATTTTATTTCACAGCATGGGACATGAGCAAATCATGTTTTGCAGATTAATTTGTATACAAAAGAAAATACCAAATTGTGATTGAGAATATTTTATTAATTATAGCAAATTTTCCCTTAAAATTAGTGAATGAACAGAAGAGCTCATATCATTATGTTACATATGTAATAATACATGCATAACAAAACACAAGACTTAATACAAAAACGTACCTACATAAAAAAACAAAACGAATATTACAACTGCTTCGAGTGTTTTAAATGTCAGTCATAATAATCATCATCATCAGCCTATTTACGTCCCACTGCTGGGCACAGGCCTCCTCTCAGAATGAGAGGATCATAATAATAACTAAAACCAATTAAAGGTTACCTAATTTGAGTAGAATAACTGATAGTAGGTAACGTTGAACGGGAGTCTTAGGGCTTTGATAATGGGTTCGTAGCTGAGTGGATATTCCTTTTTCGCAACTGTATTAAATTTTATTTCATGTTAACCTTGAACCTGTATATTATATTACTGTTGCGAAATAAGCTTCTTATTCTTATAGTATGGGTCTACTTGACATGTATTGTGTTGATTCGTGTGGTAAGTAGTGGAGGCGGAAGTACTCCATGAAAACATGCAATACTCTATTACATGTGTGGTCGCGGGTGGAAAAATTAATTGTGTTTAATTCATAACCGGTTACCTCACCGCATGGTAGGTACTAGGTACCTACATATTTTACATAATGATGGAACAATATGCCTACTGTGATAAGGTATAACTTATATGAGTAAAGGGTGATTTATCATTACTGTTATTTTTATTTACTTTGTACCTACTTCGTATATTTATAAACTTAAAAACCGATGTATTGTTTTATATCCAACCACATAATAAATCTTTTATCCTCGTAAAAAAAAACCACATAAATTTTTTACATAATTGTGGTTATAATAATATGAATATACCTCTGTTCGTTAAACATTTTTTAACTTTTCTATGCGTCAGTGTCATGTTAATTTAGAACAAGTTAGGTGTATTGATTTAAACATTCGCGATTTTCACACATAATCAGAATACTCGGGACTTAACTGGTAAAAAACATATATATTTTTTTTATTAAATATGTTTTTTATGTGATTAAGTCCTGAGTATCATGATAACAAGTTAGGTATTTAATACTAAAAAGTTGGTAACAATAATAGGTTAGGAACCTCCGAGTCACTTAAAATACAATTTATACTTGATGCCCTAACCATGTCCTAACACGATTGAGTATGATAATCGTCCAATAACACTCGGTAGACATTTTGGAAAGCAAGCGATCGTTTTAAAAGTTTTCGTCGGCAACATTTTTGGAATAACATTTGGCACTGCTATTTAGTACGAATATTATGGTACCTAATTATTATTAAATGTTATTAAATGTATACAATAACAAATTTTAATACACATTAAAGTCTTTAATTCGTATCTTTATTTGAAACAAGATACCTTATAGTCCGTTAACATACACGACATTCACATTCAGCTTTCAGCGCGCCGTCGGACGCGGCCCGCCGGCGGCGTAGCAGCGTAGCCCGTAGCGCCCGCACGCCGCGTAGCACCAACCATCAACTGTTTTACCCGCTCATTAATAATTACCGCTATGAATTATTGAAACTCCAACACCTCAACATGACACACGTAGAACAAACCGATCAGAGAAGCGTCGGCAAGTAACGGACGCGGCGGAGGTTGCGACGACGCGTCGCCGCCATATTGTTTCGCGCCCCGCCCCCCTCTCCACCGAGCCCCACGATTGGCTTAAAACCCGACGGGGGCGGAGCGTTACTCACCAAAATGTTGCCAGCTTTTTGAATAAATAATTTCAGTAATTTAAGTAATGAAGGCAATTATGGCGTTGTTTAGCTAAGTTCGCGCGGTAGCGAGTGGGAACTTTATATTTATATCGGTCTCTTTATGTACGCCGACGCGGTTAATGCGCGCGATCTGTTTGCGTGGCTGCCTTATTTATGGCGGAGGACGGTGCAGCCGGCCCGCGATTTAAACTGCAATTATTCTGTACGCTATAAGGAAAACATATTGCACAGTTAAATGAGCTAGGGGAATAAAAACGCTAAGAGGATTTATCTGTAACGAGACCACATTCGATTGATTTTAGAGCAATGACGCAAATAGAGACTATTTTGACTGATCTTACCGAAGGCCTTAAACTATCACCCAATAACCAATACGCGTACAAAATTACGAACTACAAATAAATCGCCAACAAGCCATGAATCGCAATGACGTTGCGTGACGGCTGTCCGCAGGCCGAGTAAACAGTGACGTCACGGAGCGTCACGACAAAAAGTCGATTTTCGCAAGTTCAGTCGTGGCCAGCTGACTGCCCGCGCCCCGCGCCCCCGAGCCCCGCAAGAGAGATTTCGGCGCGAGCGAGAGAGACAGCGGGGTACGCAGCGGGCGGGAGAGAGTGGACTGTATGTTGCGTGCGCGCGCGGTGGGCGGCGGCGGATGATGTATAGAGTGGTGGAGTTAGGTTCAAATTGTGCCGGGAAGTGGCCGAGATTAGAGCCCGGCCGCACCGCGCTAAAGCCCACTTAAGACTGTTTTTAATACTAGTATTTTTTACGCGATCCCGACAGGATTTAGCGGATAAACGTCGCGATCGTGCGCTTTGATTTATCGGTTTCGAATTCGGTTTCGGTTTCTGGTGTTTACGCTAGTGGTGACCAGCGAAGTAATCCCGCGGCTTGTACCAGATTATGACGGATATCATCGGATTTCGTGCTCGTTTGCTGTGACGGCCGCGGCCCGGTTAGCCCCGACGCGTTAATTGTAAGTACCATCTTATTTCAGTGGGTGTTGCATAAACAACGTCACGCAGTTACTGAAAATTGTAATCCCTTGCGAAGCTGGCGATGTTTATGCCTAGACGTTGCTAAGAAAGTTGGATGATATAAGACGCCGAATTATACAGGGTCAATGATCTTACTAGAGACAGTGCAATACGTAGCTCAAATTTTGGCAATGATGAAGAAAGTAGCGTCGGCCTAGGAATGAGTCGGCAGTGAAAAACCGAAATTGCACCTTTAACGATTACTTATTTGAAGCACGACAGGTTTTTCATTAAATATACAAGGGTAGGTTTCGTTTCCGAGATTCGCTAAAAGATTTTGTTACTAATAGGAATAGCTTGCTGGTCCGTCTCTACATATATAGAGTCTTACGAATGGGCCGTCGGTAGAGTTCAGTTCGTACCTAAGGAACGAATGTTATTTCATTACACTAGTGTATCTTATTCATTTTCATGTGTTTTATTGTTTAGTAATTGGTACATATAAAAATAAAGATTTGCTGTTTATTAGGTAGGTACCTATAAGCAATTTGTCGTTAGGTTAAGACCAATTAATAAACAGCAAATCTTTATTTACCTATGGGATTATTTACTGCAACATAATTATATTATCACAGATGAATAAAAAACATATCTAAACAAAACTGGTCTGCGTTATTTTTAGGTTAGGTATAAATTAGGAGTAGGTCTAGCTGTTAGTTTATTTTCGAAAAATCATTTCCATGATAAAAATCCAAAAATCGGTAGGTTATTTTGCTATGACAAAAACTACGCGTGCCTTTTTTTTCACTTCGTACCTATTCGGTTTAAATTTTTACTTAATTGTAATTTTATACTAGATAAAAATTATTCAATTTTGCATTGAGGTTACTTTCATGACTCAGACAAGAAATAGGGAGGGAAGGAGGGATTTTGAGAAATTCCAAATGGATATGGAGTTCTGCCACGGGAACGAAGCCGCGTGCGAATTCCAGCACACCAATGAAGTAATTTTTATTTTGGTATACCTACCTGTGTTAATGCAAAAAAATCTTAGGTACCTATAGTCGTCCCACGATAACTCTGCAACGAACTGACAACAGTAAAAATCTAAAGTTTGTTTATGGCAACACTGATTTATAGTCAAACAACACGTTTTGAACTTTTGATTAGATTAAACATTAGACAGGTCATCGTTCATTCATCATCTACCATTAAAATACCTCTCATATTTCGTTTTCTAGATTTTTATTACCGTACAACGGCAAAACCTACTAAACACTGGCAAAATTATCCTCCAATGGACAGAGCCATATTAAAAAAAAAACAGCAACTTTTGATTGCTACTATCACTATTATTTTTAATTAAAGAAATGTCTGAATGACATGAAAAAGGTATTACCACAGCGTGATTTTTCTGGGTTGCCAACTAATGTCTTATGCAGAGTTATAATGGGACGATTATACATCTATCTTAGTGATGAACATGGTAGAGCTATATTAAATATCCTTTAAACTCAACTATTTTATTTACAAATATTTAAAACAAATTAAATACATTGTAAAACTCAACTGCACATTTGACTTAGAAGTGAAATCCTTTATAGTTTTTTTGTCATTTTACTATTAATAGCTAAGCCATAAAAATTGCCTGAGAAAAATTAGCATGAGAATATTTTTTAAACTAATTCGACTGAACAAATAAGTTCTTCGCCTACTTTTCGTGATGACGTTTTCCATTGTAGAATTTTAAACTAGCTCTCTGCATTAACCTACATATATACATATAACAGCAATAAATTATTATTTACCATTAGTACGCGAATTAACAACATATCTGCCAAATGATGGCGATTATTTATTTATGAGAATAATTTTCGGACTTTTATTTAATTAACTTCCTAACTACTTTTGCTATTTTAATTTATTTCTTAGATACAAAATACCTTGCTCTCTAAATAAAATAAACATGAAATCAAAAAATATTTGACGTATATTTCAGTAACTGGCTGAATAAATCGGTTGGAGTGCTGTTATTTCTTTTGTTTGTCTTAATTAAATTTATGAAAAAGTTTTGACCCACTATAGATTATACTAATCGTAAACAAGACTGCTAATAGGCAGGTTATAGAAAGCCTAAATATGATTTTTTTACACAAACGTAAATTGTAACGTTACTTAATTAATTTGATGCCATGCCCAAATGCCCAATGAGCCTTATTTTTAGACATATTACACCTATTATAGTTTTTTTTTAAAGTAGTTTTAATTTAATTTTGATTTTGGATAAGTGTTGTCTTATTTTCGTTTAATTTAGTATTATTCTTATATTTTTTCCATTTCAATTAGATTAATTCTTATTCATCTATCGCTACAAGTGCAAATTTATTTAAACTTTATCTACTTTATTCAAAAAAAATAAATACTTACCTAAGCATAAATACTTACACAAGTACAAATCGATGTCAAAAAACCATCACTGTTTTACAGAAGTAAAGTTTTCATATTAACGGCAGCACGTTTGGGCCGATCTAACATTTGAAACAGCGCCCGCCCGTGAGCGTATTTGGAAGTAAAATTTAGTATGACATTTCTCGATCTCGATACAATAACCGTAACGTTACGCAGGATTCGATAAGTCGTGCTTGACCCGCTGGCGCATGGTGGAGAGGTTAGTTTATTAGGGATCAGCAAAGAGTGAGTTTATAGTTACAAAATTGAAAGCCATAATACAATAGGTACATACGTGAATGGTAGTACGTAGTGGTATATAACGTCTTACAAAATAATCCGTAAAAATGTAAGGTTAGGGTTTGCATATTTTTTTGTTTTATACACTGAATCAAATATTGTAAATGGACTCTTTATAATGGACCATTTAACCCACTTTCGGCTTTACGGGTATTTTTATAACACCATGTATATTAGCAGTAGTAGTAGTATGTAAAGTCGCCAATGTTCTTAACTGTGCCCACTCGTGGTAGGATGTTCCATTATAACAAGGTTTAGGAATAGTCAGTTAAGAAGGTTGGTGCCTATAATGTTATAGGTTGCTGAGTACCTACTCAGTAGCAACTAATTCATATTAAATCACCAATAAAAATGGTTTAATAAATCATCACCATAAATTGGTTTTGCTTAAATATTATTGGAACTTAAAAAAATAATTTATACGCCAGTAGGTACGGTGCAAAAATATGTATCGAATTAATCCAACGCAACAAAAAAACTACAACCTTAGTTCGCCGACATAAGAGCCATGGGACATATTTTTGAGTAAGTTGTACGCACCCATATTTATGCACTTGACTGTTGTACGTTATGTTATGTGCTATGTGGCATGGGAGCCGATTTTACAAATCCAACAAGTGAAAGTACCAGGGGAAAAAAATAATACTTATTGCTGCAAATCACTGCGTGGTTTTTTTTACTATTAATTTTATCCAAATTATTTCCAAATACATTTTTACTGAGAGGACGCCTGTACCCAGTAGTGGAACATAAAAACGTCTGGTGATGATGAAAATGATGATAATTATCTCTTGTATTCATATTTTCACTGGTACGATTTGTAAAATCCCCCCCTCCCCCCCGTCTATAATTCTTCTGGTTACCTTTTGCCCGCGAATACTGTTTCGCTGAATAGGTACACCAACGCCATAACATAAGTAAATCATAGTATAAAATAATACAAGGAATCATGAAAAGGAACACACTGTGGCGAAAATACAAGGAAAACGAAGAAAATTACCAGAAGAAAACTGAATTCAAGAGGGAACGAAATAAGGTTGGTGCATTGATCAAACACACAAAAGAAACATATTTAAAACCTATAATAAAGATCCCAAAAAAATGTGGAATTTGATCAATTCACTAGCCACAAATAAAAACAAGGATTTGCCTGTTCCACCTAAATTAATATTAAATTCTAATGTTATAGATGATCCATACCAGGAGTGTCAGATATTTAATAAGTTTTTTACTGATATAGGAATTGAACTTTCTAATATGATACCAAGAATACATCAAAATGAGTCTTATATCTTAACATACGATGACAACATCACAAAGCCTAATATTACTGAATTTGAACCATGTACTGTTGACGAAGTAATGAAAATCATTAATGGTCTTAACACTAATTCTAGTACAGGCATTGATAACATAAGTGCAAAAGCAATAAAGTGTATTGCAGACCTTATAGTAGTTATTCTCACAAGCTGTATCAATCAATGTCTGAGTTCTGGAGTTTTTCCCGATAATCTTAAAGTAGCGAAGGTGACACCAATTTATAAGTCAGGGATTAAAACTGACCCTGGGAATCACCGCCCAATATCTGTTTTGCCTGTTATATCTAAGATTTTTGAAAGAATCCTATATCGGAGGCTTGAGGACCATCTTACTAACCTACATTTTCTTTCTCAGAGCCAATACGGCTTTAGAAAACAATCAAATACACTATCAGCAACTATTGACCTTGTCACGAAAATCAAAACCAATATAGACCAGAAAAACTTTGAACTAGGCATATTTATAGATTTAAAAAAGGCTTTCGACACCGTAAGTCACAGTATCCTTATGCAAAAGTTGAAGAATCTTGGTGTAACAGGTACAGCATACAATATTTTACTATCATATTTGACAAACAGGACCCAAATTGTAAAAATAGGTGACTACAGCAGTAATCCAGTGGGAATTAAATGTGGAATACCACAGGGATCTATACTGGGTCCTTTGTTGTTCTCAATCTACGTCAACAACATTAGTAATATCGGTTTATCAGCACAAGTAACTTTATACGATGACGATACTTGTTTGTTTTATTTTGGATGTAATCTTTTGAACTTGATAAATGAGGCACAGACTGATTTACACAGGTTCAACATTTGGTGTTAAAGTAATCTCTTGACAATAAATACAAGTAAAACTTCATATATGTTTTTTGCAGCTAAGAATAAAT
Source organism: Clepsis dumicolana (assembly GCA_963691665.1). Taxonomy (NCBI): domain Eukaryota; kingdom Metazoa; phylum Arthropoda; class Insecta; order Lepidoptera; family Tortricidae; genus Clepsis; species Clepsis dumicolana. The sequence goes on along the minus strand of OY829512.1, from coordinate 4,901,455 downwards.
AAATAGCACAGCACCCCCCTCTAATGATTAATAGCGAAACTATATGTCGACCTAGTGAGGAGAGATGTCTTGGTTTGTTGTTGGATGACAAACTAAACTGGAAAAGTCATATCCGAAAGGTAAAATCAAAATTGTCATCTTTGACTGGAGCATTAAAAAAATGTGTAGGCTGCATACCTCACAAAGCTCGTGTAATGATATACAACTCACTAGCGAAATCTCACCTGGATTATCTTATTGAAGTGCGGGGCTCTGCGGCCAAAACGAATCTTCAATGTCTACAAAGATCTCAGAATAGGCTAATAAAAACCCTGTTTAACTATAATCGCTTAACAAGAACAAAATTACTATTTGCAAAGACGAAGCTATTCAATGTCAAACAAACTTATGTATATTCGACTTGCATGCTCGTCAAAAAGATTTTAAGAAAGGAAATACATTCACAACTAACATTTACGAAAAGAACATTTAAGCATAATCTGAGGAACACAAACAAAATAAAACTATTTAGACATAGAACCGGCTATGGTAAAAGAAATATTTTATCAGAGGGGGCGCAGATGTACAACAACCTCCCAAAAGATACTAAAGAATGTGAATCTTTAAGTCTGTTTAAAGCTAAGTTAAAAAGTATATACAGGATTCTTTATACTAAGATTTTAGTTGGATTACGTTAGCATTTAAGAATATTTTTGTAGTGAAATAAAAACGGATCACTCAAGTATATAAGTCGAGTTTAGCCCGACATGTTTCGGACTAATTCGTAGTCCTTCCTCTGGGAGCGCACGACCCAGCCGCCACCGAACACACGCCGAAGATAGCATTAAGTCGATTTTCCGTCCCCATATGCAGCTTAGACAGCTGGTGCGTTCACCAAAGGATAAGGAGCCCCTAAACGTCCCCGGGGTATATATGATTCCCTGCACCTGTGGTAAAAACTATATCGGGGAAACTGGGCGGAATATATCCACTAGGTTATCGGAGCACATACGCAGTATGAAAAAACAGGACAATAAGGGTTCTGCTGTGGCCGAACACTCGATGGACTCGGATTCGACGCATTACATTCGGTTTGATAAGGTGTCGGTACTGGCGAGAGAAACGTTTTTTATTCCGCGGAAAGTACGTGAAGCCATTGAAATTAGTCGTCATCCCAATTTTAATCGTGATAGTGGATGGTCAGTGCCCCCAAGTTGGAAGACTGTGCTAAATACTGCGTCAACGGTGAATGTGGACGAGCCTTTACAGAGTGATGTGGTCAGTGTAGTGTGCTACCCTGTATTTGACAATAATAAAAATGACGATGAAAACGAGGGTAGTTGTGTGCCGCTGTCAGCTGCGTCTAGTAGTCGCGCGAGCAGAGCCGCGGCGCGCAGTGTGGAAGGACTACGAATTAGTCCGAAACACGTCGAGCTAAACTCGACTTATATACGTGAGTGATCCGTTTTTATTTCACTATGATTGAGTCGCACGGTAGTTTCATGTTAAAATATTTTTGTATCTCATCTAAGTGAACGGTATGTTCTTTTTGAGAATAAAATGTCTTTAAACCGAAACCGAAAATCATCAATTCATCATGGGTGTCTATGGGCAGTGGTGATCACTTACCATCAGTTGACCCACTTGCTCATTTGCCTTCCTCGTCGTATAAAAATTTTTACAAAAGTAGCTGTGTATATTGAGAGGTATAAAAATAATGCTCTCAAGATTGCCTCTAACCGTTTCCTTACCTGTCGTACACTATCAGATCATTGACAACGCGATACCCTATCTGATACCAGAACACGGATGATGTCAATATTGAAGTGCCAGGGGCTATTTTTAAAACGGTCGATATAGCGGTGTTTCTATATCGACCGATATTAGGAAGTTAAACGAAACGGCTGCCTGGTATTGATGAAGTTTGAATTTAACTGTTGGGTTCAATATCTACCACCAAATTGGTGGTAAATATTGTTTCTAATTGTATTTGATGAATGTCTTTGATATATATATAATGTATCAGTAATTTGGCACGAGCATAAAAGGAATTGCAATGCTTATCTTATTTATTTTTATTACCATTTTGTGCGCCTCTGTAACTTTCGCAGTATTCCGTTTAATAATATTAGAAATGTATATTTTGCAGAGAAAACATGTAAAAAAAAAACCAAAAGATATTTAACTAGTCAAAGTCATAAAGTCGGTGTAACATCAAAATAATGTCACCACTTTCACCACCACAAATTTAAATTTTGACTACTTACATGATGAAATATCATTTTAAAAGTAGCATACATAACTTGTATGCAATATCGCACGAGGACGTCATGATAATTAATAAGTTGATAAATGAATGAAAACAAAAGGATTTCTATTGTTTTAGAATAGACCCCACGTTTAAGCCATCAGTTGTAATATCACTTGTAATGCGTGTTACATATTTTTGTGAACATAACAATTGTAGTGATATTAAATTTTGTATATTATGTGTGTTCAAAGCAATGTTTTACGGAATGAATGAATATTACTCGTAAACAGAATGTGTCATGACATTTACCTTAGTTGTATGTAATACCTACATGGCCGTGCTACTGGTTACAGTGTTATACTTTAGACTACCTAATAACGAAGGTCGAGTTAGGTAAGTTACTTATTCTTCCTCTTTTTGCAACTTTTATCGACTATTGATGTTGTGTCCCAAACCTTTTTTTAAAGAAACATCGTTTTATTATTTGCAACGAAAACAGTTTGCTATCAAATTCTCAGTAACAATTCTAGCAAGTGCATGTAAAACAAATGAAACACTCTGATGTCTGAGACCAAATTGAACTTTTTGGTTCCCCTGTACTCACAAGCCCTGTAAAAAAATACTTCATGGTTATTCCAACGAAAGCGGATTTTTCTACAAAGCCAGTTAAAAATCCAGACTGACTAAAGAGTTGCCCGCACGGAACTGCACCCGATTGAATAAAAAGAGTGTTATTGAAGATTCTTTATCATTCGGAAGTGAACGAGTGAATGCCGAGTAAAATTCGAATGAGATCGCGTTTTAATAGAGCGAGCCACTTTCGCCAACTTAAATCTTTGGCTTAAAAAAGGCTTTGCGTTGGTTTAAAGGGATAAGAGAGGCTCAGTGGGCTCGATTGCTGCCTTTGGCTTTGCTCAATTACTCACCGACGAGTCAAGATTAGTGCTGCTGGCGCCAGAGCGTTTTCAATTCAACTCGGAGAAAATACGAACCGTATTTGCGTTGAGTTTGGAGTCTGGATGCGACACTTCCTTGTTTTAAGGGTCTTTGACCTTCGGAGAAGTTTCGATTATTGGATGTTTTTGAGGCGTGCTGTTTGGCCGGGGCTGTATATTTTTAAAGAGATCTGTATTAACTACGGATATAACTCCAGTTGTATTTGAGTTGTTTAGGATTCAATATAGGATCTCATTTATTACGTTAGGGTTTTTTTTTTTTTACAAATTATAGTTTAATTATTTCTTTTGAACATGATTTGCGCTCTATTTCGAGCATCCTCAATGCATTATTCTTCATCTTCAGCAACTAGCAAGCTTTTGTGGAATACAAAGAAACCCACTTTCTAGTGTGAAAGCGATGTGTGCACGACTTTACGAATGCTGCGTAACGTAAAATCGAATAGTAAACGTTGTCGAGTTTGTATGACATTTATTGGAACAGCGCCAGCCCGTGAGTGTATTTGGAACTAAAATTTAGTATGAGGTATCTCGATCTCGATACGATAACCGTAACGTTACGCAGCATTCGTAAAGTCGTGCTCGACCCTCATATGCCAGTAGGTTTAGTAAGGCCTTTTAATGTTGATGATATTGTACGTCCGAAATGTATAGACTGTTGAGATAAGGTCTTAACTAACTAACCTTAACAGTAGAGGATTCTTATTCTTAAATATTGTATTGCATTCTATTTTATTCTATTTGATACCATGTTGTGTTCTATTAACTCATAGCTTAGTACTTTTAGTGCTCTACCAACTTTAAGAGACTCTATATCCAATTAGGTATTTACAGTTTTCAATGGTCACGTTATACTTAAGTGCGTTTGGATTGCGCTAGCAAACATCTATAAACTTTTAAACGTTTTATGGCTACGTACACTTCACGTAACTAAAATTTGGTGATATTATTGTCGAATTCATACATACTATCTATTTTTTATTTTTACTCTGAATAGGTATAGAATTGATAGCACTTAGTCATTAAAGTACATTAGTGAACACAAAAAAAATGTGTTCAAGTTACACACTTCACGACGTACTTTACTTTTAGATAAACATAGACAATAGGTTTCACGCGTTGGGAAAATCATTTGAAACATTGTAAGAACTTTTTAATATTAGTAGTATCATAATCTAACCTACGAAAGCCATTATAAACTTAAGTAAAGTACGGGTTTAATTAACTCTTGCTATAATACCAAGGCTGAGTCAGGTCAGGCCGGCTCCATGAATACAAGAAAAAGTACCAAATAAATACGCGTAATAAGTCCTATGCGTAAATACTTATCTTACGCAACTTGAAGCAATGTATTGCGTTTATTTGATTACTACAGTGAAATTACAGATAACTATTTCGTAAATACTAAATTTTGAACAAATATTTGCAGGTTTGCACGAAATTACTCATAGTTACTCCCGTACGTTTTTCTTATATTTATTTATTTATCTATCTGTTTATTTATATACATTAGCTACCTATTTACTAATGTATTTGAATGCCATGCCAAATTGACGCAGTTTAAATAACATTGTAAGAAAACCTTCCTCAATTTTGGTAGAAGAAAAATGGGTGCTTATGTTGATTATACAATTCTGAAAAAAAAAACCAAAATAAATGACAGATGTTGCAGAGGAAATTTTGGGACTAACTACATATTATAAAACAAAGTCTTACGCCGCGTCTGTCTGTCTGCCTAAACGCGATAAACTCAAAAAATCGAATAATCTTTTCCGGTAGGTTTACATGTGTTCTTATTAAATTTATAAGTAGCGGGGGAAAACCGCGCGAAGCCAGGGAGAGTTCTACGCACTATAGATACGCAAAATTAATGAACGATGAGTAGATATCAGCAACGGCTTGCAATATATATGACCTACTACCTCTATAACCAAGTCAACCAAGCCAAGCCCATATCCTTTCTGTTCTATTACTAAAAAAAAACACAAGAGCAATCCGCACCGTTAAAAAAGCCACTTTTAACATCCATCCAATAGGTCATTCAACGCCGAGCGCAGCGCTCTTTTTACTGAATATTGAATTCAACTGCAGATATGTAAAAAAGACCGTTGAGGCAGTAAATCACTTAACTGTTCTGTTCTATCTACGCCATTATACGAGTGAATTTTATACGGCCTGACGTATGAAATATGAAAGTTGTATATCCACGAGACCCGTTGTTTATGATGCCATATATCCGCGCCGTGTACCGCTTTAAATCAACCCGATAGTTTACTTGATGAGCCTAAACCGTGTCATATTCGGGACTTTCTCTTGTTTTTTTAAGCTAAACTTTTAAGCTAGTGGTGTAGCATTGAGATTATAAAACTAATACTGTTTTATATAGGTTGTTTTTTTATTAGCAGAAGGACTTTCTCGCTTCCGAGTCCAAGACTGCACTTTGAAGGCCTTAACTTTCACTCTAAAGTTACACAGTGGTTGATTCTTTTATTTTACTAATAAATACTAGCTGTTGCCCGCGACTTCGTAAGCGTAGATTTCGGTTATCGCTATCCCGCGGGAAGTATACAATTTTCCCGAATAAAAAGTAAAAAATAGAAATAGAAATAGAAAAATATTTATTCAACGTACACAAGAAGTAGTCTTTGTCATTCCTCAATATCCAAACTACGTATCTTCTTACTGAATTTCATAGCGATTGGTGCAGCGGTTTTTCCGTGAAGAGGTAACAAACAGACAGACAGCGAGACAGAGTTACTTCCGCATTTATAATATTAGTTAGGATGCATAAAAATAAATCCCGCGATCCCCCCTCTGAACTACCATCGTGATTTCTAAGATCTTTCTTCACGAATCTTCTAGGTAGCTTTAACGTAGGTCTGGTTCTACCCACCTACAATTCTAACTATATCTCCTTGTTCCAGTATGCGCCACGCGTAATCGTTCCCCCCGTCGCACCCCCCCGGCCTCACCATTCACCTCCGCGTGTACAAGGAGGCTCTAGCGGCCGGCATGGAGCCGCTGGGCGAAGGCCTATGCCTCTCCGAGCTAGAGCTCCACGGCGGGCATCTCCACGAGTCGGTCGCGGCGACAGTCGGCTCGGCCATATCGAGTCTAATGGCGCCGTTGCACCACGAACCGCAGCATACGCCGTTGCATGCCCACGCGCCGCCGCTGCATCACGAGCCCCTGGAGAAGCTGAAATGTGAGTTGATAGATTTAATAGTGCATTGTGCTTTAAGGGCGGGCGGTAAGTAAGGAATTACGAACGAGGCTGTAGAAGCACGGAGTCTCAGGGCTTTCTGAGTCAAGGTTCGTAATTCCTGTATCGCTAGTGAAACACAATATTTTTCATCACATTTGCGTGAAAACGTGGCACACAGTGCTGATTAGGGCCGCACCCGTGCGCCTTTTACAGCCTTTGGGCGTTATGACCAGAGAAAAGGTCCGAGGTTTTTATTAAGTTTGCATGTTATGACCCTTTGTTACGTGCAAGTGTGATGAAATAAGTATTTACTCACTGTGTTGATAAGTTTTTCATTTATTAAAAGCAGTCCTTGGAGTCAATAGGAACGTTAGCGGTTCGGCTATTTCTCTGGCCTTTACCAGTTTATGAGAGAGCAAGACAATCTTTGCAATACATCCCTTTGTAATTTAAATTTAAATTTTCACAGATATTTGACCTGGAGACCCTATACATCTCCTGCTCAAATAAAACGTGCCAGTAAAGTAAAGTGTTCTGGTTTTGCTGTTTTAATAATTACTTTTTACACTTGTTTCTAAAATGCGGTATTTTTTTTTTCTCTCTTAATCTTTTAATGACAGAGTGAGGTTTCTTTGTGTAGTTTGTCTGTGGTTGCGTATTGTAAGAGCTAATGTAACTTGTTTTTAGAAAAAATGACTTTGTGCCAAGTTTCTTGCGGCGCATTCTTCTTGGCAATCATGGTCTTTCCGAAAGCGCTGGTAGACTCAAAAAAATGACGTGTAAAAGAGCATTCAACTGCCTATTTGCTGAATAAAATTTTGAATTTTGAATTTTGAATTTCTTTTGGTGACTTGGAAAGAATACCTTTCTGAGTTGGAATTTTATGTAAAGTATAAGTGAGTGTATTTACCTAATATTTAATCAAGTACTAAGTACATGAGAACCTATTTAAGTATACATAGAACGTCATCATACGAAATTTAGTGGCCTTGAGTAAGCGCGTGAACCACTAAAATTTAGCTTTTAAAAATCTTTTTCGATACCGTCGTGCTTTAGATAAACATTTTTCACACCTTTTACAATAATAAGCCATTACCTATTGCCTGACTTACGAGATTATTGACAGGGGATTACTAAAAACTTGTGCACTAAGTATGACATACTTACAGTATTATGTAAATGATAAAATGATACACAAGTTTTATTATGTTTGTAATAAAATAAACTTAAGCTAATAACTAACTTTTCTTAACAAAAAGCTTGTATCACTAGAGCACCGCAAACACGAAATAAAATTTTCGGTTCGAAAAGTGTTTTCATACAATTGCTCTTCATTGAACATTAACACAAACACACACACAACCATTAGTATCTACTCTCGTTTCGTCAGTTTGCCCGTGATCATGACGCAAGTAACTACTTCGAAATATCGGGAGCTCATCAAACCTATAAGGTAATAATGCAATTAACCGCGAATCATTCAAAACTGTTGTCAACACAAAGTACCAAAATAGAGAATATTTTTAAGGCAACATGAGTATAATGTATGTACGTATGTGTACGCCATGTACCTACTTAAAACATTAGTAAAGGCGTAGAGGCGTAGAGAAGCGTAGAGTAGGTAAGTCCGTAAAAGTTTTCTGCCCACACAACACAACATGCGTGTATTCACGTCATTCCTCGGTTATTCTCCATAATTTAAAAGAATGGAGCTTTCAGTCACGGTATAATATTCTTAAATTATAAATTAAGATTATATCCTGGCCGTTGCGGGATTATCCTGAGCAAGCGAATGGTTATTATTTTAAACAGCCATAGCAAAGTATTTCAATGTGAAAACGCCGTAAAGTTTTCTCAATAAAACGATTTCTTGGTCAACAATACATTTGCCAATGTACAACTAACTCGACTGGACTAGGGTTACCATCCGTCCGGATTTATCCGGACTTTCTTTTTGGGTTAAAACGGAATACGAGTAATAAAACTTACTTAAGTAGCATCAAATCAGTCTATTTATTGACGTAACACTATAATAACTTCTACAGTGTAATAATTTTACGTAAAACAATTTATAGGCGTAATAAAATTGTTGACACGTACAGGGGGCGCGAGTCGCGACGCGGGAGAAAACATTATTGATGTGTCCAGCTTTTTGCCTGGACTTTTCAAATTTTCATATGGTAACCCCAGGCTGGACTATAAAGTAAACGCCGCCTCGCGCCGCGCGTGAAATGGAAATCGCCAGTAAGCCCCGATAGAGGAATTTTAGTGAAATACAACGCAATCCAACGATCCATCCCGAACCGTTCTATATTGGCAAATAAATCCCGTTTTAAACTCAGTCTGGCTTGTAAATAAAATAAAGGGGACTTTAGACTTTCCATGTTTGATCCGCCAGAGTCTCCTATAGAGTCGTTTGCTCGTTCGGTTCATTTTTATGAAGATGTGTGGCGCCTCCGACATGAGATTTGGCGAGGGTAAATAAATAGGACGCTTTCGATTTTACGTAAAAAAGTAATTGGATTCTTGGCGCTGGTTGAATTAGCTTCTGTCACGCGTGAGAGGACTGCGCGTTACTATAATAGAAATAAGTATAATTATTATGTTTGCGGACGGGAAAAACGGCCGGTAGCTTCGAAACTATGCGTGTACCTAAGTATTGGCCTGTCCTTCACATTCGACTGATTAGTTCTGTTTATTTGAAATTTCCAGTATCCACTACATACAGACTTTAGACAAGATTTTATAGACAAGGTTTGGTTTTGGTTCCATTCTCAGTAATCAATTTGGGCAAAGGGAACGTAATCATTTAAAAAAACAGGTACCTGTTGCTACTTTTTTTACGATTTATATTTTTATATTGGTAAGTACTTCATAGCCGATGTTAGTTATACGTGTTAATTTATATCCAACAATTGCCCCGCACAGTCGTTCAGAAAACAAATTTTATCGTCATAACCATGAAAAGTCTATTATTAACGTATCAATACTTTTTACAACAATTTCATAGCAATAATCGTCGATTGTTACAAAACACGTGTTGGATGGCTTTATTCACGATGTACGACAAAACTGACGTCACTTTTTGAAACGTCTTATAACCGCGTTAACAGCATCTGTGATTATAGTCTCTATGTGTAAGCTGTTATGGTTTAAACTTGGTTTGATGCTTTGTGACACAATTGTGACCAAATTGGGAGCGTCACACGTCATCAACGTGACAGAGCGTGACCGAGCGTGACGCTCCATGACGGGATGCACTTGCAGCGTTTCTATACAAAATTAGACATTATTCTGTGTTGATGACACACAATTTTTGCCTTTTATTTTGAAGTAATCGTCATGAGGGTTTTGAAGGTGCATTGTAAGTATCATAAATATTAAATTGGCGGTGATGATTCCCCGTTTTTTTTATAAAATCCAAGCAAGTTAAGCAAAAGCAAGCGTTTTATCCATCACGGATTAGGTACCTTTAGAATGCCTGTTGCGTGTGGCAAACAAGAAAGTCTAGCATTTTTCTCTTATGGTTAACATTGTCAATAATCAGAAACTTCATAGCTGTGCAATGAGTCAGGATTGACTTCATAGCAGCGGGCCCTATAGGTTTGGTAAAGAAGATTAGGTAGACTAAGTAGGTATTTATAATTTGTTACATCTACTTAATACATGATAGTTAAAATACGTACCTACGCAAAATCGCGAACAATTTGAAATGTATGATCTCAATTGGAAAATCTTTTTGTATTTTTTTATTTATTTTTCCATTTTTTTTATTTTTACGGTCTTCCCGTGAGTATCAATTATATTTTTAATAAACTCACCGAAACATGAATACACAGAAAAACCAGAAAAAATACCAACCACTTAAAAATATAATTTGAAATTTTCTAATCGAAAATATTCAAAATGACAAACTACCCCGCACCTGTATAATGCCGCACACAGCTAGGGCTGCTAATCGGATAGTTTTTACAGACGCATCAATATCGGATTACGCGCCCCCGGATGTTTAGTTGTGCAATTAGTCATGCTGAGGGGCAACCCTGGCCGATTGGCTGGATGGTTACTCTGCTTATATTATTTTAACGTATTGGCCTTCGATAAATAATTACCTAGATAACCGGTCACGAACAAAAACATAGTAAAAGTATAGCACCGTTTTAGTGCCAGTTTGCTACTGATTATTTTGATCTAATATAGTTCTTAAGTTGTTAGAATAACGTACAATTTTGCGTGCAATAAATAAGAGCTCGCTCTACACGTGAGTTATTTGTAATTATTGATGAAAGGTATTGGCTTACAAAGCGTTTAAAATGTTCGAAACCTTTACGCGCATGTTTCAAACAACCAGGGCCGTGTTTTATAAAGCTACAATTTACAATTCACAAGCTGAAACTTGTAGCTTTATAAAACACGACCCGGATGGCCTAGTGGTTAGATAACCTAACTTCGAGACAGATAAATCGTATGAATACAAATGTTTGTTCTCGGATCTTGGATGTTTAATGATATGTACTTAATTATATGTATATCTTTTTAGGGTTCCGTACCTCAAAATAAAAAACAGAACCCTTATAGAAACACTTGGCTGTCCATCTGTCGCCCGTCGGTCGATATAAAGCACATAAGTCAAAACCTACGGATGTCGCATGAAGCCAAAGTATTTACAGAATAATTTGTCCTTTTTTTTATACAACGATGAAGGCAAACAAAGTGGGTCACCTGATGGTAAGTGATCACCACTGCCCATAGACACCCGCAAGCCCGGAGGGTTTGCAGATACGTTGCCAACCTAGGGAGCTAAGATCCTGCTGTCCTTCATTTTAAATAACGAAATAGAGTAATTCACCATACGCACCATACTACTAGTGAACCTGGCGTAAACGCAATGATTTGCAATCCATCACCGACGAACAAAAAGGGCAGCGGGGGCAATCATTTAAAGTCGATTCCAATGAATTGAGTCCTCCCTCCCTTTCCTGCCTCCGTGTTTCGTATAGGAGAAAAGTTTTTGTCCTGCTTGCACGTTAAAAAACAACCCCTCGAGACCGGCGAAGCATTATATTGCGATGATTAGCTTGCACTTGCCGCTTTTGTCATTGAATTTAAATGGGGGATTAAAATGCACAGCGCGTTTTATTTATTAATGCTATTGTGTTTATTTTCATTAAGCGACGGTGAATAGTTTAGGTTATTTTTCAGTTTTTTTATTGGTGATTTTGTAAAACAGATTTCCTAATCTTCGTCGCAAGTGTTAGGTCATGCTTGGGTTTTTGCATTCTTTAGGGGCGAGGTTCATCGCGGTGTTTTGGACTCGCCCGTGAATCAAGGAAAAACTGCGATCTTGTTACAGGGCAGCCAGGCTTGCGGTAAAGTGTGATCAACACACACTTAAATGTTTTTATGGACTACTTTTACCACGGCACGCGAACGTAAAAACCTTGACGGGGAATACGAGACAGAACTGACAGACAGAACTGGAAGAAAAAATGGTGGGCGCAATTAATTTTGCCTGTGAGTAGATTCACAGGCAAAATTAATTGCGCCCATCATTTTTTCTTTGATTAATGTAAAAACTGTTATTTAAATAAAGGACACTTTTACAATAAATAGTAATAAGAGGGTGGGCGATTAATTGTACCTGTGAATATACTTAATTCTTTAAAATTTCGGAATCCGTAAGTATTGACAAAAATAACTACTCGTCTCTGTAACCAGTTACCAACCAATTTCGCGAACTTATTCGTAATCGCTTGGCTCTGCGTGTGATAGATACCGCGGTAGGTGATCCCCCGAAGATTGCTTCATATCCCGCGATTTTTACAAAATAGGCGAAAAACACGTTTCGTGGCTTTAATTTTAAATTGAGCAGGTTCTGCGGAATCTTGCCTTAAGCCTTCCGACCGTTGATTTTGTCGCCGTGTGCGATTTTTTCACCATCCGCGCCAAATCTCATTATTTTACTGAAAAAAATATGGAAAACTAATTACGTGGGATTTGTGTTCGATTATGAGGATTTTGCCTGTTTTAAATTGTGCTGGGGCGCGTGTAAAAAAATGTATTTAGATAAGGCGGCTGGCTAATTCATTTTTGACGTTGCGGAACCGTTGGATGTAACGGATACTCTTTTGAAAAGTATTTCTTCTTCATTAAAATCTTTGTAGCCATTCCGATTTTTAGTTCATTGTAAAAACTTATTGTGGATTCGGATTTAGGTGCTATCTACAATTACCAGTTATTTTCTGAACATGATTCGTATACGAGTATGTATAAGTTGGAGAACAGCTCACGGAGTAGAGTTACTTTAAGCAACCTTAGTAAGTAGTTTCTATCTAGCTGATTCAAATTGATGGACAATCCGATGACTTCTATTCTAATAAGAATGAAGTGAAACCAAATCCGTTAAAAAGAAACAACCACAACTACAAACCATCCTGTTTCCAACCATCGTTGGTTATTCTTAATCCAGTTGACTTCTAAATTTATCTATCTTTGAAATTCTATAACGAATCTATACAATTGAATCGGATAGTTCGAGTTTAATTAGCATTTTCGACTTTATTATTTAGTTTCCAATCCGCACTGGGCCCGCGTGGGAACTATAGCCCAATAGCACTCTCATTCCGAGAGCAGGCCTGTGTCCAGCTTTGAGACGGAAAACAAGACTGATGATATTGATTATTTAACTTCAAAGCTGCTGTGTGCATGAGTGTACCTACGGCGGTTCTTAGTAACATTTTAACAAAACGGTAAGCCTTAATACCACATGTTTCATATCAAATGGATAATGCTAGCGTCTAGTTTGGAGGGTAAGGAAGGAAACTTCATGCAGTCAGATTAAGAGTGAGATAGTGGTAATCTCGAGTGACGGCCCGAGCTACAAATATTTGTCCAGGCTCCTCGCAACGGTCGAGATATCTCGCATGCATCTTTAATGTATTGTAGCTATGCGGTCATAGTTAAAAGTATTCTGTATTACAAACCTGTTTAAGTAAGTTGATGAAAAGATGATGAAATTGCAGGCATTTGTTGATCCATAGCTTACTATGATTATTTCAGACAAATCTGACTTCATTAGTAATTTTAACAAAAATTAAAATGGACGCAAGATGGTAAATTAATAGAACACTTTTTTTGATATTTTTGTCCTACGAAGAGTTAAGTTTTAATCATTGTACATTGATCATACTTGTTAACAAAAGTTAAGTATACATCTAGTTTTACCTGAAGCAAAACACACATAAGTACACTTTAGTGGTCGGCAGCGACAGCAAAAAATATATTTTATTGGTTACTTAACTTATCCAATCTCAAAACATCTTCGCAAATCTAAAAATACCAAAACTTGAATAACCAAATCAATTCGGTCTATCTCGACCATATCTATAAATGAAAAGGAAATCCTCGATCGTGATTGGTCAAATGAGCAACGCGACTCGGCGCCGCGGTCGCGAGTTGTAATCCCTCCGTCACAAATGGTCGATAACGCGAGCTGTGTAATCGAAAACTTGGCGTTTGGCAAACTTCCCTTGCAACTTTGTTATTATTTTTGTTATAAAAGTACGCGGAGTTTAAGATAAATCAAGGGTGTTTATTTTGTGGAGTTTCAGTAAAGTTATGTATAGCTGTAGGTACACGCTGTTTTTATTGGGACAGGATCCGTGAATCGAGATCTTGTTTAATTAAATAGAACATTGAGACTCTTCAGCTTTTACAGTATTCCACTGCATTAGATTTGAGTTACAAAAATATATTTACACTAGCTTTTACGCGCAACTTCGTCTGCGTCCCACTCCCACGGGAACATTGCACTGTCTCGGGATAAATTATAGCCTATGTCCGTCAGGGACAGAGCTTCAAAATAGTTTAGCTGTCTCGTCGCAGCATAATGTTGAGCTGCAACTTGTTTGACGTCGAGCAACAATATTTTGTATTTTTCTTTTTTTTGTGCTGTTGTTGTCTTTTTCTTTTCTTTCTATTAGTGAAATAAATTTTAAAATCAGTGCAGTAGTTCCTCCCGAGATTACTCCCACAAACAATCAAAATTTACCTCTATGTAGTAGTATTAACCATTGAAGATTGCACTTAAATTCTATTAGTTTTTGTTAAGAAACGGTTAAAGAATTAATAACACCTATTGAATATTGCAAATCGTTATTAAGCATCAAACAAAACTCCTGACCTCTGACAATAACAAATCGACAATGTCAATAAATTGTGACAAAAAATCGGTGCCACAGCGTCTGGCCCGCACGGCGCTACTACAAAGTACTTTTTGTGACAAAAAATTGCACCCTCTGTCATTTTATGCTAACATGAGGTACGCTGCCGCTTCTGATCTCCGGTGCAATCTATTATTTTTTTGCAACATTTTTTGTTACTATTTATAAAATTTGCAGAACGAGAATTTTGTCTACAGACTTGAAGTATGAATGAGTATCGAATTAGTTTAAATAAAACTGCAATAACATTGCAAATTTGAATGAATCGGGAATTAATTCAACAGCTACCATAAATTTTGTAATTAAGATAAACGACCCAATGATCGACACGTCAATTCCAATAACTGACACCCTGCTTGTCATTGAAGATGCCAACTACTGGGGCAGTGTCGGGTGCTAGACATTTACCTTATATCATTGAGTATCGAATATTAGTTTAAAAGAGAAGTGCAATAACATTGTAGATTTTAATGAATCGGAAATTAATTCAAAAGATACCGTAAGATATTGTAATTACTAATTTATGTAGGTATTAAAAACATTTGGACTGAAAAAATAACAATTGTAGCTGCACTCAGATATGAAGATTACATTTTAGTTTTACGAACCCCATTGTTAAAATTCATCTAGTAAACCTAAGACGAGTGATAGGACCCACACCAACTTGTTCCTTTGTGCCAAAGTTTAGGGAACCTACCGTGCTATAATGTTTTTCTGTTGCTTCACTGTGACCTTTTACCAATACCTCTCACTTTTTGTCCCATCCAAAACCGTCAACATTTTCGAAACGCAGAGCATTGGGCGTGACCGCGTCGCGCGACAGATGTCATTCCCTAGAAAAAGCCGTCGAGGAGGCGTGGTAGCAATAAATTTAGTCAAAATATGCTCGACACAAACACTTCCCATACCTCCCTATTAGAATAACAGAACGAATCGGTTTAATTTGTTAACAGGCGTTCGGAATGGGTGTCACATGTCTACCGGCCGCCGCGGCTAAATTATTTAGTTTCGACTTCACTAATTGCCGATGACAAAGTTTAATAGCCTGTGCACATGTTAATCGGTGCTTTTTTTGGTTTTGAAGCGGGTGTGCGGGGACAAAACGCGAGCACCGTTATTTCGTGCGTGAAATTTGGCTTCACGCATCAAGTTTTTAACACCTTGTGCGTCAGGAGAGTATTTGGCATTTGTCTATTAGTTTCATCATGTTTTAATGTACTTAACTACTTACTTAATTGTAATTTAACCACAAGAGCTTAATCTTTTCCGTAACTGACTGAGTTACTGACAGATTACGCACAGCCGATACCCTTGGCCCTAAGACTGAAATTTTGCACAGAGGTTGCCTTTAGAATGTTGAAAAGCACTAAAGAGGGATTTGTTAAAATTCCCACTCTGCGTACGAAGTCGCGGGCAACAGCTAGTATTCAATAATAGTCTAAACCAGAAATGACGATAAAATCTACAGGAACTCTTCATGATACTTTTTTATATTAATACTTACAGAAAGTATTGTTAAGATATCAATTAACAAAAGCCAAAAAGAATTTGTTCGTACTGTCAAGACAGTTACCCAAAATATTACAAGTTTACCGATGTGTAGGTATTTAGTTATGATACTTATGATAGTTAAGTGTGAATTTGTTCGAGACGAGTTCGCTTCAAAGGACAATTTTATTTTAAATCAGCCTAAAGCGCAATCTCTCTTGGATCACATTTGCATCTGATTCGTATAAATAAATGACTCTGACGAACTATTAATTTAACTGTGTTGAATCGCAATCAAAAATAAACAGTTAAACCCTGACAGAACTTGATGGATGATTTACGGACTAGTAGCGACACCTACCTCTAATAGGTGACAACACAAACAATTAATTGAAATTGATAGTTTCCCTGTTCGAAGTAAAGTCAAGTAATGACAGAACACAGCGTGAAATCGGGAGTATTGGCAGACAAACAAACAATGTCTGTTGTGTGATTGATAGTGTGACAGATGTGTAACCCTTGCCCTGCCGCATCTGTCGATGGTTGGTCAGCTAGGAAGGCATTGGAAGGGTTATGTTGCCAAAAAAAAGATTTCGCAGTAGCATCATCCTCTTCGAGACTTTTTCTTGGTCACGTTTGCCTCTTCCGTAGCCAAGAGTCGTGAGCACCCTAATAACATTATAGTTCAATCTGGGTAGTAGGAATTGATGCTAATATTAAGATTATTTTGACAGACACTATGACTAATTTTAACATCGTAAAGTTAATAATGATAGTTACGAAGTCTTTTGCTCATTAAACTGACAGTACTCGTTCCTATATCTCCACATAGAAACGACCAAGTTTATTTTATTTGTAACTTTCTATGGCAGATTAAATAGCATTACTAACGAAATCTTTTTGTAAATACTGCGATAGTTAAGTATATAAGTACACACTTGACTTGGACTGATGATCTAATTGAAACATAGCTAAAATCTGGATGATACCGATTCACCTCGTTGCATAATTTTACGGTTTCTTATTCAACATGGTGTTCGTTTTTATTTCATTTGATACGTCGCTATAAAAACAGATAACGGCTGTTAAAGAGCGCATTGTGCCCGCGTCCATAAATCTCTTTATTTTATGACAAATTGTCTGTCTGTACGTAGTCACCCCAAGAACAAATAACAACATAATGGGCCGAGATGGGCAAACACCAAAATAATGGAACAGTTGTAACGTAAACACAATAGTGGGCCACTAATATCGGTTTCAGTTCACAAAATATTGTCATTGTATCTGTAATTTATTATTTGGGGTAGCGAAGTTGGTTGGACAAAAAAATAAGTCAATATTGGAGACCCGGTCATCTGACCAGGGTATTAGGTTAGATTTGAGAATGTTCTGTATAAACTTACAGTAGTATACCTACCTACTGTGACAAGTGCTCATACTTGCATAAATTGTGTCTAAACTAAAAGACTGAAGTTAATTATTTATTGTATGTCATCTCCTTACAAATCTGAAACTGATTTGGTTCAACCAGTGGTTTGCAATTTGCAAATCGTTGCTTTTATACAAGTTGAAGGCACTTATTTGATTTGTTTTTAGATGACAACTCTACATAGAGACACATTCTATTCATTTTATTTTTAATGTTTTAGTAATTGTCACATGGTTACACTATTAACTAGAGTTAATTTAAAGTTTGACTTAGAAATGTTTGAGTCTGATGGATTTTTTAAATTAATTTATACAAGTGTCACCAAAAATTTCTTAAAAGACCGTCATATCCAACATAGAATACAAACACAATGCCCGCGAATATTTTGTCACTCTCGCTAACATTAGGCTAAGGTTACACGCGAGCATATAAAATGATGACACACGTAAAATGTGACGACGGAACAATGGCGCATGACGCCGCTTTATGAAGACCCCGCGCCCGTAATTATATAATGTTATGACTTCACATTATTCCTCAAATAATGCACCTAAACCCCCGAGTGATTTTAATATGTTGCTGATAAAAGTGACTACGGTTTTAGAAAATACAGCAGTATATCTTGCCTTAAAGACAAGTAACTGGAGGAAGACACATGTTCAGTAATAGGTAATAAAAGAAAAATAAACCCTAAATAAGCGTTGAATTAACACACGAACCAAAATGTCGGGAAACACGTTTCATTTGTACAAGACTATGTGGACCCGTTTAGTTTTTAGCTTCATTTGATTTTTATTATTTGTTGCCATAGCAGATAAACACCTGGGCCGCGTTTTAGAAAGATACAAGTTACAATTTACAAGCGGAAGTCTCATTCTATAATCTTGTATTAGAAAGAGACTTCCGCTTGTAAATTGTAACTTTTAGCTTTATAAAACACGGCCCTGTCAATCATAAGGGGCTTATGCCTACCTAGCTATGTAGATAGCGGATTCTTAGTAATAGCACTATTTGGGTACAGAACCGTAAGATTTTAAGTATTTGTGGGTTGGTAAGAAATAATTTGTCAAGCTTCAATGCTATCGGTTAACTCAGTCTGTTTCAGCATGAAACAAAGAAATACAAGGCCACCCGGCTATCAAATAAAATAATTATCATTATAATATTACAATATCGTAAAGATATGCGGTTTTCTTGTTAGTGTGCCTTTTTTTACCGATATTGGCATAGCTAGAAAACATTACACTCTTTTTTCTTTGGGTGGTTGTGGAAAAACTCATGTATTAACAGCGCCCCAATATTTGACACTTCAATTTCATTAACTCACTCTCGACAGAGTGACATACATATCACCCTTATTGCTCTATGAATTAAGATTGAAGATCCTAGCTATTGGGGCTGGACCGGGCCCTCCGTAGTACTAGATAGCGATTCATTTGATGCGAGTGAACATTTCACGTAGCGTAAACAGACCTAACTGGCAGTCTTCTGGAAGCGGAAATGCCAAGTAATTATACTTGGAGAGAATTAGTACCTACAGTTCTTTTCCCTTTGCACATTATGATGATTAATGTTTCATGAGTAGCAGCCTAGTGGAAACAGCAAAACCTACCGATACCGATACCGTCCAGATACCGCTCATAGATACACAAACTTCAACTCCACTTACCCAGAATAATTTCACACTAACTTCGCTGGTTAAATAGGTACTGTCAGACTTCGCGTAGAAACACAAGGCCAGCAGGCTATCTAGACTCTAGAAGTATAAACATCCAGCTATCACTTATCATCATACTATCACCCACTGTGACTTGCAATCTGAGTCTCTGTAATCATTCAGTGTGTCTTTTTCTGCTACCAAGCGAGACACGACTACTCGTATCGTGCGCAAAAACATTATTTTTATACCATTAACAGTCTGCAAGTGAATCATTGACATGGCGCAAGTCAAAATATGTGACGGTGTTCTGGAAGGAGAACTCCTGGATAATGTACTCGGAGGGAAGTACTACAGTTTCAAGGGTGTGCCTTATGCTGCCCCACCCGTTGGAGACTTGAGGTTCAAGGTTAGTAGATTTCATAGTTTCATTGTTTTGTATCCTTCGTATTTGTTTTTTATAATGTTTCTACAGGCATTGCAAATTAGACAGGTATCTATGTACTTACTGCAACAAGTATATTTTGAGCGAACATTTTTTTTTCTCTAGATCTACCCATTGTACAAGTAAAATAAACATTATAAAATAACATTAGCGCCCAAGTTTCTATTGTGAAGGGAGGAATGAGGCTTGGATAGCACATGATAACCTTAATATAATACGCCTGATCACCTTTCGTAATATAACAGTGCATTCCTTTTCTTTAAAGGCGCCTCAGCCAGTGAAACCCTGGGATGGAGTGCGCAGCGCCACTGCCCATGGGCCTATCTGCCACCAGTTCGATATGTTTACTCGCACTATCGACAACGGTAGTGAAGATTGTCTTTATCTTAACGTCTACACGCCAAGTCTTAAACCCAAAGCACATTTGCCTGTGATGTTTTGGATCCATGGAGGAGCTTTCATGAGTGGTAGCGGTAACAGCCAGATGTATGGTCCGGATTTTCTTGTCAACCAGAACGTAGTCTTGGTTACTATTAATTATAGACTAGAGGTTCTTGGATTTCTGTGCCTGGATACAGAAGACGTCCCAGGGAATGCTGGCATGAAAGACCAAGTGGCTGCTCTTAGATGGGTACAAAAAAATATAAAGCATTTTGGTGGTGATGAAAATAATGTCACTATCTTTGGTGAAAGTGCAGGTGGTGCGTCAGTGGCTTTTCATCTGGTGTCTCCCATGACCAAAGGGCTATTTAAACGGGCTGTAATTCAAAGTGGCCAAAATGTTAGTCACTGGTCTCGGAGCTTTGAACCGCGTTTGAGAGCTGAAGCGATTGCGCGATCATTTGGCAAAAATACTACAGATGATAAAGAACTGTATGAGTTTTTCAAATCTCAACCAATTGAAAAATTAGTAGGCATTTCCGCACCTCTAACGGTTGAGGAAGAATCTGGAATTCGTCTAAGTTTAATTTTTAACGTCACTGATGAGAAACAGTTTGGTGACAATGAGAGATACTTTTACAGCGACGTCTATGACAGATTGTATAACGACGTTCACGAGGGAGTTGAAATCATGATTGGATACACTACACACGAAGGAACAGTCCAATTTAATTTTTCACCCAAAGAGGGCATTTTCGATAAATTTAACAAGTTCTTACAATGTTTAGTGCCGATAGAGTTATTGTTGCAATGTCCAATAAAAGATCAGCTGGCCATTGGTAAGAAGGTCAAGGAACATTACTTTGGAGATAGTAAAGTTACTATTGATAATGTTGACGCATTAATTGATTTCCATTCAATGCAGATGTTCAAGTACGGAATTTTTCAATTTGCAAAAATATGCACGAAAGCAAACAAATTGTTTTTGTATCACTTTGACATTGATACAGAAAGAAACATTTTTGGTGAAGAGTTTCAAGCTAAGCGATATATTAAAGCGAAGAATGTCTGCCATTGTGACGATTTGATGTATTTATTTAATTATGAAAAGGTTCCTGTAGACCTGAATTCCGAAAGTTACAAAATGATCAAGAATGTTACGAAATTGTGGACTGATTTCGCTAAATTCGGGTAAGTATTTTTAAGCCGAATAATAATATGAGAACGTATAATTTTTTTAAGACTAAACTCGCTCAACTTTAACATACTCAAATCAAACTTTCCTCTCACTCTTTCATGTTACTTTTGTGCCATCTTGTTTAAGTAAAATGCTAAAGTTACGGTTTAAGATATTTATTTACTCAAAAGAATACAAGATTCACTTACTGAGAAAACAACAGTTCAATTGAACAATGCGTATCTATATGCAAAAACGGTGTTAGTATGTTACATTCTTATATCTAATGTTAAAGAACAATACTCAAAGCTTATCCAAATTCAAATACTTTAAGTTAAATCTTTGGCCTCATAAGCCTTTTTAACACGCTTTTTGATTATTTTTAGTAACCCAACTAATGATGCTGGCCTGGGAGTGCAGTGGCCTTTATTCGACCTGAAACAACAGAAGTACCTCGTCATCGGGAACAAATTAGCTGTAGCAAGTTTTCCCGATAAGGAAGAGTTAGAATTCTGGGAACAACTTCATGGACAGTACTTAAAGAAGTAACGCTATGCACCCGTATAGGCGTTCAAAGTAATTGAGAGCCAGTGGAAGCACAAGCCTCTGCTTAACACAATGGTGTCATCTATGAACTTAAACAAAAAAAGTTGTGCTTTACATTTTATTGTATTTTGTATTTACTTTAAGCTAATGTTTCTTGACGATCGTTTTGTGAATTAATAATTATTGTAATTTTCAATGAGAAATAAACAAATTCAATCTAATCATCTAATTTATGCTAACACTTGGATAAACGACACACAAAATCACATTCCTTTATTGAACGAGGGTAACTGTAAGCGAGTTTTGGGTCGACAAAGAAGGGCTGTCAAAATTATAAAATTATTGTTCGACGATAACTCAGCATCCTTGGTCTAAACTTTACGTGGGCAAATTTATATGGCACTTGGTCTAATATGAGCGGCCAATTATTTATTATTATTAATATTACTTTACTTTTGTGGAAACAGAAAAAGCTACTCAATATTATGATAGTTTTTGGCTTAAAAAAATTACTTACTAAATAAACCTTTGGTTGATTTCAAGTTTACATACACACCCGCTATCTGACGTAAGAGTGAGAAGGTAATCACTAGTCAATTCAATGTCTTGTTTACCGAGCTAGGTCATTCGTTTTTTCTCACCTAGGTATATGTATTTGTTGATAACCCTAGAATGCGTGGAGACTAAGCAAATTTAAACCGTAGTCTGATAACAATAAAAGCGTTGACCACCGCACGAAGAAAGATAATTTAATTGAAGTACATAAGTGGGAATAACAACCGACTATCTGTCCAAGTGACGCCGTAAATGTGTTTTATCGAATATTCTCATTCGGAATAAATGACGCGAAATCATTCCGAATTGATTTTGCATTGAAATGAGAAAATAATGTACTAATTATTAATAACCAAACTTTGTGTAGAAACCTGCAAAAACGTACCTTAACAATACAAATGTATTAATTTACTTATTAACCTCAAAACTACTTGACTGAAAACTATTAGCAGCTAAAAAGCTCGCAACCCGACAGCTAAAGAGTCTATAAACGATTTATCACGGGTTGCTTAAGTATTTCATGCAGCATCGGCTACTTTCGATTTCAAAATGGTTCGTCGTAAATGCACAATCGAAATTATTTTTTTAAATATTGCATATGTTTGGCGCCTTATGCAGAAACTCGACATTCGCATTCGCAAATGTTGGAGCAGAATATTCGCATTTGCGAATGTGGAAAATCGAACGTTCGTAACATCACTAGTAGATTGTACGTTACACGCACGTTATAATCATTTGAAGAGGCTGGTTGTGACCGAACGGTTGATATGGCGCAGGCGCAAGTCGAAGTAAGTGAAGGTATTCTGGAAGGAGAACTCCTGGATAATGTACTCGGAGGGAAGTACTACAGTTTCAAGGGAGTGCCTTATGCTGCCCCACCCGTTGGAGACTTGAGATTTAAGGTATGATTATGATCAGTACTTACCTATTATGAAATGATAGCAATTTTATTCAAGATTTTAGATTAGATAATGATACAGTTGATTTGATCGAACGCACAATAAAATTATTAATCAATACTTCCTTTTAATAAAAGTACTTAATTCTTTTTAAGCAGTTTCAGTTTTTCAAATGTAGTATAAGTTTTAATACAAATGATTAATATTTGAAATTTTTGCTACGTTGCAATATACCACGAATGAATAAGAGTACAACAGTAAAGTGTAGATAGACGCTTGGATAGTAAATGTCATTCAATCTTAGGATAGGAATCTTAGGATAATTATATCCTTCTGACACGATTTTGCTTACCAATAATTTTCCTTAAAGGCGCCTCAACCAGTCAAACCTTGGGATGGAGTCCGCAGCGCCACTGCCCATGGATCAATTTGCTGCCAACGCGATATATTTTTTGACACTGTCGAAACCGGCAGTGAAGACTGTCTTTACCTAAACGTGTACACGCAAACACTGAAACCCAAAAAACCTCTGCCCGTAATGTTCTGGATACACGGAGGAGGATTTTTAAGTGGTAGCGGCAACAGCCACATATACGGCCCAGATTTTCTCGTCAATCAAAACGTTGTTTTGGTCACTATTAATTACAGACTAGACGTAATCGGATTTCTATGCTTGGACACTGAAGACGTTCCAGGGAATGCTGGCATGAAAGACCAAGTGGCTGCTCTTAGATGGGTACAAAAAAATATAGAACATTTTGGTGGTGATGCCAACAATGTCACTATCTTTGGTGAAAGTGCTGGCGGAGCGTCTGTTGCGTACCACCTGGTGTCGTCTATGACAAAAGGGCTATTTAAGAGGGCTATAGTACAGAGTGGTCAAAATTTGAGCCACTGGTCTCGGAACTTTGAACCGCGCTTGAGAGCTGAAGCGATTGCACGATCACTCGGCAAAGACACTACAGATGATAAAGAACTGTATGAGTTTTTCAAGTCTCAACCAATTGAAAAATTAGTAGGCATAACTGCACCACTGACAGTAGAGGAAGAAGCTGACATACGTATTAATTTAACTTTGAACGTCACTGACGAAAAACAGTTTGGTAACAATGAGAGATACTTTTACGGTGATGCGTACGAAAGATTGCGTAACGGTATCCACGAGGGAGTTGAAGTCATGATTGGATACACTACACACGAAGGTGCTATTCAATTCAATTTCTTGCACAAAGAGGGCACTTTTGATAAATACAATAAGTGCTTACAATGTTTTGTGCCGATAGAGTTACTGTTGCAATGTTCAGCGAAAGATCAGTTGGCCATAGGAAAAAGAGTCAAAGAATATTATTTTGGAAATAAAAATGTGTCAGTTGAAACTGTTGACGCATTAATCAAATACGTAACCATGCAGATTTTAGTGTACGATATTTTGCAATACGCAAAAGAATGCGTTCAGGCAAATTCTAATAGATTGTTTTTATATCAATTCGACATTGACTCGAAGAGAAACAAATACGGAGCGCACTTTAAAGCGAGGCCTTATGTAAAAGGGAAATGTGTCTGTCACTGCGACGACTTGACCTACTTGTTCAATGATGTAGACCTGCCTGTAGACACAAATGATGACAGTTACGAAATGATTAAAAATGTGACTAAACTGTGGACTGACTTCGCCAAATTCGGGTATGTTACATTCAATTTTTTTAATAGTATTTACTTACCTGGTTTAATACGATCGACGTTAAAAAAAGCATTAGATTTTAGGTTCTTTGCTCACCAAGTCATTGCTATTTGTTTTAGTAATCCGACGCCTGACGGTAGACTGGGCGTGAAGTGGCCAGCATTCGATCTGAAACATCAGAAGTTCCTCGTAATCGGGAATGAGCTGACTGTAGCAGAGTTTCCGGAGAAACAAGACTTAGCATTCTGGGAGCTACTACACCAACAGTACTTACCTAAGAAATCATAGTTACCACCAAATTCATTCATAATGAATACCTTGTATTTTCTTTGCAACTTTTTTCTGCTTTGTTTCTTATAGGGTGTTCAATAAAGAGTTTTCAGTAGCTACATCTATTGAATTGTTTGCTTTCGGATAAGCGTCTACTTATTTACCTAAATAAATAAATAAACTAGAGCCAGGAATCCTAACATCATTACGGATCTCCGTGACATCATCGTATACATTACACAGCTCCCCTAAAGCAACCCACAAAGTCGACTATAATTCTGTAATCACCATAAAATCTGTAGCACAGTAATGTATTTATGACGTGATAGCTCCCACTAATATTTATGCAAATAGAAAACGAACGGAATGGCATCGTTTACGGCACCCTAATGCGGGGAGCGAGATCATATGTTCACATTGTAGTAATTCTGTGCAATCTGTCGGTGTTGTTGCTACAAGAGGACTGGTCTAAAAGACTGTAGAATGTGAAATCAAGGGATTAAAGAAAAAATAATATCAAGTTTTAACACTTAATTGATTTAAATGGAGAATTCAATAAATGGAAAAAAACTGAAAAAGTCGCTGATGCAGAAGTTACTGACAAAAACACGGTTGGTTAAAATAACTAAAATAAGTTGACAGTAATTATGAGCAGGCACTGAATTAGAATTTGGCTTAAATTACATTTGTCCAACGATGAATACATAAGCGGACCAGCCACTTTGAAACCATAGTCCCCAAAGATTTACATTTTCAACCACAACCGCGTTATTCAACTCATCCCTTCATTCGCCACAGATTTCATCCAGATCATTACAATAAACAAGACTCGTCCCCATCGAGTTGTCATCGCGAAAGTAATTTGTACCCATATGGCCGCTGTGATTGCCTGATGGTCTTCTCGCCATTTGGACCCCTATTTCATTTTCTTATGATTTTATACGTCGGTGGTTATTAGTTTTGTTAGGGTTGAGAGATTATTTGGAGCGTTGTTGTTAATAACAGGTATAGTTAAAGTGAGAAAAGCTTTCCCCTGTCAAAATGTTTATGACATTGTCATAAGATTGATTTTTGCCGAATCCGTGGGAAAGGTTTTTCTAGTACCTATGTCTAATACTGGCCGGCTCCATGATTAACTCTGTTATTCATAAACCTATTTTAACTAAAGTAGGTACCGTTAAAAGTCGTTTGTCGTTTTTTGTCACATTGACATTTCCGTTATTAAGAAAAAGACAAAACCTATTTTAGCTAATGGAGGCTTGAGTGGCGTTTATAAATAAGGCCATTAGTGTTTAGTTGACAATAAATGACATTAGTAATTCAAATAGGAATTAATAAGTGCATTGACGTTATTAAAGAAAATACATCTGTACAAACGATATACACCTACACTCAAGGTCAAAATTAGAGCAACGCTTTCTATGTATCTTCCTTTATAAAAGAGTCTCTAATTTTGGACTTGAGTACCTATGTAATTATAAACAGTTTAATTACAAATTACTAGGTTGTACGGAATACTTTTTTTCGCATAATCCTATGAAATTCAATCACCATTCACTTGATTAGAAAAAACAAAACACTCTCGTACACAACTCCGCGCTAACCCCACTAAGCCAGCCCACTCGGCACCGCACTATAGCAACAACGCGTTTTTACAAGTCTCAGGTGTGCGGTAATTTGCTTGCGGCAAAGGGTTGCACTTGATTTATTTCATGATTTGCGTCTGGGGACCACTAGTCCGCCCCGCGGCCTCCCGCGGCCTGTAAACACTAATTTATTTAGGTATTAGTTGCCATTTAGTTGGTTTGTTTTTATGCTTATGGAGTTTTCGTGGGGTTCTTGCGAATTGAATTAACAGCAGACAAAATTGCATTCTGTGGTAGAGTTACGATTACGACTCCAGTTTAATAAAACACTGCTAATGGCGGGATTAACTATGAGTATCTAAATAAATGTAGCATACTAACTTAGTATAATAATAGGAAATAAAAAGTTAACTAGTTCCAAAACTTCCTCAAGCAGTTCCATGTTATAGTAACCACAAAACGAAAAGGTACTCAAAAACTACGCCAGAGCCAAATGGTCTACAAAGTGCTAACACTCCGCGTGCTCGCAGACCATAAACGTCCCGAGATCCGCAAACCCGCAATAGATAGCGGCGACCTTGAGACCGAACGTGGCCAATAAACAGCACCATTCCTCGTACGTGTCATGTCGCACCGCTACAATAACGAAACATGAAAAATTTCCAGACGCCCACATCAGACTGATAAATGGCTTCCGAAAATCCAAAAGGAAGTTACAGCTTACTCGGGATTTGGTCTAGAACCTCTCACGTCCCATAACTGCTGCACTCCGCTTTATTACAATTACCATAAGCCTCAAAGTCCCGCACTCCACGCCCGATGGCCGCGACTTCATCATTTTGAACCTACCTACGAGCGCGATAAGACTGTTATTGCTTGGGTGAAATAGAAACCGCGTCTGGGGCCATGTCTCGGTGTAGTCGCGGACTAGTATGGGACCTACTGCTGACGTTTTAAGTCTCAGTTTGGATGGGAGCGAGCGCTCGCGCAAAAGTTATGCCCCGTTCGTGCCTCGGGAGCGGTCCACTCCTTACATTTATGTACATACGTGTACGATGTCGGGGCTATTTGGAATACTAATTGAGAATGTCTATACGGATTTCAACTGAATGCTATTTACTTTTGCCGATATGAAGTATCTTCGTAACACGTGTTAAGGGTTTAAATGAATTTGGCTACAGTTACGATAGCAGCGAGATTGAATTTTTCGCTTGTCTGATTGAATTGTGTTTTAAGAATATCCTGAGGTAGGTACTTAAGTTAATTGTAGCAACGGTAGACTCAACAGTGATTTAGTAGCACAGATCAGCTCTTTTAAAACTAATTGTATCTTACATACCTATTAAATTTCTTATCGCATTCAGAACTCAAAACAAACATTAAAATTCAAAGCTGTTACACAGATACTTTGTAAGCCTATGTATACATTATTACAGCAATAAATCTAATCAGGTCGGTAGGTACCTACGGAATTTCCCGAGCCTCCTACAGGAAGCGAACGTGAATGGGAAGGCAGCAAACCGCGAAACGATGATGAATCGAGCAGGAGAAAAGGGTCCGTCGGAGTGAAACAGCACTATTCAAACAACACGAGCTAAAGAGAGATAGATGAGAAAATTAGCGGATGCTCCCGTGAATTTGTGTAGGTTTTCAATGAACCTTCACGGTAGGTAAAATAGGAATAAAACGGATCGACCCTAATCCTTCGGCCATTTATAACTTACAGCCCATTAATTTGAGTGATAATTCATGAATAGGGAAGCGATTGGTCGAAGATATTGGGTCCCGGACGACGCATAACCTGCGCGTTCAATTAGATTAGATAATGGTTTATTGGTAAATATTATAACGCTGATCAATCAAGTGTTATTTATATGTAAATGCCATACGTATATTCTCTAAACGGATACGGCTATGCCAGGATTTAATTTCTCGTGCAGAGTTGTATACGTGCCGTGTATACTAGCATAGCTGCACTTTGTTGTTGCACTTTGTTGAGTGATCACACTCAAATCGCAAAATATCAACAAAGTGCAAAGAGATGATTCTCTAACCGTGATTTGACAGTGGGAGCACTTTACGACCATTTATTGAGTTATTTTATCGTGCCGTTTGTTACGTTAACCAATCCAAACTTTGCAAGTGACAACGGTGCCGATGACATCAAGAATCACTAACCTACACCTACTTGGAGGCGACTCTAATAAATATCCCTTGAATACCCGTTTAATATTAACATTCAGCTCTATTTTCGGAGGGTTCGTTTCATGCGCTGCTTAAACTGAGCTTGTATGTACATTTTATTTAATTTCCCAAGATAAGACCAAAGATAACACCGAAACTGATATGATTATGCTCACCTACACATGTAATTCAATATTATCACGTGTACGTGTACTCACACGGGTTGCATAACCCTTGATAGTACGTTTCTCGGTACTAGTAGAGTGCAGCTAGATTACTTGCAACTGTTGTGCTGAATATTTACTTAGTACTTAAATTTAAAGGCAACATAAAAACAGAGGTCTCGGCTCCGAATATAACTTTGTACCATTCGGAGTAGAGAAGTTAGGTCCGTGGGGTCGTCGCGGCGCTCAAATTTTAATAAATTATTTATCGAAAAGACTCATAGATATCACTAAGGACCGAAGAGCTGGCAGCTTCCTCGTACAACGTATCAGCATCGCGATACAGCGGGGAAATGCTGCTAGCTAACACAAAGTAGCTCAACACAGCTCGAAATATCAAGCTATTAAAATTTTTAACAAACTGCCCACTGATTTAAAGAATATTACTAATTATAGAGTATTTCATAGAAGGTTGAAGGCATTCTTGTTGAGAGGGTGTTTTTACAGCATTGAAGAGATTTTCGTTCGGGAGGGTTTGTAAAAATTTAAGAAAATATATGTAAAATAATAATAATGTAATGTAAGCATTTAAACATTACAGTGAATTTCTATTAAATCTAGTACCCTAGCAAATTTTTATTTATAATGTAAGAAATTTTGAACTGTACCTATTTCATACACAATGTCTATATTGTTTCTGAATAAATAAATGATAAATGATGATGATAGCAAAGAAGGTATTTTTAATTTATTATATAGCTGTAGAAAAGTACAATACAAAAAGCTAAGATTAATTTTAACTCTGACACTTGAAAGACAACATAGGTCCGGTTTGGTATTGGTATGACTGCAGTGGAGCAATGAACTTATGGGTAAAACAATGCTCATCTTTATGACGTCACTTCCTGACCACCTCGGACCAGGTACCGGAAGCCGGCACTCGACCGTTATCAGAGATGCGCGGGCGCGGCGGTGGTCCACTCTCAGCTTAACACTGGATTTGTTGGTCTTGGTTTGATAAGGAAGTTGGGCTGTCAGGAATTTGGTAGGCGATGCGTTAATTAAGTGGATACTGTGTACTGAAGAGGTCGAGGAACAGAACAGAAAGCATGCATCTCGTGATGTCAAAAAATATTTTAAACATCGAAACGATATTTTTTTACATAGTTATATTATTACAGAACAAATTATAAAGTCAGAATTCAGCTCAGACGTAACGAGGCAGGGTAAGGAAGGGTAACAAGGCAAGAAAAAACAAAACACTGTGAGTCACAAGTGAATGTAATTGCTAAAATTACGCGAGCGCCTAGTGTAATTGACGACCAAAAAATACGTCTCGATTGAAATTTGCTAATAGTAATTTGGACTTAAACGCGAACGCGATAGAGACGTTTTCTTATGTCAAAACTTATAGTAGATTAAAGAATCTAGCAGAGGCTCACAGTAAAAACACAGAAGTTTTTCTTGCCGTCTTATTAGTAAGTATTTCAACGCTACAACGTAAAAAAAGAGAACGTGAAACTTTGTAGTATGGTCGTGACACAATTAATTAAAGAGCAAAATGTACGTATTACATATTAAAATAAAATTATGATAAGAAAGCGACATTAAAACATAATTTACTGCTAGACAAAACAGTGGCACCATATTTCTTGACAACTAATGGACGACGATTAGTTACGTTTCTTCCTCAGAACAAAATAAGTGTTGATGTTGGTACAGCGGGACAAAAGATATGAATTACTCGATATTTCATGGAGGATTTAGTACAATACTCTGAAGACAACACAAGGATTACTGAGCTGCAATTCAAATCGTTTAGATGAGTTTGATTGATTTTGTGCTTGACCGTTTAGTTTGAAACGGTTTCTCAAAGTATTAAATCCTTTATGACACATTGAGTACCAGAATGGGGTGTTTTGTTGCAAGACTAATGCAGTTGTATTTTTCGAACCGTGTATCTGTGTAAGTGTTGGATGCTTCATGTATGTTTATGTGCTTTACAAACCGACGCGGTACACATACTATTACAGTGAAGAACTCTATCTTAACTGTATCTAGGCTGCCCTTATTTAATCATATTAACTATTTAAGAGTGTCACTATTGTCAATGCAGTTCCTTCTACACACAAGAGCAAAAAACGGTCTTCTCTGTATGGAATTGTTCATACAAAGTGACCCGTTTTTATTGCTTTTGAGTATAGTTCGTCCTCTTTAATACAAGTTCTTTCCCCTTACAATATGACGAGACAACTTCTACCTTGTTCTTTGGTATAAACAGGTACTCTATCTTCGGTTTCCCCTTCCTCTCTTTCCTTTTATCTTCTAATCTTAAACTTTTGCTCTTATTTAACTATACAAATTTAGTTTTCTCAATAGTTTTAAAGTATTTATTTGTACTAGGTATGTCACGATATAAAATGCGTCTTCCACGCGTGGTCAGGGCTGAGCCTGCGCGCGTAGCCGTAAATTAAAATAGTTATCTCTATTTCCTTCCAACTATCTGTCTCTATTGTAAATACTGTGTTTCTGTTTATATTATTTTAAATGTATAAAGTTTAGAGTGAATATTTTTGCTGCCGGAGAGGATGAAATGGTAGCTTCATGGAAAAGTTCTACTGTGGGTCTGACGGTTTTTCACGATGACACCTTCAATCTTTATACGTAGCAATAAAGGTGACAAGCGGGGTGTCAATTATTGGAATTAACGTGTGAATGTGTGTGTGTGTGCGTTTACCTTAATTTAAGGGTAAAAGGAAGAATTGATGAATGATATTGGGACGTTTACCTTAATTTAAGGGTAAAAGGAAGAATTGATGAATGATATTGGGACGTTTACCTTAATTTAAGGGTAAAAGGAAGAATTGATGAATGATATTGGGACGTTTACCTTAATTTAAGGGTAAAAGGAAGAATTGATGAATGATATTGGGACGTTTACCTTAATTTAAGGGTAAAAGGAAGAATTGATGAATGATATTGAACCAACATCTTGAACAGTGGAAGAAAGTCAATCGAGTACCACTATGGAACTTTTTCTTTTTTTTCTTTGATGGCATACCATACACCTCCATAAAATGATTGTGCCTTCCCACACACCTTCCCCTATCCCACAAAAGCTACAAGTACTACTTTTGAATTTGAATTATTTGAAAGAATCCTAGTGTACGGGATACGTACAACAGCATTGATCTGATTATTGATGTATGATAAAAACACTTATAATGGTGTTTGACTTTATTGATAACCAAGGTATAAAAGGTACTAGCTAGGAGCACGTATAAACGTAAACTGAATATAATTACAATTAATGCTAACACAGCGATAAAGAAAATAATGAATTATGAATAGAGCTGACGCGTGGAATGTGCGATGCTTGTATCGTACACCTAGCTAATTCTTAGTTGACAAAATAGAGTTTAAATACTGCGGTTCAACAAACTCTTTAATATGAATATAATAAATACATAGCTTAATAAAGATTATATTAATTCTACAGTGGCACTATTTATTGCAATAGTATTTGCTGGTACAGATTTGTACCACTTTATCTTAATATTGGTAATGCCACATAAGCTTCGGGATTTGACGATAGCTCCATTCATGTGATTTTATCTTTCGCGTGAGACGTTCAGTGCTAATGCCACGCGTAAGACTAGATGAGACGCATTTACACAAATACAGAGTGACTAATAGAGTTTCTAGGCAAATAAGTTTTGTGAACTAAAAACAATTTTTGTGCTTAACCACGATCAAAAGCGCAAAAGTGGTTGCGGGTGAGCAAAGTACTCGTTTTTAGTGAGTTTTAATGAGAAGTACATGTCTACTTATTTTTCAAACGAGATTTTAATCTCGAAATGTAGAGCAGTCAATAGACTATAAGATACGACTCAGTTACAAATGCAAATATTCATGTAACTTGTCTTCTTTATCGCTTTAAAAAAGATGTATACGAAAATTAATATGTATAATTACACCGTTCTAAACTTACAAATCGCGATAGCTCAAAAAGCTGCTAAGGTGACTAGACATAGTTTCCATGTACCTTTCATTTTTGGTACGACGTACAATTTAATTTGTTACATCATAATTAATCAGCCAAGGAACCTTAACGGAACGCAGTTTCTCCAAACCATTTTTCTTTTAAATGTATGAACCTAAAACAGTTGTGTGTACATAGTTGACGAAACATCGGAAAGGATTTGACTAATTACTATTGTTTAGGGGTAAAAATTGCATAAACACAATCAATTTTCCATTGTGTTACGAGTAGGTATTTGTTTTTACAATAAAACGTAATAATGGGCGCCATAAAGGTTATGACTCGTCGTATAATGGCGGTGATACAATTGTGACAGGTGTTGGGTACAGTCGCGGACGGAAGTGATATTTTTCATAATATTTAGGCGAAGCGCTACGAAAACTTTTTAAAAATATTGTTGAAAAGACGCCGTAACATGAGTTCCATAAGAGTAATACTTATTTCAAATTCACTTTTATCATTTTACTCCCATAAAACTATAAGATTGTAAATGATTAAATAAAAAACGAATGTAGATGGAAGACAATTTAAGAAGAGCTCTATGTTCCTTCAAAATCTTGGCTAAGTATTTCCACCATGACTTAAAGACCAGATCCAAGCCTAACCCCAGAAGGCAAGGAATTGTATGATTTTATTCAATAGAGCCTATGACATCAGCTACCATTCCTACAGTTTCTCTAAATCTAGCGGCCACTACCACAACATTAGCGTAGCTCTTAAAGAGTTGTAAATAAAGTCGATAATGTTATTTTTAGATTTGTCAGAGGATTTCTGGAAGCGTTTCATCGTATTTTCGAATCTTATATTTTCAGTTTCGACAGCGCTTAAAGATTACATTTTCAGGACATTCACAGCAAGTCACACAAGGATCTCATAGCTACACTGGTATAGGCTTTGACCGTAAATGGTGAAAGAAGTCGAAATAAAAAAGTCATCCACAAAACCGCTTTAACACTTTCGTCCCGACTACACCCAGTTCATCACTGTAAACCAGGCGAGAGGTTTACAGCCGCAATAAAACAATGAACGTACGCTTATCACTCTTATCAAGCCAAACACAATTTATTTGAGCGCACGTTTGTACCTCCCGACATTTGTCCGTGATAACGCATCATTATAAAATATCATGTCCGATTTGCTTAAGGATCTACTTATTCCATTTTTTTACAAAATGCATTGTCAACGAAGTTGTTTTCTTTAGGTAGGAGGTAAAAGATTTAATTTTTGTGTTTGGATAGTGAATAGGCGTGATTTTTGTCAAGCGTTTGTTATATCTGAGGCCCGAGTACGAACATTGAAACCTGCGTAACGTAATCGAGTAGTAAACGTTATCGAGAAATTTGTATGACATTCGGAACAGAGGCCCGAGTACGAATATTCGAAACCTGCGTAACGTAATCGAGTAGTAAACGTTATCGAGAGATTTGTATGACGTTTGAAACAGCGCCCACCCGTGAGCGTATTTGGAGTTAAAATTTAGTATGAGGATTCTCGATTTCGATACGATAACGTAACGTTACGCAGGATTCGTAAGCTTCGTGCTCGGCCTACAACTTAATTTCTAGTATCAAATTAGGTCAATACCTAGAAATCCTAGAATCCTGAAATTTCACAAGTCAAATAAAAATTTAGATACTAAAATACGGAACCGTCGGCGCGCGAGTCCGACTCGCACTTACCCTATCATTTCGTTGCTATGACGAATTCTAAATCTTTCATTAGTTTCACGCATTACTTGGAATTAAGTAACTTAAAGTTCTAAAATTTAACGTCACAAATTATACATACACGTGATTTATATACGTACGTCATTTATTTACTTCTCAAATATTGTCTCAAAATCATTTGAACATTTTGGTTCTAATTATTTATGACTCTCTCTATCCTTGATAACAGTGACTCCTATAATTCATAATATGTGCTCTTATAATAAAATTGTCTTGTCACCTCAAGTTTTATTATCTTGGCTTAGACATAACGAAAACGGGATATTGACCGCGATTACCTTATAGGTTTGATGAGCTCCCGATATTTTGTAGTGTCTACCCTCGTTTCGTCAGTTTGCCCGTGATCATGATGCATGCAACTGCATCGAAATATCGGGAGCTCATCAAACCTATAAGGTAATCGCGGTCAATATCCCGTTTTCGTTATGTCTAATGCAATTAACCGCGAATCATTTAAAACTGTTATTATCTTGGCTGTTTTAAAAAGGCTCTTCTCTACTACTACCACTTACTACTGTCAATAAAATTACCTTTTTGTTTAAAGAAAACTATTTATATTTTAGTGCAACCGTTCTGCAATAACATTTTGCTAAAGAAAAGTAGAGTTGCTTCTTTCCGGAAAATATTCTCCCTACTTCAAGCTACAGAATACGTCTACCCTTCTAATTATTCATCCTAAATTCTCCAATCATTACGACCGGTATCATTCGAATTTGGCCGATCAATTTTTTGTAATAAATTGTTTAATAAAAACTATGCTTACAACAAGATAAATTGCGTCGAGTAGCCAACATTCGAGTTATTTAGAACTGTTTGTCGTAACTCAGGCACGCACGTGCATCTCTTGTTTGACAAAGAACAACACCAGACGCATTCACTACGAAATCGTTTAACAATAATGGGGTTTGGAAAGTGGTGTATACACGTCGTTCCGGCTATGCAACCAGCCAGCCATAAGCTCCAAAAAGGAGCAATGAACTAGGATATATACTTGTTACCGTTGCTTGGTTTTGGGGTAGTAAGATACCATCGTGGTATGTACATACCATTGATAAATCATACGAACGAGGTGTGAAATTATGATACAGGATCTGCGTCTTAGCTTTTTTTGGTCACACATTCAAATGTGCATACAAAATATTCATCCAGTTCCAGTTGCACAAATTAGTCATTTGAATCTAGCAGCGTTAGAATTAAAGTGTAACTTATTACGCTTATCCTGGACGCTCGTAATCGGTTGGTACTGTTTGTAAGATTAATTTCGCAATAATATTAATGGAAATTGAAGACGGGATCAGTGAAAGAATTAAATTAAAATCCAATGACATTAGTCTGGCTTTATTTCGGCGAAGTCACAAAAACCATGCCACTGAAAAAAGTGTTTTGAATGTAGTAACGTATAAGAGTTCTATTATATATTTTTAATTAAAAGAAATGTTTCTGCATCGAATGTGTATTGTAATTTGTCAGAGCTATCAATCGCACGGGACGTGACTTCGCTCAAAACAATGGGATCAAGCCGGTGTGAAGACGACTTTGAATAAACACACGAAAAAACGACAAATTAACAATTGTAACGAGCTTTTTAATAGGTGAGAACGGAATGTCGCAACGGCATCAAACGGTCTTAGTAGACCCAATGTTTTTTCAGCGTGACCGATATTTTCTCGTCAAAGTTTTGATGGTTTCCGAAGTGTTTTGGCACGTTTTATAGATCTCCTCGCATTTGCGACTAAGTTTTATAATGTTGTGCGGTAAACGTTCCAATTGGCGACTTAATTCTAATAATTGACATCCTGATTATCACCTTTGTTGCTATGAACAAAGGAGTCAAATATTGGGGTAATGGGGCACTGAGACATTTGCTTTATTCGTATTCTAATGCTCTGTTTTTATACATTTGATTGACACAGCTATTGTCTGTCACGTTGGCAACCTTGCTCTCAATTTATTCAAGATGTAGGTAATACTACTTAACGCGTTCAATTTTACAAGCTTTTTATTAACTTGCAATGTAATGTACAGTCAGCAGCAGAAGTAGCAACCGAAGCAGTTACAATGATCTAAGCACGGCTCAAATGTTACGATACGGCTCTATTGATAAGAGTTTGTGTAGATCATTGTGACCGTTTCGGTTGCTTAGCTACTTCTGATGCTGGCTCTACTATGTATGTTCGGGTCAAATCTTGCAAGCTGAATTTAACCTAAGAACTTCCTGTGGTCGGATTGACTTGAAATTTGGTATGGAAATGTGGATTGGATGACAATGCAAGTGCAGTCAAGAAAAAGTACGTACAGATGCCAAAAAAGCTTGTATTATTTGAAAACATATTATTTGAAATTTTTGCCGTTTCGCCGCATATAGGTAAGCGACGTGCGCTCATCTGTGCTATAAATAAGGGCGCGCGCACACTCGCGTCTCCAGTGACTAATTTGTTAACAAGTGTTCGGGGACACTTAATTACCTCGTAATCGGCGCAGTGTCATCGTCGCTCGACGAGCGCGTTGCTTCGGAACCCCTTGTTAAATAACGTGAAGTTAATTTATGGTTTCAAGTGTTTGAGTGTTTCGTTATTTACGATATTAAAATTTCATGTTGGAAGGAAAATGGGTTATTGCTTTGGTGTACCGTTGGCATGCAAGTAATCTAATTACAGTTTACCGAAAGAAATAGTATTACTTTAGAATTCTGCACAACTTTTTCAGTCTAACTAAAAACAATGAATTTGCTCACCCGCGACTACATAGTGGGACAGCTATGTAATATACGACAAATTTGTGTTTTCATGCAACACCTTCACTTCCACTACCACACGAATTAACACATATCACGATACACCGAAATATTCACAACACCACCACACCACCACTATGCTATACGCTTATGCGAACTCTCACGTGCCCATTCTCATTCAAATACGTATTAGTTAGTTAGTTGTTAGAGTTGAATAACTGGTGGCTGATGGTTCATAATTATGGATCTCCGCAAAGTAATGCCAGTTTCAAACAATTAGGTAGGTACTCAGGCAGTCTGTGATTAACCTCCATAAACCTATTTCAACTATAATGCCAAGTTCGTTTGTCCTTTTTTGTCACATTGACATTTCCGTTTGTAAAAAGAAGACAAAACATATTTTAACTAATGGATGCTTGAGTGACGTTTATGAATAGTGGCATAAGTGATTATAGTTGGGGTTTAGTAGGTATGGCCCGAAAATTATAAAAAGCACAATACTTTAAGACTCATCACACTCATGACATTGAAAAACTTTGATATACCTACATAAACACGGTAAATTGCCTACATGCTTGTGGTGGTTGGCAGGTAGGTGTGGCAGTTAATAGGTATACTTATTTAGTACTTATTTTAGTACCATAATACTTCTTACAATTGTATATTAGGTCAAGTTTAGATTTAGTAGCCCTTAAGACGCCAAGGTTCTGGCCATTTTAATCTATTCGCACTTGTATTTTAATGTCTGTGATAATTTGACCAAAGAAATATATTTTTCCCCCACTACCTCGAAAAGCCGTCTTTTATCCTTTAATACAAGCGGGTAAAATCGCATTTTATCCACTAGTGGGAAAAGTAATTTGACCTTGGAGTGGAGCGTGTTCAAGTAGCTTTCGACAGATAACAAAACGTAAAACGCTCATAATAATAGTTCGTTCTATATTAATTATCATTAAATAAATGATAAATGGTTTGGGAATTTAATAAAAAATACCAAATTAATGGTCCTTAAAATTCTATAAGAAATATTAGTTTTTTATGATGATGTTTCGCTTGCTTGTGTTTCAATTCCACAATAATTCTGAACGCACAAGTTGAGTCGATGCAATTTCAAAACGCATCGTCAGAAATTGTCAACATTGGCAGCAAAAAATTTCTGACCTACTCCAACTCACGTAAAAATACACAATTTCCAGAGTTTTCTGATACAATATCGTAAAAAAATAATTGTGATTCCAGTGATGAAGATTTATTTTTATGAGCTGTTTTTTTACATGT
Organism: Clepsis dumicolana; assembly: GCA_963691665.1. Taxonomy (NCBI): domain Eukaryota; kingdom Metazoa; phylum Arthropoda; class Insecta; order Lepidoptera; family Tortricidae; genus Clepsis; species Clepsis dumicolana. Next base: position 4,862,599 of record OY829512.1, on the reverse strand, counting down.
TGCGCTTTCCTCGCTACAGTGAGGTGTAAAGTTTTGTGTTACACACGGGTGCAAATGTATTTTACTTCTCGTGTGTTGAAACACTCGCTACGCTCAGGACTCTATTTTAGAATCATAATTCAACTAACCCTTTCGCTTGCTTGTGTTTCAATTCCACACTCGCGAGTAAAATACAACTTTGCACCCTTGTATAACAAATAACTATCTTTCTTTCTTACATTGACCAGATTTCGGCACTTGAAATGTTCAAAACTATCTTTGAAGCATCCGTTACCCTTGGACTTAGGTGTTGAAGTACTGTCGCAGTATTGTCTACAGTTATACGAGTATCAATAGACCTGTTATAAAGAATTAAACACTTGTCACAAGACAAGCGTTACATACAAATGTAAAGTAATAGAACGTTATCAGCAATTCAAGAGCAGATATGATTACCATAAAGATTATAGATAAAAAAAATGTTTTATTAATTTCCAAAGGGCCTCTATTAGACATTTGCCAGAGTGACATAGACGATAAGCGATAAATAGCACAAGAAATACAGTTTCTACTTGTAAATTTGCTTGTTTGAACTTTAAAAGCCTTACAAAGAGAACACGTCCATGATGCGTTATTAAACACAGTTGATAAATAGCTACAAAGCGCATCTACAGTAGCCCGAGCAAGAGTTTTCGAATCCTGCGTAACGTTACGTTATCGTAACTACGAATTAGTTCGAAATATAGACACCCGGGGGGGTCTGCAGATGCGTTGCCAACCGAGAGAACTTAATGTTTTCGCTGGCGGTAAACCAGACACAATACAATTTCTATTGTAACAACGGCTATAGCCGATTACCGCCGGCGAACGTGTTAAACGTTTCCAAGTTGACCGGTGTGCTACAGCAAGTGTTCTCCATGTTCCAGTGTGGGCGGAGACGGGCGAGTTCCGGGACAGCGGGCACTCCTCGCTGGCGTCGGGCGGGTCGGGCGTCGAGCAGTCGCTGTACGCGCCGCCGCGCCCGCGCCGCGACCGCAAGCACAACGACGACAGTGAGTATGGCTTTACCAGGTTTCGTCCGCGGTCTCTCTCTCATCACCAGCCTTTTTTTACGTCCCACAGACCTCCCCTCACAATGAGCAGTGTGTATGCTTTTACGAGGCTTCGTCCGCGGTCTCTGTCTCATCACCAGCCTTTTTTTTACATCCCACAGACCTTCCCTCACAATGAGCAGTGTGTATGCCTTTACGAGGCTTTGTCCGTGGTCTCTCTCTCATCACCAGCTTCGCAGAAGTGTGCCGGTTTCCTAATGATGTTTTCCTTCACCGAAAAGCTCATGATAAATTTTACAAATGTAATTTCACACAATTAAATTCCCAAAAAGTCAGAGGTGTGAGCGGGGGCTCAAACCCACGACCTTCTGCTTGAGAGGCCATGATTGGGCTGGGCATTCATGAGAATGCAAGTGTGTCAGTCAGGACTTTTCAGGAGTTCTTATGGGCCCACCGTTGGGAGATTTCGGGTGAGGGAGATCTCATTGGTGTCAAACTGTGAAGATGCGAAGCGCGAATTCGAGATAAGGCGACATATCGAGATCGACGCAAACTTTCGTTACAATTTATGTCAAGGAGGTGCTGACATGCATCACCCTTGATCTTGATGACTTTCAGAATCAAGTTTGTTCATGGGATTTCGTTGACGAAACTTCCTAATATCTCCTTATTGCTTATGTAATTCTAACAACCTCTTACAAGTACATGTCGCGACCGGAAGCACCAATAACGAGAGCGAGTGCATACCCTTATCACCTTCGTCACAAATAATATTTAATTTAAAATTTATTGCTTACACGATAAACTTCAGATTAAGCATGCGATAATAAATACTTTTCCTTATGACGCTCCCAAAAATCACAAACGAAAATGCCTGGTTTTAACCGCTTAAATGTCGAGTGTCTGATTAATTACTAAGCGCCACTTTCTAGTAGGTGCTTGGCCAACTCTAAAATATGTTGGTATGTTAAATATTGTATCTGTTGCCAAATAGTAGAGTCAAAAATCCGTCCCATTACGCTTTAACAAAGTTCCTAAGCTCGTAGGCTTTGAAAGTTGTCCATTAATTACTCCCGGCGCAGTGTAACGGCGCAAAATTCTAACTTACGCTAAAGCGACCACACAAAGTGACAAACTTAAAACTGAAAGCAAACTGAGCGGGCGCCGGAAAATCTATGGCAAATAACGTAGCGTTTATTCTAATGCCATCACAAACACGCCGGGTGCTCGCGGCTTTCTCTTATAATGCCATTTTTATGATTTTTACTCTGTGACAATTTTATTTGTGTTCGATTGGACTTTCGTTGGCGTTGCTAATACAAAAACGTTGTTCGGTAGGTAGTTGTGACTTATGTGACACGTTTTTTTAATATATGTGAATATTTTTTAGAGTACTTTGTATGTTAATCGCTGAACGAGATCGTCGAATCAGACTTAAAATATTGAATACGTAGCCTCGTTTCTTGTCCAATAACAATATTAGCAGCTAAGTAGTATTTTCAGGCGCGCACATCGTGTGTTTATCTGTTTTTAACAGATTTATGAATGAATACGTTGTAGCTCCAAGACTCATTCAATAAATACGCCAACTGATGGCACGTTTGTCGTTATGTACATTTCTGACAAGTCGCCATTATAATTATTGCACTTGTTATCATTTACTGCTTACATACAACATGATAGAGTCAATTTCTTTGTTAAATTTACACGTTTCTTTAAGATTTCAACGTTTGAAATACAAACAACATTTATAGTTATTATAATAAGCTCTACACTGTCAGAGAGTAATATATCTCATCGACACGGTGCACTAAAGAATTTGTACAACCCAACAACATAGGTAGATTGTAAAGCGGATAACAGCTTTCCAAAAAAGTACACAATGTATCGATCGCTGTTCATGTCTTGTTCCATCGGCTCGTACACCAATAAGTGTCATCAAACACGATATGCCTATCTTGCACCAGGTACATTAAAGGAATCGTTATCAAATGGAGTGTCCACCGTTGAAGTGGCCGTGTTCCGATATCGGTAACACATGTTCCTGCGGTATTTACACGTTGTATCGCGTCGGTGTGCCGCAAAGGTTGGCCGCGCTTGATGGATGGGTCGGCGACTCACAAAGCGTATCGGCGATAATAGTTATCGCTCGATATCGGCGCTATCGCCCTCTATGGTTATCGCGCGAGTCTCACCGGTAGCGCTCCGCCTAAACCCTGAGGCCATAATCCTACCTTGTTCATTATACGCCAATGAGATTGCCAAACGAACAGATTGATGGTTTTAATAAAGTTGTCGAAATTAACGCGATACGCCCGGTGCTAATCCTCCGCAAACGTTTTGATTGGAGCGGAGGTGGCGGTTTATTAGAAATTCATATTAGATGCGGCTGTACCTACACCACTTGCATGTTTAAATATACAACATGCCGTGTTATGATGCCCTAGTACTTGCTCATAACGAGCTATAAGCTTGTAGTTACTTTAAACACTATTACTTACAGGGGTCATAAATCAGAAAGCAACAAATATCATGTTGGCACGAACGGCCTCAATTTCTAAATAAACTATTTATTGAGTCTTCAATCAAGATAAGCAGCACAATCAATTTGTAACCCTTAATCCGATAAGATGTAATAAATAATAGATAGGTATTATATATGAGGGTGACAATTTAAATTAGTAAAATTATTTACTTATGGTTATTTCTAAATATTTCAAAGATGGTGAAAATATAAACGACTAATAAGTGGATTGAGAACTACCCCGAATTCTATTATAATGACATTGAAAAATATAATGTACACAATGCGACTCTATTAATCTTGTTCTATTACCGTGTTGCAATTATTTTGCTATGACCTGTCCGAGCTCTGGTGTCGTGACATGTTTTCAGGCCCCCATTTCAGCAACCTTACAAATGTCACTTTTCAATGAAATCCGAAATACATTTCTTGGCCAATATGAAGCGCGCTAAAACAGAAGCTCTTCAAGTCAGCAATTGACACCAAATGACATTGAAAACTGTCATTTGTAAAGTTGGTGAAACAGGGGCCTGGTCTAAGTTGACAATCAGTTAGGATTGGATTAATTTGACCGTTGCATCGTCATTCTGTCGACTAACAAGTCTTGTCAACGATTTTATTTCGACCTCAGCAATAATCAACCACGCAGGAATTCTATCGCCCTCCCTCCGAAGGGGAGTGATAGGTTATTACATCGACAGATAGCGATGGCAATCAGGCGCATATTGGGTTTAGTGGTGTCGTGCGATAAGGTCAGCTCGTGTGTGTAATTATTATCTACGTGTAATTGGGGATAGTATGGTACAGTCCGTGATCATTGATCATTTAGAATAGGATAATATTATACACGGATTGTACTTTATGAATAAAAGAGAGAGAACTTTAGAATTAGGAGTGATGCGAATCTTTTCTAACGTCTTAGGTCTGAACTGTTCAGTTTTAAGAAGCACCTCCTTTTTTGAAGTCGGTTAAAATGCGGATAAACGGACAACAACAAACAGACAAACTCCTCATAGTGTGACCCGTGTCCAGTGCTGGGATCCACTTGAAATTTTGTATGGATATGTAAATTGAAAGAGAATGCCAGTATAGTCAACAAAAAGTACAACACATGTTTCTTCATTTCAACTCGTTGTAGTACATTAGATCGGCAACCGGAACCTTTAAGTACAACATTGAAAAAGCACCTACCTATTAGCGGTAATAACGCAAAAATCTCATGTTGTCTTTTGCTTTTCCCATTATATTCCAGAGTGAGAATAAAACTCTTTGTTTTCAATACAATTTTACGTACGAATATCTCTTGAACGGTCAGGTCAGTTCAGAATAGATAACATCGCATTACTATTCAATGCAACGGTTTGGTTACCTCAACTTTCCAGCCGGGCTCCTGGCAGCCACAAGCAGCCATCCTCCGCCAGTAAAATGCATCAAAATCACAAAATTTTCACAAAATAAGAGACAAGCATTGTTTGTCAGAAAAAATAGATTTTATTATACATAAATAAGGCACGTGATGCCCATTGAGTCCCGAATTTACGGCGTCGTAAACGTATTAGACGTAAAGCCACGCGTTAGGACGGCTACCGACGATTACTGTAATCGTTGATAATGTTGGTTATTTTTAATATTTCATTGCCATTTATCTGGTTGCAGGAAGATTTTAATTTGTAAAATTTTAAAATAATTAGGTACGATACTTATGGCTTTGAATTAAAATGTATAGCCTTAGTTTGATGTTATGTTTGAAATTTAATAAAAATAAAACAGAGAAAATGTATATTAATGCTTATACTTATTTACCGTCCAGACCATTCACTCAAACGCATTCATTCATAAAACTAACAAAACTGCGACTCAAACCAAGTTTTTGTAATCAAAGACCAAAAGGCCGAAAGCTCTTTGCAACTACTGACTTTCTGTGGCTTCTATTTAGCTGTTCATATTGATTTTATATTACTTAGATAATTGAGCTCATCATGTCAACCGAAAGACGTCCACTGCTGGACATAGGCCTCCCCCGCGGCTCTCCACTCAGACCGGTCTTGTGCTTTCCGCATCCACCGCGGTCCCGCGATCTTTACCAGGTCGTCGCTCCATCTTGTTGGAGGCCTACCGACAGCTCGTCTCCGGTCCGTCGGCCATCAGTCCTGCGAGCAATGTGCCCCGCCCACTGCCACTAAGTTCCCCAATTCTTCGCAGTTTAGATAATAGAGCTCACCATTCCTCATTTTCACAATAGACAACAATCCTCTAAAAGTTCCTTCATCCGCAGGCTCCCGGCCCCTCACAGAAGCGACCATCAAGACGGAGTCAACGACCCCCGGAGTCGGCCCCGACGACCACTCCCTGGACGACAAGGGCGACAAGAAGAACAAGCGACAACGGCGACAGAGGACCCACTTCACCAGCCAACAGCTGCAGGAGTTAGAAGCCACGTTCGCGAGGAACCGGTATCCGGACATGTCGACGCGGGAAGAGATCGCGATGTGGACTAATTTGACGGAAGCGCGAGTTAGGGTGAGTTGAAACGTTGTTTTATCTGAGCACCTGGAATCCGACAATTACAAGTAGACACCGAAAGAGGAACTAAATATTCATTGTATACGTCACAATTGTTACAGTTACGTAGAAAGTGGCGCCTCTGTTTATTCATTCACACTCACGTAATATAATTGTAGTCTAGGTAGTTTGCGCGTCAAATGAGGGCTATCGCGAGTCAAAAATCCGCTAGGTTCGCTGTGTCGAGTGAGGTCTATTTCTGCCAATTATGGGCTAGTAGCTTGTGTCTAATTGGTGGCGAATGACAGATAGACCTCGCTCGACAGTAAATCCAAATTACTAGGTTGCAAACGAGTCGATAATTGCAAAAACGACGCGTTAATTCCACACACACATTAGCTCCAAGTCCAATAAGTTAATTTAAATCAACTGCAAAAACCCGACAGCAGTAGAAAACCTAATAAAATTGCAAATAATAGTAAATTGTAGTAGTTAATGAAATAGAAGTAGCTTCATAATCGGTATACATCTGCGTAACGAACAGCATTTTTTAGCGACGTATCATTGATACGTAAAAAGTGCTTACCCTGAGACAGTCAATACTGTCTCAGGGTAAGCACTGGACACGGGTCAAATTCAATTTGCAAGATTTGACCTTAACTGTGTGGAGTTAGTCTGTTTGTTGTTGTCCGTTTATCCGCATTTTAACCGACTTCAAAAAAGGAGGAGGTTCTTAAAACTGAACAGTTCAGACCTAAGACGTTAGAAAAGATTCGCATCACTCCTAATTCTAAAGTTCTCTCTCAGTATTGACTGTCTCAGGGTAAGCACGACAAACTGTATTTTTTGTTTACTTGTACAAGGTGCAGCGCGCCCGCGTGTTTAGACTAATCGCCGCATCCGGCGCGCCTCCGGTATTTTTGTGCCGTCCGACGGAACACGGAATCCCTTAATCCGTGAGCATTTGAACCGTCTATTTCGGTCTTCTCATAATCCCCGGCTTAAGACTGATCGCACCCACACTCACTGTCAATAGTTCCGAAGGCCTGTTACAGATTCTGCGGTTGAGTCTGTTCTATTTACAATGTTTTCTGGGATTCACGAAATATTTGACGGTTTCTTCGGCATGCGGAGGTTTAGCGCGTGTTAATCTTAAAACGTTTGCTTTCGGTGAAATGTTACATGGGCCAGGATCGTAAAACAAAAGACGGACGGCGACACTGAGATTTGTTACGAAAAACATTAATGAATACTGGCAGCTTAAGCTGTTGCTAGTGGAGGATTTTTCACGGATTTTATGTTCGCTAAAAACAGACTATTAGTTAATTTCCAACGAGTAAAATCGCATGTTACCTACTCATATCCTGACAATAAGGATAGTTAAAAGTAGGTATCTCGACGTTTTGGTTTTGCTTCAATTTCTATTTGCTTTCAGTTTCCTTACATTCCCTCAAAGTAAATCGATTTTTCATTAACAATACACGCACTCCCAGGTTAAATATAGAATAACATCTGTGACATAAATTGCGTTTTCTATTGTTAGACACGACGGCGATTATTATAATTGTCTTGTCTATATTATACACTATCGATGCTTAGTATTACTCGCTCTCAAGCCCTTTACTGATAGGTGTAAATTGATACTTTCGGATTGAAATCCAATCCAGACCTAACGTATGTAGATAATTATGAATGCAATCGGCTGCGTGTGTTCTTCAAAACATTGGTTTACGTAGGGCTGTGTAGCCATCTATCATATAATATTATTAATGAAATGCTTCATTCATGGTCATGATATTGTTTGAATTGTAGCTACAACTCTAAGCCTAACTAACCCCTTATGATATACTAAGTTTGGCAATGATTGGCGGAAATATCAGCCAATACAAATTGATGTTATTATAATATTCTCAATAAATAACTGATGCAAAATGTTTCATTCATCGTTATTTTGGCATTCCATCTTGAGTGTTTATTTTGGAGCAGTCGCTATCATATACATACATTTTGTATTATGTACATATATTGAAAAGCATGAAACATATTCCTTTGTACAGAGTCATGTTTATTTAAAGCTTGACCATTTATTTTTGAGGTGTGGCCATGTTGTGGAATTTTGTTGGAACTAATTTATAAAACTGGTACCATTTCGTTGCGTTTTGTGCATAATGTCTCAAATTAATAAAGGCTTTGGTCTATCCAAAAGGTCTTAGTAAAATGTGAAACTTAAGGATTTTTTATTGAATCCAATTGTTTTCGAGAAGATGACAAAATTCAAATGACAATTAGTGCCAAGACATAATAATATTATCGTAGTCATCGCTATCAGTATCTAATGTAAAATGGAATATTGAAGTCTATGACCACCAGAATCGGTGCCAAGGTGAAAGTGTATACATGTCATTTTCAGGGTCACTATATAAATCTCAAAATCAGCGTCCTCATGACACCTCACAAAATTCTGGCACGACTTTACGATTGTTGTTACGAACCTACTTCATTAAGTAATTGTTGCTTGAAGTTTTTTTTTTATAAAATCGGTGACGATCAACCAAACATATCTTAGATGATCGATATTCAACTGTCTTCAAGTTCTGTAATAAAATCGGTATCAGTCGGTATTTTTATTTCACAAGCTTTCACTTCTAAAGCTAGTTTTTACAATTGATTGCCTTTAAAATACCCAATTTAAAAAAAGGTGGCATCCCTGTTCTCCAGGCGGGATTAGCGCTACCCAATAAATCCGTGTGCGCGCGCGGCGATAAATCGACCGACATTATTTTTGTTCTCATTAGGGTCATTGCCTGCTTATGACTCAATTAAGTATAGTCCTCGTGTCACTTTAGGAGCACTGGAATTTGAACTTTGTGAGAGAAGTTGTAAAGGCGGGTTGAAACAATTACTTAATTCTCCTCCTCCTTCCTTATAAAAACTAAGTTTTGTAAGATGTTTTCAAAATCAACACCTCATAAACTACAAGCAAACATGTACTAACTGTAAAAGTGCTTTTGCAAATTGGTCGTTTTTTTGGCGGAATGAAATTATACGATGAGGGAGGTCTTGATAATATTTCTGTTAATTTATAGGATTGCAGCCAGATAATGCAGAATCACAATGTATTTGTTGGTTATTTGTTAACGTTGTGGGACTATTACACTATTCTTTCAATGCAGTATTTGGAGTATTATGGGTGTGATTAGTGAACACTGAGCACAGGTAGTTGTTGCCTTGTATAATTAAAAACAAATAAATCATTCTCAAGAGGTTTCTATCTTCTTTGAATATTTAGATAAGTTAACTACAAATTGAATACTAAGTATTTCAAAGGACTCTTAGGAAGCTAAAGTTGCACTTCACTTACAAGTAACCTATGTATAATAAAACCGCCTTAAAAAAAAACCTTAGAAAAAAAACCTAAAATGAAATGCATTTATTTCGGACAACAGAAACTAAAGCCTAAAGTTTTATGGCCTAGCACTAAGTAGCAGAAATATGAAGTCGGTGCGGTGCGAGCGGAATATTCTTTGAATGAAGCACCGACTTCATATTACTGCTACTTAGTGCTAGGCCATAAAACTTTAGGCTTTAGTTTCTGTTGTCCGAAATAAATGCATTTTATTTAACGTTTTTTTTCTAATTTTTTTTTTTGAAGGCGGTTTTATTTTTTAGTTAAAAGATTTTTATTTCACAATTTTACGTTGATTTAACATTTTCAAAATTATCCTCCAACTCCTAACCGTTAAGGAGTTGTACCTTCCATCATCAGCTCGTCAACATGAGATGATGACTACCAGACTCAAATACTTGAATAGCCTTAGAAAATATATGAAACACATAATACGTGCCTATAAAATTTGAGGGTTGTCCTCGATTTCCCTGGGATCCCATCATCAGATCATGATTTGGTGACAATGGGACCACCTCAAGAGTATACCCTTTCGAACAAAAAAAGAATTTTGAAAATCTGTATACAATTGGCGGAGTAATCGATGTACATACATAAAAAAAAAACATACAGTGGAACGTAGAACCTCCTCCTTTTTTGAAGTCGGTTAAAAAACATAACACCACATTTCACCCACTAGCATTATTCAAAATTTCGCGATTAGTAAAGAAAAAATGTTGCCCCAATAGTTTTTGTGGAATTCGCCAAGGGCGTCGGCGGCAATCGGCCGTGAAACAGCGCGTGACATATCATTTGAGCGACGTTCGTATTTGAGCGACGTTTGGGCGACACTTTGGCTGCGTGGGTATTAGCCCATCGATCTATATCGTAAATAATTACTTTAAATATTACTGGAATCAAACTGGCTGGATAAAATCGTGTTTAACAATTTATATTAGGTTTCGAGAATCTTGCAGGTCTTGTGGTCATGCACGGAAAGACCAGTTTGAATTTCTTTAATGCACTCTGTTTTTATAAACTTTGACTTCACCTCTTGATTACTCAATACAAGAGTATTAAAATTAGGGATTGCAATCCGGCGTCATTTTCAATCCGGCCGGATCCGGGTAGGTTTCGCATCGATCCGGCCGGATCCGACCGGATCCGGCCGGATCGATTATATCGGGACATTCAGGTTGATTTTCGCTTTTCGGTCCAAAATTTTATCTTAGTGATTTCGTCAAGTATAACAGTACTGATAAAAAACCATTATTAAGTATAAATTTTGTTTAAACAATTTTTTTTTGTATAATAATAATGTTGTGGTGATGACTCAGACGACTAAGATTTAATTTTTTCAAATGTATTGTATTAACGTAATTTTTAAAATGTACCTACCTAACACTACGAGTATGTATGGGATTTCGGTCATACAATAAATGATTTTTTAATTTAATTTATACAAGGTAAGAGTAGAAATATCTTGCTGTAACCCGAAAATGCTCATTAGGAAACCTCTACTAACTTTTTAGTGATGACAATCTACCTTCACAGATTTTTGATTAAATGTATGTACCTACTACGGTCAGCGAGAAAATCGTCAGTTTCGTTTGTTTGTTTGCCAGTCGATCGCATTCCTATCAAGGTAGTATTTTAGTAAATACTCTTTGAGACCAACCAAGGTTAGAGTACTAGAACCATGAACTCCAACGAATAAAAAAAAATTAAACAATTAGCAAACAATTAAAATGTAATACTTAATCTAGGTAACTAAGTAGTCGAATTTTAACGAATTAACGAATTGAAAGTGACACAATTTTTCTACTTATTACTTTCACAGATACATCAATTATTTTAGAAATGAAGTAAATTTATAAAACATAAGTTCATAGTATTCACAATAATTATTAAAACATTTGAGAATGCTAATTAATAAACAAGTTTCATATTTATGACAGGCACAATCATCATTTGATGAATCTTTATAATTATTGGCATAAGCTTGTTATAATAATAACTCTTTATAGTTTAATAAACTTATGATAAATAATTATTTCATATATTATACATAAAAAAATATCGTAGAAAAAAATAGTGTCCGTTTTATATGGTTGTGTCATCTGCCAGTCGACTTCTAATGGGTTTAAAGTACCTACGCAAGCAACAGCGATATTATTTTGTCAAAAAATCCTATCACCGGATCCGATCGCCGGATCCGGTATATAGGTACCGGATCCGGTAAGCGTTAAATGATGCCGGATCCGCCGGATTACCGGATCCGGTTTTCCGGATTGCAATCCCTAATTAAAATGTACCTGCAAGGTTTGACATTAATTTAATTTACTTTCAGTGGTCGGTTTGATTTCAAGTAATACAATACAGATAGCAAAAGCTTGGGGTGAATACTTGGGTACTGTTGTTATGCTTCCCACCTCACCTGAGGACTTAAGACTTCATGTTTTTCGGTTACATTCTCTGTCATTTCATCCTGCAGTTTTTGGTGAACAAATACAAAAGGTCTTATATTTTTTTCCACACCTGTAAACTCTCGTTTATAGATAAAGCCCGTGTGCAATGCCGCTGACAGCCGCCGTGGCACGTAACATTATTTATTTTGCGTGAAAAGGTTTCAGGTTTTCAGCTTTTTTTTCAGCGCTGTCTGCGCGTGCATGCAAACAGTTTAGCAGTTTTTGCTTTTTGGAAGAACTAGTGATGGACTTTTTAAACGGGTTAAGTTGCGTAATTTTGATTCGGATTTAAATAGCTTGGGGTGCGTGAATTAGGTGTTAACTTTTATATCTGCTGGGGTTTTAATGATGGAGGTTTGAAAAGGAAAAAAACACTAATGTTTTTGATATTCTGTAGCTTCAGTGTAGGCATCGTTAAGTATCGGAAGGATGATATAAAAAAAACCTTTCAAATGCATCAACATTTTCTACGTACATTTTACACCCCAAATAAATACCACTTAATGAACCTAATGTAGTAATTCTGCCTTACAATTAACGAGCTGAGTAATACGCTAACGTCTTCGCGACCGCAAATTGCAACTACATATTTAAGTCAAGATAATCTCGCTAAGTATTTGTATCGGTAAACAAAACTCCGATCGCAATTCCCTACGAAACTGCATGCTTCTGCCAAGAACTTGGCGATACGGAAACTTAACTTTACGACTGGGGATTACAGTTCAGTTTCGAATTGAAAATCTCAATCGAGATTACCTTTGGGTTTATGCTCACGCCGTGATTGCTGGTCCGATCGCATAGACTGGAAAATCGAAAGAAATAAATTATAGATCACGTTAATATGAACTTTGACGTACAATATTGAACTGGTAACAGTTATTCCCCAGTTAAAATAGCTGAACGTTGGTTTTGACGCTTTGAATATTGGCTTGTAGAGACTTCCGACGTCAGGTTATAGTGTAGAGTGGTGATGATTTGTTGCATATATACGTAGCTATCTTACAGGTGTGGTTGTGGATGACGAGCAAATGAATTGTTTTTAGTTATGGACCTCTGCAACTCCGGTTCATGCATTTATGCCTAAGGGCAGCGTTTTCTGATCAGACATTTCGGATATTACTGCCGTGTAGAACTACCTACCATCTGACATCTCCGAGCACGAATATTCGAATGCTACTTAACGTAATCGAGTGGAGCGTTATCGAGAAAATTCGTATGACATTTAGATCAGCGTCCCCCGTAAACGTATCTAATACTAAAATTTAATATGATTTTTGTCGATGGCGATACGATAACGATTACGTAACGTAGGATTCGAATATTCGTGCTCGGGGCTCCGTCCAGGTTTGTATAGTTTCGCTTTAAACTGAAAGGCGCCTGTATCGCTGCGTCTGTACAGTATCGCGGTCCCGCTCCCACATTCCCGTTAGTCTCTGTGCGTCTTGCTTCCCCTACAAGTGACTGATGACTCCAGGCGCGTTCAGTTTGATATGAAAGTACGGGACAGTATCAGGACAGTCTCCGGAGAAGTGTAAAACGACTCCGTAAGCCAGTGCGATGCAGCGCAGCGGGGTACGTTTAATATCTGCAGGGCTGTCTGTAATCCAGTGCAGCTATAAATCAAACCCGGGATTCCCACTCTTCGGGATTGGCCGAATGACAAACCGGATTTTGCGAGCACGCCGTTATTGCTTTGACGATTTTTGATGACTCGTTTCTCGGGTCCAAAGATTGTCCTTGATGAGGCTTTCTAAATTGTTACGAGCCAGTATTCATCATAGCATATTGTTTTTCTAGAATTAATTTGGAGCAATCTTCCTAAGCTAGCTGTCTGACATAAGAGCAGGTGAGCAGTAAGTAGTTGCTTAAAATCAAACCTAGTAACTGCTTAAAAAAAAGTTTCAACTGTGCGCTCTACAAGCACTATTTGATAGATAAGGACGCAGAGAAGAACGTGATTTTAGATTGAAAATTCGACACCAATTTGAATTGTATTGTGTATTTAAATGATTACTTTGGACATTACTTAAATAATCAATGTATTTATAATTACCTGATGATAAAATATCTAGTCATTTTAGCAGATAACACAATAATTCCGAGATTAACAACTGAATTTTACGGTCAACTTCGTCACACCAAGAGACATCCCTATATTCAACGAGCTTCAATCCCCAGTTTATATCCTCTATCCGTTTATACGAGCGTGTGTTTATTTGACTTTGGAATAGTGATTCAGCTAACCCTGCTTCAATAAACTAGTCTTTATTCCCCTTACTTAAGATAGAGTTTAGTAATTTCTGGGCGCGAGGGCACCCGTTCTCTTAGAACGTTATTTGATTGATGACACTAATAAAAGTGCGATTCCGGTTTAATTTAAAATTTAAGGCAATTTTGCTGAGGTCTATCTGACCGTGTAATGGAGATTCATCAGGCCACGGTTAATCTGCGGACGGTTTGACAAGGAATACTGCTTAGATGGACAATTCATCATCGTTTAGAAAAAGTTTGCGGAAAGTTTAATTCTGAAGGGGAGATTTTGATGTGAACGTGCGTATGCAATTAGGAAAATTGGGTGCTATGACTTAGGTAAACTTTTGTTGGCTAACCGCTCGCGCTGCTACAATTTTTGGCAAAAGCATACGAATAACGAACATTATCTAATCCAAAGTACGTTCATACTTTCAAACTTACATAAAAACGGCCATACTTATACCTTATAAGTACAATTAAACTGTTAATAACGTTTATATAGGTATACTACTTTTTTGTCTTCTTTAAATTAAATTAAATGATTAAAACCTAATGAATCCACACAAATAATGCCCTATTGTTTTACACCAGCCGTAATCCAACCCTTACTGCAATAAACAAGCTGAATATTGAATACGCAAGAAACATTAATATCGATTCCGGAGGCATTAAAAAATCCCTCGGCAGAGGGTACGGTCACCAACGTGCAATAATATATTTAAAGGATTAGCCGGGGCGCAATATCGCGACCCTCTCTACCCTGTGCCTATTCAAATAATGGAAATTATTTCCACATATGTGCACCTAAATAAATATCATTCTGTTGTCATTATTGAGCGCCCCAAAGTTTCTGTGGAGTTATTTTCACCCGTCCGCGGTCGGCGGGTAACGGTGCGGTCTGTGGGTATTGGTCATTAATGTGCTATTCTTTGGCTCTATTGCTGTGATAGGTTTCGTATGTTTGTCTAATTAGTTTCAGTTTGTAAGTCTAGGAAATTTTCGGTTAACTACCAGGACTTTGAGAATGATTTTCATAGATATATGTCACAAATTAAAAACCAAAACTTTGTCATCAAAAGGTTACAAGAGTGATGTAGATTTTTTTTTTTAATTTTACACTCAATGCAAGAAGCTGGTTGGTGGTAAAATTGTGTAAGTAAGTACTTGTACCTTAGAAATATAAAATGAACCGACCGTTTGAAAACATCCTGCGCTTAATACCAAAATTGTCGATCACACGTGGGAGAGCCGTTAACTCGCAAGAATAAAAGAACAACCTATAAATTTACCTGCGGATACGATACATGCGCTCATGCGAATTTGTGAAATTTATGTTTTGAAAAACAAACGATTGTATATGGGGTGGAAACGAGCGTTTATGTTCACTTAACCGAGGAAGAGGGTATTATTTACCGTTCTGGTTCGGTGCGCCACTGAGTGAGACAAATACCTCCGGGGTGATATTTATTGCAGCAGCTTGGATTGCGCGATTTATCGTCGAGGTGAAGCGATCGATCGGAGCATCCGAGTTATCGCCACTTACGACGACTTATCACCTCGGCCGTCAGTGCATGTATCGACCGACATTGCCTTCGTGACAGGCTGACAGATGTGCCCCGGCGACGCTTGGCGTCGCTCTAGATTGTCAAGAGGATAGAATTTTGTCAGAGCTAAAACATTCAAACATTACTTTGCTTAATATCTCTTTACACAATGACATCGAAAGGACAGAAAATACTGTGATATGACGTCAAAAATCCGCAATGATCGCCATCATACGCCAGTAGCTTGTCTCTCATTGGTGGACAATGACAGATAGACCTCCATTCGACACTAGCGATCCTAACGGATTTTCGACTTGCAATTGGACCTCATTGAGATTGGATCGTACTGTACTGAAACTCCGCATGCGTCTCAAAATAGTTTCCCAAAACTACAGTTCATCATAATTATCATCAGCCTTTTTTTTACGTCCCAATGCTGGGCACAGGCCTACTCTCACAATTACAACTCTTGGGCTATAGTACCCACGAGGGCCCAGTGCGGATTGGGAACTTCACACAAACCATTGAATTGCTTCGCAGGAGTGTGCAGGTTTTCTCGCGAAGTTTTCCTTCACAAGATCGTGATAAATTACAAACGTAATTTCGCACATAAATTCCGAAAAACTCAAGAGGTGCAAGCCCGGGCTTGAAACAACGACCCTCTGTTGAGAGACCGTAGGTCAAACCATCATCATGTCAGCCAAAAGACGTCCACTGCTGGACATAGGCCTCCCCCAAGGCTCTCCACTCAGACCGGTCTTGTGCTTTCGCCATCCACCGCGGTCCCGCCATCTTTACTAGGTCTTTACTAGGCTATCAACTACAGTTATTTAGGGGATATTCGTCACCTTCCAACACTTCTTGACTTAGAAGCAGAAGTTAAATCTATTGCTGTATCTATCTCGCTTCTAGATACGCGTAAGATCTGTTTTCACCCGCTCCTATTAAACACCCGTAACTCTACTGTTAGATACAGACCTTGAAAGAATAAACCGTGAGACAAGAGTGCTTCCACATATTCATAATCCGTTATCCGTTACATCCTTTTCACTGTAATTTTTTCGTCGTTAATGGCTTTCACATGGGTTTTTGTTATTGTGTAGTTCAGATGAATAACGGAAGGCGGCTGACGGAAGGCCCATAAATCAGGAGCTATCTGGGTTCTCGCAGTATCGATCTGCACGCGGCTGGTCCATGCTGGCTCCTTTTAATCTTTAGGAGATTGTAATATCTGTATCAGACAAAGCGAACTGGAATATTCTGGCTCTTGTACTGCTACGATTTCTTTGAAACTAAGGAGGAACATGTAGACATTTACAAAATACTACGAAACCCTAAAAATGTGTTTATTCTCTCAGGATTTTGGATTGTTTGTGGCAAGAAAGGAAATATTATTGTTTAAACCTTGATATTTGACCATGTAACATTACGATACTAAAACTAAACTCTGTATTAAGGTTAATCACGTATCAAGCAATTGATAAAAGCAAATGAAGCTGCAAAGCTTCCAATTCTTTAAAAATACTCGTAGCAGATTATCGGTTACTCAAACATTCAGTCATAGTCCAAAGGCTGCTTACAGCCACAGCTTTAAACACTTTACACGAAAACGTACGCTTTGAATTAATCGTACCTCAGCCTAAACAACATCGATCGCGTTCATTTACCGCGTCCCGGCCAATCGCGTCGCTCGTCCGTCTTCATTCCCCCTACAATTAGACGCGGTTAGGACGTGGTCGGAATCGCGGAATAACGCTCTGTCAACTTTGTAATGAGCAAAGTTAATAGCTACGCAACGCCGCGCATCCTGATTCTGATTTGAAAGTTTTCCGACGGGATTTTGTAATGGTGTTTCTTGTTACTGGAAATGTAACGGCAGTGTGCTTAGCAACGCCCACTGGCTGCGGAAAAAAAACTTAGTATTGAGATCTGTAGCCTACAACGTTTTGAGATGGTCATTACCTACATAGGTAAACTCGACGAAGATCGGTATCGACCGGTCGACCCTGTAGCTATTAACGCTTCATTAGGATTAGACATAATGAAAACGGGATATTGACCGCGATTACCTTATAGGTTTGATGAGCTCCCGATATTTCGATGCAGTTACATGCATCATGATCGCGGGCAAACTGACGAAACGAGGGTAGATACTAATGTTGCGCAGACCTGCCATTACTCTTGGTCGCGTTCTCACTTAACCGCAAAAATCTTTAATGCAATTAACCGCGAATTATTTAAAACTGCTTCATTAGGATGTTTCAAGTTTCAAGTAGTCAAGGTTTATTTATTTACCTATAAGAATAAAATTGGAACCACTATCTTATTGTTACAGGTGTGGTTTAAAAACCGGAGAGCGAAATGGCGGAAGAGGGAACGCAACGCAATGAACGCTGCCGCGGCCGCCGCCGCTGATTTCAAGAACGGCTTCACGACGCAATTCAACGGGCTCATGCAACCTTTCCCAGACACCGATATCTACTCATCGTACCCCTACAACAACTGGGCGACCAAAGTGCCCAGCCCGCTTGGCACGAAGAGCTTCCCCTGGCCTGTCAACCCACTCGGTTCAGTCGTCCCAGCGAGCCATCATCAAGGCTCTGTCAACTGCTTCAATACAGCGACTTCGATGGGAGGCGTTGGTGGTAGCAGTATGGGAGGCGTGGTCGGCTCCGCTGGGGTCGGCGGCGGCGTCGCGCCGTGCCCCTACACGGCGCCTCCGAACCCGTACACGATGTACCGGACCGAGCCGTGCCCGGCGATGTCGTCGTCGATAGCGCAGCTGCGGTTGAAGGCGAAGCAGCACTCGACAGGGTTCGGAGGTGGCTACGGCGGGGTGTCGCCGGTGTCTCGCGCCGGGTCCGCGCCGCTGTCCGCCTGCCAGTACGCGGCCGGCGGGGTGAGCGACCGCGTGCTCTGAGACGAGGCGCGCGGCCGCGACGATGCGCGCTCGCCGCTGCTGGCCGCCGCCCGCGCATCCTAGCCGCCCGCGCCCGAGGCCAACCAACCCCTCTACAGGCACCTGTGGGAGTGGTTCGATTGATTCTGTGCACGAACTAGAAGCGTTACGTTCATACTGTGCGTGTTTTATGTGCAGCAACGGGGATCGGCTGTTGATCGCGGATGGTAGTGTCGATTGTGACTGGATGTCTTCAATGGGCAGCCATGGGAGTAAACTTCCGAATAGCGGCAAAAACTCTTGAGCAACTGTCAAATCCCACTCGGTTTGAATCGACTACGAGTAGTTATATTGCAACAAATGAAAGATATCCTCGACTGGCTGATAACAAAGCTCACTTGAGTGCGCCGGTCAAAATCGACAGTCGCACCACGCTATGAAAAGGTCACCCTTATAACACTCAAAACTTAATTACTGTCCAAGTAATGGTAGGAGTTCTCAAAGTTTTGCGCGTTGCATTCGAGCTGCAGGTATAACTTGAAGTGTATAAACTGAGAATAGGCTTTACGACTGCGGGGAGAGAGGCGGCTCCGCGGCAGTCGTATAGCCGCTGTATAGTGCGGAATTTCTCGTCGACAATGTTCCGTTTGAAACTTCGGGCAATAAAAATTAACGATTCTTCTATAGGGTATTAATAACATGTAAATATGTAGCTATGTACTTACGTATACCAAAGCGATGTGTGCAATTTTTTATAAGCTTAAAATGTACTTAGATTATAAACGTGTATTTTTAAGTGTGTAGCTTAGACTGTAAATATAAAGGGCGCGTAAATTATTTGAGTTACATATCGTGACATTGTGAATAGAGTACTTAAGCATTTAATACGAATGTCGGCGTTTCATTAGACATCGACTCACAGGAGATTGTTATGGTTATTAATAAGCGAATTTTGTTTCTGTAAATAAAGCTCCTAATTATTGTAATGTTTTCGACTTGGACAAAATATTGTAAACAGATCGTCAATTGTTATTATTTTAAGCCACGATACGCAATAATAGTTTATATTAAACAGCAATACCGTAACTAATAGAATATATTTTCTAACCGATTATCTGACTAGAAATGCAACGGTCGCCAGTATTCTTAGTATTAAAAAGTACTTAAATGTAAATTGAATTGAATTTAAGTTAAATATGCAAGTGAAATAACTGTGTAATGGGACAGAGATATCATAAAATAAAACTTAGTTATGATAATGCAGGTTGTAAATCCTTTTACTGCTTTGAAAACATATCCAAAGAAAAAGACGAATCGTATCCTACTTAAAGTAAGATAGTAGGTATTTTGTTTCACTCAAATGTTTTGACTTTTTAACAATTTCGGGATATTTTCTATAAGAAAAGTTAGAACTCAATTTGGATAAGAAGAGAGTTAGAGCCTTTTGAGATTATGGCAATATTGACGTCACTTACAGAGGTTTTAAATGCTATGTACTTAACTAACGTACGATAAAATCTTGGATGATTTTTTTACAATTTTGTTAGATCAAAATAAACAATCAAAGAATAGTTTTTTCTTGTGGAACATCACCAGAACACAGTTTAAATCTCAGAAAACGTACATTTATCTTCTTACTAATATACTTAAAAGTGTTTTGCGACGAATGAAGCTTTACTTACATAAAACTTTCTAAGATATTGGCATAACCTGAATGAGATTAAAGTAACCAGGATCTCATTAATTTAAATAACTATTTATTAAACACCCACAGGAATTGTAAATAGTTTTAATAAATTAGTAACTGTTTTACATTAGCGCTATTTTTGTTAAATACACGAAATAGATACCTTCCGTGTGCCTATAGTAAAGAACAATGTGAATAAACTATTTGGATAAATGTAAAATTTTGATTTGAGGTTTTCATTTAAATACATATCAGACAAATATCAGCGAACTAGACAGTAATTATACTAATTACTAATTCTTTTGAAGGGATAATTAAGAGAAAACCGATTGTTTTGTAATTTCAGAAACCTCTAGTCATAATAAAAAATATCACCAAGTATTGGAACATTTTATTTCCAAATCCATATCACCTTAAAACTATCCAACTCCTTAATGATTTCATCGATATTCGATAATTGGCATTGTTAAAAAAAATTTGTAGTTATTTAAAGACACTAATCTTGGCGAATTAACTAAGCTTAGCGTATTTTTGTTGAAATATCGAAAATCGTTGACTATTTTTAATAAAAGTAAAATGTGGAAAATGTTTGTTAAGCATATACCTATCTCGAAACGGTTTTCGAAATAAAACTTTTCAAAAAAGTAAACAACGCCAATTAAATTTAAAATCTATACAGCTTGTTATATCCGATCACTACCTGACACTATTTCTAGATATTGTTAAACTGTAGGTATTCGAACCACAAATAATAGAAACCTCAGCACAGTTATCTTATTACAGTGACCTAATTGAAGCGTGCTTCAGTGTGAAACTTAGGCGTGTACACAATCATCAAAGTACAGGGTTAAGTTTTCTAAAAATATTGTAGCTATATCCAAAAGGACTGACAATCGAGTTTAGCCCGACATGTTTCGGACTAATGAAATTCGTTGTCCTTCCTCTGGGAGCGCACCGTTCGGCGGCAGCGAAACTCACACTCATGTCGGGCTAAAAAACTAGACTTATTATCGTGAGTGGTCCGTTTGTCTCAGTACAATTGTATTGAATCTCACGATAGTTTCATGTTAAAAGTTCGCCTTAGGCGATTGGTTGAGTGAAGTAAGTAAGTGTATGCTTATAGTAATAACTCACTATCGGTTCTAATCTCAAAGTTACTTATTGCATTGCGTTGTTGCGTTCGATTGTGCGTTGGGGAAGGCTACAATCAAATTTGAAAATTCGGTAACGTTTAAATACTTAACTGTCGCTAACTTTTGGGAAAAGAAGAGATTTATTGTAGATCATTTTAAAGTTTAAAATCCTTGAACATTATTTGCGCAACTACGGCGGTACAAAGTACGATAAAATGTACGCGACGCATCAGCACAGCCAAATAATGGCATGCAAAGCCTTTGCGGCTCCTAAAGTGCTTCCCATATAGTTTGTGCATGAAATTGGAAATACATTTACTCTCCGCTACACCGAACTGTTTTAAACAAGATCCAGCAAAGAGATAGACTGTTGTATGCCAAGATATACAAAGTACACTCTTGTTTAAAAGGGACAACCTATTGCCAACAACAACAAGATGGACCCTGTCGCGATAACAATAACACATTTTATCAATCAAGTATGACGTTTTGTAACTGGCAATAAAGCTATAAGACACAAAAATTACCTGTTATTTTGATACTTACTTCCAGCGAAATAATGACAGTTTTCCAAACTTAGTGCAAATATATGAACTAGTTTGTATTATTATTGAACAGATAATATAAAGCGAAGCTGACCCTAAACTTTTAAATTAATTAATGGACCAGTCGTAGCCATTACGTAGCAATGGCTACGCCGTACCGTAGCTACTACATTGTTATAATATGTGTTATGCATATCGTACTAAGTTTTGTAAAAAAATTCCACGTTAGTATTCCATCGAGGATAGAGTATTAAGACCAAATAAAACTGAAGATAGACGTTGTGTCGTATCAGGAGGTAAAAGAAATCGCATTGGAAAGAACAAACTGGAGGAAAATGCATTGACAAGAGTGATAGGTACTCTTAAATAAGATGATGATGGTGATGAGTGTGCGATCGACATTGGCGTAAATAAGGTAAATGTAAAGTAAAAAATAATTAGGAGTACCTACGAATGGTTTTATTTTGTAAGACCGGAAAGCCATAACGGATTCGCTTTGTTCAATTCCGCGCTCGATGTTTCTAAAATATTTTTTGGCCACGGATTAATGTTAACCATCCATTAACACCTTTAACAAAAATTAACAGACCAAAATTAAACCTACTACGAGAGGTCATCAACCCGTTACAAGTCCAGTAAATCTTTTAATCCTCAAGCTCGATCGCAAAACAATCGACAAAGTACCAATTGATACCCAAATCGGCGACATTTAGCGAAGTATAAAGTAATCCGAATGATTATCAGTCGGTCGGCAAACACATACTTCCCAGGTGCTCGATCCTGGTGCTTTAAGGCTTTAGGCGAGGATTTGCTTTCAATATCAGCCGGCCGCTCGGTTCCGCCCGTTTTTTATTATTTTGTCGCATCGTTTTGGCTCTAAATGGAATCATTCCACCATCTACGTTTTTATTTTTCAATTGCACCCCGATTAGTGGGATTAGTCGGCATCGCTTTCCGATCCTTTGCTCTTTTTGCTGGTTCGCTAACGCGGTGTCGCGCGTAATGCGTTTCCGATTGGGTTCATTATTTTATGAGTGTTTTTCAGATCTATTTGGATGGCTTAACCGGTGCTCCAGACTTTTAATAAAAGCCATTGACCAAGGTGTATGCATAATTAAAATTCGTATAAAAAACAGAACTAATTTCAGGATTTTACGAGTAAAAGTCAACCCCTTTTGTAAAAGGTGGGTGCATGTCGCTTAGGAGAAACCAGCTATTACATAAGATCTGTGTTATCTCAATTGAAGATTTTGTTTTCAAGATCCTTCATAAGAAAAAAGTTTTCTGACAACTTCAAAGGAAACTAATGTGAACACTGAGGAAAAGAGCGTAGCCCTCAATGCACGACAATAAAAAAAGACTACTTAATTTTGTAAATTTATTCTACGTTGTCAGCCTCTCTGCCAACCACTCTTCAACCCGCCAGTCGGTTTCTCTTAACAACAGCGTCAAAACAAAACAAAACTTATCGTTTTAGTCACTATTTAATTAAGTTAGTTGTACGTCAGCGAGCACGGTGGCCGCGAGTGCCGCGTCACTACTTATCTTTATGGTGGCAAACAGCCTTAGCTGGTGTATTTTGAGACTGCGGGTTGAGTAAAAACTTAGAAGTTGCTTTTCAAAATTATTATGAAAGTCCAAGAAGCTAAGAATTCGTTGGGTAAAGGAGAGAGTACGACGAGTTAAAAAGTACCTTCTGCGGCTCGATTTGAGTTATTTCGCAAAATTACTGTAGGGCTTCATATCATTTGATGACATTGTATATAAATCCTGTACCATTTTTCTCCTAGAACAAAGGACAAATTTTGGTAGAGACCATTGTGTCCATTATTTATAAATGCATAAGTATCCCAGATGTTATACTTATAACTCTTTATAAAATCGACCAGTTTTCAATCCTCTAGACTACAGATCCCTGTAGTATTTTTTGGTAACGGAACCCTAACCGGAGTATTCTTTTTTATGAAGCAATGCGCCAGAGTCGTGCGTCTGGTCTACGTGATAGCACTATCTCAGATTATTTACCCACCAAATATAAGGTCAACAACGCATCTTGTAGGAGCTGGGACTGTAATCCAAGTGAATTATAATACTTAAAAGATTTCGTTATAAAGTAAATTGTTATGTGTGGTCAATTTGAAAACAACAGTATTTTATAAAATTGTAGCAGTCAGAGAAGGTGTTTTAGAAGTCTATTATGAATATTCTGTTTCATCTAAGCTGTCAACTTTATGGTAGTAGAAGCAACTGAGGAGAAGGCTAACAAATTAGACAACATTGAGTTTCTGCTTATGAAAACGACGAACAAGAAATTTACTGGCCAAGTTGAACACCGCTATACCTCATTTGTTTTTGCTTAAAAAATACTACGCTTCCTATCTCATTAAGCCGATGAATTATTCATACGGTTACCAAACATCGCATATAGAAAAAAACAAAAGGTTACATAAATTAAGAGTGACGTCGGCCCCATATGCCTCCACAGTCCACACACAGGTACGCGCTACGTGCAACATGTCAATAGTTAACTGAGGAGCGCCAAAAAGGGATAGGTTTTGGGTGGAAAAGGATCAAATCGGGATTAGAGGAACGACAACCAATCAAGGGTAACTGGACTGCTATACCTACAAGAGATAAATGCGGCACATAAAACTTATTCAGCACTAAACCATTCTCAACCCTACAGGGGGCTGCCAGGGTTGGTTTTGTCTCAACGGCGGAGTTTATTGATGTTTTGTTTGGAGGGTGGGCAGAAAGGGGAGGGCGAGGGAAGCGAGTGCAACCTCCGCAGACAATCTTACAAGTTAATTGTGTTCCGTGCCCCGAGACCGACTACAAAATAACATCGCACTCGATGTATACAGCTAGCGTGTTTGTTTGATGGCGTTTGGATACAGTTAACGGTGGTAGGGAAATTGAACGGCAACATTGTCATTGTAAACCGGTATCCAATCATTTTAATCTTGAAATTACTTATCTCGGTCTAGAGGCGGCGAGACATGCAAAGGGCTGGAAACACCGTAACCATTTATACATCGTCATGCATGACTTAAGAACAATTTTAATGTATTTAAATTTTCAATGTGTTAAGTTGCAAAACCTAAGCGATTATGAACAAAATTAAAGATGGTCGAGTATTTTTACAAATACCACCTACAAAGTCACCTACGTATCTACCAGTCAGCCATTCAGACAAACTTAAATATTTATAAGATACCATACATACGGACCATACCATACCCGTTTCTTAATTTAGCAGGAGTATGCCTATAAGGTATTTAAAACGTTCATCGTTTTAATCTCAGAGGATATATAGGTAAAAATTTACTTGTCTTCAGAGACGAAATATTAGCAAAGAGAATACATCTTAACTCATCTTATTGGACCACCTCGTATCCCTAAAAACCTCTGTTTACCAGCAAAAACAGCTTATCACACCATTAGGAAAATATTATGATCGGTGATATTCGTAAGTTCTCAAAGGAAATCAAGAGAGGGGGCAAAATGAAGATTTACGATCTCCCCGTAACGAGCACTAGATGAGGCGGAAAGAAGCCCAATTCGGGTTATTATACCTATTCAGTATACACCGTGGAAACGTATATTTACGTAATTTCGCCTTTACTGCGCTGTAGTGGAGGAAATTACGCGAAATTTTGAGTTTATTGAAGGTTTGCGGGGCTGCTCTGAGTCACCGACGGAGATTTGGATGTGCTTATAATTACCTATAGGGATTTAGGTAAACGATTTTTAAAAATGTTGTAGCTACCTGACTTGAAAAATATTGTGTGATTTTTGTCGGAAAATTCTAAATCTTTAGCATAGCTTCGCCGTATTCGGCGATTGTTCGCTTAAAAGAAATAAAGTACGTTCTTGCTTACCTAAATCAAACTAGTTTTATTTCATGCATGGGACTTACGACTCTATAACAGATACTCGTAAGTTTAGTCAGCTAAAACAAAAGTAAAAACAAGAACATTATTAAAAGATAGCTTATGCCCCGCGGCTTTGCCCCCGTGAAATTTCAAAATGAGCTAGTTCCCTATCCCGTGGGAATTTCGAAAAATCCCTTCTTAATGCACCTTTAGGATACTCAAGGTATATGTCTGCCAAATTTCAAGTCTCTTGGTCCAGCGGTTTAGGCTGTGCGTTATCTGTCAGTCAGTCAGTCACGGTCTTCTTTTATAGGTATAGATTCATCATAATACCCACCTAACTTTTTCCAATATACCGGTACCATGGACTAAATTTTTACGTAAACTCATTACGATAATTTAAATACCTACATCATCCCACTATCTCTTAGGTAGGTGGGGCGCTGAGATTTATTACCGACTGACTGCTATTGTGAAGCGTTCGTAAGTATATGAGGGAAACAGTAGATCCTAACTAATATTATAAATGCGAAAGTAACTCTGTCTCTCTGTCTGTTTGTTTGTTACCTCTTCACGGGAAAACCGCTGCACCAATCTAGATTAAATTTGGTAAGAAGATAGTTTGAATATTGAGGCATAACATAGGTTACTTTTTATTCGGGAAAATTGTATAGTTCCCGCGGGATAGCGATAACCGAAATCTACGCGGACGAAGTCGCGGGCAACAGCTAGTATTTATATACATACAGGTATATAGAGTATGGTACCTTTGGGGTGGCGTCACTAATTTATGGATTAACCACATTTGCAAATGTAATTTGTATTCATTAAAACGGCTAGGGACGTTTAAAATAGAATAGCGGTGAAAAGTTAGCGCACGACTCGGCGGCACCGAAACCTACACTCGAATTATTAGTCCGAAACATGTCGGGTTAAACTTGATTTATATACGTGAGTGATTCGTTTATTTCACTATAACTAAGAGCCTATTTTCAATCCCCAGCTAAGCTCGTATTTATAATGTTAACAAATCTTGCAAGTGAAATTTTAACCGACTTCCTGAGGTCGGATTGACTTAACATTTGCTACTTGTATAGAGCTTTGATGATAATGCAATGTGCATGAGGCTTCAAGCTGGTCTGAAGAGGGAGCAGCGAGCTAGTGAAGGGAGCGTAGTGATGGCATTTAGTAAATCCGTCGAGTTACGCTCATTAGAAGCGTCTTTCCGGACATTTTGTGAATTCATATGTAATTGAGCTGGTCTAAAGACAGTGCGTGGTGCTGGTGAGAAGGACATAGTGATGACATTGAGTAAATCCGATGAATTTGGGCTCATTACAAGCGTCTTTATGAACATTTGTCAGCTTGTTTTAAGGCGATACTTTTGGGGGCGGCGTTTTATATTCACTCAAGCAGGACATTGTTATCCACTAGCGCGTGTGTCAATAGAAAGAAGCGTTTAGAATTTCTCTGGGTAGGTAAGAAGCTAAAGTATATTGATTTGATTTTGTCTAACCAAAAAAGATCCAATAATTACTATTCTGTTCGTTCAATCGCAATTACAATATTCCATTTCGTTCCGCTTCAGAAACGATAAAAGTGGCGAGGCAGGAATAACTTTTTTTTTTACGATCATGTTTTCGTCTTTCCGGTACTAAATACATAGTATGGTCTTTAATTATGGGTTATAACAACATTGGACGAGATATTTAGAACCTAAAACGAGCATAGATAAAGCCTATCTATAGGCCTATAGGGTATAGAGCCTTAAAAACGTTTTTTTTATGATTAGGTTATATTTGTAGACAGTATTACGTAGAGAAGTAACGACCGCCTCACTTTAGAGTTTGTTTACTCACACGAAATGTTATTAACTATAAGCTTTATCTCCAGTAGCAATTCTGCATAAAATCCTTCTTACTGCCAATACCCGTTCCTACGCAGAATAATAAACGATTCCATCGCCCATGACACATTCCGTTACAGTAAGATCTTCATTTCACGAACGCCAATAACAACACTATGAGTTTATTGTGCTGTCGTTCAAAGGCGACAGAACGTAATAGAATTAAATTGGGAGCCTGTGCTGTTATGTGGAAAATAATAACAGAGAGTGGCTGCTATCACAAGGCTTTCGCGCTCCGTTGGCAGGGGTCTGCACTAATGGAAATCCTACCAATGATAATCTGTTTTCTACACCATTAATCCTTAAGTAAGTCTGAGCATTCTGTGGCGTCTCCGGAGTGTGGCTCGAGTTTTATGCCCTCGTTAAGGTCCGCAATTTGTGGAGTCGGGGCCGTTAAGGAACGGGGCCTCCGGGTCCCAGTTCGGAGCGTGGACTTTCTTAATCTCGCGATATCTGGCTGAAGGTAATTGTTTCCAAATTGTTGGGCAGATTGCCTCGGGGTAGGTGGAAGCGTGCGAGATGGGTCTGGTTGTTGAATGAAGACTATAATGTTTGCTACTTTGTAATAATACTTAATGTTGCAAATACTCTCACCTTTCAAATGTTTTATTTACCTACATGCATGCATGATAAGAAATTAACAATCATGGAATTTCAAAGTGAAAGTTGCGGACGATAGCGTTTCTACGTAGGTACATAGAGACAGCGAATTTAAGTATCATAACACCTAACGTTAATTAAAATATAGCAATATTTCACATCTATAAGAAATAACTGTCCATAAACATTAATACAATTAACTGAACCCTCACTATCACAGTGAAGCCATCCACTCTAAACTTAAAGTCCTTCCCGATATGGTAAAAACAAGTCACTGTCTCGGGCATAATAAAAAGGAAAGTAATCATGCAAATTGGTGGAGGAAAGTTGAATTAAAAAGCTGGTCTGAGGGGGGAAAGGGGCGGGGGTAATGTGTCTTAATGACCGCAATGGATGAGCGCCCTAATCCCCCCTCCAAACGCGCCTGAACCGCCGCTACAACCTTTAATGCCCGCCTCCATTGCTAGCTATGGATTATCGCTATAATGTACAGAAATTAACGTTTGTATGGTATGGAATTGTGAGTTGCATGCAGCTAATATTGATGAAAGTTTCACTTTTGTAAAAACATTCTACGTGCTGCATAATAGTAGTTAATGCCACTGCTACATAATGAGTGTTTTAAGGGCTAATTATGTGGAGTTGCATACATTACTTTATCTACACACATATTATAAGTACTCATGCATACCTGACACGAAATTGACTGTTTTTTTTAATCATAGACAAACATACCGAGCTGACGTTTCGTAAACTGTCTTTTTTTATTGTAAAAAAAAATATCACATTATTATTTATACATGTCGGACTGAACTCGACTTATATACGTGAGTGATCCGTTTTATTTCACTATGATTGTAAATTACGTTGGTTTTCAAATTTGAAACATTGAATTCGATATCGAAAAGTCATTCCGATATCGAATTCGATGTCGCAATGACCATTACTTTACTGCTGATGATGGTGGGTGGTGCTGGGGCTCGCGCTGTCGGCGAGAAGGCGTCGTCGTGCTGCAATGCTGGTCATTTTCTACGGTATCTGAACTCATTATAGAGGACTTATGATATGTGTGTAGATAAAAGGTTTCATTGACCTAATAAAAGCATTATAGACTGCGTCAATACTCTCGCAATGTAAACTTTATATTTTCAATTGAAACTTTTCTATTTATCTAAGCGGCACGTAACATACCTATATGTTGTTATGTAAATTCATCAGTTTATCGATTCACGACGCGCCAATTTTTGGATGTTATGCTTTATTCAACTTAACCTTAGCTAAGAACCACCCCAGCTATCCGTCTAATAGGATCTACGATGCCACAAACACACACACAGAACTTGTAAAACAACACCCCTCTTTTTGCGTTATGGGTTAAAAAGCTTAGCTTACTATCGCTCACCATCGTCACCTCATTAAAGCTCGCACTGGTTCCCAAGTTAACACTATGTGCTTTATCCTCACAAAATAATGTACTCGCTACTCGAAAACGTTATGTGGATCGACTCAATTGCTTTACATGTACCTAAGTGATGAGATGCTCCTTATGGGTGAGATTTACATGGTCGTCTTGTATGAGCTCTAAACCTTCTTACCTAATTTTAAGAATAATTATACCATCAACATTAAGTATGCTGTTAAATCATGCCAATCATTGAAATTGTAGCAAGTTAGAGCTTTACTTTCGAAGTTTTTGTTATGATTTATCTAAAAAAATAATGTCATTGGTAGGGATAGGTAAAAAACTGCTGTTCATTAACCACGCTCCTTATTGCCATTTACGAATTCTAAATAGTCATATCAACAAAAATAATTTGTAGTTGTTATAAACACCACGTACAATTTTATTTGTACGCCATGCCAATATAAACCCGCGTGGCAATTTAAAAAGAAACGTTCTCAGAAATCTTTCCATAGATGTGCGATTTGTAGTCATAGAGATTCCAACGGGGCCATGATTCGTTTGCAAGTCGTAGGGCAGCAATAAAACGGAGTAATCAAATCCGGACCGGGCCGGGTCACGGCACGACACCGGCGCGGCGGCGACGCGGCACCGACACGAGCCCACGCGACATCATCAAATCAACATTTGCAGATTCGCGAAGCTTTCCCTGGGAGATTTAGAGGTGGAAGGAAAATAAAAAAGTTCGTAGAGGAATCCAACTTGATCCCTGTTGCCTTTATGGTAATGCCCGGATGCGTGTATTCGACTATTCAATTTATATTTTTTCCCTTTCGCCTTATTTCTTCCTCCGAAATTATCTATCCTTCGAATTTCGTTTCGCACTGTATTGTATACGGGATTCGATGTTTGCGAATAAGGTACGAGTTTGGTTGAAAATATCGGGGATAACCGCGGTGGATTGGCTTTGTTCCCGACTTCAAAGAAGTTTTCTTTTAGAAATATGTGTATGAAATCGCGGGGCCGGCGACGAGGCGACTAGGTGACGCAGCTCAACTCAACTTCCATTTACCTACATTCTTTCAAATAATTTACCTACTATATTATTGTGTTTGTGTGATATTTCGTAGTTCTGATGCAATTTTTAACCTCTTCATCCGTTGTTTTGTTATCTAAGGTTGACAGCGACCAATAAAATGAAATTAAGTAAGGTAAACTAACTTTTTGTATTATTTTTATTTTTACGGTCATCCCGTTTGAAATTAATTTTTCACAAATTTCAAATTTGAGCGAATCAATATCGCTAAGTAACAAGATCTGATGCGTGAATATATAGGAGTTTTTCGTGCTAACTTCCAATTGCTCGGATAGCGTAATTGGATTAGCGCGTTACCACGGTATGGTAAAGGTTTGGGTTCGAACCCCAATTCGAGAACAAATTTTTCTGGTTTTTCTGTATATTTACGCATCAAATTTGAAATTTGTGAAAAATTAAGTAAGGTAAGCCAATATTTCAATGATTGACATACTGTCTCCTTTATGTCTATGCATTAAACTTGAAGGTGCCATACATTGGGGTAGTGTTGGGCACTAGACATTTACCTCGGCTTTAAAATTAAAGTACTCAAAGTTTACTGCAGCTACAATTACGTGTACCTACTATATTTTTAAACATTTTAAGCGCAAATTAAACGATAGAACCACTTGACGTTTAATAACAAAACGCGTTCAAATTTAACGTTGCCGCCTCATGAATAAATCATAAGAAGTAAGCGGGGTACTGCGCCTTTATAATTCTACATAATACATTAAAACAACGTACAGATTGCTTCTTACTCGTTATATGAACTTAATGGGTATTAGCGGAAGGAAGCACCTTCATGCTTTATTTATTGCGTATACCTGTGTCTTTATACGTCAACTTTTCGGTAGATTTCATACGTTTCGCGGAGGCTGGTGACGTGATTGTATTGGGCAAAACGTCGTGTGCTCGACTAGTCAACGGAGATTTTTGGCGGAAAGGAACCAAGTAGATCTAAATAGAATTTTAAGGCCTTGCATCGTTATAGCAAAACAAGAAATCAGTTTCATTCTATCTATTAGGTATATGGTTTTCCTTAGTAGTCATCATAGTAGTAGGGAGGCAGCGCAGGATAGGGAGGCGTCAACGGCCCTTAGCTCCACCTAGGAGATATAGGAAGTCATCATACTGTGCCCTGATTTTCTAATACAACTTTGCCGCAGCCTTGAACACTAGTGTAACTTTTTGGTATATATGTACATGCAGGTAATTTAACACTTGGACACTAAAGCCGCGGATAACCTTAGAAAATAACGCCCTCGTGGGATCTCATAACTATTTATGACTTTTTCTATATGTACCGTCCGCTCTAACATTATTAGAAAATTGTAAAATCCTAAAGAGGTTTTTGTAACTTCTCTCCTTTGACAGGGTTAGTTCACGCTACAGCTGTGTCATCAACATGGACAGCAAGCTCCCTCACTAGTACACGTATGGTAATGATTAAATTTACCACAGCTGAAGGTGTGGTAATCCTGAATAATAGCCACCATCCGTCTTCACCCGCGGAGTCACCGCTCGCCTATCGCTCACCGTCGGTAGAAACTTGCCGCTACCCGCTACAACCTTTGGAATTAGGTAGGTAATACAGCGATTTGGCTATTTTTGGCCCTCAGTAGAGCTAGCACGACTGGCCGCGACTTTGTTTATCGCGCGAGATTATATTACCCGTCCCGTTGCATTCTGAGTGACAGAAAAGGAAGGGCTGTTCTCGCGCGAGATAGAAGTCGCACTGTGAGTTGTGCTAGACCTACACTGCTGATAGAAATTATCCACAACACGGACAAAAAAAAGCACCGATATTTCCAAAGGAACTCCTTGAGTCCCGGTATTGGAGTCAGTAAGGTACTTACCTCGTATACGGAATAATTTTTCGACTTCATCGCGGATTACGCTGACTAATTGGATATAGTAAAAGTAACACCCAAAGCTAAACCCAAAGTACCTACTTAACTTAAGCATAATTTAGTTACCCTTATACCAATACCATTTAAAAGATTATTTCGTTCAATAACCCATCAAAGACAGAAACTCCGAAATAACAACACAGCATACGTGTTTCGACCTAAAAGAGTGGATCTCGCCGTCTTTAATTATTTCGAATTGCTCAAAGCAATTTAGCTCCAGACTTAATCATGTCTTAGTTAACTAAAAGCAATGCAATCAAACTCTAATAAAAGCCAGACACGTCAACAGACGGCGGCCGCTGAACTGCCAGTTACTTATTTGATAGTGCTGCTGCCGGGCTGTCTACTCCTATTTATTTTAACTGCTAAATACTGCAATATATCATTGTGTCTAGAGATTGGGTAGTGGCAAAGTAAAAATTAACTGAATTAATTATAGATTTGTTTTAACTCGTTTGAATTGGTGCACGTAGAAGAAAGAGATAACTAACTGAGTACATTGGATTTTTAGTGACCATTATGAGTATAAATAAATACATATCATGGGATAATTTACACCAATTGACCTAGTCCCAAACTAGGCAAAGCATGTACCTACTATGGATACTAGACAACGGGTAAACATACTTATATAGAGATAAATACATACTTTACATATTATACATCCAAGACCCGAGCACAAACATTCGTATTCATCATACAAACAACTGCCCAGTGACTCAAACTTCATAGCCAGGGTCTCCTCTAACTACTAGGCTATCCGGTCGTCCAATGAAAGGGCATGGAGTAGTTATAGTGTTTTTAAGAAATAAAAACCAAAGCCGCTACTCCGGGTTAATATCAATTCGATTTGGCATTGGCAACACAATAAGTAAATCCGTTTTCATCGCTACCTACGGGGCGCGTTAAACACAGCTAGTGTTTCATTCCCTTAGCCTGAAATTTCAAAAATGTAACCTGCAAGTACATATTTCTAAATCTCATACTTTTAAAGCCGAACATTCTGAACGGCTATAAATCGCCAATTCCATCTGCGAGACGGGCCTTTTAAATAAGTATATCGAGTGTTTCAGTGCAACGATACAGCGGGTTGTTTACAGTGGGGGAGGCTCCCCCCCGCTGGGGGGGAGAAGGGGTCAAGATGGCGGCGTAGTCAAGGCAACGCTGCAACTCGCTTCCTTAATCGACCGGGAGCTGCGTCCGACCGAAAAGCTTATGTACTGTATTGCACTTGCGGAACGACTTTTGTGTTTTATTATGCTCATGTTTAATACATGGTATAAACTGTGGGTGACTTTATACGGGCCGACAATGTTTTGTGCGGTGCATAGTTATGGAATCCTTATTATAACAGCTTCGTTGGTTAAGCGATTTTGCTCAGCTTATTGTGAGTAGGTAAGTAAGAAGAAGAGCAATGCCCATCAGCCTAATGCAGACCTTGTATATAAAGCTCTCTTTGTCAAGTTTTTGACAGATTGGCTGATTTACTGATTGGCTATTTTTGGCCCCGGTGCTCTTCAAAAAATCAAAAATGCCCAATCGATTTTATGCACAAGCCAAAAAACCGAAATCCCAAACGCAACAAAAGAGCAACGCTCAAGTGTTTGGTCCCGCGATCAGTTAGGCCGGCGTAATCCACTGGTCTGCAGCAGGGCAATAAAAAAGAGTTATAGTTGGGAAGAAAAAGAAAGTCTTGCCGTTAGTTGAGGCTCAAGGGCTCAGTGCTTGGTGGGCGATAATCATAATTTTTACTTACAAGCGGAGTGCGGCATTAGCCCGCCGCTCGCGACAAATCTTCCCTAACTGCAAACTTTGCGACTCGAACCGATGCCGCCGTATATTTTGCGGACAGCTTTCTACGGACAACGGATATTATGGTAGGAGATTTTAAACCGAGTGCACTTAATTGGAGTGGCTTTGCGCTCGTACCTTGCGGTATTGTCGGGGTTTTTCAATTGTTCTAGATTTAGAAGTATCGTTCGAATCAATGGCCTCTATTCGCGGAAGTGTTAAAGTCACCACTTCCGCGAATAGAGGCTGGAGGAATAGTGGAAGTGGAATAGTGGTTGGTGTTTCAGAACTGTGATGTACCTATACTCTTACTGCGATAGTAAGTCATATTTGCAAAGACCAAGTGGGTTATTTGCGCTGTAGCGAGTCAATAGAATGGAATTGAAATGGAAAATATCACATTTGCATTAGCACACAAATGGGACAAATTGACACCAATTGACCTAGTCCCAAACTAGGCAAAACCTGTACTATGGGTACTAGAGCCGACCCGAGAACAAACATTCGTATTCATCATACAAACATCTGCCCGACCGGGATTCGAACCCGGGACCTCAAGCTTCATAGTCAGGGTCGCTAACCACTAGGCCATCCGGTCGTCAAACAAATCAATATCCATACAAATTGATTCATGTCCGTTTTAGATTTCACGGTTGCAATGAATACCTCAGATTCAATATTTTTTGGCATTGCTTAATTAACATTGCATTGGTAGTAGGTAGCAGCTACCGTTTTTTTTATACAACAAGGAAGGCAAACGAGCTAATGACTGATGGTAAGTGATCACCACTGCCCATAGACATCCGCAATCCCGGAGGGCTTGCAGATGCGTTGCCAACCTAGAGAGCTAAGATGAAATGCCCCTTGTGCCCGAAATTACACCGGCTGTCTTACTCTCCACACCGGAACACAACAGTGCACGCACTGCTGCTTATAACGGCGGGATTAACGAGTAAAATGGTGGTCGCGATCCGGACGGACCTCGCACAAGGTCCTACCACCAAGACATTGTAAAAATCAGAGCAAACAAAATAAGAAATGGTACCTACCTATTAATTTTGATTAAGTATAGACAGCATAAATGTTCCATTTCCCAACAATGCCCCCATATAGTGAAATAAAACTGTGTGCGTCTCGCTCGTGAGTGATCCGTTTTATTTCAATAGATTTGATATTCCACCTTTATTCATAGCATTATAGATGACAAGCAGGGTGTCAGCTATTGGATTTGATGTGTCAAACATTGGGAATGTTGATATATACCCACCTACTTGAAATAATTGATTCAGGCGGTACTTTGTTGTAAGGTTTATCATTATCACAATGAACAGGAGAACTGAATTACCTTGCTCCTCCGCGATTAAGCCCGTGAAGTACTTCCAGTTGCGTCTCTGCAACTTCACCAAAACTCACTTTGACATGCACCCACACATGCTCACAGACGTTTTACAGACTAAATATAGTCCATCTCCATTTTGGCTTTGATTTCAGACTCAAACTTGTTTTGCCTGTTATGTGGTTTCAATATAAGTAGAGTTATTGTATTGTACACTCTGAAAGAAATTGCTATACAAAAAAACCCCTTCAATTTCCTCAAATAACATTTGTACCCTATTCTTTTTACGCGACTAGACCAAGCAAAAATTAGGGAAATTTTAAGTCGATAAGTCCCAGTACTATTCCTATACAGACCTACCAATGCACAAATACATATTACACTGGATCCTCATATAAGTAGCTCCATAATATTATGTTACAGGCAAGCCGTATTCAACTCTGACTCAACCTCGTATATAACCTTTGACGAAATTGGAATAACCACCTTAGGTTCGCGGTCTAGAGTGTTTATTCCAATTTTGTCAAAGTTTATATACGAGGTTGAGTCAGAGTATCGTTGATATGTAATGCTGGCAACACGCATAAAGGTCTTTGCAGACCGTCCGCAGTCGCGTCACGCGTGTAAAGGAGAGGCCACACGAGTGGACAGTGTGTTAGTAGTTGTTTATGCTCACGTTTCTCGAATAGAGAGGAATTTCGGGAAATAACCCTTGTAAAAAGCTAGCAAACACTGTATTTGGCGTCATGTTTTTCGGAGAGGGTCGAGCACGACTTTACGAATGCTACGTAACGTTACGGTTATCGTATCGAGATCGAGAAACCTCATACTAAATTTTAGTTCCAAATAAGCTCACGGGCGGGCGCTGCTCCAAACGTCATACAAACTCGACAACGTTTACTATTCGATTTTAAGTGACGCAGGTTTCGAAAAGTCGTGCTCGATCCTCTGGGCTTCTTTTGACGAAAGATTTATACCTATTTACATTTAGATTGGCTTTTTTTTCACTTTAACCCAAATATATTTATTTAACCAAAAAGCCATAAAAACAAACAGCATATTGGGTTTGAATGTTTCGATGGGTCATTTGGTTGCGCGAGAGCTTGGAAGAAGGATTGAGCATTTCATATGAGAAAAATAGACCATACTTGTTGAGTGGGGCCGTGGTTCGAGTGGATATGCGGCCATCTTGCTTTCCACGCCGGAACACAACAGTGCAAGCACTGCTGCTTAGCGGCAGGATTATGGTGGTAAAATACCATTTGATAACGGAACGAAGTTGAAATGCGACTCGCGTAGAAAAAAATACCATCCTAATTATTTTCTGTTTTGGATTATTTCATTGTAATTTTTTTTAGACTTAATCATAGTGTAATATAAAACTGATCACTAAACAATTTTAACCCTGATAGTAGATGGTTGGTTGGAAGTTGGAAGACTAACTGCTAGACGAACATAATTTAGTGATGAAAATAAAGATGCTTACTAATAAAACAATGCGTTATAAAACAACATAGCAATACATGTCAATTGTAATTGCTTTTTATTAGTATGTGCAATTAACTACATACATACACAACCATTAGTTGTTAACATTGTAAGCGCTTTGGTCTCTACTGTTAAACTTATAATTGTAATTTTGTGAATAAAATAAAATAAAATAAAAATTTTAAAAAAATTAGACATACTAACAACGGGATATTGGCCGCGATTAAGTAATTTACTAAGTAAGTAAGTTGGTAGTAAGATAATCGCCGTCAATATCCCGTTGTTAAATATGTCTTGTGTTCTCTATTACCCGGGAATCATTTAAAACTGTTCCAGCAAATAAAAATCAATCAGTAGCTTTGTAGCAATAAATAATAACAATAGTGTAGAGTCCAGTGTGTTGTAACACAGCCTGAACAAAAGAGCTTACCTTTTCACAATTCCATTCCTAATTCCAAGACGAAACACCGTTGCGAAACAAATTGATATCTCCACGTTTCCAAGACACAATTAGGTTTGCCACGGCGTAATAAAATTAAGGAGAGTCGAGCGCGTAAGTCGATGTCTTCGGACTCGGCTCCGTAAAACAAATCCTGGACGGCGCGAGGAAACACGGGCCAAGTCTATTGCCGGTTCCCAATATTCAATCCACCGAGGGTTTTCCTTACCAATAGTTACATTTTGACACATTTTCTATGGGTAATCTGTCGAAATGTAACTATTGGTAAGGAAAACTATCCGTGGATTGATTCCACGATTCAATATTCAATCCACCGAGGGTTTTCCTTACCAATTGTTACATTTTGACACATTTTCTATGGGTAATCTGTCAAAATGTAACTGTTGGTAAGGAAAACTATCCGTGGATTGATTATTGGGAACTGACATTAATCTTTTTAGTATTTACCAATACTATCTGTTGCCCGCGACTTCGTATGCGTAGATTTCGGTTATCGCTATCCCGCGGTAACTGTAATAATTTTTCCGAATAAAAAGTAGCCTATGTTATTCCTCAATATTCAAACTATCTTCTTACCAAATTTCATCTAGATTTGTGAAGCGGTTTTCCCGTGAAGAGGTAACAAACAGAGAGACAGAGTTACTTTCGCATTTATAATATTAGTTAGGATTAGGATTATAATGCTCGTCATCATCATCATGTCATCCGAAAGACGTCCACTGCTGGACATAATAGGCCTCCCCCGCGGCTCTCCACTCAGACCGGTCTTGTGATTTCCGCATCCACAGCGGTCGCGCGATATTTAAGTGGCCCCTATACCATAAAAATTACAATTGCTACAATTGAACGAATTTGTAAAGTTTTCCAAAATGTGACAACTGCGACAAATACGTCAAATTGTAGGACTTGTAACTTTTGTGGGATAGGGGGCATAGGTCGTCGCTCCATCTTGTTGGAGGCCTACCGACAGCTCGTCTCTCGGTCCGCGGACGCATATGCTGAATTGCTCGTATATGGACAATTTTACACCGATTGTCCCAATAGTAGGTTAGGTAACTAAGTAACAAACTAAGGCGTTTTGCGTTTAAATTTTAATCGGTCGTTTAATCATGAATCGTCTCAAAGTTTAAATGTCTGTTTGAAGATTGGTAAAAATGTTCCTAACAAGTGGAGGAAAATAGCTGAGGAAGTATTTCAGCATAAGAAAGAGTTAGTTATAATTTGTTGGTTGGTTTTTTGTGACACGAATGGCTGGTCAGACTCTATCACCTTTTGTTAGAAAGAAACTTCCGCTTGTAAATTTTAAATTGTAGCTTTACAAAACACGGCCCGGGCGTGTGTACACATACTAATAGGTACGTGTATAGAAATGTACCTATAAATGTAACATGAAACGAGGTTGCTTGGGTCTCGTACTCTCGTACCTATCCAGGTCTCGTCAATCTCCAGGTTCTTGAATTCTGTTACCTATTTCATTAAAAAGATGAAAACAGAGACAGCTGGCCAGGTTTTGAAAAGAAGGGTAGTACTTAAAAGTTACAGTCGATAAGTGGCCCAAAGTTCATGATCGATAAGTCATCTCAATCGACTAAAACCCATGGAATTTATTGCGCAGTTCGATGGTAGGTAGTTGGTTACAACCATTCGATTATCCCTATCACACGAAAACATGTAACAACAAAGTTTTGGTTACAGGCTCCTACTAGTCGTGCAGAACAGAGGAAATCACAAAGCTTGGCCATTGCACTGCCGTGCACCCTCCGACCCGACCGTCTGCCCTCCACTCTCTAAATCTATTTTATTTGAGCTAGCGATTGGGCGTGGGTCTGCTTCGGTGAAGGTCCGACAAACGTGAAGGTAACGGGTAATAAGTAGGATATAGCCTAAGGAAAACATTTTGTGTTTTTGTTTTCAAAACTGGTAAATTACCTGACGTTATGATCAAAATATGTAAAAAAAATCAATAATGGCAGGGTGTTAGTATAATCACGC
Organism: Clepsis dumicolana; assembly: GCA_963691665.1. Taxonomy (NCBI): domain Eukaryota; kingdom Metazoa; phylum Arthropoda; class Insecta; order Lepidoptera; family Tortricidae; genus Clepsis; species Clepsis dumicolana. The sequence goes on along the minus strand of OY829512.1, from coordinate 4,822,790 downwards.
AATATAGTATGGTCCTCGCTTGTCCAAATTTCGACTCTATGACAGCTAGTTGCTACAAAGTAAGAGACTGCATAACCATCAAGGTCGTGTTTTATAAAGCTACAAATTGTAATTTACAAGCGGAAGTCTCCTTTTAACATAACCTAACCAACTTAGAAAAGTTGAAAAAACCCCCGACATTGTCATTTCAAAGTTCTATATTTCCAAAACGGGTGAACCGATTTTAATGAAACTTAGCTAAGAACCATCTCGATTAAACTAACTTTCGATTAATAAAAACCGCATAGAAATCGGTCCATCCGTTTGGGAGCTATGATGCTACAGACAGATACACAAATACACAGATACACAGATACACAGACACAAAGATACACAGATACACAGGTCAAACTTATAACGAGGGGTGTTAAGTTTTTGTCGGGGGTTAAAAAGGTAATAGAATGAGACTTCCGTTTGTAAATTGTAACTTGTAGCTTTATAAAACACGGTACAGGTGACTCACTTGCTCGTTTGCCTTCCTCCTCGTATAAAAAAAAAACTTCTACTGCAAGGCCTTAAAGACGTGGCGAAATAAAATAGGTAGCATTTGCATGACGGTATTTTTGAGACGGCATCATTAACTGTACCTAATTAGCGTAATCGACATCATTATCATCATCAGCCTGTTTATGTTCCACTGAAGGGCACAGGCCTCCTCTCAGAATGAGAGGGTTTGGGCTATAGTTCCGACATAATGTAGGAAACTAAATCTAGATAATTTAAGTGAAATTTCTCTACAGGCAATGAAATACCTGCATTAAGAAGCTGAATTTCTTTGAAAATACTTACTAACTGATTAAAAAATATAAGAATCACAGTGGACTCTATAGTGAAATTTATTTCTATTATTCGTAACGAGAAAGTCGGAAACTAGCGTGGGTAGAGTCAAATTTAACAAAGAATCTACTGATTGGATTTATCCTAAATGTAAAGTACGGTTATATTCCATAATATTCTTTATTTCACAATATTTACGTGTTAAGACTGCCATCTAGTGGCGAGTAGCAAAACTAACAGCTAGCAGCTCTAAGTTATTTTAAATCACTTCTGTTTCCAACAGGTGGCGCTTGCATCACCTCATGAAATCTACCTATATTTTAAATTTACCATCAGTGTAGGACTGGTGATTGCTTAAAATTTAAAACTAAATAAAATGGTGGTTAAAGTCGAAAATGTTTGAACGTTTTCGTTTGTGTATGATTTTTATCGTCATGGATGGTTACCATCTACTACCATGTTTGTCGTATCCGTTCTGTGGCAACACTTGCTTCCGGTTAAGCGTTTCGTTCTCAACATTATCATGTTTGACGTTTCCTCCGCTGCTTGCTGCGTTCTGTTGCGTGGTTCTTTCTAGACGTCAAAATCAAAATGTGCGTCAGTCAAATCATAAAAAGGTACTCTGTGAGTCAAATCGAGAATGACGATTAAGCAGTGACTTGCTTCGCTCGCCTGTCATTTGTTTATCAATCAATACCGATACGCAATAACTTCCAAACAAAGTGAAATTGCTGGGTGTTTGTTAGTCTTTTCGCCGCGGAGGAAGATTGCGGACTAAAAGTGATAAATTTCGTTAAGTAAAAATGACAAACGCGTATGCGGTTTGTCTACTCGCCGCGGTCTTTTGTTGTTCAAGTAAGTTGAAGTTAGGCTTGTAATGTTTGCTGTCCTTGTAATTTAATTATTTCTAGCCCATGATCCGGTTACTAACCATGTCATGCAATAAAGTTGTTTCGCGATTTAATTGCGACTTGTGGGTAGGTGGGAGTCAAATGACGTAAAAATTATTGGTGCAATTATTACAATGTGCTTGATTTTTTGCCAAGAAATTTAATTTCTCATTAATACGAATGGTTTTAGATTGGTCAATAAATACCCACATCTTAATATTATCAGCATTTAAAATTTCGTTAGTCTGCCTTCTCATCACTTTTCATTGTGAATAGAAAAAGTATGAGCAATCGCAGTATTGGCTGTCTTTTCTTTCCAAAACAAAACAGCTATGACAATGGTTACAACAGGTGCAAACACTCTTTGTTATTTACCTTGCATCAACAGACAAAAGAGAAGTGTTCCAATTTATGCTAGCTTCTTTTTCAAACAGTAATTTATGTATTTTTTATCAATTTTATTAAACTTTTTATTAAAATTAGTTTCACTAAGTATGAGGTTAAATGCTTTTCTATACACATTTTTAAGTCTACCAGAAAAAACTTGGCACATTTTTTTTTTCTAGACAAGTTACAAATTACGATAATGTGATAATAGTTATTTGTTATACAAGGATGCAAAGTTGTATTTTACCCGCGAGTGTGGAATTGAAACACAAGCAAGCAAAAGGGTTCTAAAATGGAATCCTGAGCGTAGCGAGTGTTTCAACACACGAGAAGTAAGATACATTTGCACTCGTGTGTAACACAAAACTTTTCACCTCACTGTAGCGAGGAAAGCGCGACATCCAAAAAAACAGCTTATAAAAATAAATCTTCATCACTGGAATCACAATTTTTTTTACGACATTATAACATAAAACTCTGGAAGTTCTGTATTTTTACGTGAGTCGGAGTTGGTGAGAAAAATTTTGTTGTCAATGTTGACATTTCTGACCATGCATTTAGAAATTGCATCGACTCAACTTGTGCGTTCGGAATTATACTCAACATCATTATAAAAAAAAAACAAATGTTTCTTATAGAATAAAGCTAAATTTGGTATTTTTTATTAAATTTTGAAACCATTTATCATTTATTTAATGATAATTAATATCAAATGAACCATTACTATGAGCGTTTTACGTTTTTTTATCTGTCAAAAGCTACTTAAACACGCTCCACTCCAAGGTCAAATTACTTTCCCCACTAGTGGATAAAAAGCGATTTTACCTGCTTGTATTAAAGGATAAAAGATGGCTTTCCGAGATAGTGAGGGGAAATATTAATTGTCTACCTTGCCTGTTTTCTTTTGTAATGTCCTTATACTTGGTGTTCAATAAAGAACATTTGTATTGCTGTATTGTATTGTACTAGCTCTTACAGTACATAACCATACAATATGTACCTAATACATGGCATAAAGGGTCAAGATAGGACTAGTATCAGTTTCTAATTCTGACTCATGCCAACCTGGGTTCGACATACTAATTCTGAGTGACATTTGTAATGTTAACACTGAGTTAGTGTCCAATTCAAAGAAGCCTTGCTAGTAAGTTGTGAGTGTTTATACACTTGCCCTATTATTAATAAACCTATTTTAACTAAAATGCTGTTAAAGTTTGTTTGTCCTTTTTTTGTCACATTGACATATCCATTAGTAAGTAGAACCTATTTTGTCTAATGGAGGCTTGAGTGATGTTTATGAATAATGCTGTTAGTTATTTAACACCTGATGACGTCATCAAAGTTTTTTTAATGCCTTGCCTAATCCAATTAATATACTTGAAACTCATTTTGATATTGACTTTTGAAGTAGGTATGTGCTAAATTAGCTAAATACATAAAAATGTTGATCACACCATAGGTTGTCATTATCAGCTGGAACAGTAAACAAATGATAAAAACTTGCTGATAACTATATGAATGGCACAGTTACTATTGTTTGAAGACTGAGGCCCAATTATGCATAATTATTACTAGGCATTGTTAGGCCAAGTTGTTTTACTTCATTCAGTTGTTTGCTTATATAAAGCTTTATTGTATACTGAAGTGTGTTTTTTGTAGTTTGTGCATTACAAAAATCATCAGTACACATTATAATAGTTACTAGGGACACACTGACTGCATGGATTTCTCCACTACTTATAAATTTAATTAGGATTTATAATTGTATACCTATATGTATGTTTCCAGAATAGTTTATATCTAAAATGGTAAAAACGAAAACTGCATCAAAATTCATTCAATAGTTTTTCAGTTTATCACATTCAGATAGACAGATGGGGTGAGGCAACTTTGTTTTATAATAATTGTAATGATAGTGCTTAGTATTAGCCAGTATTATGAGAGGATGATGAACTCCAAGATTGTAACAGCCATGGTGATAGTTGCTATTACAGCCATTGCTGCCATTACGCCCATAGCTGCTATTGCAGCCTATTCTGTTGACAGATGAGCAAGCACATTGTGAACACATTAGCATATTATCTATGAGATGAGTAGGTACTATATTGTCTATATTTTGTATGCATAATTTAACTGGACAAAATTATACTATTAAAAATGACTGTTGTTTTGATTATAATCTTCATAAACATTGGCCAATCATTGACAGCCAACCATCAAAATATTAACCTTTGTTTCTATTCAGTAACAAAATATACCAAAGCAGAAGTCCATTATCAGTTCCTTGTTCAGCCCAGGTTTAAAATAATGTAGCAGGAATTTAAAATAATAATAAGCCAATTTTACAAGTACAAATAACATCATCTTATTTGAGTAATACCTAGTAGTAAAATATACTTATGTGTTTTGGATTGAGAACCTCCTCAATTAGTTTTTAGTTGGTTAAAAAAATGTAAGCTAATTTTTACCCCACTCTTGTCAACAAATTGTCATAAAAGTAAATTGATCCTTGTAGGTACAAGGTAGGTAATTCAGTGAGCATTTTCATATCAGTGCCACAGAGCAGAGGCAGTAATGAGTGAATCATTTGCTATTGAATTACTCATGTCATGTGTTTGCTATTGTCTGCTTATATCATATTATGTTTAGGTATGATTTGCAAACCTATATAAATGTTGCTATACCTATAATTTGGTTAATGTTGATTAATAAAAATCACCAAAAATTAACATGTTTTTTACCCATGATGAAATGGAGGTGTTTGGTAATTCCTGAAACTTTATTAGGTACCTACTGTTATAGATCGTTTTTTTTTGTTGCAGATTTGTCGTCAGCGCGACAAATACCAAAAGAATGCGCTAAGGGACCAGGCTTGTGGTGCCAAAGCTTGAGGTAACATTTAATTAATTTAATTAATATTATTAGTAGTTTTATATGTGTGTCAACCTACTAGCATATCAATTTCTGGAGTCTCTTAAATTTAAGGCAGTTCTAGTATTTGTACCATTCTGTATACTTTTTTGATAGTTCTGTTTATTTTCAGAAAAAAAAAACGATTGTTATGTTATGTGTTATGTGGTCAATTTTAACAATAAAACGCAATAATTTTTTCTTAAACATAATTTATATTATAACGGTCTGACCTTCATTGCTGCGAAAATGTTGATAAATAGTGGATTGCAGTCAATTATTTATTAACTGATAACATTGGGCCATTAGGAATGCAACCGGATTTATTCGAGCTCTAATCAATATGACACATTCTTTAAGCTATATAAAATAAGGCTTAATTCTATAAAGCAGATACAGACCCAAAAGCATCACAATTTCTTGACGTTACAGTTGTGTGTCTGTACACAGTTCTACACCACAACACAATTAAATATGTTAAAGAAAGCCTCAGATAGCCTTTATTGCCGTCGCTTTCGGCTTGTGCAACAGATGTAAGGTTCAAGACATTATCTATTCTAACTGCTGCAGATGTGTCATTTGGTCTTCATCCATATTACCATATCTGCTGCAGATTGTGATCAGTTAACAACATACTTATTTACGTATCGCTGCGATTTATTTAAAACCAGTCGAGTTCATCAACATTATCAATTCGCGACAGGAAGTTCTCCCCTCCGCTGACAATATTTATCCTTGAATAAAACGCGGTAGGGTCATTCTTAGTCACCATTTTGTTAGCTACTCCAACTCGGTCAGGATGATGTCTGTTATTAAGCTGAATTTCATATTAGGTAAATGCGTAAATTAAAGGTACTTACTAATATCTTAAAGTAACATGGTAGACGTAGTTATTTTTTAGTTTCTCTACATTTTATTCGGTTACGTGTTTTTCTTATTACGAACACTCACGTGAAATCGGACACCGCCCTATTATTGTATTGTTATTACGGAGAATGGCTATGTAGGTATAATACAATTAGAACAGTAGTTTGCAAGTTGTTCTATTCGAACGCTTAATTATTTTTTACATCTTTTGTAAGGTCTTTTCAACAAAAAAGTTTTCAAACGCGGCTTAAATTACTTGTACTAAGCACGTCCTACATAAAAGTAACAGGCTTACCAAACGTTTGATGCTTAAGTACCTATGTCAATGAACCAAAGGGTAGCTTTGGAAACCCTCATAATACGTTAAAATGCTACCATACAACACCTCTAGTCATTGCTACATTTATAAGCCTCTAAGGCCTCTAAGGTACAAACACCGGCATATTTAGCGGAACACAGCTCTCTTGCAACGGCTACTCATTGTCATATACATATAAGACTCTCCTCACTGAACACTGAAAGCGTTCCGGTCATCCGATACGATCCGCTAATCGCTGCGATTTCTGAGGCCATACCTACTACGAAGTGCAAATTTCGAACTTCGTGTCGTGCCGTCCCGCTCACGCTAATATTATTTAACACGAGAGTGAGCGGGACGATATGATACGAACTTCGATTTTCGAATTTCGTAGTAGGTAGTCAACCTGTTTCCGGCGATAGATCAACAACTGATCGTTTGCGTTCTAAACGGATCGCAAGACCCAGTGGATGTACAGGGGATACGAGAACTCCATTCTTCGCATAGACCGCAACGATCGGCGGATCGGATTGGATGACCGAAACGATTCCTGCGTGCAGTCTCTAAGGGGCCGTCCATTAATCACGTGAGGCTTGAAAGGGGGGTGGGGTTTGACAAAAATCACGAAATATCACAAGAGGGGAGGGGGATGTAGTAAGATATCACGTGTATTGGTTTTTTCATTATTTTTATGCCAATCAAAAGCAACCTGCAACCTTTTTGTCTAGACTTTTTTATCATTTTTAGTTTCAGAATAAAATAAGATTATACTTTATACCTGTATTTAAGATAATATTATTAAAAAATCTAAAAAATTAAAGTTTTTTATAGATACTAAAAATAAACGTGATCTTGGGTGGGGGGCGGGGTGTAGTCTTAAACCTCACAATGTATCGCCAAGGGGGAGGGGGGGTTAAAAAATGCTTAAAAAAACATCACATGATTAATGGACGGCCCCTAAAACAGAAGCTACTAGCTCTAAATTATGTCGGTCGATGTAAATGTTGTATGTATATATCTATAACAGGCAAGCGGCGGAATGCGGCGCCGTGGGCCACTGCATCGCCACCGTGTGGGTCAACCAGGACCAGACGATCCGGAATAATAATGTCTCCAGCAAGTTCGTTGCGCTCTTCAGTGAGCTGAAGGACATCAATGACCTTATCAATGAGGTGAGAGTTGTCTTACTACTGCACCAAGTTGTGTAACAGATGAGTTTTTTTTTTACTTAAAAGGCGTGGGCTATTGGCTGTCTGAGTGTGGCAGTACTTTTCCTGTGTGGCTGTGTGGACTTGTTACAGTTGTCATGGATTTAAATTTGTCGGACAGTAGGTATGAGTTGTAATATTTATTTCCTGTTCGAATCATGACAACGAGGAAAGTAACTTCACACCCATCATTGAATTGCTTCGCAGGAATGTGCAGGTATCCTCACGATGTTTTCCTTCGCCGAAAAGCTCATGATGAATTACAAATGTAGTTCCGCACACAGGTGCGAGCCGGGGTTTGAACCCACGACGCTTGAGAGGCCATAGGTCAAACCACTAGGCTATCACGGCTTTACCCCCTTGTGATCTAAACGCAGGAGTACCTCGGGCTCCGCGTGAAGTCGGCCTGCCGCAGCACGCCCCAGGCGGCCTACAAGATGTGCAAGCAGAACACTGCCGGCTTCGAGAAGTATCTGAGTCACGTGCTCGCTTCCAAGACCTCTGCCGAGACCATCTGCCGTATCATCGGCATGTGCAACAACGAGAAGCTGGATCAAGCTTTGGAGGTGAGGCATTTTTTTAACCCCCGTCGCTATTCTAGAATGTCGCTAATAATCGGTACCACCATCTTACTCGCTAATCCTACCGCTACGCAGCGGTGCTTTCACTGTTGTGTTGTGATCCGGTCTGGAGATTAAGACAGCCAGTGTAATTACGGGCACAAGAAGCATTTCATCTTAGCTCTCTAGGTAGGCAGCGCATCTGCAAACCCCCGGGGTTTTGGGTGTCTATGGGCAGTGGTGATCACACTTGCTAGTTTGCCTTCTTTGTAGTATAAAAAAATGTAGAATAGGGGTGCTGTAGGTTTGTGTCATTATCTGTCTGTTTGCGGCATTATATCTCCTAAACGGTTAGAGATAGAGTTAGACTGATTTGTATGCGGGGTTTTTTTAATCGAAAGCTAGTTTCATAGATATGGATCTTAGCTTAGTTTCATCTAATTGCTTTCAAGTATGTACAATAAAATGACTTTTCTCAAACATTGTCGGAAATGTTGTAATTTTACTCGAAGTAACAGAGCACGAAGTGCCTTGTTGACGGCCGCATTACATTGCAGGCGCGATTACCTGTCCATAAATCGGATTGCTGGACTGTTTTTCATTTGTTTTTAACTTTAAAAAAAGTAAAATAGACCATGGAAACATCCAGTGACATGTCTCATTCAGCCAAACCGGTGGCTGTATGCAGGCGTTCTATTCGAAATTTAACATTTTTATCGATGTCTTAAATAGCTTGGCAGTATTAAAAAGAAAAACATACTTTTATAACTAAAAAAAAAATGGCGGGAATGAAATCATACGTAAGCAAGTAACAATAACACACAGTCTTGATTTATTTAAAGTTATGCAAGTTATATTAATTTAATAGTTTTTAGTGACAAAATCGTGATCATGTGTTGTATAGAAGTCCACCATGATGAAAATCAGAGGATAACTATTAACTAAAGCAAACTGCTTAGTACCGCTTAAATTTCAATGGAAATATTTAGTCGTGAACTATTATAAAACAGGGGTAAGGAAATTAATGAATTTAGTTTAATTCTTTGCACGATCTACAGATCGTAATATTTTATTTAGTTTAATTAAATAAAATATGTCAATAATGACTCAGATATTGTAATATTTTGCAATAAATAATATTTAAGACACTGCCACAATTACAGTAACAACAATGGCAGTATTGGCTTGCTGTGTTATGAGAGTTAATTAATAATTAAAAAATCCTTATTTCCTCTTAATGTTTGAGAAAAAATCTATATCTGCCACGGCTGGAATAGCAATTGCTGGACTCGTACAAGTTCTCGCTCCAGCAATTGCTCACTTCCCACGCCTGGGCTGTTTGATAAGTACCCGTTTTCTAAATATATTAATATCACTGACCGCAAATAAGTATACTACCCTTTTAAGCCATTTTTCAGAGGCGGGAAAATTAAAAAAAAAATGGCATTCTTTTGTTTTTTTTTCTCATTTGACAACGATTCAGTGAAGGCGTGAACTTAAAATAGTTAAAATGGAGAAAGAACAGTATCGGTCTGTAATTAGATTCTTATTTTTGGAAGGAAAAACATGTGATGCAATAAAAGTAAGAATGCAAGCGGTTTACCATGAATGTGCTCCTTCTATGACAACTGTCAGATATTGGTATAACGAGTTTAAGCGGGGGAGAACAACCGTCTTTGATGAGGATCGCCCAGGCCGGCCAGTTGAGGTGACTACAGACGATATGGTTAAGAAAATTTAAAATATCGTTTTAGCCGACCGCCGAATTAAACTTCGAGAAATCGTTGATGCTGTAAACGTTTCAATCGAGAGGGTACAACACATATTAGAAGAAAAATTGGGTATGAAGAAAGTATCGGCGAGGTGGGTGCCGCGTTTACTCACGGAGGAGCAAAAACGGAACCGACTGACTACTTCGGAGCAGTGTTTGGCCGTGTTCAAACGTAACCCGAAGGAGTTTCTGCTTCGTTTCGTGACCGTGGACGAAACGTGGGTCCACCACTAGACCCCAGAAATGAAAGAGCAGTCGAAGCAGTGGATTTTACCGGGTGAACCTGCTCCAAAGAAAGCAAAAACCGTCCCATCGGCTGGAAAGGTCATGGCGACCGTTTTTTGGGATTCGCAGGGTATTATACATATTGACTATTTAGAAAAGGGAAAAACAATAACAGGGCAGTACTATGCCAATTTATTGGATGAGTTTGACGCCGTGTTGAAGGACAAACGACCCCATTTAAAAAAGAAAAAAGTACTGTTTCATCACGACAACGCCCCAGCTCATTCGTCCAGAGTTGTGACGGCTAAATAAGCATAGTTACGCTACGAACTATGGTCTCGCCCCCCGTATTCTCCAGATTTGGCCCCATGCGATTTCTTTTTGTTTCCCAACCTAAAAAAATGGCTCGGTGGCAAGCGATTTGGATCAAATGACGAAGTCATTGCCGCCACAGAGGCCTATTTTAATAACTTTCCAAAATCATACTTTTTGGATGGTTTATTGAAGCTTGAGTATAGGTGGAACAAATGTATAGAGTTAAAAGGTGACTACGTAGAAAAATAAATCCATATATACAAAAAAAATGTTTTTTTTTTTCCATAAACGGGTACTTATCAAACAGCCCTCGTAATCTACTATTTTATTGAACACAACAAAACAGAAAAATGCTGCTAATAGTATAAGTAATTCCATTTAAAAATCAACTGTTTTTTAGGGTTCTGTACCTCAAAAGGAAAAAACGGAACCCTTATAGGATCACTTTGTTGTCCGTCTGTCTGTCTGTCTGTCTGTCAAGACCCTTCTTCTCTGAAACGCGTGGAGGTAGCATGCTGAAATTAATAGCAAATACTCAAGCCTGCGGTCCCTTGAAGCTGTGAAAAAATCAACCTTCTAAGTCGACGCAATCAGAAGATACAGTCATTAAAAAGGCTATTTCCATACAAATTGCCGAAATCCAAAACCTAAAGAGTACTTCCAGTTGTCCTAGAAACTTGAAATTTGCTATGAAGGTAGCTCTTATAGCACAACCACTCAGAAAAATGTCTGTCTGCAGATGTCGCATACCAATTTTGCTTAGGAGCAGGGCTCTGGTAACATTGGACTTCTTAAAACACTGGGGAAAAGCGTTAAAATCTTTCTACGGAACCCTCGTGCGCGAGTCCGACTCGCACTTGGCCGGTTTGTTTTTTTTTTTTACTTTTCTTGGCATTTTGCGCCGTTCGTTAATTTGTGTGTATAATTATCATCGTTTTGAATCAGTAAATTATTCGGTAGTATATTTTTCTGTATCAATGTTTTAACATCTGGAGCCATATGCGGCGCGTATTTGTTTTCTGAAGTGTACGTTCATGCACTTTTTGTTGACTTGTAACTCTTTATACGTAATGCATTTCAAAAATATTGTTTGGCTCGTTTCCACTGTACATTGGTAGCTAAGCGTAACAACGCCGAAACATCAAACAGCAATTGGCACTATTCGTGTAAACATGCATTCGCTTTGTAATGCGTAATTGCCCTGTTACTAGCTAGCGGTTCTACGTAACCTGATCTGCGCAGAATGCGTTCACTGCTACTCTGCGAGAACTTTGTTTTTTTTTAAATCTTGGTCATAGGTACTTTTAAACTCCTGACGCAAAAAACGGGATGTTGTAAGTTTGATCCGTGTATCTCTGTAGAAGTGTATCTGTCTGTGATTTCGACGTGTTTTTCTTTTAAATCGAAAGCTAGTTTAATTGAGATGGTTTTTGACTAAGTTTCATTAAAATCGATTCAACCGTTTTTGAGATATTATATAAAATTACGATGTCGGTGGTTTTTCAACTTTTCTAAGTTTGTTAGGTTAGGTTATTATCTAAATGCATTGTCACCATAACTATTAATTAGCTGTTGCCCGCATCTTCGCAGAATTAGTCTATCCCTCGAAAACGACGCATTATAATATAACAAGTTACTTAAATGCCAGTCTCAATACCATAACTATATCTATGAAAATTAACTCGACGGTCCGTCGCTCCATACCATTCCCACGTGAATGAGGCATTTAAACTAACCAAGTCGGTATTTATTGTAAACATTTGTAGAGATTTTCATATTTCATATTTAGATAAATTTAAATACAAAAATAGACAGACACGCCACCGCTTCACCGCGCGCGGACAAGCAATTATAGATGATTAGGTGATTCGGTGACTTAGTATCCCTTGATGTTTGACATTGTGTCAGTCTAACAGGTAATGAGTGGAGGCCGCATTTTGTCAGCGCTGAATAGGTGCGTGGCCTATCTTTGATGTTTTATATGTCGATGGTTAGATATCAGGAACTAAACTACGTTTCTTCTTTTTTTGCAGAAAAAGACTGACCCAAAGAAGCAAAAGGGTAAGTTCGCGTGCACGTATTGTTATTGTTTGAACAACTGATAAATTCCTTACCATTCGCATCGACGATCTGTGATTACGTCACTCACTGCTAATATGAACTTAGCCACTACGTAATAAAGCACGAAGTTAGAATGGCAACAAATTCAGCTACATACCGGATGAGGTTTGTTTTCAAAGTAATTTCAATGAAGTTTTGGTACATTCAGCATGACTGTAAATTAAGATATTGGTTGGATATTTTTTGTTAATACCTACATCGGGGCACGGGATTGCCCAAATGGAAGACAGTGCTAAGATCCCTGTCCTTAACGAGACACGAGAGAAGCAAAACGAAACTAAAACGCAAAAACAAATGAAAATCCAATCCTGGTAATGCCTAGACTTGGTGAATGATCTTTTTCACCGTTTTAAGTGACTGATTTCAACTGACCACGAACAGACGCACTAACCCTACATAACAACATGACATTGTCGTTATAACCCGTACTGATGTTTACAATACCAATTCCGTTGCATCATTGTTTTTGCTCCTATCCGTTAGTATTTATCTATGTCAATTTCGCATGTACTTCGGCTTTTGCAATCGTCTTTGCCTAAAACGATTCCGTGGCGATGGAAGTATGTAGTAGTATTATCATTAGAACAGAGGTTCCCGACCTCTAACCGTATTTATTCTCTCTAATCTTTCATTTAAAATACTGCGCCCTCTCTTTGATTGTTTAGGCGCGTTGATTTGGACAATGTACCTAATTAAATGCCTAATTATTATTAATTCGTATGGCTTCATTTCCCGCATAAAACAAAAAATACAACTTAACATCTAAATTAATTAGCCAATCCCTCTAGCATCCGCCGTAAGCGCGAGCAGCCCCCCCCCCCCCCCCCCCCCCCTACTACAAAGTGCAAAATTCGGACTTCGCATCGTGCCGTCACGCTCAAGCTTATATTATTTAATACGAGAGTGAGCGGGACAACACGATACGAACTTCGATTTTCGAATTTCGTAGTAATCCACCAGGTTGCTCATACCTCCCGCAAAACGAGTGTTGGGGCACTCCACTATGTGGTGGTCTGATCTGGCGCTCCACAATCACAATCACCAGTGCCTAATGTTACCAGGTCAATTTTGAAGATACGCGCCCCTTTTATGGTCAATTTACGTCCCACAAGGAGAGACGCTGCCACTGTTTGGGAAAAGTATAGACTTTTAAAAATGTAAAACGCTTGTTCATTTATTGCCCCCGTGGAATGTTTCAAAATGGGCTAGTTCCCTATTCCGTGGCAATTTGAAATAATCCCTTCTTAGTGCACCTCTAGGATACTCCGATACTCAAGGTATATGTTTGCCAAATTTCAAGTCTCTAGGTCCATTGGTTTAGGTTGTGCGTTGACAGTCAGTCAGTCACGGTACTGTTTTATAGGTATATATTGTAACTGTTTTAATAAAGTATCCTTTGTTGTTTAACAGAACACCTGTTGGGAGCAGAACAATGCACATGGGGACCATCCTACTGGTGCAGCAACTTCAGGTATATATTTTTTTTATTTTGCCATTCAACTGCTTAGTAAAGCGATAAACGGCAAGGTCCTTTAAAAATAACTGTTTTAAGAGCCGTAATGATAAAAAACGGATCACTCACGTATATAAGTCGAGTTTAGCCCGACATGTTCGGACTAATTCGTAGTCGTTGGCTCGACTTATCTACGTACGTGAGTGATCTGTTTTTAGAGTTTTTATTTCATTATGATTCAGTCTCACGGTAGTTTCATGTTAAAAGTATTTTAAGAGCCACCACAACATAGTGACGCTTCTGACCACGTGGGTTAGTCTGTGACTTCTTTTTCTATACGCGCGCCAGCATGAATCGCAAGTTCAAAGTTTAGAGGTCGGATTCGTCATACATGCAAAACTCGCTAACTATACTTGACACCGTACCTACGTATGAATAATGCTTGTCTACAAGGTCTCGGATATTATTGTGTCACGCTAAATTTCAACAGCTCTGTTATGTAAACGCTGTTTTTGCCGAAACAGTGGAACACAATTGATTTCTTGCGCAAATTTCTAGATTGTTCCATTGGTAACCGCTAAATTGGGTCGAATTTAATTACTGGAGATAATCTTTGAATTTGTTTCTCATGTTTCTTAAGTACAATAATTGCAAGGTTAAAGGCAAAACTTAAAAATAAAATTAGTATTGTACAATATTAATATTATCAATATGTATTATATTGTAACTTATCAAACAGTACGAGTATATGATACCAATATTTTATTGCTCTCCAATTAAGCTGATTTATTATTTATTCATGTTTATAACATTAAAATGTCATTATTGCATTGAACACTCCTCGACGACGACTCTTTGCGGGTGGCTGTGGCGCTAAAATAAAAAAATATTGCATGGACATTTTATTTTATCTCATCAACGATACTATCCATAACACTAATTTGTTATGACATTGTATCTTCACAAATTCCATAAGTATTTTTATCCATCTTCTAGTGCCCGTAGTACTGGCTTTGCCTAGTTTGGTACTAGGACAATTGGGGTAAATCATCATCATGTTAGCCGAAAGACGTCCACTGTTGGACATAAGCCTCCCCCAAGACTTTCCACTCAGACCGGTTCTCGAATGGCTTCCGCCTAGCGGGAGACGAGCTGTCGGGAGGCCTGAAACAAGATGGAGCGACGACCAAGCCCCCATTTCATCAACTTTACAACTGTCAGTTTTCAATGACAATTGCTGACTTGAAGAGCTTTTGTTGTAGCGCGCTTCATATTGACAAGGAAATGTAGTTCGAATTGCCATTATAAACTGACAATTGTAAAGTTGGTGAAATACACCTGGTGAAGATCGCGGGATCGCGGTGGATTGGTGTAAATTGTCCCGTGTCATTGATTTATTTTACGACCCCGCCAGCACGGGCCGCCAGTGCCGCGCCACGCACCACTGCGTCGAGCGCGTGTGGTCGCAGATGGCGTTCCCCGACGACACGGACGACATCTGCAAGATCTGCACCGACATGGTGACGCAGGCGCGCGACCAGCTGCAGAGCAATGAGACGCAGGTACTCTCACGCTTTGGGTCTGCTCGAACTAGGGTTGCCAACCCTCCCTGATTGCCCGGGAGACTCTGGTAATAATGGTTAGCCTCCCAACGTCCCGGGGTGCAATAATTTCTCCGGTTTTTCTAAAATTATACGCGTCTGTCGCTCGCACCTCGCTACTCAGTCGCTATGTTTGGCGGTGTCTCTGTCACGCACACAAAGCAAAGTAAATACAAATTTAAAAAGTTTGAGATTTTGATTGAGATTGAGATTTTTTGTCAATTGTCAAACGCAACAAACAAGTCTAGCATTTTTCTCCTATGGTTAACATTGTCAATAATCAGAAACTTCAAAGCTGTTTAAATACAGACTTAAAAATAATGAAACTGGCGCAGATAATAGGGGAAAGGCTGTTTCAGAAAATAAAACGACTTGTAAATGTTCTCGGTCCAAGTACACAAATAATGTCATTGTTTCCATTCCAACAAATGTAACGGCTTAAATAGTACGCGATACGTAGGTTTAATAGTAATAGGTAGGCTTAATCGGACGACGATTAAGCCAATTACGTGCTAAATTAGTCACACAATGGTCCGAGCACGTATTTCTTATCCATTTGAACTCGCGTAGCCTGATTAAAATCAGGTAAATAGATAAATTGGGAACACTTGACATTTACATTAAGTAGCTAATTATCTTTGATGAAGCTTCCTAAAACATATGATATTTGTATTCTTGGGTCCACGTTTTGACACTTAAAATCCAATGTCACATTTTTCAGTGGCATATTTTATTGTATTCCCTATTTGTTCATCAAAGTCTTTTAAACCTCTAGCACGTACAACCTTTAATTTCACTGTTGTTAAGGCATTTTACTGGCTAATAACGATGACAAATCGTCAATACAATTAAATGGGATTTTTTGTGTAACAATTGCAATAGTAAGTACTTTAATGAAATGAATCAATCAATGTTTATTCACAGAACATAATTACGGTACAAAAGATGTTAGAAAAATACATTAGATCAAGGCGGCAGATTAGTACAACGAAGATTTTTTTAATCAAACGGAGTGAATAACTAAATATTGTAAAACTCTTGATTTCAAATCTGGTTAGGTTGATGCTCAAAAAACCAGAAAACGCTTATTCTATTGTGTGCAAACTGCATAATGGTATTTTCAGGCGACTGTAATAGATGCCAACAATTTTTTGTTGTTTTTTCCTAAAACGCGAAACTAAGGAGCGGTCTCCATAATCTTTAACTACTGAACCGTAGGCAAATAAACATTCGCCCATTGTAGATAAATTTAATAGGCACTGAACTCTATGTCGACGATACGTTAATTTCTTATTTCACTACATTATCACTGGGCAAACAAAGAGGTGAACTCTGCGTGCCTTAGCCCTGGGTCAATGACAGATAGCGAGTAACTAACACGGGACGAATAGCTTTGTTTGCTTACCCTTATTTTTAATGAAAAAATTAGATACCTGTACTAGGCAAAGGGGATTTGAACTCTCACTGAAGTAAAAGTTCGACTTAGGTTTAACTCCGGCCAATGCGGCTATAATCGACGTTTAACAATAGTTAAGTATCTGTTCATTTATTATCCTTGAAAATATTTTTAGACGAGAGGAATTCACCTAAATAGACTATGAAATAAGTTGTTCAACTTGGATGCATGGTTGATCTAGAAAATTTAAAATCTATAGTGTCATTCTATGGAACTTGCTAACTATGTAAACAAACCGCCATACTGAAAATGTCTCTGAATGATGAATTTACTACGGCGGTTTGTTTACATAGTTAGCAAATTCCGTAGAATGACACTTTAATAGTTAATATGTTAAAGAAATATGTTGTGGTCTTGTGTTGTGTAGCTATCAGTCTTACTTTTAGATAATGTCCATGATATCGAATTAGTAGGTGTTGCCGCCAAATATTTTTAACAGACCTTACAAAATAAAATCTCGAGCTACCTAGGAAATCTGTAAATTTTACAGTTTGGAGTCTAAATATTATCTTTATTCCAGGAGGAACTCAAAGAAGTATTCGAAGGTTCATGCGACCTCATCCCGATCAAGTTAGTGCGCACAGAATGCAAGAAGTTGGCAGACGATTTCGTTCCCGAGCTGGTGGAGACCCTCGCCTCCCAGATGAACCCCCAGGCCGTCTGCTCAGTGGCTGGACTCTGCAACAACGCCAAGATCGACCTGATGCTTGAGGATTATGTCAGTCGCGTTTTTGTTTCATAAGTCCATTACAGCCTATTAATTTTCCAATGGCACAGGAATTTTCCCAGAATTCAGGGCTTAAGCTGTTTTTTCCACACATAATTTTCCTAGAACATTATTTAATTTTCCGCGTACCGAAAGGCGAAGTGTTGGTGCCTCCCGCAAGGTGAACGGACGATCTGGTAAAGAACGTGGGAAGCCATTGGCTGAGGGTAGCATTAGGCCAGGCGTCGTGGAGATCCGCGGGGAAGGCCTATGTCCAGCAGTAGACGTCTTATTTGACTATAAGTTTTAATTGTCACAGAACACCCAGCTGGCGCAAAGGATAAGCTGTTCCAGCTGCCAGCAGACAGTGACCGTCGTCAGGAACAAGTTCGACGCCACCAGCTATGATGACTTCCTTGTCGGATTACTGCGGGTAAGACAATACGAGATAAAGTATAACTTTTTCCCTCTAACAGGAAAATTAATCGACATGCATTATGTAAGTAAAATTAAATTTGCCGAGCCGATTTTATACTTTCAAGCCAAAAAAAAACAAACCGGTTTATAAATGACAGAGTTTGACGTTCAAAAAAACATGCAATCGGTAGGTAGTCAGCAGCAGAAGTAGCTAAGCAACCGAAGCGGTCATAATAATCTAAGCACGGCTCTATTGTTACTGTGTTGTGTACTTCTGCTGCTTACTGTACTCCGTTTTTGTTGCCAATTTTGTGGCAGTAAAATTAGTGCCAGCAGTATGACTCGCGCGGCGGCGGACTCGCAACATCGTTCCTGTTTCAAAATGGCATATCCTGAATCCTGATGTCCATATGAATGCTTTTGTAAAGGTTTGCCGCGACGTCGGCTCCCTCTCCGACTCGTGCTCGATGCTGGTGTTCAAATACTACGAGAACATCCTCGCGGCCGTGAAGAAGGACCTCACCCCGGACAGCCTGTGCCACCTCAGCGGGCAGTGCGACTACCGGTTCCATTCCCACGACGAATACACCTTCCCCGTCGCCAAGGACCTGACCAATGTCGAGTGAGTACAAAAATATAAATAAATCACAAAATAATTAATCAGGTAACAAAAAGTTGGTGCCTCTCTGTAAGCATTTGAACCTTTCATCCGCGAAAGGTAAATGCAGTTAGTACTGATTGATATTAGGTTAAACCGTACTACCTGCCTTAGTCTGTGCATACCTTTATTCCATTATGGTTGCCTGGTAGAGGCTCTAGCGATAAGGCCGCCGATTGCTACCTTGTATTTTCTTTGTACCTCTTTTTCTGTTTTGTTTCGTTATGTGGTGTTGAATAACGACTTCTTGCGAGTAATTGTATTGTGAGTAAAGATAAATTCTGTTTCCGGCTATGTATTGTCGTCTTGATGCTTAGTAGGATTAATGTGATTTTAATTTCTATCCCTAGGGACGTGCCATGCGAGTTCTGCGAGAAACTGGTCATTCACCTGCGTGATGTGCTGATCGCTAACACCACGGAACTCGAATTCAACAAGATCCTTACTGGTATGTTGGTTTGTTTCTATTTATTATCATATTTAACAAAAATAAATAATCACAAAAAACTGATTCGCTGATTTCAAAATAATAACAATTTGCACTAGCTCCAATGTAGAAAAAAACGAATTACAGTGTGCGTTTTAATAAACCGTCAAGACTTCAGCAGGGGTTGAGTTAGTGAGCACCGTGTGATATACAGGTATGTCACACGGTTTTTGCTGTTCTAATAATTATTTTTTACACTTGTTTCTAAAATACGGTTTTTTTTCTCTTATTTTTTTATTAATAGAGTGAGGTTTCTTTGTGTAATTTATCTGTGGTTACGTATTGTAAGAGCTAATGTAACTTGTTTTTAGAAAAAAATGGGTTTGTGCCAAGTTTCTTGCGGCGCATTCTTCTTGGCAATCATGGTCTTTCCGAAAAAAATGACGTGTAAAAGAGCATTCAACTGCCTATTTGCTGAATAAAAATTTGAATTATGTATCCTAACCTCATCCCTGCCCACCAGGCCTCTGCAAGCAAACCGGTGAATTCAAGTCCGAGTGTCTCGCCCTCGTCGATCAGTACGCAGACCAGGTCTACCAGTTCCTGGTGTCCGGGCTGAAGGCCTACGAGGTCTGCTCCCTCATCGGCATCTGCGGGAAGACCATGGACGTGCCTGTGGAGCCGCTGCTGACCAAGGAGCTGGCTGTCAAGGCTGTCACGTTGACGAATACTAGGCTGATTGGTGCAGATGAGGCGAAGAGTTACACTACTGAGAAGGTATGAATGTGGTTGCAGGATCTGTTCCTGATCGGGGTTTTCGGGTGCCAATAAATTTCAAACCTTGTTTCCCATAAAATTGAAAGTCATAATGTGTTTTTTGTCATAATCTATCATTAGTCAACTCTTTCTTAGTCTGAAACCGTAAAAAAAATCAGGATTTTCGTAATGGTCATCCTGTGGAACTTTATAGGTTGAGAAAAAAAGAGTTATAACTCACTAGTTACTAATCTAGCACTCTAGATTATGACAAACATTACGTTATGAATTATAACTTATAATTGTATGGGAAAAGATATAGTCCCATTCTCCCATTTCAAACGCAGGCCAGTGTTGCAACTTTGCAACAATGAGTCTTAAAAAATTACATTTAATATTGAATTTTAGTATGATTTACGTCCTAATTCCTTTTGCAAGTGTTGACTGTGAAACCTGGTACTTGGTCGTCCTTCAAACTTACGTACTTACTTACCTACTCTAAGATAGGTTCAAAAGCCGAAGGCATATCATACCTGTCACGAATTTGACTGTTTTTTTTTATCATACCAAGCTGACGTTTCGTATCAACTACTTTTTTTTGTAAATTGTGTTGGTTCTTGAAGATGTTCCAAATTCGTAACTCATAATGACATTGCGTTACTGCTCGAAATGCTGGTCATTTTCTACTGTTTTTGAATGCATTAAAAAGCACTTCGACAGTACTCTGACTCAACTTCGTGTATAAACTTTGACGAAATTGGAATAACCACTCTAGACCGCGAACTTAAAGCGGTTATTCCAATTTCGACAATTTTATATACGAGGTTGAGTCAGAGTACCGTCGACTTGTGATATGTACGGGTGTAGATAAATTCACTGCCTTCTCAAACTTACCCCCTTACCAGGCGCTGAGCCACCGCGTGCAGATTGGCGGTCAACCGACCAACGTGCGCGCGCTGGCCGAGCCGGCGCCCGCGCTGCCCATCGAGCGCATGTTCGTGCAGGTGCCGCGCGGCAAGGCGGCCTGCTCCTTCTGCCAGTACTTCCTGCACTATCTGCAGGTTGAGCTCAGCGACACTAACAATGAGGTAAGATTATTTTTTTAAACCGGCTAGGTGCTAGTCGGACTCGCGCACCGACGGTTCCGTACTTTTACGTTATTCGGTGTTAGCTGAGCCCTGCTCCTAAGCAAAATGTACCCAATATGGGGTAATTTTATATTGGTTATTGACATTATACAGATAGGCAAAAATCAAAAATCTCCCTAAACTAGATTCGTGTGTTAAACGAACTATTTTCATACCTACAAATTCTCTGACCCTTCTTCTTAACGGCAACGGACTAGTTACTCTTGGGGTTGCTAGTTCTTATGGGTGGTGGTGATCGCTTACCATCAGGTGACCCGCTTGCTCGTTTGCCTCCCTCTTTAAAAAAAAAAAAAAACAACAGCCTGTCTTCATTCGTGGAGAGGCATTTGTTGTACGTCCCGTTAACCCTTGAACGCCAACGACGCATACAAAAGTTGTCATCCACAACGTCAGGCATAACGTCAACGCTGACTTAAACCTTAAGCATACGTTCGTAGGTCGCATTTGCACTGTGCAGCCGGACGACTATAAGCGTTGGTGGCGTCGGCTCATGACGCTTTTAAGCGTCCTTGGCATTCAAAAGGTTAAGAATGTGAACTGTTTCTCCAGGACGCGATCAAGTCGGCGGTGGAGCAGGCGTGCGACAAGCTGCCGCAGTCGATCAACGGCGAGTGCCGGCAGTTCGTGACCGAGTACGGGCCGGCTGTCATCGCGCTGCTCGTGCAGGAGATAGACCCCGCCAGCGTAAGTACACCCTTGTTCAGTGTTGCCAGCTGCTATTGTAAGAAATGCGCTAAACCATCCGCGAAAATGCACTATACCTACTCATAGGTGAAAACCTATGATGTGATGAGTTATGTGACACTCGTAATGACAGCTCTTATGGCTACCTAAATAAAGTGACAAATCAAAAAAACATAGACTCTATTTACATCGCCATAAGAGCTGTCATTACAAGTGTCACAGAACTCATCGTAGGTGAAAAATACTGGAGGATCGTGTTAATTTTGATAAAAGAGCACCAAATAAATAAAATAAATCAAAGTATTTAAAAATTAAGTTGTCCAGTGTTAGCTGAGCCCTGCTCCTAAGCAAAATGTATGCAGTGTGGGGTCATTTTATATTGGGTCTATGATGTAGACAGACATAAAAATTTAACATTTTGAGGTTTTTCTGAGTAGTTGTCCTATAAGAGCTATGAAGGTACCAAATTTCAAGTTTCTGTGACAACTGGAAGTACTCTTTAGGTTTTCACTGTAGGGCAATTTGTATGGAAACAATATTTTCAATGAGTGTATCTTTTGATTGCGTTGACTTAGAAGTTTGATTTTTTCACAGCTTCAAGGGACTGCAAGCTTGAGTATTAGATATTAATTTCAGCATGCTACCTCTACACGTTCCAGAGATAAAGGGTCTTGACCGACAGACAGACGGACTACAAAGTGATCCTATAAGGGTTCCGTTTTTCCTTTTGAGGTGCGGAACCCTAAAAAGCCGCAGTACGTCGTCCGTTACCCAGCGGCCTTGTGTCCCAGGTGTGCCCGGCGCTGGGCCTGTGCCCCGCGGCGGCGGTGCGGCGCGCGCCGCTCGGCGCCCGCGCCTCCAACTGCCCGCTCTGCCTGTTCGCCGTCGAGCAGCTGGAGACCGTCATCAAGAACAACCGCAGCGAGGTAACACCCCGCCCTGCTCGGAATATACTGCCATTACTAAATACTTACTGAAACAAGTACAGTCAAGGTCACCAATATGTATACCTACACTACAGATTCCCAAAAATATGTATATTACTGCGACGGCAAGGTTGATGTATACATATAAAACAAGAAAAGTATAGCATGGCGTGGGAATCAAACCCGAAAAAAAACGTGTGTCACGTGGCCTGGGTGCTTCTAACACTGGATTTTTTAGGCCTGAAAAAAAAAATCTTCACACTAAGCCATGCATTGATAGTCACGTCCGTAAAAATAACAAAATCAGAAAAGAATACAAGGAAAAATTCAGTGTCGTAATTTAGAAATAATTTACTCCTCCTTCATTAACAAATTAACCACCAACAATTTAGGTCCAATCATAAAACTTGGACCAGGGATGGGGAGAGTTTTTGCGAAATACCCACGTCACGGGATAGAGGGTTCTACCACGGGAGCGAAATCACGGACGAAATGTACTTAAACATTAAGTAACATTAAGTAGTAGTGTGGGAATCACGTACTATGATTTTAGCTATTGGTCAAATACTCTATAGAAGCACTGTATGTGTTGCTTTGTCGCTCTCAAAAACATATCTAAGAACCATCACCAGAAAACCTGCTTACAAATAAAAACAACCGCATACAATACGATTCAGCGTTTACGAGCTACGGTGTCACAGACAGACACACATAGCAATCAAACACCCCTCTTTTTGCATTGGGAGTTAAAAATAAACCGCTTCGTCCCCAGACCGCGATCCAAGCCGCTCTCGACGGTTTGTGCAACCACCTCTCGGCCAAACTGCGCACCCAGTGCGTTGACTTCGTCGACAAGTACAGCAAGCAGCTGGTCGAGATGCTGGTCGCAAACCTCGACGCGCAGGAGATCTGCGTGTACCTCAAGCTGTGCACCAGCGGCGCCCAGGACCCGCTGAGGGTCACCGCGCCGGCCATCGACAAGTGGTTCGCGAAACCGCAGCTGATGGCCGACAGGAATAACATGAAGAAAGACTCTAAGCCGCCCGTGGACTTAGCTGATATCGGTAAGATACGTAAGTGGCATTGGTGTTATGTCAGATAAGGATTAGTTGACCAAGCCTCTATTTCAGCTTGGGCGTCGTCTCCATATGAGGGAACTCTTCAACTTCATTTGGTATGGTTATGTAAGTCGAATGACAATGTAAGAAGTAACTAACTAGATTGGCTCAGTGACCCAAAAATAATCTTGGCCTTCGAAACAAGAGCACGCCACCTTTGCGCCGTAGCGCAACTTTGCGCGGATCCATGTCTTTGACTTTGACTGTACCATACAAGAACACACGGCAAAAATTACAGTCGGCAATGAAGCTGGTTTTAAAAATGTTTTTCTTATGGTTAGGTTTAAAAATAACTAAATAATAAATATCATGGGACAATTGACACCAATTGACCTAGTCCCAAACTATGCAGGCTATGGGTACTAGACAACGGATACACATACTTATACAGATATACATATCAAACATCTAAGACCCGGGAACAAACATTCGTATTAGTCATACAAATATCTGCCCCGACCGGGGATCGAACCCGGGACCTCAAGCTTCATAGTCAGGGTCTCTAACCACTGGGCTATCCGGTCGTTTATTTAACTTATTCGTGTTTCTCTTATCAGAAACGAACGAGATCCCCGACAACACGGTGAACGGGCGCCGCGTGAAGCAGCCGCCGCGCGCCAATACGCTCTGCGTCATGTGCGAGTTCGTCATGAAGGAGATCGACGACGAGATCAAGGACAAACACAACGAGGTACGTTTACTACTATAGATGAATTACCTAGACCGTGGAATTGCATATGTAGTGGTATTGTGTGTTTATAGGAATTTTATATTTGAAATTTCCCTTTTCCTGTGTTATCAGTATAAAAAGAGTACAAACCTAATAATTATATTGAAGAAGAAAATTCCAAAATAATGTCAGTGTCAAGTTCAAAACAATATTTACGTTGTGCGTATATTATAACGGCTGATTCTTCTTTTCATGCGAACCGTACAACCACTACAAATGCAATTCCAAGCTCTCGCTAATTCATCTATAACTGTGGTGTGGGGGTATAGCACGTGACGCGAGATGTCAGGGATCCGGGTTCGATTCCCGGGGTTAGTCATATTTTTCCGTTTTTTTTTTGTATTCTTGTTTTAGTGAGTATTTAAATTAGTAATAGATTTGCTCGCTATTTACTCAGGCTTGTATAATATGCTGGGATAGGGATGACGCCTAGTTGTCAAATCAGCAACTTTTTTATGAAATGCCAAAACGATCGGTTAATATGAATTTTGTATTGAATTACAAAACTATGACGGCATCATTTTCAGTTATCAAACTGCCTCCTTTTATTAATTTTCGTTAAATTAAAAATTGACATAAATGCAATAGAAAGTTAGCATCGTTTTTTTATGAAGTATTTTCGGAAGCTTGATAAGTGAATACGTAAAATGATTTTATTTTGACATGCAGTTTAATCAACCCAATTGTTCATCTAGACTTGCTCAATCACTTGCTAAAATATTTACGGTTCATTACCTGACACCCTGTTTAAAAGCGTGCTTAGAAATTTGTTAATAATGTCCTCAGGACGAGATCAAGAAAGTGGTCCACAGCGTGTGCAAGCGCATGCCGAAGTCGGTCCGCGCCGACTGCGACCAGTTCGTGGAGAAGTACGCGGACTTGGTCATCAGCCTGCTGGCGCAGGAGCTGCAGCCCGACCAGGTCTGCAAGGAGCTCAAGCTGTGCGGCCAGGCCAAGATGACCGCCGTCAGGGGTGAGCTTAGCACGCGTAGCAGACCTAGCGACACCTAGTACCGAGTACACGGACCAACCACCCTCTCGACACCGCATCTTTTATAATTTACTTGGAAAGACATTACGAAAAAAGCCGCGGTGAGCGGGCCAGGGGAATGCATCGTGATTGGTTCATAGCTTGTCATCTCGCTTGTCATCTGGTCGAAAGTGATCCGCGATTCGTGACTAGAGAGATTTATAGATGCATATGCTTTTCGGAAATGTTCGCCCTGACATTTGGTGTCCAGAGGATGGCTGGTCCGTCACCGAGTAGGAGAACTGCTACGATGAACGGGGTTCTAGGAGATGACGTAACTTCTGTTGTCCACTGTCCTGTATGCCAATGTCAGTACGTGCTGATTGAGATCTGTGCGAGTGCAAGGAGCTGTGCGAGCAGGCCACGATGACCGCCGCCAGAGGTTAGTACATGTGACCCTAACGCCATCCTAGTATCTGACAGGAAAAGTGCTACGACGGATCGGGAACTAGCGAATGACGTCACTTCTGTCACGCCGGTATAGTTTCTGACCCTTGAGAGCCTTGGGGGAGGCCTATGTCCACTGTCCAGCAGTGGACTCCTTTCGGCTGACATGATGATGATGGTATAGTTTCTTACCCGTAAAAAAAACAAGTTTCATCTCTGATCGCTCAGACTTCGCTCCTCAGAAGTAAACACCTGCCTTGAGAGACATCCTGATATATTGACATACATTTTCGTTGTTTGTTATAACGGTTTTTATTTTAATCTTGACTACAGAACCTACTGGCATACGCAGTTCGCTTGTGGTTTTTTCTTTCTCTATACGCTCGTATTAAAAAAATTTAGTGTCCTATAATATACGTATCTCTTCCGCAGAGGACATCCTGAACTGCGCCGTGTGCGAGACCGTAGTGATGGCCGTGAAGAAAGTGCTCAGCAACGATAAGGTCGACCACGACATTGTCCACGTCGTCGAGAGGTCGTGCGGACTGCTGCCCGCCAAGTACTCGCAGAGGGTATGTGACAGGATTTAATTTGTTCAAACATAAAGGCGTCTCTTACTGCAATAGGCTTTAATTTATTACAAGGTCAGGTAGGTAGGTTATGTGGATGCGGAAAGCACAAGACCGGTCTGAGTGGAGAGCCTTGGGGAAGGCCCATGTTCAGCAGTGGACGTCTTTCGGCTGACATGATGATGATGATGTATATAAATGTCTATTATGATATAGGAATTCCAGATTTCTCTTGCAACCTTCGGAGATAAGGCGGGGGGGTATTATGGTATTTTTAAACATTTATCATTATTATTCGAAGACTATTTGGCTTTAAAAAAATGTCTTAGAATGTGCTAAGGGAGCCCTTTCATAATTATGATGCATCACTTGTAAGAGAACTGCTACGACGAACGGGGATCTAGGAGATGACGTCACTTCTGTCATCCACTGTCCCGTCCTAGTCACTCTTATTGACCTAGAAACCGCACTTTGAAATTTTAAGACCCTGATACAATAAAAAAAATCTGTTTTCCAAATACATAGCATAGTTGTTTCTGAGATAACCAGCTTTGACGAACAGACAGACCGAGCAACAGTCGGTCCTGGTTCGGAGCCCTATGTAATGAGTGATGGTAACCTTCCCCGCAGTGCCACACTCTGATGGAGATCTACGGCGACAGCGTGGTCCACCTGGTGGAAGAGTACGGCACGAAGGCAGTCTGCCAGAAGATCGGTCTCTGCTCGCACGCGCACGCCGCCTACGTGCATCTGCACGCCGGCCCGCACTGAGGTGAGCGCCGCGCGCCCGCAGAGGCCCCAGTACAAATATTCGAAACCTGTGTCACGTAAAATCGAATAGTAAACGATAGCGAGTTTGTATGACGTTTGGAACAGCGCCCGCCCGTGAGCGAATTTGGAACTAAAATTTAGTATGAGGTTTCTCGATCTCGATACGATAACCGTAACGTTACGCAGGATTCGAAAAGTCGTGCTCGACCCTCAGGCCTGCCCGGACCATTTGCGCTCTAGCACCAGCGGCTATGAGTCTCGTGTGGCTAACGCAGCTGCCATAGCTCTGATTCTGAGTTAATTTCTTATTTCTGATCTATTGACTTTTATTTTGTTCGATCTCCGGTTTTACCGGTACACAAACATGTTAAATAAAATGAGCCTTTAGCCGCATACTAGTAATTACTATACATCTGTATAACTACCTAGTGAAATTTGTAAAACGTGTGCACCTAGATTATAGTATAGAAACACTGAAATTAAAAAAGCTGCGAAAGTCCGTCGATTATATCCAAGAAGACGTAACTTACCGTGGTCGTACTCTTGAACTTCATTACACAAAAATGTACAGTTATACCTGCACTTAAACGCATTTTTCAATACTATGTCAACACAACCGTATTGTCAATATGCTACTTTGTATGCTCTACAGATGAAACTTTTAAGCAGCTTTTCTTATGACTATTTTAACTGTACATCACAATAACAGTTTTCTTTGTTTGTTACATTTGTAATTTATCATGAGCTTTTCGGTGAAGGAAAACATCGTGAGGAAACCTGCACACCCCTGCGAAGTAATTCAATGGTGTGTGTGAAGTTCCCAACACGCACTGGGCCCGCGTGGGAACTATAGCCCAAGCCCTCTCATTCTGAGAGGAGGCCTGTGCCCAGCAGTGGGACGTAAATAGGCTGAAGATGATGATGATGATGATGATGATGATGCTCTACAGATGAAACTTTTAAGCAGCATTTCTTATGACTATTGTAACTATACATCACAATACCAGTTTTCTTTATTTGTTTCAGTAACGACAAGAGCTTCGAGACGTGCTCGTCACCAGCAATCTCTTTATAATTAAGCCATGTTTTTTTTTTACCAAACTGTTTTTTATATTAGTGTAATTTGCAACACGAGCTACTGTGACCATTACGAGGGTATGGGCCGAAGTAAAAACTTTCCTATTTCAATTAGCGAATGATATAATTATATTTCTATAATAGAAGTGTACTTATGAGTGATGTAATAGTCACAGTAGCTTTGTTTTTAACCCAATGAGAAATGTTATTCACTATCATCTAACCTTCTATTAAGAAATAACGCTTTAAAATAATAGTGTATTTCGTGTTTATTTCAGTAGTAAGGGTATTTAGTTAGTTTTTTACGTACATCTCGAGACTTAATCGCGTAGTAAAGGGTGTTTTATGTTAACAGCATATTTTTTGCAACAATAATTAGGTTCACTTTAGCCTGTGATAAGTGATTTATAAAATGTTTCTACGAATAAAGTTCGAAAAATTAATGAAGGTTGTTTTATTTATTTATACTCGTCCAGAGATACTGCGAAAACATTTTTTTGAGTAAGATTATTTTTTATCGCAGTTAATTTGTATTATTTATATCGTCTAACGTAGAGTTAACTCAGAGTTTGTGAGTTCACTGTTTAACCCAGGTTGGCGCGATTCGACTTAACCTGCAATGACACGCTAGGATGTTCCTTTAGACTAGGAAGCCGCTGACTAATTACTAAAGTTGAAAAATGTGGAAATTCAATTTAACACGTTTATTGTCCCCATACAAAACGATATGACAATTTTACAAGTCCAATTGTGCATCCAGTATGGTTATGTCCATATATATATATGGGCCATATCGGGGGCACGGGCTCCTGAAAAACAGCTTCATGACCCCACATTGAGGGCACTTGGACGGAAAGTGTTAATAAGACCTAAGACCCTAAGACCCTTGGCCCCTGTGTGTCCTAAGACTTAAAAAAGTTGAAATACCTCTGACATTTCCACAATGCTACACATGAACAGAGACACCCGTCAATATTATAAGGGCATCTAGCTTTTTTCCGACGTCAGCGTTTCATTAACGCCCGCTAAGTTGGCGAGAAAAACGCTAGATGTGACGGGCCGTTACACTCCTCACGTAGAGTGTTATCCTAACTAATATTATAAATGCGAAAGAAACTCTGTCTTTCTGTCTGTTTGTTACCTCTTCACGGGAAAACCGCTGCACCAATCTAGATTAAATTTGGTAAGAAAATAGTTTGAATATTGAGGAATTAACATGGGCTACTTTTTATTCGGGAAAATTATATAGTTCCCGCGGCATAGCGATAACCGAAATCTACGCGGACGAAGTCGCGGGCAACAGCCAGTCTCGAAACTGACTAATATCCGAAACAATAAAAGACCGTAATCCGATATCTCACTTTAGTTCCGTCGGAGTCTTTAGTAGTTTTCTATTTAAAACATTATTTGAGAGTGGTCTCGCTGGGCAGCGGCGTGTGGCAGCGGCCGTCGGCGCGCAGGCCGGCCGGCTGCGGCGCGAGCGCCGGCTCGTTGGGGTTGTGCCGGCGCAGGTGCTCCGCCAGCCACAGCAGGGGCTCCGCCGGCCGCTCGCGCGCCAGCGCCGTCAGCCCCGGCACCAGGCAGCCCATCAGCTGCTTCTGGATGTAGTCCTTCACTTGGCAACGGCGGAGCAGCGGCCCGACTACCACTGGAAATCAGACTCGCTGTTTCGATACGTGGATGATATTTCAGAGTTTCAAACGCCTGTCTTGGTAAAGTTAGATTATATCTGAGGCTCCACGCAAGACGCTCACATAGCTAACTCTTAATAATATTTTTCAAGCAAACTTTAAGGGTAAGGGTATGCGTTTAAGCTGAGCCCCTGGCCCCTGCTCCCAAGTTCGAAATTTGTATTAGACCATCCCTCTCGTTTTCTTGTTAACCTCTACCTATTTTGGCGGCAGCGGGAGGGTGGGATACGAACTTCGAATTTCGAACTTAGGAGTAGGGGCTTTGAGCGGAACGGAGAAGAGCGGACCGTGGTTTGACCAATTATAGCGACCCCAGTGCAACACGCGAATGACGTCATCAGCACTGTTCTACATCGCGCTGACGAAGTTTCTCAAGTCGGATGCACAAATACAACCGTCAACTCTCTTTTTCGTGACTTTGGGTCCCCACGTTTAAGCATCTGCCTCAAGAGAGATTTCTATTGGCGTATTTCCCAAATAATCACAGGGGCTTAAGATTCAGTGGATACATCACAGTCCTCTCCTCTCTGCTCCGCCCAGAACAAAGAATAGGCATTTTGACTAAGCCCCCGAGCGGTGTGGTGGCTAAAAATTATGAAATACCTACCTAAGTATTCTCCATTGACCAACCCTGTGATAGGTATATTCTTGGGTACTTTCAGGCCCCTATTTCACCAATTTTACAATTGTCAGTTTTCAATGACAGTTCGGTGCCTGCTGCTGACTTGAAGAGCTCTGCTTTTGTTTTAGCGCGCTTCATATTGTCAAAGAAATGTAGTTCGAATTGTCATATAAAACTGACAATTGTAAAGATGGTGAAATAGGGGCCAGGCCCCCGTTTCATAAACGTGACAGGTGACAAATGACAACGACAGTTTGGTGTAGGTTACTGGCTTGAAAAGTTTTTGCATTACCAGACTTCATATTGACTTGGAAGTGTAGATCGAATTGTGTTGTCAAGTCAGTAACCGACACCAAACTGTCGTTGTCATTTATTGTCACCTGTCACCTTTATGAAACGGGGGCCTGGTGGCGAGATTAAAAAAAAAGATGTTATGTACTTTTAAATCAACTAACTGTCAGGAAAGAAAAAATGTATCTCCCTGAGTGCTTCAGCGAGGTTCTCACTGCCGTGCAAAGCGTTGAAATAGTCCCCGTACTTGGTGCGGCGGCCGTAACACGCGCGCAGACTGTCCGGCCAGTACGCCTGCGCCTCCGCCACTCTGTTGGTACAAATAGGTACATAGTTACAGTACAGAGTTATAAATACTCTTTTAGAGGGAATATCTTCCAGTTATTAAGTACAGTACAATTACCACATGAACATAATACAAGATTTAGGCTAAGGAATGCTAGCGCGATGTTTCGCTACGAGTGTTATTGTTCCGTGTTACTTACCTATGAAGCTAAGCACTTACCTATCTCACATTCTTGCTTTCTTATTACCATTCGGATCGCATTTATACATATCATACGCGGGTGGTAGGACCTTGTGCGAGATTCGTCCGGATCGCTACCACCATCTTACTCGTTAATCCTGCCGCTAAGCAGCAGTGCTTGCACTGTTGTGTTCCGGTGTGGAGAGTAAGACAGCCGGTGTAATTACGGGCACGAGAGGCATTTCATCTTAGCCCTCTAGGTTGGCAACGCATCTGCAAACCCTCCGGAGTTGCGGGTGTCTATGGGCAGTGGTGATCACTTACCATCAGGTGACCCACTTGCTCGCTTGCCTTCCTCGTTGTATAAAAAAAAAATGTTCTTAGGAACACGCTATGACAAGGTTCACGAAGAATCCTGTCTCTATATAGCGATCAATTCTACCGGAACGGGCCTCGGAATAAAGATTACAAATAACATGACGTTTACGCCTGTAATAGCTATCTACCTACTTAGTAGGTACTTCCAAAGGCATAGCCTTGGTTGCGTGTGCGTCATTCTGTACCAGCTCTAAACGTAGCTTTACAGCACCGCTCTCAATAAGTAAAGTCATGTAAGTTTTTGGTAGGTTGAGTGTAAAGTGCAATACCTTGCGGGACCCATAAGTGTCCGCCACTTCTGTATGCAGTTGCGGGCAGCCAGTACCATGGCCACAATGGGTCCGCGGGACATGTGCGCCACGAGATGGGGGAAGTGATGGCGGCCGTAGTGACCTTTGTAGAGGTCTGCTGCTTGCTCTGGCGTCAGGTGGACTATGCGCCTCTGTTCACATAAGTATCACAAGCAAGAACTTAGGTTAGCGTTAAGTAGTTATCTTATCTATTAATTTTAGGCCGACTTGCATAACGTAACGTCAGCCGATACAAATACGTCAAGTTAATCCGGGCTTAGTGTCTGCAGACCCAGGTTGGTAGTCGGTACAAGTCGTCCTAAATGAGCAGTTCCTATAATACATTGGTAGACGAAATTTTGTATGTACCTATTTTAGACCGTGTTGATCTATACGTAGGTTCTATAGCAAAGAAAACGCTTAAAATGTTTATGAAGATATTTTGATGTTATGTTTTATATTACGACAAACCCGAAACCTGATCAGGTACGGTCAACAGCTGTACGGTGTACAATAAGGTGCTAACCTTCACGGACACCAAACCAGACACTAATGACAGTTATAATACTACGTCTAACGACTACAGCTGTATAGTGTCCCTGAACGTGTAAATCAATACAATAGTAAACTTAGTGCCTATAACAACATGAGCTGTCATGCGCACTGACCCTCCAAACGTCAACAAGAATTTATAATTAGTTTTTTTTTATATAATTCTATAGATAAGAGCCAAGAGCAGTGGCGCCCAATAATAACTATAAGTAGTTGATTCAGGGTTGCCAAAAACATATTTCTGACTTTACATGTTACAAAAATTGTAATAAACCTAGCTACTTACAAGAAAATATTATTAGAGGATTCAAACAGCCAACACTGACAAATTGTTAAAGTTATCGTGTCTTAACTTAAGACCGTCTTAAGAAGTAGAGGTGTTGGTTATTTACTTCAATGATAAAGTTTAGTCACTAAAAAACTGCGACAATGACGAATACTGAATTGTCGCGTACCTCAAGTAGTTCCTACGCTACGTGTTGTACTTCTACTATCTACTTTTCGCACATTTGCGTAGACAAGTGGCTCGGCATTCCGATTTAAACGACCTCTAATACGAGTAATAACTACTTACCAACTTAAAAACTGTAATCAAATGTCACCGTTGGCAACCCTAGGGCTGGGCTGGCACCGCTGGCCAACGCGTACCTATTAATGAGCGCGTCCCTCCCGGCTCGTGTCCGCGACTTTGCATTTCGCGGCAACCCTCGGAGACTCAGCCGCACGCGCGCTCTAGGGCTGCACATTATTTTAACTAATTTTTTTGTGTTTTCTTTTATTTATTTATCACGTGGAGTAACAGATCCAGGGTCAGCCTTTTTAACAACTTTCCAAAATTCGAACTCTTGAGTATTTAGTCGGGTTTAGGGAAAATAATAAGCATTCGAAATAATAATACGGTTCGAATAGTCGCTTCTTGAAATAAAATTTTAAAATGAAACTGCTTTGAACAAAAAGCAGGTCGCAAGTTCCACAACAGACAACACCCAGCCAAAAAAAAACTACTTAACTCCATGCATAATGTACAACTCGTACCTTCTTTACATATAAGTATGGTATGGCTTTATCATGTTGCAGTGACGCTCACATAATGGCGCGATTTTTTTTATTCAATTAGGGTCAACCCTAGCTCTCGGACATTCGAACGTGACGCAATCCCTCGGGATATTTTGGAAGGGGATACAATTTTTGAATGCAAATTTTTAGCTTCAAAAACACGTTTCATTAATTGTAAGGATTCGTACAATGTAACCAAATTCCTACTGTTCCTCTAAAATACTGTCGTAGACCCTAATTTGCGATTAAAAATAGGTACTTATAATGTCAAACGTAGAAACATCCATTAAATATTAAGTTTTTTATATAAGCCATAAAACACCTCATCATCATCATCTTATTTATACTCTTCTAACATGAAACTAACGTGAGACTCAGCTCAATCATGGTGATATAAAACGGATCACTCACAGTGTGTGTGTAGTGCGGAGTGTACGTCCCGCTGCCGCTGGGTCGGGCGCTCCCAGAGGAAGGACTACGAATTAGTCCGAAACATGTCGGACTAAACTTGACTTATACACGTGAGTGATCCGTTTTATTTCACTAAGTATGGCTCTCGTCGCTGCAGTTTCTCTAAGAAGCATTCGCTTCCTTCAATCCATTCGAAGTAGAGCCTGTTAAAAGGTCAGGCGCCGTGTGTTTGTGATATTCCCCTTTGAATATACGGAGCACTAAACATGGAAATTTCACGGGACATTCCTAGTAATATTATTTTATGCAACTGTAACATGACCAGTTATGTACCGTTGCATACATTACTTTTTCTACGACTTCATTATAGAAATAAGAAATATTTTTAAAGAAATAGTTAAAACATTTCTTCATTTTCAAATTTAAAGTTATACTGCCGATAATGCAGACTACCGACTCGCGACCCGGTCGGTAAAGCAGAGTGCCGCTAAGGCGGAATAGTTTTAGAGGTTATAAAAAGATTGTAAATAAAGAGATGATGATAATGGCGATGACTAAACCTTATTTACTTAATTTAATTTGTTTAGATTATTGAAGAAATATCTATATAGGAATTGACAATGTGAGTAAAAAACGGTAAATGTAGTTTCTTTGTTTACTTACATCAAGTAAGTTTTCCTTAAGTTCAGTGTAAAGTTTTCTCATCGCATATAACTCATGCAAATAAAACTTTACAGAGCAACACATCGTTTAATTAATTGACAATGAGAAAAATAACGTAAAATAATGAAAAAGATGTAACACTTTTTTCAATTCACCATTTCACGAAGTTGTTTATCTGTTTTTGTTATAAAGTTTTTGGACTTTTCCCGCAACATATTTTCCGTCACTGTTTGCGCCATTATTTTAATTTCTTCGGTATTATACAGTACCTATCTCGTTTTCATCGCTCATTTAGAATTTATTTTACTGAACCAAAACCAATCCGCCAACCCGATAACTAATAAAGTGCAATTTTTGCATCAAAGAGAATTTATTCACTACGTATTGCATTATTAGTAAAACTCGTCAGCTGACTCTCTTTTTTTTTTATTTGCATCCGTACCACAGACCACAGCAGAGCTAGGATATTGCGTGTTCTCAGTTACGGAATTTTGCTTAAAAAAATACTCCTTAATTATGATTGGCTTACAGCTGTTCTTATTCATGTTTAAGCAACCAATCACGATGCACATGCATGTTTAAAAAAAGTCGATATCAGGATCGAACTTAGCGAACATTTGCGCTTTATTGCTCAATACCACGCGCTTAGGGATTACCATCAAACATTGTACTCTTATTGCTTTCAGTAAGTCTAGCACAACTCACAGTGCGACTTCTATCTCGCGCGAGAACAACCTGCCCGTCCTTTTCTGTCACTCACAATGCAACGGGAAGGGTAATATAATCTCGCGCGACAAACAAACTCGCGGCCAGTCGTGCTAGCCCCGCTGTATGAAAGGCAAGCTGCTTGAGATACGACTAGCCATTTTCATCAGAGCGCCACACTTGGCGCTATTCTATTTCACTAAATTGACGACCAAAAACACTTCTCGAACTATAAGTGTCAAATACTATAAGAATAGTTTATTGTCGATACGTGCCTTGTCATAACGCCCAAGGGCTGTAATGGCGAACACAGTGCGGCCCTATCGGCACAGTGCGTCCGTCACGTTTCCTCGTAAAGTTTGATGAAAAACATTGTATGTTTCAAGGGCGGTACAAGAATTATGAAACACCGCTCAGAAAGGCCCGTCTTCGACTTCGGGCTTCTACTAGACCAGTAACTAGAGAACCGTCGTTCGTAATTCCTTACTTACCACACTTAATACACAATGTACTATTACAAACATTGACTTATACTAACACCATGGACTTTGGGTGTAGTACAAAATTAACGAAAAATGGTTGGCTGGTAGAGATCCCTTAAAGAGATAAGTTCGCTTTTGTACTCGAATTTGATTATTGTAACTTGTGTTTTTGTTCTGTTTTTTGTACAATAAAGTAAAAAAAATGTGTCTAATCCTAGTAGGTACAACACGGCATTTTTGATGATAGCCTTGTTACGTCATAGCGCTGTCGTTCGACCAAACAAAGACTGACTGACGCTCGATTAGTGGTCTTTTGTGCAAATTAGTGGTATTTTGGTTCGGACGTTTTCAAGCGCTAACCCGAAGTCCATGGTGTTGGTAAGTCAATGATTACAAAATACTTACTAACCGCAAGAATCATAAACCCATTGTTTCTGATATGGTTCTCAATGGCCTCTGCATCTTCGTAGGCCTCTGGCTTGATCACGGCTAGGGTGCGCTCAGAAAACGCGTGGAGCTCGGATTCTGAGTCCGATGAGCATATCGACATAATCAATTCAAATAATTATGAAAATGATTGACGGATGTTGATATTTTCGTGTCAACGCGATTTTGATACGGTCAAGATTTTTGTGACAATTTCAAACGTCATTTCTATTTATATTAAAAAAAAAAATGTTGAGCCCGTGCATAGATTTTATTGCCAAAGCAGTACCTACTTGCTATTTTTTATATCATGTTATATCATGTTATGAGGCAAACAGACAGCACAGGCATCTCTGACAAATATAGGTACATAGCGAAGGTAAACTGCCGCCGCACCAGGTAAGTATAACACTTATTTATTTTGAAACAAATTAACTTTCTAAGTAAACGCGATGTCTATGACTAGAACCAAAGAGTGAAATAAGTATAACGGTGTTATTATAACCTCACGACACTCCGATCAAAGAGAAGCTACAAAATTTCATGTATATATAAACGTAAGGTTTGTCAAGGTTGTTTACATAAATACATTACAGGGCAAAGGTCGTGTGTATGGTAGATAAATACTAATAAAAAAACACAAACTAACATCAGGTATTGGTCAAAAAGTGGGAAATATTATACCTAAGTACCTAGGTATAACATAACTAGATATATTATATCTAGGTACCTAACTAAACGCCTACTGGGTTTCTAACGGTTTTAAAATTAGTTCATTCATCCTCGTAAGAATGCCGGGGGCAGAGGTCAAAATACTGAAAAAGGTGTTTCCCAAGGGAACATCATAATTGTTATCGAACTATTAAGTCTGACTCGCTTGAATACCATTTGCGAATAAACGTCTATTTCAACAACAGCCTATAATTTTATTAATTATGTTGAAATTGCCGAAACAACACTTGAAACTCATGTTAAATGTGGTTGTGAGAATGATGGGTGTTAAACCAACCCCATTCATTTGTGTCTTAGTTCTAGGTCACCACCTACCTGCCTAGATGGTTAACGTAGGTATAGTAGAGGCGAGTATGTAAGTAAGTAGCTATTAGGTAAAGTACCTAGAGATACAGAATTTGTCTCTACTTTGCTATAATGTAGTATTAATAATGTAGTTAAGCAACGTATAATTTACGTACGATGTTTTTGATAGTTTATAATTTTAAGATTTGGAAATATCTGAGTATTAAAGTAAAGGTGAATCAAATAAACCTAAAATTAATTTTATAACCCTAAAAACTATCTAAAAGTGTACAATAGGTACTATCTATGTTTTGCCCTTGATTGTAAATGGAATCTGAATACGATGTAGCTTATTTAATCTAGTAAAATTATAGTGTTTTAAGTCTCCACGTTAGACCGTTATTGCTTCATGTCTCCCGCTATTACGTCTTATGCTGTAGCCTCGTCGTGTACACAATACAAGTACCTTTACTTTACATCAATCTGTAGTCAATAAACTGGATAAGAGTAAGTACGTGTTAAAATCTGAAGTCTCGCCCAACGGTATAATCTGAAGACATCGCCACGCCTAAAACATTAACAATCCTACAATTAAACAATCAATCGATCGCTACAATCGTCAATTGCATTCGCAACAGGAAAACTGGCACGCATTTTCCTGCCACCCTCGCGGGGGCTGCGTGCGACGGCGTGGGGGCCGGGGGGGGCGGCCCGGGCCCGGCCGGGGGGAGGGCCGCGGCGCGCCAGTGCCCCCCCGGAGCACACGGTGGCCTGACGCCTCCCTGCGACATGATCTGATCTCCCGCCACCCGTAACTCACCGCCGTATACATGGACAACTCCTGCCTCCTAGACCTGCTCATCAGGTGCTTCGCTATGACGGAACCCGAGGACCTCAACTTCACGGCGTTCACGGACCTCTGCCGGCTGTGCTCGCTCAAGAGTGGCCCCCGGCTCCATATCTTTGACAAGGAATCTGAGCAGAGGCAGATCCTGTTCAAGTTGCGGACGTGTCTGCCTACTATGGTGAGTACCTACTCCTTGTCATCCCGATCACCTTGCTTCTACGTTTTATTTACTCCACATAAGCCCAGATAATTTTGTACAATTTTATCGTATAAGAAAAGTCCTATTTTTGTAACTTAAGTGTAAACATTGTCGGTAAAAATGCAGCGATGTCGATGCTACGCGGCCGTCGCCGTAGCCCCGTAGGCGCCTGCGCGCTACGCGCTACGACCACAACAATGGTACACGATACCTGTTGAACCGCGGGACTTATTTCAGGAGGCTGTATTAACGTTTATTTTATTGTCTTTGTTCAATCAACTCCTCAAAAAAACTTTCAAATAGGTACTGTCTCATTTTATTAATAGTATAGCTAGTATTCATGTACTCAGGTACATTTGGTCGCACAACAAAGACGGCGTTGTAATGAATATGATAGACAGACGGAAATTAAAGATTTTCGTCACGTCAATATCGCTCCCTCTCCCTCGAGAATTCCGTTACTCACTGAACAGAAAAGTTACAAAAGTTACGGTCTGAAGGGTTCACTTATACCTACTCCAACATTAAATAAAAGACTCGTTTAAATTTTAAAAACAAACTTTGTTTTCTATGAAATATTTTGCACAGTCGGTCATTCACCCCTGGACTATTTGAACTGGGTCAGTTTCGAGCATCGCGTTCGTCGACACGTGACACTAATCCCCTCGTTTGTGTATAGACATATCGTTTTGGGGTAAATTGACACAAATTAATTTTATTGGGGAAGATTGTTAGCAGCTGGTGTGGACTCGATATCAGGATTATGATCGAGGAATAGACGTGTAATATGTGTACGCGTGCCAGAAAACTGCCACTGCGACTCTACATTTTACACAAAGATGTTTTTGCGAACGCTTCCTTACAAATGTATAGGATTTTATTTATGACTCGTGGAATCAAATAAACAAATTACTAAGTAGAATGATTACTCAATATTTTGAGTATTTATCAAGTATGTACACAATAATAATTCAAAGTAAATAGAAACATGTGTTTTTTAGTAAATTGTGTGGTAAGTTGACCTTGAAGTGTCACTGCACCTTTTTTGCTGACGAGGCTGTTTAACTAGGATTTGACAAGCGCACCTTTTTTACACGCTGTCAAATATTTTATGACATTAACTTATAACAGTAAGAGTCGCCGTCTAATTTATAGGCAAGGGGTTTAATATTTAAACTTCGATATATTATCACCCTTAACAGATACATTCAAGGGCATAATCATTTTTACAGTTGCGTATAGCATTTTATAATGTAAAAAAGTGGGTACATTATCATTATGATCTGGGAAGTTATTTTCCAAACTAACAGCGCTGCCGTCATCGCTGTTTCAGGGTTTCAACAGTGTTTCAATTATCCGTTATCATTGGTAACTTTCTAATTGTTTACGTCCTTATTTGTCGGGGACGAGGCCTGACCTTCACTATATATTTGAACAGTCTGTAATACCTACCTACATATCCTAACGACCCTTACCATTTCCAGCAGATATCGAAGGACGACTTCCTTCCAAAGAAGATCTGCGAGCGATGCGTGACCCGGCTGGAACAGCTGTACGACTGGAGGCAGAGCTGCCTCAGCACCGACAGCGTCCTGAGGAATTACGCAGAGTCCATGCGCATCGTCACTTCCACCATCAACTTTCAGGTAAGTGTCTGGAGTAGACTATGTATGACACAACGCTGCCACAGGTATTGTAACAAAGTGGCATGAGTTTCGGTAACGTAACTGCGGAATTATTACGTCATCATCATCATCACGTCCTGTTATCCCTAATCAGAGACATAGGGCTCTCAGCATTTTACTCCATTTGGAACGATCCTGCGCCACGACCTCCAGCTCTCGCCAGCTCATGCCCAGGGATTGGATCTCCTTTTCGACCGAACGCTGCCATGTTGTCTTGGGCCGACCTCGTCTTCTCACTCCAGGCAGGCGCCACTGCAAAGCCTGTTTTGGTATATGGTCGTTAGTTCTCCTCAACGTATGCCCTATCCAGCGCCACTTTCGGAATTATTACGTAGATGCCATATATATATTTCGCCATTAATTTCAAGGTAATTAGGCAGGTTTTATGAGTGGACTGTTTTGGAGTCGCCAAACGTATTTTAGCAGAGCATCCTTAGCACCGACAGCGCCCTGCGGAATTATACAGCGGCCATTGGCATCGTCACTCCTGACTAATTCCAGCACCGACCATCGTCAATCGTTTAAGAAGATGAACTTCGTCTGACTTCGGATATTAATTGACGGATTTGATAGTCGATGGACGACTATTAAAATAGCTTCAGTGATGTCGATCTGTTTATCTGTTCAAATCAAACGTGTGTGGCTTCTGTCAAGTGGCTCCTATGAGTTCCTTCTTCCCCATTTCCCAACCCAGCTAAAAACATTACTACGTAGTTTTGAGTAAGTAAAGCAATTAATTATAATTTACGTGCTTCTGGCCACAATAGACTTGAGAATTAAATGACAGGAACAAAGCCTGCTCGGATTTGGCACTGAAAGACTCAAAGTATCAAACACTCATTCGCGTGTCCTTTGTATTTGCGTTGAAGTTACGGTGAGTTGCGGATGACTGAACCGATATAAATAATTACCGTCGTTCTAGATATTAACTCCATTCGTATAAATAAGAGAAAAGGAACGAGGTCAACCTTTAGCGAAATTTTCACGATCAATAGTTAGGTAATTATCTACTGAAGTTTTCTTTTCGTGTAATTTATTGACAAACAATTAGTTCAATGTTCTGAGAAATGTTTAGTTATTCCACATTCATTGTACCTATAACCCTCGGCAGTATGTCTTATCTTTACATCATACGATATAACAATTTATTAGATTTTATTGATTACGATTATCGGCATCGATTTTAACTTATCTATTCGAATGGTTTGATCAAAATTACACGGGTTTTGTGGTACTAATGTTAAATTATACTTTCACATGATGAAAAATACATGGTACATGTTTGTCTCGCAAATAACAGAAAACTAGGCTAACCACAGGTACCTAATTTATTACCTTAGACCTATTCATAGGTAATTTTATTTATTTTTATTTATATTGAAAGAGGGAGGCAAACGACCAAGCTGATCACTGCCACCCATGAGAACCAGCAACCCCAAGAGAGTTAACCCATTGCCGGCGTAACCGCGAGCAGGGTCAACCCTTTATTGTTGAAAATACCTAATCAAAAATACCTTTATATTTGAATTTTATCTAAGTATATTGTTTTGGACATGATTAATTAACTTCCGTTCGAAATCCTTACAACAATTTGCGTGGGCTACAACCACATCACCCAATTTTTATGAAGGTCACGGGTAGCGGTTTCTTGCTACACGTCGCGCTCAAGCCCTCGTCTGTTGCATTGAACTGCAAGTGCAGGTCATTGTTTTCGTATCTGCGGTGTTGAGGCGAGGGTCGCTGTGAAGGCGCTGCAGCCGGCGGGTGGGGCGGTCCTCTATTGATCCGCGCGGCCCGGCCATATCGACCCAACACCCACCTCCCACAAGGACTACAACACAATCGCAACCTTATTCAAACCTGCAAAAGACTCACAACTCCCTCGAATCCCATCCCAAGCGTACTCCAATGAAGTTCAGACCCAATCCTGTTACATTACGTTCGAAAATTGTAGTAAAAACACTCGTTCACAAAGGCAATGCATTATCCGCTTTAATGCGATAGTTATAAGGCTGTCATCGGGGCTCGGTGCGCAGTAAAGCACTTGGAGATTTGGTTGTTGGCTACGCATGTCCGAGGCGTTTTGTTTTACAGACTCGTATGGATCGGCGCTGCATTTGTCTCGTCCGCCGGCCGTCAATGTAACCCTTCACTTGAACACGTTTATTTTATAAAGCTGCAAACACCTTGAATTGTCACAGCGCTTCGTTTAAAACCCCAAATTCGGAATCTCTACCCCACAACACATGAAACCCCCCCTTCCGAGTCACGAGAGTGCAAGCCCCCCATTAAGGGTGCATTAACGCACAGGCCCAAGGTCGGTGGAAGGTGGCACGAGCTGGGGGCACATTTAACCCTGACCCAGCGGGTGAAGGATATTCCTACTACGCCCCCCGCCTACGAGCTGAGTCCCCACTCATCACATACTGCTAAAAATAGAAGTGAAATGTTTGGGATTATCTGAATGCAGCTTTCACTTTTTACGGAATTTATGCTTGCTCTACATACAGGTAGATTAAAATAACAATGGAAATTTATATACCAAGATCGATATCACTTCAAGTCGCTAACTCGTTGACGTTGAATTTGAACTTAGTCATAGCATGGGACTTATGTATATATTTTCAGTTACGATGTTGCAGCTGTGTTATCGCATTGGTAGGTAGATATACCCAAACATCGGCATTAAAGGCAATTATGATTGGTACGATTTTATGTATAAAAGTTTTTAAATGGAACCAATTTTGGATCGATCAATCGATCATAGTTCTTCCTTGTTTTTTTTTTAGTGGTTGAATGATTTTGATTTAGACCTCTGTTTATCATAATTAAACTCTTCTACGAAATGCTGTAATAACCATCGATCCACTTTAGAAGCTCATGGTCTTTATGAATATTGTGCTTACTCGTAGCTTCAAGGTAACCAAAAACAAATTCCTCAAATAGTCTGTCACGTTTAACTTAGGTAAGTATAATCAATTCAGCCAAGGGCAGTTCAGCTAGCTTTAACAAGATTTACAAAGTAA
Organism: Clepsis dumicolana; assembly: GCA_963691665.1. NCBI lineage: Eukaryota > Metazoa > Arthropoda > Insecta > Lepidoptera > Tortricidae > Clepsis > Clepsis dumicolana. The sequence continues at coordinate 4,779,701 of OY829512.1, read as the reverse complement.
GTATAGAAGAGGCCAAGCTGGTTAAAAACAAAATAAATACGATCCTATACCGTCTTGGGAATACAGAATTGTTGGAATCAACTTAAGGCTTTCAGCTCCGTACCTATTTAATTTGATTCGGATTTGAACAAGGATTTATAAAGCAACTAGCTGTTGCCCGCGACTTCGTCCGCGTAGATTTTGGTTATCGCTATTCCGCGGGAACTATATAATTTTCCCGAATAAAAAGTAGCCTTTGTTATTCCTCAATATTCAAACTATCATCTTACCAAATTTCATCTAGATTGGTGCCGCGGTTTTCCCGTGAAGAGTTAACAAACAGACAAACAAAGAGACAGAGAGACAGAGAGACATTTACTTTCGCATTTATAATATTGGTTATAGGATACTGGCTTACTTCTCTCTCAGTTACATTATGTCACCCCTTTTCTACATGACTCAGGGCCGCTACCTTGATTAGTGTGAGTGCGAGTCCATACTTTTTCATTCACTAATTGAGTAGGTAATTGTTAATTGCATAATTGAACACTCACACTAATTAAATGTGCATACATTAGCTTGAAGCCTTGAAGTCATTTCATTAGGTATAGAAACCAATACTCTAAAAATGCACGACTGATTAGTAAGGAGGGTGATTGATGGTGATAGGTTAAAAAACAATAAACAGACTAGGTATCACGAGAACTGTAAAAACCCCTTTCTCTTTCTTCCAAATGTTCCCAGTTAAAAATCTGTTATATTCTTTGGTTTTCGAATCAGTTGCTCTTTGTTATACTTCGACATTTCCTCATTGCCTCTCGAAGGGGAAAGTCGATCGATGCATCGTCTGCACCGGGTGCATAGGGCCGACCGAGGGCGGCCGCGTCAAAACGTCTCGAGAACCTCTTTGCTACTTCGCGCCCCCTGGTACTTTCATTCCGTATGCGTGACGTAACAGGGCAAGTCGTGTACTCATAAGTGTTTCTGATACCCTGGTAACATTGTTAATTAAACGGCCAATTAAATGTGATGATTAATTACAACTATGGTTTTGTTTAGGATATTGTTGTTTCAGTGAAGTTTAAATTGGTGTAGTGTGTTTTTGTTGTGTCCTTCTAAAACATTGTGCTACTTAGCATCATGATGCAGATTGATTCTTTCTTCGAGATATGGGATTTTGGGGTAAGATACTAAGTATAAATTGGTTTAACTACATTAATCTATAACTACCTTGCCCAGTAGAAAAGAAGTTATAATATTCTCTGAATAAAAGAGTCACCATTAGAGGTGGTTTCTATTTGTAATTTGTATATACTCTATGTATAAACTGAGACTATTAAAGCGTTTGACCCCATACATTTTGCTTAGCAGCAGGGCTCTACTAACACTGGACAACTTAAAACACGGGGGAAAAGCAGGAAACTCTTTGTACGGAACCCTTGGTGCGCGAGTCCGACTCGCACTTGGTCGTTTTTTTTATTAAGGTTAGGTTAGGAAGGGTGCAATAATAATGTTCGTTTGTAGTTCAAAGGCTAGTCATACTTACTTAGATTCATCCATATTCACAATTACATTATTTTCCATCCCTTTCAAATTAAATTTAAGGTAACCCCATACCTCGTCATCATTGAACATCAAACGAAATAATACCATGAATGAGATAATAAATAAAATTAGCTTAAAACTGTCACGTCATATTATAATTAAAATTCACTTCGTTATTCTCCTTGTATCCTGTCAGTTCGGTTCAGAGCCTCTAGTGTAATGCTTAACACAAGAAAACGTGTAACGTCAATATCTCAACTACGCCTCTAGCTGCACGTATTGACGACGTATATACGGTCAAGTGCAAAAATACGTACCTACCGAATAAATCCAACACAACAACAATACCACAACCTTAATCCGCCGACATAAGAGCCATGGGACAATTTTTTTTTTATAAAGTTGTATGCACCCATATTGTTGCACTTGACTATACCCACCACTATATATTTTCGTAGTATGCGATCGAACCGTTTGTTGCGACGTGAAATTAACTGACACTCACTGAAAGACAGATTTTCCCAATCATTGAAGACCATGATAGTAAAATACCAACATAAGCGTCTTTCCGAGATGACAATGCCTTTACACCCGACTAGCGGAAAACAATGCACGCCTTTGCATAGGTACCCTTACCCCAACGCTGGGCCCTTGAGTTTGCTTTTAATCAGTGCATGATAACGCTCCCTCCCTCGTTAGGGAACGTCCCTTATCTTTTGGGGGAATGGATATTCAAACAACGCGATCGGGAATTCGGAACTCCGTTGGGCGGTATTCTTTTTTTTTTATTGTACCTGTGCAGTGTAAGTTAATCTTCAAGTGTAGAAGAATGAGACTGCAATGAATCTCTACTTGCTATTGATGAGTAAGCATAGCAATAAATGAAAGACTACTCCTCTCTCCCTTAAGGGGATAATTTCTCCTTTGGACTTGGATCTATCTCATTGTTTGTAACTTGTCTTCTTGTGACTTGTGTTCTTAACTTAACTAAGTTATTCGTCCTTGTGAAACTATGAGCAATAAACTGCTATCCTAAATCCTTTACTGTTTGTTATTATTGAGTAAATATAGGGTAAAGTAAATATATAAATATAGGGTAGAGTAAATATAGGGGAGTAAATATATAAATATACCTTTCCATGAAGCTAAGCACAGCAGCCCAATAGTCAAACATTTGCGCAGCTGTTGCTAAATTAGTTAACTAAGAAAAATCATAAATTAAATTCATTTGTGAGTTGCCTTTTCATTGTTGAACTTACGAGTGGGTTTGTACGTATAATTGCACAAACTTCGCAATTTCAATAAATATTCAGCAAATCAAAGTTGTTCAAAAGCATCCCGTCGGTCAATGACACCACCCCGTGTCAAATTTGGGCAATTAAGCATAGGGTGTAATGGAATGGCACGAGGGTGTAAGTCGGGGTGAACGCTCGCACCACCCTCGCTACAGACTTGCCGAAGATGGATTTGTAATAACTAGAAAAAGTTTTCAACACGGCTCGTGTTGACGAGAGTTGCCATTTATTTACGCACACAACTCGTTGTCGAGATCGGATTTTCTACAGCCGTGGCGTCAAGGATGTTTACGAGGGCTGTTTGATAAGTACCCGTTTATGGAAAAAAAAACGGTTTTTTTGTATATATGCATTTATTTTTCTACGTAGTCACCTTTTAACTCTATACATTTGTTCCACCTATACTCAAGCTTCAATAAACCATCCAAAAAGTATGATTTTGGAAAGTCATTAAAATAGGCCTCTGTGGCGGCAATGACTTCGTCATTTGATCCAAATCGCGAGCCATTTTTTTAGGTTGGGAAACAAAAATAAATCGCATGGGGCCAAATCTGGAGAATACGGGGGGTGAGACAATAGTTCGTAGCGTAACTGTGCTAATTTAGCCGTCACAACTCTGGACGAATGAGCCGGGGCGTTGTCGTGATGAAACAGTACTTTTTTCTTTTTAAATGGGGTCGTTTGTCCTTCAACACGGCGTCAAATTCATCCAATAAATTGGCATAGTACTGCCCTGTTATTGTTTTTCCCTTTTCTAAATAGTCAATATGTATAATACCCTGCGAATCCCAAAAAACGGTCGCCATGACCTTTCCAGCCGATGGGATGGTTTTTGCTTTCTTTGGAGCAGGTTCACCCGGTAAAATCCACTGCTTCGACTGCTCTTTCATTTCGGGGGTGTAGTGGTGGACCCACGTTTCGTCCACGGTCACGAAACAACTCATAAACTCCTTCGGGTTACGTTTGAACACGGCCAAACACTGCTCCGAAGTAGTCAGTTGGTTCCGTTTTTGCTCCTCCGTGAGTAAACGCGGCACCCACCTCGCCGATACTTTCTTT